>PVHT020000175.1:14615606-14680824 GCA_004024745.2 Catagonus wagneri
GAGTACAGGAGGGGACCCTTGTTGGAGAAATTCTTTACTTCTTCTTCTATTTTAATTGATATTCTTCCTGGCTAGAGTGTTTTAGGCTGCAAATTTTTCCCTTTTAGAACTTTGAATATGACTTGCCACTCTCTTCTGGCCATTGGTGTTTCTGCAGAGAAATCAGCCTGTAGGCTTATGGGGGTTCCCTTATAATTAACGCTTTGTTTTTCTCTTGTTGCCTTTAGAATCCTCTCCTTATCTTTAACTTTTGCCATTTTTGTTATATGTCTTGTGTGGGCCTGTTTGGGGCCATCTCTGCTTCCTGTATCTTGATATCTGTTTCCTTTAGATTTGGAAAGCTTTCAGCCATAATTGCTTCAAATATATTTCAATCCCCTTTTCTGTATCTTCTCCTTCTGGAATCCCTATTATGCATGGATTGGCCTGCTTTATATTATCCCATAGATCTCTTATATTGCTTTCATGATATTTCATTTTGGTTTTCTGTCTGCTGTCCTGACTGGGTGATTTCCATTAATCTTGGGATGAATCCCACTTGGTCATGGTGTATTATGTTTTTAATGTACTATTGGATTCTATTTGCTAATATTTTGTTGAGAACTTTTGCATTTATATTCATCTAGGATACTGGCCTGTACTTTTCTTTTTTGTTAGTGTCTTTGTCTGATTTTGGTATTAGAGTGATGGTGGCTTCTTAGAATGTCTTTGGCAATGTTCCCTCCTCTTCAGTCTTTTGTAAGCATTTGAGAAGGATCAGAGTAAGTTCTTTGTATGTTTGGTAGAATTCATCTTGAAGCCATCTAGTCCTAGACTTTTATTTGTAGGGAGTTTTAATTACAGATTATATTTCACTTCTAGTGATCGGTCTGTTTAATTTTATCTGTTTCTTCTTGATTCAGTTTTAGTGAAACTTGTCCATTTCTTCTAGGTTATTGAATTTCTTGGCATATAGTTGTTCATAGTATTCACTTACGGTTTTTTGTTTCTATGGTATTGGTTGTTATGTCTCCTTTTTCACATCTTATTTTGTTTATTTGTATTCTCTCTTGGTGAGCACAGAAGGTTTGTCAATTTTGTGTACCCTTTCAAAGAACTAGCTCTTGGTTTTATTGATTTTTTTCTTTTTTTAATTTAATATTGGTTTCATTTATTTCCTCTCATATCTTTATTATTTTCTTCCTTCTGCTGACTTTAGGTTAATTTGTTCTTTTTCTAATTCTTTTAAGTGGTAGATTGTTCATTTGGTATTTTTCCTGCTTTTTGAATTTTCATGTATTGCTTGAATTTCCTATAAGAACTGCTTTTACTGCATCCCATAGATTTTTGTGTGGTAATCTACACTGTTTTTGTTCATGAGGATAATAGTAGAAATGCTTAACTTGTATAAAAAGTGCTGAGATTAATTTTACTTTGGACTTAAGTGTGAAATTTGAATATAGGTGAATAGTTATTTTTACCTATAGAAGAATACAGAACACTAAAATGCTGTATAAAATATGTAAATTATCAGGTACAAAATAAAATATTTGCTTACTCTGGCTTTAAACATAAAAGAGAGTATCAAAACCATGAGCAAAGAATAAGAAACTATCAAAATTGCCTTTTAAAAATAACATATTAGAAATTTTTAATGAAATTGTAGTCACTTAAGTTAATATCTTAAACTGTGATTAGGTAGAGCTTAAGAGAGAATTTATAAATGGCAGACAGAGCTGAAGTAGTTATTCAGAATGTAGCACAACGAGACAGAGAGGAAAACGTAAGATATGTAAATGACAGAGCAAGAAGGTCGAGAAGCAATAGTTGATATCAATGGCTTCTATTTTTTGCCACCTATTCCATTATTTCCTTTGCCCTCAACCAGTACCTTAGCTGGCTAGAGTTCTTTACTGTATGGGATAATCCAAACTCTTAATTCCTCAAGGTGTTGAATCCTCAGTAGTTCTTTTTTGATTGCTTTATTTTTCCATTAAATTTATTATTGGTCATGGAACTACTAGGATGTGTTCCAGAGAGTCTCCTGGGTTGCACATTACTTTTTTGCTACTTTTGTCTTATCTCTTCCCTTGATAATCAGAATCAATCACTTTAACCAATAAACACCTTCTTTGCCTATTGGTTCAGTGGTGTATGATGAGCCCAGAATGGTGGGTGGCTGTCTCATCTTCCTTCAGTAAAACTATTGTTGTATTCCTGTGAAAGAAGCATTTCTCCTTAGAACTAACCATAGGCAGAGCTCAAGTTACAGATGGAGAAGTAAAAATTATGAGTGGATTATTAGGTGAAATAGTGAAAGGAGTCACTCCTACTTCCCCCTGATTCCTAGACTGTGTATTTTGGCTGTGGTTGGGATAACAGCATATAATGCTCTTGATACTGCATTCTGTAAGATGGAACCCCATCCTTTCAGAGTTTTGTCTCCCACCTCATTTCAATAAGCCTTTCCGTTAGGCCAGCTATTTCTAGGTATGTGGTAAAACCGTTTTATTCCATGGATATGCCCTTTGCTTTACTACCATGAAAATGGATGAGGCATTCCAGTTTGTCATGATGCTAGCAGAAACATGCTAGCAGGGAAGGCACATCCATATGAAGAAAATTCTGGAGTTCTTGTCGTGGCTCAGCAGTAACAAACTCAACTAGTATCCATGAGGACGTGGGTTTGATCCCTGGCCTAGCTCAGTGGGTTAAAGATCTGGCGTTGCTGTGAGCTGTGGTGTAGGTCACAGATGTGGCTTGGGTCCCATGTTGCTGTGGCCGTTTGTGTAGGCTGGCAGCTTCAGGTCCAATTCAGCCCCTAGCCTGGGAACTTTCATATGCCACAGGTGCAACCCTACAAAGACAAAAAAAAAAGGGAACATTTGCTCTGGAATTCCCTTTGTGTGTGCCTCAGCAGGTTAAGAACCTGACATAGTCTCCATGAGGATGAGGGTTCAATCCCTAGCCTTGCTCAGTGAGTTAAGGATACGGCGTTGCTGTGAACTGTGGTGCAGGTCGCAGATGCAGCTTGGATCCTGTGTTGCTGTGGCGTAGGCAGACAGCTTCAGCTCCAATTCAACCCCTAACCTGGAAACTTCCATATGCCAAGGGTGCAGCCCTACAAAGACAAAACAAGAAAAGAAAAACATTTATTCTAGAGTTCCTGTTGTGTGTGCCTCACGTTAAGAACCTGACATAGTCTCTGTGAGCATGAGGGTTCGATCCCTGGCCTCACTTAGTGGATTAAGGATCCATTGTTTCCGCAAGCTGGGGCTTAGGTCACAGATGTGGCTCAGATCTGGTGTTTCTGTGGCTATGGCGTATGCTGGCAGCTGCAGCTCCGATTTGACCCCTATCTGAGGAACTTCCATATGCTGCAGGTGTAGCCATAAAAAGAAAACATTTGTTCCAAAAAGAACAAATCTCTGTCCCCTGCATCCAGTGCATGTAACCTGCTGCTAAGTAGGTGACCAGTTCCAACGACGAATGATGTCATTTATGGAGCTCATTGCTAGTCTCTGCTGCCAGGCAAGTAGCTGCGTTATTAGATATGTAATTGCATACTATATGCTTGAGACTGTTTTGATGCTCCAGCAACACTACCACATCTACAATAGTAGCTGCCTTCAGAATGACCGCTTAAGTTTACATTAACCCACACTTACTCTTGAAGATTCGTCCAACTTCTGCACACACTAAACAGGTGAATTAAATGGAGATGTGATAGGTAACATCATCCCTGGTGGTGGCACTAACTTCTGAAGTTCCCCAAAGGATATGTTTTTGCTTCTGGCTTATTACTATCTTGATAGGGAGAAATTCCAGGATTTCATGTCATAATGGTCCTTTTCCCTGGGTCAGAGTCAATTTGGAGATTTCACCAGTAACCCAGTATTTTTATTCCAATTATTCATCACATAATTAGGGATATAATCACAGTGTGAACCTGTGAACCAGCTGGGTCTACTGTTAGTTAAACCTGGGCTAATATGCCATCTGTCAGTCGAATGCTATAAATCTCCATTTTGACTGCTGGATCAAATGGCATTTGGACTCTTCAGAAATTTGCATCAGTTAAAAGATATATGGTAGGCATAATGCTAAAGTGGCCTCCAAGATCTCTTCCCTCTGATATACACATCATCTCTCTCAGTTCCTGAATGAAACACTAACTTAGGTGCTGCTATGAAGCAATTTTGTAGGTATATGCTATGAAGGTCTCATATCAATTGACCTTAAGAAAATGAGATTATTCCACATGAGCCTTACCTACTCATGGGAGACTTTAAAAAGGACTGACTTATTTCTGAAGAGAGAGATTCAAAGCATATTCACAAGGTTGTACAACCATCACCACCATGTAATTCTAGAACATTCGTCACCCCCAGAAAGACCCTGAACCCATTAGCAATCACTTCTTTTCCTCCGTCCTAATATCCCTGCCATTCAGTAATCTGTTTTCTTTCTCTATGGATTTGTCTGTTCTGGGCACTTCATATAAATGGAATCACACAATTCTGTGGCATTTTGTGCCTGGCTTCTTTCACTTGGCATTTTGTCTTCAAGATTCATCCATGTTGTGGACCTAGAAATTACCAAGGTAAGTGAAGTTAGACAGTGAGACACCACTTAAATGTGGAATGTTAAAAAAGGACACAATGAACTTCTTTGCAGAACAGATACTGACTCACAGACTTTGAAAAACTTATCCGTTTCCAAACGAGACGGGTTGGGGGTGGGGGGATGCGCTCGAGTTTGATATGGAAATGCTATAAAGTTGGGTGGTAATGATCATTGCACAACTATAAATGTAATAAACTTCATTGAGAAAGAAAAGATTCATCCATGTTGTAACGTGAATCAGTACTTTATTATTTTTTGACTCAACAATCTTCCATTGTATGTATATACCTTATGTTACTTATCCATTCATCAGTTAATAGATATTTGGGTTGTTGCCACTTTTTAACTATTATGAATACCAGTTTCTGTTTACGTGCAAATTTTTGTTTGAATGTGTGTTTGCAGTTCTCTTGGGTAGATACCTAGGAGTGGAATTGCTGGATCTTAAGGTATCTCTAACCTTTTGAGAACTGCCAAACTATTTTCCATATTATAATGTGGCTGTACCATTTTGTTTTCTCACTCTTAGCAGCTTTTAAAATTCTGCATGTTCAGTCTTCGTCTGTAAAAGGAAGGGGTACACTTACAGTTTTACAAGGGGCAAGAGTGGGGTAGAATTAAGGGAGGGTATTACACTGAAATATGTTTCTTATCTAATTCTAAATATACATGTAGCATTTTTCCCCCTAGAAATTTTAGGGCAACAAACTAATTAGTAAAAAATCAGAAGTCAGTGAGAACTTTTACCAGCTTTTTTATCTTGATGATTTGACAGTTTTGTCTTATTTCTTGTAGAAAAGCTTGCAGAGGCTCAGCGCAGGTTTGCTACACTTCAGAATGAACTTCAGTCATCACTGGATGCACAGAAAGAAAGCACTGGTGTTACTACACTGCGACAACGCAGAAAGCCAGTCTTCCACCTGTCCCATGAGGAACGTGTCCAACACAGGAATATTAAAGACCTTAAATTGGCCTTTAGTGAGTTCTACCTCAGTCTTATCCTGCTGCAGAACTATCAGGTACTTCAGTTCTTACCGTGGAGAATAGAACCTTTAAATGATTGAGAAATTATAATAAATGAAGTTAACCTTGAGCTATATCAATGGGACAATCCCAAAAGGGAAATTCTTAGCATGTCATTTCATTATTGTTTTGGGTCTTAAGAGGATTTATTGGCTAAAAAAACAGCTATCAGAGATGGTAAAATAATGTTAACAAGACCTCAGAAAGATCAGTTTTCCAAAACCCTTTTTTACAGTATTCAGGAGTAGCTCTTGACTCAAGGAGTTTGCTTCCTGTTTTTGGAGGCATCTCTGTTAGTAGTGAGTAGAAATAAGAAATAGTATTTGTCTACCCAACCACTGCTGGTTTTTTAAGTTCTTTTATAACCCTCTGGATCTGCAGCAGAATTTCCACGAAAAACAACTGGACTTTTAACTTTACTGCAGCTAAAACTCATAACATAAAAGATGCTGACTTCTCAATTTGGCACTTAAAATCCTTTCAATTTTATTCTCTGGAAGCTGCAATATGACTGTATTTAAAAAAAAAAAAACTTGCAAAAGAAAAGAAAATTTGAAACCCATTCTGGGAGTTCCCGTAATGGCTCAGTGGGTTAGGAACCTGACATAATATCTGTGAGGATGCTGCTTTGATCCCTGGCCTTGCTCAGTGGGTTAAGTATCCAGTGTTGCTGCAAGCTGAAGCATCGTAGGTCGCAGATGCATCTTGGATCCAGCATTGCTGTTGTTGTGGTACAGGCCAGTAGCTTCAGCTCTGATTTGACCCCTAGCCTGGGAACTTCCATATGCTGCAGGTGTTGCCATAAAAAAAAAAAAAAAAAAAAATCTGAAATGTTGAACTACCTTGTGTGCTAAATTATGGAAATGAATGACCTTTATTAATTTGTAATCCTTTATAGATTTGTTCACATAGATTTATAAAGAATATATTGAAAAACATTTGTTCAGTGATAAACATTTAAACAAGCAAAAGCATCTTCTTAATCTTTAGAGACCTTACGTACTATACTTTTTCCATTTTATTCTTGTGATTGTTACTTTTAATCAGTAATTAAGATCATCAGAGGATCATATGCTATAGGAAAAATAGAGGTTATAGAATAAAAGTATTATCATGAGTAAATACTAGAATTTTAAAATAAAAAGGTCCGTCCATGTTGGTGTAAATGACATAGTCTCAATTCTGTAGTAATCTAAGTTGTTCATGCATATAATTATTTCCATTTTTCCCTTTCACAATTCTACTTTCTTCTTTACTTATTTCATATTATATCATTCGAAAAAGAACCCAGATGGAAAATAATTTTAGAAGACTAAAAAAGTAATTATATAAGATATGTATGGTGGGAAATTCCTTTCTTTTGAAATTAATCTATGGCTTTATAATTTTTTACAAATGATAAAAAATGTATTTCTTGCTTATAATGCTATAAAACATTAACATTTCTAACATTTCATATTTTATTAATTATACTTGTGTATTACAAGGAAATACCCTTGTTAAATTTTATTTTATTAATTTTACCAGAAATATTTGTTTAAGGTCATTATTAAAATCTTTTTTTTTCATTTTTTTTTAAAGTTTTATTGAAGTATAGTTGATTTACAAGGTTGTGGTAATTTCTACTGTACAACAAAGTGATTCAGTTATACATGTACACACATCCATTCTCTTTCAGATTCTTTTCCTACATAGATTATCACAGAATATTGGGTAGAGTTCTATGTGCCATACATCAGGTCCTGGTTGGCCAATCATTCCACATACGTCAGTGTGCACGTGCCAGTCCTAACCCCCAAGTCCATTCCTCCCTTATCACCTGTCTCCTTTGGTAACCATAAGTTTTTCAAAGTCTCTGAGTCTGTTTCTGTTCTGGAAATAAGTTTATATGTATCTATTTTTTAGATTCCACATATGAGTGATATCATGACGTTTGTCTTTCACTAACTTCATTTAGTATGACAATTTCCAGGTCCATCCATGATGTCGCAAATGACATTATTTCATTCTTTTTTATGACTGAGTGATATTCCATTCTATATATGTACCACATCTTCTTTATCCATTCCTGTCTATAAACACTTGGGTTGCTTCCATGTCTTGGCTATTGTAAATAGTACTGCAATCAACATCAGGATGCATGTATCCTTTCAAATTATGGTTTTCTTTGGATAGATGCCCAGGAGTGGGATTGCTGGATCATATGGTAGTTGTATTTTTGCCAGAAATTTTTATTTGGGGTCATTGTTAAAAGCTTCTTGAAAAATAGTTGTTAATCATAATAGTTTTAATCTATCCTTCATTCTTTTAGACTGTCTTCTGTAAGAATGCATTTATTTTGCAAATGAGGGAAAAGGAAAATGGATTAAAAGTAATTTCCAAGAGTTCCCACTGTGTCGCAGTGGAAACGAATCCGACTAGGAACCATGAGGTTGCGGGTTCGATCCCTGGCTCAGTGGGTTAAGGATCCAGCGTTGTCGTGAGCTGTAATGTAGGTTGCAGATGCATCTCGGATCCCACATTGCTGTGGCTGTGGCGTAGGACAGTGGCTAGAACTCTGATTAGACCCCTGGCCTGGGAACCTCCATATGCCGCGTATGTGGCCATAAAAGGACAAAAAGACAAAAAAAAAAAAAAAGGTAATCTCCAAATCATGGTGCATGCACCTCAAGGAAAGTTTAAGATGCTCCACTGAAGTTTGAACAAACAGTATTAACAAACCAGCAAACAAGCAAAATATAATTTGGAGTGACTGCGCGGTGTTTTTTTTTTTTTTTTTTTTTTTTTTTTAATGGATGAGGATATATGATCAGTAAATTTGGAAGATCTCTGATTTAAAAAACCTTGCAAATCCATGATTTCCTGCTTTTTTGTCTGTTCCAAGAGCAACAGAATTTGAGAATGTAGAAAAGTATGGTATTTTGGTATTAGAGAAATGGATGAAAAGCATGAGTGCCTACCTGTTATCAGCAAAACCCTATAAGTATAATCATTTCTTCTTTTCCACTGACTCTTCTTTGCACACCTATCCCCAAATAGAATGGATGGAAACAAAATGAAAGTTAAGAGAAATAGATGATCATCCATTTTCCATGGCTTTTTGTACATGCTTGCATATTAGGGGGGAAATGCATAAGCTGTACCAGTCCTTCAGAAAGCAAATAATAAATATATTCAGTGAATGATAAATCCAAAATATTTTCTGAAAATTTTTTTTGATCAGAGAAGCAAAATAATATAAAATAGCTATTTCCAATTGTACATGGGAAAATGGAAATAATGTTTGAGTTTAGGATTTGACTTAATTTACATGAAGTAGAAATAATAGGATTCATAATTCAGTTTCTTTGTATTTCTGTAGGATACTACCTTGAAATGGATAAATGAAATAAGAAAGAAGTGTCTTATCCTTATATAGTAAATGCTTTTATGAAAGCATTGCTGTTTCCCTCAGTGCTCAATCTTCAGTCAACTCAGGCAATGCAAGTGCTTATTATTTTTCATTTTGTCTCATGGTGGTAGAAATATGTGTTTCTCATTTCTTTTGTAGAATCTGAATTTTACAGGGTTCCGAAAAATCCTTAAAAAGCATGACAAGATCCTGGAAACATCTCGTGGAGCAGATTGGCGAGTGGCTCATGTAGAAGTAGCCCCATTTTATACATGCAAGAAAATCAACCAGCTCATCTCTGAAACTGAGGTATAGTAATTTCACTTATATACTACATGTTTTCAATAACATTATTTGAAATAAATATTTCGTTATTTTTGATGAAATGGTTCTTCTATTCTCCTGTTATTAGTTAGTTGCTAGCTTTAAATAAATACATTCTTACTTATGATTATTTTTCTTTTGCTTTTTTCAGTATATATTTACCAAGCAGTCATCAGATTACCATATATATTCTTAAGTGGTTCAGAATTATTTATGCATTACTCAGGTTTAGTATAACCTACATCAGAATTCAATAATATGTCTTTCTAGGCTGTAGTGACCAATGAACTTGAAGATGGTGACAGACAAAAAGCTATGAAGCGTTTACGTGTTCCCCCTTTGGGAGCTGCTCAGGTTAGTATTTGCTTCCAGTTGTTGGTTCATTTTGCCTGTTTAATAATCAATACAGTCTGTTAGCTGATAAAATATACTAGTTTCATTACTTTAAAAATATTTTGGCCAAAGTTTCTAAGTAGTTATTACTATTGTTATTTTCATTTTAAAAAATTAGATCTCACTTCATAGTAAATTGCACTCTTTCCACCGTTCTTTTCTTAGTCAGTACTTCTTCTCTTGTTTATCCTTATTGACATACTAACTTGGTCTCACATAGTTAAGACAACATATTCATTTGATGATATGTGGGCAGGGTATGCTGAGCTATTGTATACCTGCTTCCAAAATGCAATAATTATACTTAAAAAGCATTTTTTGTGTCTTTTTAGGGCTGCACCTACAGCGTATGGAAGTTCTTAGGCAAGGGGTCCAATCGGAGCTGTAGCTGCTGACCTATACCACAGCTGCAGCAACACAGGATCCAGGCCGTGTCTGTGACCTACACTGCAGCTCATGGCAACACTGGATCCTTAACCCACTGAGCAAGGCCAGGGATAAAACCCACATCCTCATGGATACTAGTTGGGTTCGTTACCACTGAACCACAATTGGAACTCCTGAAAAGCATTCATTAAATGATACCTACCTAAATTATACCAATAAAAAATTTAAGTGATATTTTCTATGTCCTAGCTCTCAATAAATTTAAAAGGATTTAAATCATAGAAAGTATGTTCTCTGACCTCAGTAGAATAGAAGTCAATAACAGAAAGAGCTTCTTCATCCCAATAAAAGGTATTTACAAAAAACCTACAACTAATACCATACTTAATGGTGAAACACTGAATGCTTTTTCCCTAACTAGGGACAAAAAAAGGGTATTCACTCTTACCACTTCTATTCAGCATTATACTAGAGATTGTGGCCAGTGCATTTAGAAAAAGAAATAGAAGACATTTGGATTAGAAAGAAGTAAAACTGATGGTGTTTTGTATTGTTTTGTTTGCTGATGACGTGATGACCTGTGTAGAAAATCCAGTGACTTTATAGAATAGCTACTAGAACTGGTGAGTTTAACAAGGTTGCAGAGTTCAAGGTCAATATATAAAAATTAATTTTATTTCTTTATACCATCAAGAATAATTGGAAATCAAAAATTTTCAATAAAAATGTATAATAAAAAAATGAGGTATTTAGGTATAAATATGACAAAGTATTTGCAGGATCTTTACATTGAAAACTACAAAACATTGCTGAGAGAAGTTATAGATAACATACACTAGAGAAGTTAGAAAACCCAATGTTTTTAAAATATCATTTCTTTTTAAAATCATCCATAGATACAACACAAACTCAAAATCTCAGTAGGCTGTTTTTTAAACAATTAGGAAGCAATTTTAAAATTTATATGATAATACGTAGGAGGACCAAGAATAGCCAAAACAACTTTGAAACAACTAAGTTAAAGGTAACATGAGAAAAAGGATGTATATGTATTTATGAGTAGGTGACTTTGCTGTACAGCAGAAATTGACATAGCATTGTAAATCAACTATAGTTTAATATAAAAAATTTTGTAAAGAATTAACACTGTATGGTATGAAACTTAAAGTTATAGTAAATAAGACAGTGTGTTACTAATGTCAGGATAAGCAAATAAATTAATGGAGCAGAATAGAGAGTTCAAAAGTAGACCAGTTAATTTTCAGTAAAGATGCAAAGGCAATTCAGTGGAGAAAGCATAGTCTTCTCAACAAATAATACTGGAGCAATTGTCTTTCATATGCCAAAAAAAAAAAAAAAGAACTTCCCTCCTTCACACTATGTACAAAAATTAATTTTAGTTGTACCATTGACCTGAAAATCTAAAACTAGGAATTTTGAAGAAAATGTAGGAGAAAGTCCTGGTGACCTTGGCTATGCAAAGATTTTTTTGGAAATGACACCAAAAGTACTTTATCGAAATTAAAAACTTTTGCTCTTCAAAAGACAGTGTTAATAAGATGAAAAGAAAAGCGACTGACTAGGAAAAAGACAGTGTTAATAGGATGAAAAGAAAAGCAACTGACTAGGAAAAAATACTGTTAAAATATATCTGATAAAAGTCTTGTACCCAGAAAATACAAAGAACTCTATCTAGTACTCAATAATAAGAAAACAAACAACCCAACTTAAAAATGGACAAAAGATCTTAATGAAAGATGTATGGCTGGCAAATAGGCATGTGAATAGATGCTCAGTATCATTAATAGGGAAATGCAAATTAAAACCACAGTGGGATAACACCGATTAGAATGACTGAAATGAAAAAGACTGACGTAATAAATATCGGAGGGCCAAGAATTTTGATATCTTGCATGTTGCTGATGGAGTGTAGAATGATAAAACTACTTGGGAAAACAGTTTGGCAGCTTCTTAAAAAGTTAAAACTTCATCTGATATAAGAACTATTCATTACACTCCTAGATATTACCCAAGACAAATGCAAGCATAATGTTCATATAAAGACAAATGTTCATAATAGCCTAAGACTGGAAACAACCCAAATGTCTGTCAATAGGTGAATGGAAAAATAATGTAGTGTAGTATATCCATGTGATGGAATATCACTCAGCAGTAAAAAATCATAAACATTAATATATGCAACAGCATGATGCATCTCAAAATAATTATTCTGAGAAAAAGAAGCCAGACCAAAAAAGAGTATATACTTTATGGTTTTGTTTGCCTAAGACTCTGGAAAATGCAAAGTAATACATATCAGCAGAAAGCGGGTTTGTGATTGCCTGGGGCTGGGATGGGATGTGATTAGAGGAAAGGAATTGCAGAAGAGCGTGAGGAAACTCTTGGGGGTCATAGATATGTTCAGTATGTTCATTGTCTTGATTAGGTGATAGTTTCATATGTGTTTATATATATCAAAATGTCATCTTTTTTTTTTTCCTTTTTAGAGCTGCACCCACAGCATATGGAGGTTCCCAGGCTAGGGGTCCAATCGGAGCTGCAGCCACCGGCCTACGCCACAGCCACAGCAATGTGGGATCCGAGCCGCTTCTGCAACCTACACCACAGCTCACGGCAACGCCGGATCCTTAACCCACTGAGCAAGGCCAGGGATCGAACCCGCAACCTCATGGTTCCTAGTCGGATTTGTTAACCACTGAGCCATGATGGGAACTCCAAAATGTCAAATTTTGTATATTTTAAATATTTACAGTGTTCTGTATGTCAATTTAGTCAATAAAACAGTTTTTAAAAAATATATCATAGTCTAACTGCTTGAAAATAAGCAAAGAAAAATCTTAAAAGCATCCAGGGAGGAAAGACAAATTTGTGTAAATATATGCAGTTCAGTGCATAATTTTGAAAAATTAGGTGTTTAGGAATGCATGTAGAAGTGGTAAAGCTAAACAAGTAAACAAACAAAAAAACATGGAAATGGTTATCTCTGGTGAGGAGGGAAGAGTTTTGGACCTTGAAGAGTTAAGGATTTCAAAGTAACAGAAATGCGCTGTGTCTAAAGATGGGTGATAGGTTTAGGTACCCTTTACTATTCAATCACTAGTAGTCCAAATACATTATTCTTATGTATAGTGTGTATATATATATATATATATATATATATATGTATCCTTTTGTATATATGATAATTCTACAATTTTTAAAATAAAAAATTTTTTAATAAAACAGACATCTTCCTTTCAAATGCTTTCAGTCCTCAACTAACTGATAAATAATAAGTAAGTCAAAGGGAGTCTTAATGCTTTTTTTCATTGAAAGGTTTTAGAAACATTTAAAGTACCTTAAATGTATTATCACCTCTAACAATAACAAAGTTTTTTTGTAAGATTCATAGCAAATATTTCAATCGAGTAGATCATTCTCACCATGTTTCTCGTTTTATGTTTAAAATGTCAGGTACTTTCTTTTGTTTATTTTAGAGAGCAGGAGACTTTTTATCATTTTCTAAATATAAAATTTCATTTATAGTACAGAAAAATAATTTTTGCATGTACACAGCCTAGAAGTTTTTTTTTTTTCTTTTTAGGCCCGCACCTGTGGCAAATGGGAGATCCCAGTCTAAGGGTCGAATTGGAGCTGCAGCTGCTGGCCTAAGCCACAGCCACGGCAACTTGGGATCCCAGCCACGTCTGCAACCTACACTGCAGTTTGTGGCAACGCCAGATCCTTAAACCACTGAGCAAGGCTAGGAATCTAACCCACATCTTCATGAATATTACTAGTTCGGTTCTTAACCCGCTAAACCACAACAGAAATTCGTGGAAGTTCTAATATGCTATTCACTTGAGAATCTCTATATATCTTTAAAAATTCTCTTTAAGTTATTCTAGTATGATAGCGTATGGACTCAGAAAATGAGTATTGTTATTTTAAACACTTTCTCTAATTATTACTCATAGTAGTACCAAATGTGTAAACTCTAATTGGGTACTACTGACTTGCAAAGTTTAAGATGTATATATTGTAAAAATGAAATTGCCCTAAATCTCTCCTATAAAAAAAAATTAGTATATACAGAATTTTATGCCTGAGATTATACTTTTTTCAGTTTTTTATTATACTTGATTTACAGTGTTCTGTCAATTTCTGCTGTATAGTGACCCAGTTATACATATTGTATATATTCTTTTTCTCATATTATCTTCTATCATGTTCTATCACAAGTGGTTGAATATAATTGCCTGTGCTATACAGTAGGACCTCGTTGCTTATCCATTCTAAGTGTAATAGTTTGCATCAACTAACCCCAAACTCCCAGTCCATCCCACTCCTCACCCTCCCCCTTGGAAACCACAGGTCTGTTCTCCATATCCATCATGAGTTTCTGTTCTGTAGATAGGTTCATCTGTGCCATATTTTAGATTCCACATATAAATGATATTGTAGGGTATTTGTCTTTTTCTTTCTGACTTACTTCACTTAGTATGAGAGTCTCTAGTTCCATCCATGTTTCTGCAGATGCCGTTGTTTTGTTCTTTTTTATGGCTGAGTAGTTTTCTGTTATGAATAAGTACCACATTTTCTTAATCCACTCATCTCTCTGTGGACATTTAGGTAGTTTCCATGTCTTGGCTATTGTGAATAGTGCTGCAGTAAACATAGCATGATTCTTTTTGAATTTTAGTTTTGTCTGGATATTTGTCCAATAGTGGGATTGCTGGATAATATGGTAGTTCTATATTTAGTTTTTTAAGGTAGCTCCATGCTGTTTGCCATAGTGGTTCTACCAATTTGCATCCCCACAAACAGTGCAGGAGGGTTCCCTTTCCTCCACACCCTCTCCTGCATTTGTTATTTGTAGACTTATTAATGATAGCCATTCTCACTAAGGTGAGATGGTACCTCATTGTGCTTTTGATTTGCATTTCTCTAATAATTAGTGATGTTGAGCATTTTTTCATGTGCCTGTTGGCCATCCATATGTCTTCTTTGGAGAAATGTCTAGGTCTTCTGCCCATTTTTCAATTGCGTTGTTTGTTTTTTTGCTGTTGAGTTGTATGAGTTGTTTGTATATTTTACAGATTAAGCTCTTATCAGTTGCATTGTTTGCAACTATTTTCTCCCATACCGTATGTAGGTTGTCTTTTTGGAGTTTTTTTGTTTGTTTTTATGGCTACCTTTGCTGTGCAAATGCTTATA
The DNA here is from genome assembly GCA_004024745.2 of Catagonus wagneri. NCBI lineage: Eukaryota > Metazoa > Chordata > Mammalia > Artiodactyla > Tayassuidae > Catagonus > Catagonus wagneri. The sequence continues at coordinate 14,630,947 of PVHT020000175.1, forward strand.
AGTTTGATTAGGTCCCATAGGTTTATTTTTGCTTTCATTTCTATTGCCTCGGGAGACCGACCTTTAAAAGAAACATTTGTATGGTTGATGTCAGAGAATGTTTTGCCTATATTCTCTTCCAGGAGTTTTATGGTGTCTTGTCTTATGTTTATGTCTTTAAGCCATTTTGAGTTTATTTTTGTGCATGATGTGAGGGTATGTTCTAGTTTCATTGGTTTACATGCAGCTGTACAGTTTTTCCAGCACCACTTACTGAAGAGACTTTTTCCCATTTTGTTGTATTCTTGCCTCCTTTCTTGAAGGTTAATTGACCATAGGTGTCTGGGTTTATTCCTGGACTCTGTTCTGTTCTGTTGATGCGTATATCTGTTTTTGTACCGGTATCACACTGGCTTGATTACTGTAGCTTTGTAGTATTGTCTGAAGTCTGGCTGAGTTATGCCTCCCACTGGGTTTTTGTTCCTCAGGATTGCTTTGGTAATTCTGGGTCTTTTATGGTTCCATATAAAATTTTGGATTGTTGGTTCAAGTTCTGTGAAAAATGTCATGGGTAATTTGATAGAGATTGCATTAAATCTGTAGATTGCTTTGGGTAGTACGGCCATTTTAACAGTATTAATTCTTCCAGTCTGAGAGCATGGTATATCTTTCCATTTCTTTGAATCCTCTTGAATTTCCTTGATTGATGTTTTATAGTTCTCAGCATATAAGTCTTTCACTTCCTTGGTCAGGTTTATTCCTAGGTGTTTAATTTTGGGGGGATGTGATTTTGAAAGGTACTATATTTTTATATTCCTTTTTTAATATTTCATTGTTAGTGTACATAAATGCAACCAATTTCTAAATGTTCATCTTGTATCCTGCTACTTTGCTGAATCTGTTGATCAGTTCCAGTAAGTTTATGTGAAGTCCTTAGGGATTTCTATATATAGTGTTGTGTCATCTGCATATAATAACAATTTTACCTCTTCTGATCCAATTTGGATACCTTTTATTTTATTTTTTTGTTTGATTACTGTGGATAGGACTTCCAATGCTATGTTGAATAAAAGTCTTAAGAGTGCGCATCCTTGTCTTATTCCAGAATTTAGCAGGAACTCTTTCAGCTTTTCTCCATTGAGTATTTTATTGGCTGTGGATTTGTCATAAATGGCTTTTATCATGTTAAGTTTATGTTCCCTCTATACCCACTCTGAGGATGTATATTCTGGGTTTGTTTTGTTTTGTTTTGTTTTTGATGTCATGTCGTGAAAATATCAATTAAGTCAAAATTTTCTATTGTGTCATTTAGGATCTCTGTTGCCTTACTTTCTGTCTAGAGGATCTGTCCATTGATGTGAATGGGGTGTTAAAGTCTCCTACTATTATTGCATTCCCATCAATTTCTCCTTTTAGAGTCCATTAGAATTTGTTGTATGTATTTGGGTGCCCCTATATTAGGGGCATGTATATTAACGAGTGTAATATCCTCCTCTTGAATGTATCCTTTATCATTAAATAGTGTCCTTCTTTTTCTTTATGACCTTCGTGTTAAAGTCTGCTTTGTCTCTGACAGGAGTATTGCAACTCCCGCTTTGCTGTCTTTTCCCCATTTGCATGAAATATCCCTCACTTGCAATTTATATGTGTCATTTGCTTGTAGAGAGCATACTGTAGGCTCTTACTTTTTAATCCAGTCTGCCACTCTATGTATTTTGATTGGAACATTCAGTCCATTGACATTTAAGGTAATCATTGATAAATATGCATTTATTGCAATTTTAAACCTTGTTTTCTAGTTGATTCTATGTTTCTTCTTTCTTTCTTTCTTTCGTTGGATGATTTCCTTTTATTTTATGCTTGTGTCCTCTTCCTTTTATTTTTTGTGAATGTATTGTCTGGTTTTGATTCGTGATTGCCCTGTTTTTCAAGTATGTTAACCCCTTCCTAAATCTGCTCTCTTTAACCTGATAGTCATATGGGCTCAAACTCATTCTAAAAAAAAAAAAAAGAGAGAGAGAGAGACAGAGTCTAAATATTCTTACTTTCCTTCCCCACATTTTATGATTTTGAGGTCCTTTTTAACACTCATGTTTATTATCATTTTGCCATTCATATATTTATCATCACCTTTACAGTGGGTTTCTTTTTTTTCCTTTTGCATCTGTACACTGGGTTATTTAAGTGATTACTTTCCAATTTTGATTTCCTCCATTCGGTTTCTTCTTAGTTCTTTCCGAGTGAAAGGAGCCCTTTCAGTATTTCTTTTAGAATGGGTTTAGTATTGGTCTGCTCTTTCAGTTTTTGTTTGTTGGAGAAATTCTTTATTTCTCCTTCTATTTTAATTGATATTCTTGCTGGGTAGAGTATTCCAGGCTGCAAATTTTTCCCTCTTAGAATTTTGAATATACCTTGCCACTCTTCTGCCAGTAGTGCTTCTGTAGAGAAATTGGGTGATAGCCTTATCGGGGGTCGGTTCCCTTATCATTAACTCTTTGTTTTCCTCTTGCTGCCTTTAGAATCCTCTCCTTTAACTTTTGGCATTTTTACTATAATATGTCTTGGTATGGGCCTGCTTGGGTTTACTTATTTGGGCCCTCTCTGCTTCCTGAATCTTGATATCTGTTTCCTTTAGATTTGGAAAGTTTTCAGCCATGATTTCTTCAAATATATTTTCAATCCCCTTTTCTTTTTTTTCATAGGTTTATTTTTTTTTCTTTTTTATATTTTTGTCTTTTTAGGGCCGCACCTGTGGCATATGGAGGTTCCCAGGCTAGGAATCAAATCAGACTTATAGCCACTGGCCTAAACCATAGCCATAGCAACACCAGATCTGAGCCACATCTGCAACCTATACCACAGCTCATGTCAGTGTGGGATCCTTAACCCCCTGAGCAAGGCTAGGGATCGAATTTGCATTCTCATGGATCTGATCAGTTTTACTTCCCCTCAGCCATGACAGGAACTCCCTTCAATCCCCCCCTTTTTTTTTCTTTTCCTTCTGTAATCCCTATTATGCATAGATTGGCCTGCTTTGCATTATTTCATAGATCCCTTATATTGCCTTCATGTTTTTTCATTTGGTTTTCTGTCTGCTGCCATGATTGGGTGATTTCCATTTTTTCATCTTCCAAGTCAGTTATTCATTCCTCTGCATTATGCATTCTGCTCTTCTGTGCTTTTAACTCAGCTTTCATCTCTGCAAATGAATGCTCTAGTTTTTCTTGGCTCTTCCTTATATTTTCTAGTTTTCTAAGGTAATATGAATTACCGTTCATATCTGCTCTTAATTCCTTCTTTTTTGCTTAATTTCTTCAGTATTTTCACTATCTCATTTTTGAGCTTGATGTCTGTTAGACTGCAGAGGCTGTTTCACTGTTTGCTCCTTCAGGGGAGTTCTCCTGTTCTTTCAGCTGAGATTGTTCCTTAGCTTCTTCATTTTGCTTATATTTTTCTTATTCTGTGAGTTTAGGGAAACCAACTACTATATCTTAGAGAGCCATTTATACACAAGATGGCCCCTGGGTATTTTGTGACGGTTTCCTTTTATGTTCAGGCTATTATGCCCATGCTGGTGTACAGCCTGTGCGTGCTTCCAGGGAGATGAAGGCAATGGGCAGGGTCTGTACCCAGTGCCTGGTTGCTGGGCCCTTGACAGTGGTAAAGACCCACAATGAGGTGGCACAGGCTACTTCTGGTTGCAGGGCCCTGGGAAGTGGCAGTGACCCTCAGGCAGGTGTAGGCAACAGCCAGAGCATTTGGCAGTGGTAACCATAGGGCATCTGTGTTCCCAAGGGAGTGAGAACAACAAGGGTGACTCTTGGTTACAGTGCCCTTCTCTGAAGTGACCCTTGAAACTGGGTGTGCCAGTCTCTTCCCTCAGTGTCTGTTCATGGACTTCTAGTGGTGGTGGGTCATACCCATCTCTGGAGTCTGAGATGCCTGTGGCAGTTTGCCCCCACCATTTGCAGGCTGTTCAAGAGGCCACCCACCACCCAAGAGCCTGTGTGTACACAGAGAAAGATATTCCTATGGCAGTCCCCCCGCTCCATTGTCCTCCCCAACAGTGGTGCCTTGCTTCTCCTGCAGGCCCAGGCCTCCTCTGTACTCCTTCAGCTGTGACATTACAATCTGCAGCCTATGGCACACTGCTCCCTGCACCCTTATGCTGTCTCCACACAGCCAACTCTAGTCTCCTCCCCAGAGCCGTCCTCTGAAGCCTGAGTCTCGGCACCCAGCCCCCACCCAAGTGTCTCAGGCTGTGGTGTCTGGGGGCACTTGTTCCTATGGTCTGTGAGGCTCTCTCTCTCCTCAGTCCAGCTGTTACACTTAACACAGGCTTTGAGGTCCCTCCCTCTCAACTGACCTCCCCGTCAGTTAGGTGGCCTCCCAGGGTGCAGGTTCTTTTCCTCTTTTACAGCTCCCTCTCAGGAGTGCTGGTCCTATCCCAATTCCTTTTTTTTCCTTTTGTTCTACCCATTTATGTGGAGGGTTTCTTGCCCTCTTGGGGGGTTTCAGATCTTCTGCCAACATTCAGTAGATGTTCTCTGCAAATCCTTCTACATGTAGATGTCTTTTTGTTTTTTTTATGTGTTTGTGGGAAGAGGTGAGCACCACATCTTACTCCTCCATCATCTTGATCCCACTCTTCTATATTTATCCCATAATATTCAATTCTAATATTATAGGATGATGTAGGATGATTCTCTTGTTCAAATTTATAAACATTCTGATCATAATGTATTATTGTTTTCACAGTAGAACTTTGAGACTTATAGTTCTAATTGATTATACCATATACTAAATGTATTCAATATTTACTCAAAATGCTGTTTTCTCTCCACAGCCTGCACCAGCATGGACTACTTTTAGAGTTGGCCTTTTTTGTGGAATATTCATTGTACTGAATATTACCCTTGTGCTTGCCGGTGAGTAGTTTATAGTATCTATCTATCTATCTATCTATCTATCTATTTATTTATTTAGCTGTATCTGATGCATGCAGAAGTTCCCAGGCCAGGGATCAAACTCATGCCACAGCAGTGACCTGAGCCACAGCAGGACAACACTGGATCCTTAATCCACTGAGCCACCAAGGAACTCCTGATTATTTTTATTTCAAATTAAATTATTCTTACTAATCTGCTTATGTCATATTCTGTCCCACTACCAAAGCTACTACTAAACTACCAAAGCTATTGAAAGAGAAATATGTCAGGACTAACTTTTTTTGTTTTTTTAAATAATGGGTGGGGAGAGCTATGTTGATTGGTTATTTTATTTTGTTTTTCCCTTTAAGTATGGGTATCCCTTTAAACATTGCTGATTTATGACTTATTATTCTCCATTGTTTTCAGTGTTTAATTATTAAGAACCTCAGTTCCCTTAATCACAGAATGAGAGTAAATAAAATATTACAAAATTTTTATACTAAGCTCATTTATTTTCTGTTTTGGAGACTCTCTCACATTCTTTCTAGAGCCTGTTTACAATTAACTTATAAGTAACTTGGCTATGTAATACTCTATTATATAGAAGTTGAAAATTATAAAGAGGTAGTAGGAATTTCTAGAGATAAGTGCATTTCCAGCATCAAGAAATGATGTAACAACAAGGGAAACATAATTTTACCAAACCATCTAACAGAATTTGATATACCCCTTGGCAGCATCTGACATTGTAGACCACTATTTCTTGAAATTCTTTATTGGTTTTGCTGGGAAACCACACTTCTCTGGTTTTCTTATTAAAATTACTGGCAGTTCTTACCCACTTTCCTTTGCTAGCTCTTCTTTTCTTTTGGCACCTAAATGTTGACGAGTACATCCTTAAATCTCTGTCTACATTCATTTCCTACTTAAGCAGTCTTATTCAAGCCAATGGCTATGAATTCCATCTATATGCTAATGACTTCCAAGTATACGTACTCTTTTCTCTGAAAGATATCTATTTGATTACTTGTATGTCTAATATGCATCTGAAACTTACATGGATGGACAGATTTTTTTGCTCCTAAGTTTGCTTTCTCTTCCTTGTAGCATCAAATTTGTTTCTGAGGCCAAAAACTTTTATCCTCTCTTTTCCCTCATACCTCATCTCCAGTTCATGAGCAAATCCTCCTGCTCCATCTTCAAAATATGTTCCAAATATGACAACCTGCACCAGTGCCCTCCTTGTCTAATCAACTATTTCTTGCATAGTATACTGCAACAGCCTTCTGAAATTGGCTCCATACAGCCACTCCTGCCTCCTTATAGCTACCAATGTCTCTTTTTTTCATTAGTGCAAGTTAGATAATGTCAGTCTTCTTTTCAAAATGTGTTAAATGGCTTCTCTCATAATAAAATTGAGAGTTCCTACTATGGCCTATAAGATCTTGCCTATTTGTGTGGTTACTACTCCTTGAACACAATGAGTTCATTCCCTTCTATAAGCCCTTTCAGTTGCCTAAAAGGCCCTTTTCCAAGACTTCTATTTGACTTTCTTCCTCATTTAATATAGTCTCTATTCAAATGCTACCTACTCGTTAAGGCCTTTCCTACCCTAAAATAGCCTGTTCTATCCCTTTGGAATACATTAGTTTTCCTTGGAGCGCTTGTGCTTACATGCCATAATATTCCACATTTATGTTTCTAATTATCTGCTTTCCCAGTGGAATGTAAGTTCCCTGCTGCCTGGACTTTTGTCTCTCCTGTTCACCAATTGTATCTGTAGTTTGTACCTAGTACGTTGTCTTGGATACAGTAGGGGTTCCAGAAATAGTGGTTGAAGTTTGAATGAATGGAGGAGAAGGAAAGAGATGAAATTAAATGGTACACAGAAAACACACACAAACAGCAAAAAGACAAACAAATCTCAAGGTTCTTATATATGGTGACTTTTACTTTAAGGGCATATAGTCCTGGTATACCTCAAGATCCATTGTACTTATGCATGTAATCACTGTGAATCATTAATAAAGGATTAAATTCTACTCAGTGAAGTCTGCAAAGAAACATGACTTAGAAATAGATGTTATTGGAGTTCTCATTGTGGCTTAGCAGTAACAAACCCAGCTAGTAACCATGAGGATGTGGATTCCATCCCTGGCCTCGCTTAGTGGGTTAAGGATCCAGCGTTGCTGTCAGCTGCAGTGTAGGTTGCAGCCGTGGCTCAGATCTGGCATTGATTGTGGCTGTGATGTAGGCTGGCAGCTGCAGCTCCAATTCAACCCCCTAGTCTGGGCACTTCCATATGCCGAGGGTGTGGCCCTAAAAAGAAGAAAAAAAAATAGATGTTATTGCATAAATACCCATTATATACTGTTTTGGGCTTGCAGTAATTATAATGGAACCTGATCAAGGAAAGTTTTTTATATCACTGTCACATTTAGCATTCTCGGTCATAGGGACTTTGTATTTTTCATTTTTGTATTTCAAATTCCTAACGTAGTGCCAGACATATAACAGATGTTCAAGAAATAATTTACTGAACTCATTATTCCTCATAAACATTCTTAATTAAGATTGTCAAATTAAATATTATGAAATTATAACCCAAGTTGTAATGGCTTTTAAGTAGTGTGTATGAATGTTACGTATTAACAATTTGTTTTCATTTGTATTTTTAGAGTTTTCCTTCCCACGGATTTTACTAAAAGTTAACTCTAATAATCATTGTCTGCTGTAAGCTCATGCTTTAATATTAGTATAATTTGTGTGTGTGTGTGTGTCTTTTTGCCTTTTTTATGTAGAGCCGCACCCGCAGCATACGGAGGTTCCCAGGCTAGGGGGTTGAATTGGAGCTGCAGCCTTTGCCACAGCCACAGCAATGTGGGAACCGACCCGCATCTGCAACCTACACCACAGCTCACGGCAACCCACTGAGCAAGGCCAGGGATCGAACCCGCAACCTCATGGTTCTTAGTCGGATTCGTTAACCACTGAGCCACGAAGGAAACTCCAATATTAGTATAATTTATGATCGTATTTTAATCTGGTTCTGCATCTTTAGAGGTGAATGCAGTTTATTTATATAGAATGCATGAAAACACTATGGTAAAAAAAACCTAACCCTAGATTATCAAACTAGCTGTTACGGGAAGAACACTGACTTCTCTTCAAAAGGCTTTGCGTGAGTTGCTCTCCCAGCTCGACAGGTTTTTTGGTTCATTTGTTTGTTTTGGGATTAGTTTTTATTTTTCTCATTTCTTAGGTTGTAGGGTTAGGTTATTGATATGAGTTCTTTTATGTGTGCTTAAAGCAGTGTTGATCACTGCAACCTGTAAGTGTTGTATTCAATTGTTTGTTTGTTTACCAATTTAATTTATTTTATTTATTATTTTTTTCTTAATGGATTTTATTTCAATTATAGGTGTACATAAATCATCACAAGTCTATTTGACAGATTTTGTATCCCAAACCCCCACTGCATCCCCCCACCCCCCAGATTGTCTTATTTGAAAAACCAAGGTTTTCCAAAGTCTGTGAGTCATTGTTCTGTAAAGAGGTTCATTGTGTCTTTTTAGTTTCCACATGTAAGCAGTAGCATTGGGTGTTGCTGTCTAATTGTCTGACTGGTTTCACTTCACATGCTAATTTCTAAGTCCATCCATGTTGCTACAAATGTTGGTAATTCGTTCCTTTTAATGGGCTGAGTAACATTCCATTGTGTGTAGGTATCATATCTTCCCTATCCACTCCTCTGTCCATGGGCATTATAGTTTGTCAATTGTTTTGGCTTTAGGGACTTCACCTCACTTCTCTGAAACAATTTCCTCATTTGTTAAATGAGCTTAATACTTAACTTCAACATGTAATGTTGTATTAGAATTCATTCATTCAGCAAATAAATTTTATGTGTCTGTGATTATGCCTGATGTATTGAATCTTAAGATAGATGAGAATTCCTTTCCTTATGAAGCTTATTCTTATGCTGGGGAAGTTAAGCTGTATTAAACAACGTAATACAGTACAAAATAGAAAGTATTTTCTGAGCAGGTCAAGGGAACAAGTGATTACTTTCAAATGAGAGCATTAGGGAAGACTTCATGGAAGAAATGGCATTTATACTGGATGTTGATGGAATGAAAGGCATTCCGGGAGCGGGATTGCAGGATCATATGGTAGTTTTGTTTTTAGTTTTTTAAGAAACTTCCATACTGTTTTCCATAGTGGCTGTGCCAATTAATATTCCCACCGACAGTGTAGGAGGGTTCTCTTATCTCCACACCCTCTCTAGCATTTGTTATTTTGTAGACTTCTTTTTTTTCTTTTTAGGGCCGTATCTATGACATATGGAAGTTCCCAGGCTAGGAATCAAATTGGAGCTACAGCTGCTAGCCTGCATCACAGTCACAGCAACACTAGATCCAAATCTAGTCTGTGACCTACACCACAGCTCACAGCAATGCCGGATCCTTAAGCCACTGAGCAAGGCCAGGAATCAGATCCAAGCCTCTGTCATAACCTGTGCTGTAGCTTTTGTAACACCAGATCCTTGACCCACTGTGCCTGGCCAGGGCATTAAACCTGTATCCCAGAACTCCAGAATTGCCACCCATCCCATTGCACCACAGTGGGAACTCCTTGTAGACTTTTAATAATGGCCATTCTGATTGGTGTGAGTTAGTAGTACCTCAATGTCATTTTGATTTACTTTTCTCTAACAATTAGTGATGTCAAACATCTTTTCATGTGCTCTTTAATCATCTGTATGTCTTCTTTGGAGAAGTGTCTATTTAGATCTTCTACTTATTTTTTGATTGGGTTGTTTGTTTTTTTGATATTGAACTGTATGAGCTGTTTGTATATTTTGGAGATTAATCCCTTGCAGTCCCATCATTCGCAAATATCTTCTCCCATTCTGCAAGTTGTCTTTTCATTTTGTTATAGTTTCCTTTGCTGTGCAAAAGTATCTAAGTTTATTAGGGATCCTGCAGTTCCACTCCTGGGCATAAATCCAGAGGACACCATAATTCAAAAAGATATTTGCACCCCAGTGTTCATTGCAGCACTATTCACAATAGCCCAGACATGGGAACAATCTAAATGTCCATCAACAGACAAATGGATAAAGAAAAATGTGGTACGTTTATACAGTGGGATATTACTCAGCCATTAAAAAAAAAAGAACTAAATAATCCCATTTGCAGCAGTGTGGATGAACTTACAGATGACCATACTAAGTGAAGTAAGTCAGAGAAAGACAAGTTATCATATGATATCACTTATATGTGGAATTTAAAAAATGATACAAATGAACTTACACATAAAACAGAAATAGACACGCAGACCTAGAAAACAAACTTATAGTTACCAAAGGGAAAGGGAGAAGGAAGGAATAAATTAAGAGTTTAGGATTAACGTATATATATTATGTTATTATTATTACTATATATGAAATAGATAACCGGAAAGGACCTACTCTACACAGCTACGAACTATATTCAGTATTTTGTAACAACCTGTAAGAGAAAAGAATCTAAATATGTATATATATGTATAAATGATCACGTCACTGAACACCTGAAACTAACACAACATTAAATGACCTATACTTCAATTTTAAAAAAAGAGAGAAAGAAAAAGAAAGATGGAAACAGAGAAACAAAGAAACAAAAAGAAAGGAAAAGCAAAGAAAGGCACTCCAAGAGAAAGAGACAGATGAGCAGAGATTTAGTTGCCTGGGCTAGAGGGTAGGTCATAGGAGGAGAGAGTGGCTTATGCAGGAGAGAAGTGATAACTTCACCTGAGAAGGTGAAGGAGAGTATTAGATGATAAGAGTGAAAAGACAGCTTGAGACCAGTTCATAGATATCCGCCAAGAAGTGTAAGTAAAATGTGTTTATAGGTGTAAAGTACATCAATATAAAGTATGTGGTGTATATGATGGAAGTTGTTCTTTATGTAGGAAAAAGTCTTCCTTGTCTATGTATGGAATTTTTTTCTTTTATTTTCAAGATGAGCATAATGGCATTATCATCATCATCATCATTAAATAAGACATGAGAACTGACAAAAAACCTCCATTCTTTTTCTGTGAATAAGTTGAAATTTTCTTAAATTCAGGGGCAAGGTTGGGGTTGTATTTTCTTTCATATATATAGCTTATGTTTTGTGAAACAGTCTGATTTATTTGCTAATATATGCAATTTATGCATTTAATGTTGTGCATTAGAACACTTCTTTGTTTGATCTTGGTGTGTCTATGGGGGGACGGTGGGGTAAATATAGGTAAAGCCAACTGTCTATCCTTATTTATCTCCCAGCAGTTATGTAAAAGATAACAGAGTTGAGAACTAAGAGAGAGACACAGCAGTAGTAAAGCATGTACAAGCATGATTCCTTTTTTCAAACATTCACGTAAAACAAGTACATAATTGCTATGGTTTCTCAAGGGGACCTGACCTAATATTTAGTAATTTCTCTGAAATGCACATATTCCAGATATTTATTTAGTGTTATGACGATGAAAAGGTTTCCTGTGTAGATTTTCGAAAACTTGTTCTTACAGTTTCCTAGTAAACTATACTAGTATAATTATAATATGTCATAGTTCAGTTTTTGGTTTGACAGAGTTTGGCCATTTAAAGTGCATATGAGGAGTTCCCGTCGTGGCTCAGTGGTTAACGAATCTGACTAGGAACCGTGAGGTTGCAGGTTCGATCCCTGGCTTCGCTCAGTGGGTTAAGGATCCGGCGTTGCCGTGAGCTGTGGTGTGGGTCGCAGATGCGGCTCGGATCCCACGTTACTGTGGCTGTGGTGAAGGCCAGCAGCTAAAGCTCCTGTTAGACCCCTAGCCTGGGAACCTCCATATGCCGTGGGTGTGGCCCAAATAAGGCAAAAAGGCAAAAAATAAATAAATAAAGTGCATATAAGAATGAAATAGCAGGTACTCATACACTAGTGGTAAGTATTAGTTGTTGCAATCTCTTTAGAGGATAATTTGGTAGTGTATATTAAATTTTTTAAGTGATCACTTTGATTAAGCAATTTTATTTCTAGAAATTTATCCTACAAACAACTTGTACATGGGTGCAAAGACATATGTGAAAGGAGGTAGTCACTCCCATTTTGTTTATCATAGTAAAATCCTAGAAACCATGCAGATGTGTGTCGATTAGGAACTGTTTAAAAAAATTAAATGATATCATTCTTATGCAATGGGATACCGTGAAGATACTAAAGTGAATGAGTGGAAATGGGGATAGTACTTTGAAGAACTGTTTGGCAGTATATACCAAAATTGAATATATACTATTCTGGGTTGTTTCTGCCTTTTGTCTGATATGAATTTTGGTTCTGTGAACATACGTATACCTGGATTTGTTTAGGTATTTGTTCTAAATTCTTTTAGATACATGCTTGCAAGTAGAATTGCTCAGTTATTTGATAGTTCTTTTTAACTTTCTGAGGTAACACCAAATTGTTTTCCACAGAGGCTGCACCATATTCTCTTCCCACCAGCAGCTTTAAGAGTTCCATTTTTCAGGAGTTCCCGTCGTGGCTCAGTGGTTAACGAATCCAACTAGGAACCATGAGGTTGTGGGTTCTATCCGTGGCCTTGCTCAGTGGGTTAAGGATCCGGCATTGCCGTGAGCTGTGGTGTAGTTGCAGGCGCAGCTCGGATCCTGCGTTGCTGTGGCTGTGGCGAAGGCCGGCGGCTACAGCTCCTGTTAGACCCCTAGCCTGGTATCCTCCATATGCCGCAGGTGCGGCCCTAGATAAGGCAAAAAGACAAAAAAAAAAGAGTTCCATTTTCTCCACATTCTCATCAACATTTATGATTTCTTTCCTGTTTTTTTAAATTATAGCCATCCTATTTGGTATGCAGTATCTTGTTACAGTTTTGATTTGCATTTTTCTAATGACTAATGATATTGAGCATGCTTATTGGCTACATGTATATTTTCTTTGGAAAAATGTCTATCCACGTCTTTTGCCCAGTTTTTTAGTTGCCTTCTTATTGTTATGTTAAAAGAGTTTTTTATATATCCTGGACACTAGACCCTTATTATACACAATTTACAAATATTTTCTCTCATTTGTTAGATTTTTTTTTTACTTTTTTGATAATATGCTTTGATGCACAAAAGTTTTTAATTTTAATCATAGCTGCCTCTTAGGGCCCTTTGTACTTGCCCTCTCCTTGGAGCCCTATTCTTCCAGATATGCACACGATTCAGTCTGTTTTCTTAAGGTCTCTGTAAATGTCATCTTCTGAGAGATCTTCTTGACCACCCTACCCAAAATAACACCTGACATTCTTTATCCCTTTACCTTTTTTCCCTTGGAAATCCTTATGTCACTGTCTGACATTATACAGAATAGAAGTTTCCTGAAAACAGGTATTTTGTCTGTTGCCCATTACTGAATCCCCAGCTTTTAGAATGGTGTCACACATAATGGGTACCCAATAAATATTTGTCAAATTAGTGAAAAAATGAATTTTCATCAAGTAAAAGGAAAAAGAAACTAAATATTAAATACTCAGAATGGACCAAAGATTGTTTTAGGCATTTAACATATGTTGTTCAGATTTAATATTCTTAACAAATTTATGAGACTAGATATTATCCCCATTGACCAAGAAGGAAACTGAGACTTAGAAAAATTAAATAATTTGCCCTAGTAAAGTTAAAATTTGCATGAAGATAGATCTATAGTGTTTGATTCTAAAGCAAAGACTTTCTCTACCATGTTATTTTTATTTTTTAATATTTTGGCCACATTCGTGGCATGCAGAAACTCCCAGGCCAGAGACTGGACCTGATCCACAGCAGTGGCAATGCCAGGTCCTTAACCCACTGAGCCACAAGGGAACTCCTGTCCTGTTATTTTGTAATTATTAAATATGCCATGTACTATAGAGAATACAAAAATTAAATAATCAGTGCTTATTTAAATTAAGTGTATAAGATACATAATTAAATTTCAAATGAGTAGTAGTAATAGTAAGTTTTATAGTTATTTGGAAAATTAAGATCGGTAGCCAAATTGAAATGCTTGTCACATAGTAGATTCAAAATGAAGCTTATTGATTCAGTGAATTTATAAACAGATGAGGATCTGGCTCTTAAATAATAAGTAGAAATAGAATTTGTCAAAAGATAGAACAAGGCCACTTTAGGTACAGGGAATAACATAAGCAAATGTGAAAAGCAAACTTATTAGAAGGATAATAAAATCTATCAGGAGATAAGAATTAATTTAGGGGCACTATAAGGTAAGTGGGAAAAGTGAGTTGGGGATCAGATTGCAAAGAACTTGAATTGTGAAACTGAAGCGTTTAAACATTTTAATTATTGGAGAGTTATATGATAATAGTGATACTGAACATTTGTGTTGGCATAAGGGCAACTGAATGTGGTAATTAGGAGTGTGGGCTTTGGATCAAAACCATCTGAGTTAAAAATCTTGACTGCCCTATACTAGCTTGGTAAGGCTAAGCAGATTACTTAACCTCTCTGTGCTATAGTTTCCTCATCAATCAAATGAAGATAATAGTTTTTAATTCACAGAACCATTGTGAAGATTAGATGAGTTGTTACATGTAAAAATACTGAGAACAATCCTAAGTACATAGTAAGCATTCTGTAAATATTAACTGTTGTTAAATGTGGAAACATTTCAGTTTTCACATTGCTTTCATGTATACTATTTCTTTTAATTCTCATAGCAGCTCTGTAAGGTAGGCATTACTATATCCAGTTTAATAATGGATAAAACAAAGCCAAAGAAGTTGTGTCATGCCAGAAATCCCAGCTGACAGAAGTGATCTAATGGTTTTAAACCATTTCACCATGGGCTAATATGCTGTAAGTCAAATTTTAGGAAAATTATTCTGGGGGAGTTTTGCAGAGGGAACTGAAGAAGAGAAAGAAGCTCAAAGCAAGTTAATCAGGCTCTTGAGATAACCTAGATTTAGGATTTATTTATTAAAAATCCCTATGCCAGGGCTATATCATTGAGAATTAAGAAAAAAGACAAAGACATTATGGATTTTCTAACTAATCAATTAATTGATATTCTTTCAGCTGTATTTAAACTTGAAACAGATAGAAGTATATGGCCCTTGATAAGAATCTATCGGGGTGGCTTTCTTCTGATTGAATTCCTTTTTCTACTGGGCATCAACACATATGGTTGGAGACAGGCTGGAGTAAATCATGTGCTCATCTTTGAACTTAATCCGAGAAGCAATTTGTCTCATCAGCATCTCTTTGAGGTAATCAAAGCAAGTCATAAAATCCCATGATTATTATTTGCATTAGCTGTATAGCTGGCTTAGGTGGTACTAAAATCTGTTTTCTCTTTGAAGAGGATTATTGACTTCATAGTTAAACATTTTTCTTACCTTTGTTTTATTAAAAATATTTCCGAATAATGGTAAAAATAAAAATAATTTTCTATCTTTTTGTCTTTCCCATCCTTTATCAGATTGCTGGATTCCTTGGGATACTGTGGTGCCTGAGCCTTCTGGCATGCTTCTTTGCTCCAATTAGCATCATCCCCACATATGTATACCCACTTGTCCTTTATGGATTTATGGTTTTCTTTCTCATCAACCCCACCAAAACTTTCTATTACAAATCCCGGTTTTGGCTGCTTAAACTGCTGGTAAGTCCATAAATTTGTGTATCATTTGTAGGGTAGCATATTAGTCATTGGCTTCCTCCAGAATGCTACCAAAGCTCCTGTATTGCACAACTCCAGAAGGCATGTTCACATTGTAGTCTGAATGAGTGGTACCCCAGCTCCAGGGACAACACAGTGTGACTGGTACACCTGATGTTGAGGAGCACAGTGGCCCTGGGGAAAGCACCTGTGCTTGTTTCTCCTAAAATGGTGTATGAATTCCAGATATTGAAGTGATTTTGCAAATTAATGTAATTTATTTATTCATAATAGTAATTCATAATACTTTACAGATTATCTAATCAGCTGTGATAACATGTAGAACTTTGTTTCCTTTTTTTAAAAGTGGTAAAACTATTAATTCCCTGTTAAATTGCTATAAGGGGTCAACCAAACATTTTTATTTGATGAAGAATTGATTCTCTAAAAGCAGTGGGAATATCATGCCATATCACTAAATTTAACTTGAAAAATTGACTTTGGTTCTTGTTTATAATTCTATTTCTTCTTCCACTTTACCTATTAATGATCTCAAAAATCAAGTAATCTCTGCATAAAGATATAGAATATCCTTTAAAAATGGTAGCTATATCTTTGGGAATATTGTAAAGGTTGCTCTGGGAAGGAACTCCTGCTTACTCCCCAGTTTACCTAGCTGTATTTTGAAGATCAGTATCATTGATAATTTCATATAATTATTTCTTAGATTATGAGTTACAACTGACAGTAACAATTAGTGATAAAATTGACCAATCTCCACAAACTTGCCAAATTCCCATAATAATTGTCTAATTTTTTTCACCTTATAAAACATACTGCCATGAAAACAATAGTTTTTATTTCTTTTCCTTTTGTATACCCATTAGGATTAGCAGAATTTTGTTGTTGTTCTTAGCAGTATACTCTCTAAATAACATTAACTAAATTTTTAAAAATCAGAAGACACAAAATATGACTTAACTATTAAAAAAACATAGTAAGCACTCAATAAATTTAAAAGCAACCCATGTTCCAATATAGGTAAGTATTTATAGCAATCAGAACAAGAAAGTGGCCAAAATCTTGATTTTTTTCCTGAAGTTATGCATTTATTTATATTTTTTATTTCTTCCACTAGGATTGTTAACACAAATTGTCTCCCTCTTTTCCACCAACTTCATTAAATATAACTAAGTAAAAAAGTAAATCATCATTCCCTTTAGGTATAACACCACTAGGCCTAATTCTGAGTTTAAATTCTAAATGTGGAACTTAGATGTTCAAGTGTATTTTGATAAATTGGAGTTTCCATTGTGGCTCAACAGATTAAGAACCCAACATAATCTCTGTGAGGATATGGGTTTGATACCTGGTCTTGTTCAGTAGGGTAAGGATCTGGTGTTGCTGCAAGCTGCAGTGTAGGTTACAGATGCAGCTTGGATCCAGCGTTGCTGTGGCTGTGGTGTAGGCCTGCAGCTGCAGCTCTGATTCAACCCCCTAGCCTGGGAACCTCCATGTGCCACAGGTGCAGCCCTAAAAAGGCCAAAAAAAAGAAAAGAGGTTATAAATACCTATTTTTCTTTCCTAAAGTGTTATGAAATCTCTATAAAGTTATTTGCAGATGAGATTTGAAAATCTCAGAAAACTCAGGTATTAATATGATTGCAACATTGTAACAGCAAAATAATGCAGTTATTATGTGCTAAGTGAGCACATAATAATATTATGTGCTAAGTGAGCATTTCTCCAGTGTATCCTTCTTTGTTTAAATAGGAAGCTGTTATGATTCATGCATGACCAGTTATTCTTATCAGCAGAATGATTATTCCCCTTTGAATAGAATTTATCTGTGCATCTGCTGTCTTAATAAATGAGGACTTGTTGATGGAATCAGTTGGCAGTGATGAAATAATAAGAAAAAATAAGAGAATGATAGAATATACTATGAGAAGCAGTGAAATACAGAAGGAAGTATTGTGATTTGTTAACATTTGTAGTAATAATTGTAAATAATTAAAATTGTTTATAGATTATTTTGATATTAATTGACCTATTGATGTATTTTAATTCAAATTTCACTAAGAAAACTTACCCTTAGATTTATGCTAGTGAATTAACAAGAATGTTTTCACCCTAGTTATATTTCTCTCTCACATAGCTTTTTTTAAAGTCTCCTCCTCAAGTAAACTGCATTTCCTTTTTTCTGTAAAGTGGGAAAATAATATGTCACTTGGTCATAGTGGTAGGCACTGGGCACCATTTATATCCATATTTAAATCTGAATCTATGAAATTGATATGTCACTCCTCTCCCCTCGAAAAACCGAAAAAAATTTTTATAAGAAATTGATTTATTTTGATATTTGTATTATATGTCAAATTAATACAGTTTACTTATATTCATATTGTCATACATCCTCTCTCCAGATCTGTATCTGTCCTAATTGGAAATCCAGTTAGAAAGCATAAACCTGTTGCAGTGCTATGGGGTAGGCGGTGTCTCTGCAAAACCAGGACGCACGTTCAATCTCTGCCTCAGCACAATGGGTTAAAGGATCTATGTTGCCATAGCTGTGGCATACATTGCAACTGTAACATAGGTCACATCTGATTCTGGCCCTGCAACTCCATATACCATGGGGATGCCAAAAAAGGGGCGGGGGCAAGCAAGCAAGCATAAACAGAGTTGGTTGTCTCCATGGCATTGTGGGTTCAGTCCCTGGCCTGGTACAGTGGCTTAAAGATCTGATGTTGCAACAGCTGTGGCATAGGTCGCAGCTGCAGCTTGGATTCAGTCCCTGGTCTGGGAACTTCCATATGCTGTGGGTGTGGCCATAAAAAAGAAAAAAAAAATGGAAAGCATGAACAGTGCCTCAGATTGTCTGACCAACAATATCAACTTATGAGAACTACGTGAAGTTTTAAAATTAGAGTCCTTTGCTGTATTATTTAGGGATTTCTTTTTCTAATACTTTCTTTAGTTGTATAGTAAAATGTTTACATGTCTCTATTATAAGAATATTATTAGAAAAATGTTCTTTTTTAAGAATGCAATGTTCTGGACATTTTATATGTTATTGATATATTTAATCCTTTTAACAAACCATGAGGTTGGAGCTCCTGTTAATCCACATTTTATAAATGAGGAAGCTTAGTTTCAGAGAAGTTAAATAAGATCACATAGCCAAGATAAAATGGAGATGGGATATGAACACAGGCAGTCTGGCTCCATAATCTATTTCTTAAATGCTACCATTTAAGAGTTAGACCTGAAAGTCACTTTATCTACAATATTTAACTTTGATCTAGTGGATCAACTAATGGAATGTAAAAATCAAATTTGGAAAGAATGTGATTATCCAGAGTAGAACTCTGCAAAACCAGGACGCACTTCATCTCCTTAACTGTTTACCTGTATTAATTTAGAAAATGATATTAACACATATTCTTCTAATAATTTATTAGTGGCTTTTCTGTGTAAGTGGGTAAAATGTCAGGTAGCCAGATTGTCTCTAGCTTTCTATTACTCAGTGATTTGTTATCATTTTGGGGGTTTTGTTTTGTTTCTGTCTTTTTAAGGCCATACTCGTGACATATGGAGTTCCCAGGCTAGGGGTCCAATCAGAGCTGTAGCTGCCAACCTACGCCACAGCCACAGCAACGCCAGATCCAAGCTGCATCTGTGACCTACACCTCAGCTCACGGCAACACCAGATACCTAACCCACTGAGCGAGGCCAGGGATCAAACCTGCATCCTCATGGATGCTAGTCAGATTCATTTCCACTGAGCCATGACAGGAACTCCCTGTTATTGTTTTAATCATAATTACAAGGTAGAAGTTGAAAGACCTTAACCAGAACAAGAAAGGAAGAAGGAGAATTCTGTGTGTAAACATCAGGGAGTTAAGTATGATCTGTTTATTTTCTTCCCCACTCATCCTACCTCTGACCAAACTACTTACACCCTTCCCTATATTTCCAGAGTATTTTGTATGCCTGTCTGTAAAGCAGGTACTACACGATGCTGTCATTTCTTCATGTGTTTATTTGCCCAAAGGGACTATAGGTCTTTGACAGTATAGGCCATGTTTTATTTATTCAGTATTTTCACAATGCTGGACTTATAGTAAATACTCATAAACCTTTGCTAAATGCATGGAAGACTATAATTATGTTCTTCCCTTCATTAATTGTCTTATACCAACAAATACCACTCCTTTCTTTTTTCATCTTCTCTCTTCTGTAAATTTCCCCTTCCTCCTAGTTGCTCTTTTATGTCACTCCTTCCCTTTTCTAGTCCATCTATCTCTTTGTTTCTTATTTAACACACTCTTCTCACCTTCTTCTCTTATGGAGGTTTTCTGTAATAGCCAGGTTTTGAGGCTGAGTTTGGCAGGTTGTGAGAGTAATGGCTGTTTCATGTCAGTGAGAAATGAGAAATTTGCCCTAGGCTACCAGTTCCACAAAAGTCTATGACTAAAGACTGAGACTTCCTGATCCTTTGCTGTTATGTACTATGTTATTCTCTTGTTTCTGTCTCCGAATCCTTTAAGTCCATTCTGCACCTAGTTTCTTAAAGTACTGTATAAACTAGTACCAGAATCTCTTTGTGCATAAACAATTAACATTTCAGTCTTTTAACATCTCCTACCCCAACCCAACCTACAAAAAAAAAAAAAAAATTATTTGCTTGGAGCTAATGGTTGCAAACGTTATAGCTTAGCCGTTGAAAGAGTAAACAAGTCATCAAGAACTGAGCCATAAACTCAAAATATATTAGCTCCAGAAAATAATGTCTTCAAGCCTATACTGTGTCCTGTAGATCCCAGGTTTAATTTCCAAAGCTCTAGGACAATACCTGTCACAGATAGTTGATCCCAGGGTTGATTTATAATATAGCCATTTATCTCCCTGAAATAATCAAGGGAGTTATTTAGAGAAAGAATAGAAAGAACCAGCCAAGGCTGACAGTCAAGAGTCATAGTTTCCCAGGCTAAAAGTCTATTAAATGAGTATACCTAGATCCCAAGAGAGCTATAGATTTAGACTCATTTTCTCAAAACTGTCGCTTAGTCAGAATTCTCTGTTTTAGGAGTCCATTTTCACTATGTTACATAGAAAGGGCCTAGCAGGGTGAGGAAGCAAGCTGCCCTGTATCCTATCTTCACCTCTCGAAGGCCTCTTAAGGCAGTCTATAAATTTGAGCCTATTTCTGATGATTAGTATCTGCCTTTCTCTGCAGTGCCAGGATTTCCCTTTGCAGTAGTAAACAGGCTCCACAGATGAGTGGTCAGGATGAGTTTTTGTTACATGTCTTCTGTAAAATGGAGATATGAATAACACCTAGCTCATAGAGTTGTTATATTTAATGGATTATAAGAAATGCATTATGAGAAAAATACACAACGTGGATTAGTGCTCAGTACATTTAACCTGAATTGATTTATTATTGTTTTCGTAGCAGTGGTATGTGGGCTGATTTTTGTGGTATAATTTCAAGACAAATGCAGTCATCATCATGGCATTAGTGAAATCAAAGTGTCTTTGGTTAGAGAATAAGACACGCTTCCCATGAGGTACCATCCTTTCCTTCCTGTCCTTTGTAGGCAAAGAAGAGCTTTGTATTCAGTTAGCTAAGATGGGAGAATATTCCAAAAATTGTCATAGCACATGGCTCTCCAGCAAAATTTATCTTAGACCCTAATGTCAAATGTCCTCTCAGTGCATATTTGCCACTCCACTTTCGACTTCATTGCTTCCCAAATCTCTGCTTTCTGTTTTCTAACTATAGCTATTCTTGCCTTACACCTACCCCACCCTTGCATAGTTATCCATTTTATTTATTCCCCTTATGACTAATTCTCAACCTAGCCACTATTGCCAGGTCCCACTATGTTTGTGGTTGGTTCATTAGTTTCCATTTATCAACTAAAATAATCATGCAGCAGGGTCAGACATGAATTAGAGAAATTTAATATGAATTTTCTTGTTGCTTTGTTTCTGATTTTTTTTTCTTTCTCCCAGTTTCGAGTATTTACAGCCCCCTTCCATAAGGTAGGCTTTGCTGATTTCTGGCTGGCCGATCAGCTGAACAGCCTGTCAGTGATACTGATGGACCTGGAATACATGATCTGCTTCTACAGTTTTGAGCTCAAATGGGATGAAAATGGGGGCCTGTTGCCAAATGATTCAGAAGGTAGGGTATGAATGTGCATCCACGCTATTGAACTGCCAGTGTAAACCAGGAAATATTGGAAATGATAACTGAGAAATTTAAGATCATCCAATAATATTACAAACTTAATTAAATGTATTTGGCACTCTTTTAGAAATCTCTATATCTGATATAATTTGGCTCTTAAATTATATATTATAATTTTAGCCATTAATTTGCCAGGAGGTTTACAACTTACACTTAAAAAATTCTAAAACTAGAAAAAAACTTCTAGTACATTGGTAATTATATCACAGATGCTTTAGTGTCAATAAGAGCCAGATCAAGTGCTTTGAGGAAGTCCTTATAAATTGTTTATTAATTCTTATTGGAGACCTTGTTTTCTTTTGGCTCTTTTCCTCACTCTTAGTTTATGCCAGGTGTTCAAGTTATTAAGGAATTTTGCCTTAATGGCAAAGACCAAATTTAGACAGATTATGTAACATCTGACTAACAAAAGTTAATGAAGCCAATGCCAACACATTTTTATCAATTGCCAGCAGATCACAACTCTGTTGTACGTTGAGCCACTAAGATGCATTTCCAGAATTTGAAGAAAATTGATTTACCAACTCAATTCTTCCCATTTTAAAAATACAAATTCTGTTCATTGGGTTTTTGTTTGGGTTTTTTTTTGGGGGGGTACTTTATTTTTAAAGAGCAAGAATTATAGTGGGTATAATATAGTGGTTTAGACTTCATCATAAAATTGACTGGAGTCACTAGTGATATAGGTTTTTCCAGAGTTTAATTTTTTTTCTCTTTGATAAGTATGCTCATCTTCTAATTGTCTTAGAGTTTAAATTTTTTTTCTCTTTGATAAGTATACCCATCTTCTAATTGTCTTACAGTTTTACCACACTCCAAAGAAGGTAATTCTAGAACAAATAGGAATCTGAGCCGGCAGATTTTCATAAGTTCCCACTGTGTATTTTACCTTCTCTCTTCGGCTTATCAACCTCCGAAAAGTTTGAGAATATAGTAGTTGCAAAGAAAAGTGATTCTGAAACCCAGGTTGCTTGCTTTTATGTATTTCCTAGTGGTTACCATATATGACTAAATGATGTGAACAAGTTTTTTTTTTAATTGTAATCTTTTCTTCCTTGAAATCTTCACAGAACCAGAAATTTGCCACAAATACTCATATGGTGTGCGGGCTATTGTTCAGTGCATTCCTGCTTGGCTTCGCTTTATCCAGTGCCTGCGCCGATACCGGGACACAAAAAGAGCCTTTCCTCATTTAGTTAATGCTGGGAAATACTCTACAACTTTCTTCACGGTGACGTTTGCAGCCCTTTACCACACTCACAAAGGTATTCTATGATTGTGAAAAGATTCTTTAAAATCCAAATTTTTACCACTTGAATCTGTTTCTTATTCTGGTTACCTTTCTGTTTGTCGTGCCTTTTTTTTTTCCATTGAAGCTCTAGTCCCCTGAGCAATACTAGTTTGTTCTTGAACACAATTTTAGTCTCATTACAATATTTACTAACAGGTACGTTAAAAAGAATCAAAATCATGCAGAATACAAAGATATTGTGATAACGCTTAATGAGCTTAGTCCAAGACACCTTGGGTTTTCATTTGGTTTTTTAGACTTTTTTGTTCATTAATGAGGTTGAGAAATGCTAGGTGAAAAAGATTCCCTCTGGCAATCATGTATATTTTTAATCGCTTTCCTTCACCAAGTAGTAAGGATTGTTTCCAGCCCATTTAACTGCAAATTGAGTTCTTTGATCTCTCTAGTTTCTTATTTCCATGGCAACCAGTTATTACTTGAGACTGCTCTTCTGTTGGGAGGAGAAAAAGGCTTTTAGGTTTTGAGCCACATGCAGTCACGCCTTTTGAATTTTTAACCTTTTTCCAAGAACTGTCAATCAAAGATCTTACTTCCTTTTACTAAAATGCCTTCCTTCTTTGTCTCTTTAAATCAGTGTCAGCCCACACCTTAGAGGCTGCATTCTCATCTGTGGGTGGTAAAGAAATGTCCCAATTGAAATTACTGCAATTATTTTTAAATACTTTGATAAAAATTTTTCTTCCATGATTTTTTTTTTAATTAAGATGCTCTATTTTAGGAGCCTTAACTAGTACTCTAGAATCGTTGCAGTATGTCTGATGGTCTTGAAAAGCTAGGATGGTTGTTTTTTATAAAGCTTGCAATTCGGTCCAGCAGAACACTTTATAACATACTTCCACTTTTTGCAGTAGATTCTATGATTGCAGTCATATTAATTATGTAGCCACGCTTGTTAAATGATATAATTTTAAGTATTTCAATGAAGGAAACATATTCTAAAGCTCCTGTAATTTTTTTTTTTCTGTCTTTTTCTAGGGCCGCACCTGTGGCATATGGTGGTTCCCAGGCTAGGGGTCCAGTCGGAGCTGTAGCCACTGGCCTACGCCACAGCCACAGCAACGCGGGATCCAAGCCGCTTCTGCAACCTACACCACAGCTCACGGCAATTCCAGATCCCTTAACCCACTGAGCGAGGCCAGGGGATCAAACCCGAAACCTCATGGTTCCTAGTCAGATTCGTTAACCACTGAGCCACATCAGGAACTCCAGTAATTTTTTTTTTTAATTCCTCTTTCACTTGTACCTACTTTTTGGCTAGCTCCTCAAACTCTCCACTGCCATTCTTATTTATCAGTCACCTGGGATTTTGTAGATATTGTACTTATATTTTGCATTTTGCCCTTTCTGCAAGTCTCTCTGTTCAAGGGTTCCCCCTGTAAATTTCCAGCTGTTCCATCAATCCTGACTCTATCATGAAGGCAGTAAGACTGTGATTTTTTGTGTGTGTGACTGGAATAGAAAGAGGATATTGGGAGCACCCTCACAATTCTTTGTCAACACTTTTTCATAGTAAGCTCAGGCGTTTTGCCTGCTCTTGAGGCTTTCCAGTGAATTCTAGTAGTTATTCTTTTTTGTTCCCCTTGAGGTGTAATTGACTTACAATATTATATTAGTTTCAGGTGTACAACATAGTGATTAAGTATTTTTATGAAATGTAAAGTGATCATGATAACTCTAGTTACTGTCTGAAGTTATTACAATACTCTTAACTATAATATTATTGACTATATTCCCTCTGCTATACATTACATCCCTGTGACTCATTTATTTTATTACTGGAAGTTTATACCTCTTAATCTCCCTCAGTTATTTCACTCACTCCCCAACCCCACTCCACTCTAGCAACCATCAGTTTGCTCCTTGTATGTATAAATCTGCTTCGTTTTGTTTTGTTTGTTCTTTGTTTCTTAGATTCCACATGTAAGGGAAATCATGCAGTATTTGTCTTTCTCTGACTTATGTCACTTAGCATAATACCCTCTAGGTTTATTCACATTGCAGATAGCAAGATCTCATTCTTTTTTGTGGCTGAGTAATATTCCATTGTATGCATGTACACCACATCTTTATCCATTCATCTGTCAGTGGGCACTTAGGTTGCTTCCATATCTTAACTATTGTAAATTATGCTGCAGTAAACACAGGGGTGCGTATATCTTTTCAAGTTAGTGCTTTTGTTTGCCTTAGAAAATTCCCAGAAGTGGAGTTACTGAGAATTTTTCAAGGAATTAAAAACTGTTTTCCATAGTGGCTGCACCAACTTATGTTCCCACCTGTAGTGCACCTACACCTGGAAAAGGTGTACTTTAAAAAAGTCCCCCTTGTGTATTCTTGCCTCCTGTGTCATGGATTAATTGATCATAATTACACGGGTTTATTTCTGGGTTCTCTATTCTGTTCCACTAACTCTGTGTCTCTTTTTTGTGTCAGTACCATACTGTTTTGATTATTGAAGCTTTATAGTATAGTTTGAAACCAGGGAGTTTGTTACTCCCAACTCTGTTCTTCTTTCTCAAGAATGTTTTGTCCATGGTTGGAAGGAGGGTCTTTTGTGTTTCCATACAAATTTTAGAGTGATTTTTCTAGTCTGTGGTGAATGCCATTGGTATTTTGATAAGGGATTGCATTGAATTTGTAGATTGCCTTGGGTAGTATGATTATTTTAACAATATTCTTTCTATCTGTGAAAGCTCCTATAATTTCTAGAAGCAGTAATTTGGGTAATGTTGTCTTTGATTTTTTTTTTTGCTCATGTACCCATTCACGTAACTTTTTAAAACTTTTATCATTTTTATTTTATTGTTTTAGATTGTATTACTTCTCAGACACAAAATTTTAAATTTATGTCTGAAATTTTTCATCTTAATTTTAAATAATTTCAGAGAGTTTCCAATAAATTTTAAATATTCACATTTTATCTTTTTTTTTTTTTTGGTCTTTTTAGGGCCACACCTGCAGCATATGGAGCTTTCCCAGGCTAGGGTTCTAATTGGAGCTGTAGCCACCAGCCCATGCCAGAGCCATGGCAACACAGGATCCAAGCCACGTCTGCAACCTACACCACAGCTCACAGCAACGCTGGATCCTTAACCCTCTGAGAAAGGCCAGGGATTGAACTTGTATACTCAGGGATGCTAGTTGGGTTCGTTAACCACGGAGCCACAACAGGAACTCCTAAATATTCCCATT
Source organism: Catagonus wagneri (assembly GCA_004024745.2). Taxonomy (NCBI): domain Eukaryota; kingdom Metazoa; phylum Chordata; class Mammalia; order Artiodactyla; family Tayassuidae; genus Catagonus; species Catagonus wagneri. The sequence continues at coordinate 14,657,284 of PVHT020000175.1, forward strand.
TTATAACAAAACTGCTAAATGTTTATACTAAATATAGCTAGGTAGTATAAATGTAAAAGCATGATAGTCACTATGATTTATTTTTTAAATGAAGCAATTCTGCAATAGTCAAAAATTTTGTCTCTTTCCCATTGAACTTTATTTTAATGTAATATTTTAGTGAGATAAATTTATATTACTTATTACTTCCATTTTTCAATTTTTATATAAATAAACCCTGAGAAACTTTAACATTCCTATATAAGTAAGAATGGAAGTTTTGTTATTGCTGTGTCACTCAATTTTTTGACAGATACTGATTTATATGCCAAAAATTGCATAGTAGTCTGTTACTAAGAATATTTTTTGTGATCTATCAGGTTTTCTTTATTGAAGGCAAAGAGTAGAAAGTATACTGAGTAAAGAACTGAACATAAATTGAATGAAAAAGGATTTCTCTGCTTCTCAACAGTATAACAAAAAGCTGGAGTAGGACCAATTATATTTAATTTTAGAGGCTCCTTGTTTAAATTCAGTATACATGCTCAAGAAACAATTAGAAAAATTAAAATATTAATTTTAATACATGTTGGCAGTATAGTGTTTTTTGATGAAATGCTTTCACACATTCTTAAATGTATTTTTAAAAAATAATCTTGAAACTGCAGATTGCACTCATCTAATATACCCTAATTGGAAAACCAGTAAGCCAAATCAGAAAGTTTTGACTTTACATACTATAATTTAAAATATTTTATTGGTAAAAAATGCTAATCACATCTGAGAATAAGTGAGTCCTGATGTTTTTGCAGTGGAAATGTCAGAGATCACTAATCACAGTTACAAATGCAATAAATAAAAAGTTTAAAATATTGAAAGAATTACCAAAATTTGACAGGGACACGAAATGATTAAAAGCTATTGGAAAAATAAAGCCCATAGACTTTAATATGTAAAATACACAATACATGCAAAGAAAAATTAACTGATGCATAACAACAAAAAAAGAAAGTTTTCATTGAACATTTTTATATATACCCCTTTGTAAACACCTCACTTTTTAATTTTAATTCTGAGATAGGTAGGTAGGTGAGTGAGTAAATACATACGTAGATTGATTTAGTAAGTATTATTGAAAGTATTCTGTGTATCAGGCTGTGCCAGACACTAAAAATAGAGCAACAAACAAAACATGATTCTTGCCCATAAGAATTTATAAACTGGAGTTCCTGTTCTGGCTCAGCAATAATGAAACCAACTAGTATCCACGAGGATGCGAGTTCGGTCCCTGGCCTTGCTCAGTGGGTTAAGGATCCAGCATCGCCGTGAGCTATGGTGTAGGCTGCAGAGGCAGCTTATTTCCCGCATTGCCCTGGCTGTGGAGTAGGCCAACAGCTACAACTCCAATCTGATTCCTAGCTTGGGAACTTTCATATGCCACACGTGCAGACCTAAAAAGTTAAAAAAAAAAAAAAAAAAAAAGAAAAAAGAATTTATAAACTAATAGGGAGAAATAGGTAAAAAGGCATTAATTGGTTACACAGCAATGTGAATATAATTAAGACTCCTGAACCTGTACACTGAGGAATAGTTAAGAGGATAAATTTTATGCTATGGTTTTTAGTACAATTTTTTTAAAAGGCATTAAAATAGATAAAGAGGTAAACAGAGTACCAGAACAACATACATACAGCTTAATTCTCTAAACCAGCCTCTAGGACTCAGAATGGGAAGCATAGAGAAGACTTCCCAGAGATGGTGGTTAACCTATATCCTATTGACTGTATTAAGTTAAAAAGGATTCCAGTTATCCCATTATGTGTTTTGCCCAAGGCCTTGTAATTTATAAGTGTAGTGTCTGTGCCAGATACTAAAAATAGAGCAACAAACAAACATGATTCTTGGCCTTAAGAATTTATAAACTGGAGTTGCCATTGTGACTCAACAGTAATGAAACCAACTGGTATCTACGAGGATGTGGGTTCAGTCCCTGGCCTAAAAAGCAAAAAAAGAAAAAGAAAGAATGAAAGAAGTGTTAGAATTGCTACTGTTTCCCAGTTTTGTTCGTCTTCAGCCTAGGGTGTTTTTTCCTTCCCCCTACAAAACCACACCTTTAAAGTAGAGATAATAATATATATTCTTTTTTTTTATGCTTGAAATGAACTCTTATTTCTGAAATATTTTTCCTTTTCTCTGAGGATAACTAGATATCTACTTCTTTTTTATCCCCAAATGGTATTTTTACTTTTAGCTTTTTTATTTTTTATTATAATTGATTTACAATGTTCTGTCAATTTCTGCTGTACAGCAAAGTGACCTACGTTATCCTCTGTCTTTTTCTCACATTATCCTCCATCATGTTCCATCACAAGTGATTAGATGTAGTTCCCTGTGCTATATAGGAGGATCTCATTGCTTATCCACTCCAGATGCAACAGTTTGCATCTACTAACCCCAAACTCCCAGTCCATCCCACTCCTACCCCTCCCCCTGGGCAACCACAAGTCTGTTCTCCAAGTCCATGAGTTTTTTCTTTTCTGTAGATAGGTTCATCTGTGCCATATATTAGATTCCACATATAAGTGATATCATATGGTATTTGTCTTTCTCTTTCTGACTTACTTCACTTAGTATGATAGTTGCTAGTTCCATCCATGTTGTAGCAAATGGCATTATTTTATGCTTTTTTATGGCCAAGTAGTATTTCGTTGTGTATATGTACCACATCTTCTAATCCATTCATCTGTCAGTGGACATTTAGGTTGTTTCCATGTCTTGGCTATTGTGAATAGTGCTTCGATGAACATAGGGGTGCCTATATATTTTTCAATGGAAGTTTTGTCCAGATAGATGTCCAGGGGTGGGATTGCTGGATAATATGGTAGTTCTGTATTTAGTTTTCTGTGATACCTCCATACTGTTTTCAATAGAGGTTATACCAATTTACATTTCCACCAACAGTATAGGAAGGTTCCCTTTTTTCCACACCCTCTCCTGCATTTGTTATTTGTATACTTGATGATAGCCATTCTGACCAAAGTGAGGTGGTACCTCATTTTAGTTTTGATTTGCATTGCTATAATAATTAGTGATGTTGAACTTTTTTTCATGTGCCTGTTGATCATCCATATGTCTTCTTTGGAGAAATGTCTGTGCAGGTCTTCTGCCCATTTTTCAGTTGGGTTATTTGTTCTTTCATGGTTGAATTGTATGAGTTGTTTGTATATTTTGGAGATTAAGCACTTGTCAGTTGCACTGTTTGCAACTATTTTCTCCCATTCCATAGGTTGTCTTTTTTTTTTTTTTTTTTGATGGTTTCCTTTGCTGTGAAAAAGCTTGTCAGTTTGATCAGGTCCGATTGGTTTATTTTTGCTTTCATTTCTTTTGCCTTGGGAGACTGACCTAAGAAAACATTTGTATTGTTGATATCAGAAAATGTTTTGCCTATGTTCTCTTCTAGGAGTTTTATGGTGTCTTGTCTTATGTTTATGTCTTTAAGCCAATTTGAGTTTATTTGTGTGCATGATGTGAGGGTGTGTTCTAGTTTCATTGATTGACATGCAGCTGTACAGTTTTTCCAGCACCACTTACTGAAGAGACTTTTTCCCATTTTGTATTCTTGCCTCCTTTCTTGAAGATTAATTGACCATAGGTGTCTGGGTTTTTTTCTGGACTCTGTATTCTCTTCCATTGGTCCATATGTCTGTTTTTGTACCAGTATCACAATGTCTTGATTACTGTAGCAGTCTAGTATTGTTTGAAGTCTAGGAGAGTTATGCCTCCTACTTGTTGTTTTGTTGGTGGTGGTGGTGGTGGTGGTGGTGGTTTTTTTTTTCCTTCAGGATTGCTTTGGCAATTCTTTGTCTTTTATGGTTCCATATAAATTTTCGGATTGTTTGTTTAAGTTCTGTGAAAAATGTCATGAGTAAATTGATAGAGATTGCATTAAATCTGTAGATTGCTTTGGGTAGTATGGCCATTTTTAACAGTATTAATTCTGTTGATTGCAATCCAGGAGCATAGAATATCTTTCTATTTCTTTGAATCCTCTTTATTTTCCTTGATAATTGTTTTATAGTTCTAAGCTTATGAAGTACTTCACTCTCTTGGTCAAGTTTATTCTTAGGTATTTAATTTCGGGGGGTGATTTTGAAAGGTATTGTAGTTTTATATACTTTTTCTAATATTTCATTGTTAGTATACAAAAATGCAACCAATTTCTGAATATTAATCTTGTATCCTGCTACTTTGTTGAATTCCTTGATCAGTTCCAGTAGTTTTTGTTTGGAGTCCTTAGGGTTTTCTATATATAATATCATGTCATCTGCATATAGTAACAGTTTTACCTCTTCTGTTCCAGTTTGTATACCTTTTATTTCTTTTCTTTGTCTGATTGCTATGGCTAGGACTTTCAATGCTATGTTGAATAAAAGTGGTGAGAGTGGACATCCCTTATTTTCTGTCATATTATAGCAGGAAGGCTTTCAGCTTGTCTCCATTGAGTATTTTATTGGCTATGGGTTTGTCATAAATGGCTTTTATTATGTTAAGGTATAGTTTCCTCTATTCCCACTTTCATAAGAGTTTTTATCATAAATGGATGTTGGCTTTAGTCAAACGGTTTGTCTGCATCTATATTGAGATGGCCATGTGATTTTCTTTTGTTAATGTGTATGACTTTATAATTGATTTGCATGTATTGAACCATCCTTGTGAACTTGGGATGAATCCCACCTAGTTGTGGTTAATGGTATTTTTTATATATTGTTGGATTCGTTCGGATAAAATTTTGTTGAGAATTTTTGCATCTATATTCATCAAAGATATTGATGAAAACTCTTACCAAAGTGGGTACATGCCACTTTTACAGCATCCCATAGTTTTTTTTAATTACTCAATGAACTTTATTACATTTGTAGTTGTACAACAATCATCCCAACCAGATCATCCCATAGATTTTGAATGGTTGTGTTTTCATAATCATTTGTGTCATAGTATTTTTTTTTTTGTTTTTTTTGTTTTTTTGTCTTTTCAGGACCGCACCTGCAGCATATGGAGGTTCCCAGGCTAGGGGTCTAATCAGAGCTGTAGCCACCAGCCAACGCCACAGCAACGCAGGATCAAAGCCGCATCTGCAACCTACACCACAGCTCATGGCAACGCCAGATCCTTAACCCACTGAGAGATGCCAGAGATGAAACCCGCAACCTCATGGTTCCTAGTAGGATTCATTAACCACTGAGCCACGATGGGAACTCCTCTCATAGTATTTTTTAATTTCCCTTTTGATTTCCTCATTGACCCCTTAGTTTTTTAGTAGCTTGGTGTTTAGTCTCCATGTAGCTAATTATTTCTCACTCGTTTTCCTGTGGTTTATTTCTAGTTTCATGCCATTGTGGTCAGAGGAGATGCTTAAAATAATTTCTGTACTCTTAAATTTATCAAGGTTAGTTTTCTGCCACAGTATGTGGTCAGTCGTTGAGACTGTTTTATATACACTTCGAAAGAGTATATATTCTGATTTTTTTGGATGTAATGTCCTGAAAATGTCAATTAAATGTAACTTTTCTATTGTGTCATTTAGGATCTCTGCTGCCTTATTGATTTTCTGTCTAGAGGATATGTCCATTGATGTGAATGGGGTGTTAAAGTCTCATACTGCTATTGCATTCCCATCAATTTCTCCTTTTATAGCCTGTTAGTATTTATTGTATGTATTTGGGTGCTCCTATGTTAGGGGCATGTATATTAACAAGTGTAATATCCTCGTCTTGAATGGATCCTTTGTCATTAAATAATGTCCTTCTTAGTCTTTCTTTATGACCTTCATATTAAGGTCTGTTTTGTCTCCAATATGAGTATTGCAACTCCTGCTTTGCTGTCTTTTCGATTTGCATGAAATATCCTTTTCCATCCCTCACTTTCAATTTATATGTGTCCTTTGCTTGTAGACAGCATACTGTAGGCTCTTGTTTTTTTATCCAGTCTGCCACTCTCCATCTTTTGATTGGAACATTCAGTCCATTGACATTTAAGGTAATCATTGATAAATATGCATTCATTGCAATTTTAAACCTTGTTTTCCAGTTGATTCTATGTTTCTTCTTTCTTTCTTTTGTTGGATGATTTCTTTTTATTTTATGCTTGTGTCCTCTTCCTTTTATTTTTTGTGAATGTATTGTCTGGTTTTGATTCGTGATTGCCCTGTTTTTCAAGTATGTTAACCCCTTCCTAAATCTGCTCTCTTTAACCTAATAGTCATATGGGCTCAAACTCATTCTAAAAAAAAAAAAAGAGAGAGAGAGAGAGAGAGTCTAGATACTCTTACTTTCCTTCCCCACATTTTATGATTTTGAGGTCCTTTTTAACACTCATGTTTATTATCATTTTGTCATTCCTTATATTTATCATCACCTTTACAGTGGGTTTCTTTTTTTTCCTTTTGCATCTGTACACTGGCTTATTTAAGTGATTACTTTCCAGTTTTGATTTCCTCCATTCAGTTTCTTCTTAGTTCTTTCCGAGTGAGAGGAGCCTTTCAGTATTTCTTTTAGAATGGGTTTAGTATTGGTCTGCTCTTTCAGTTTTTGTTTGTTGGAGAAATTCTTTATTTCTCCTTCTATTTTAATTGATATTCTTGCTGGGTAGAGTATTCCAGGCTGCAAATTTTTCCCTCTTAGGAATTTGAATATACATTGCCACTCTTCTGCCAGTAGTACTTCTGTAGAAAAATTGGGTGATAGCCTTATCAGGGGTCGGTTCCCTTATCATTAACTCTTTGTTTTCCTCTTGCTGCCTTTAGAATTCTCTCCTTATCTTTAACGTTTGACATTTTTACTATATGTCTTGGTGTGGGCCTGCTTGGGTTTAACTTTTTTGGGGCCCTCTCTGCTTCCTGTATCTTGATATCTGTTTCCTTTAGATTTGGAAAGTTTTCAGCCGTAATTTCTTCAAATATATTTTCAATCCCATTTTCTTTTTCTTCCCCTTCTGCAGTCCCTATTATGAGTAGATTGGCCCACTTTATATTATCTCATAGATCTCTTCTATTACTTTCATGTTTTTTCATTTAGTTGTCTGTCTGCTGTCCTGATTGGGTGATTTCCATTATTCTGTCTTCCAAAGCAGTTATTTGTTCCTCTGCATTATGCATTCTGCTCTTCAGTACTTTTAACTCAGCTTTTGCCTCTGCAAATGAATGTTACAATTTTTCTTGACTCCGCCATATATTTTCTAGTTCCTTTCTAAAGTAATCTGCATAGTGTTCATATCTGCTCTTAATTCCTTCATATTCACTCTTAATTTCTTCAGTGTTTTCACTGTCTCCTCCTTTTTTTTCTTTTCTTTTTTTTTTTTTTTTTTTTTTTGTCTTTATGGGACCACACTTGCAACATATGGAGGTTCCTAGGCTAGGGGTCAAATCAGCTGGAGCCGGTGGCCTGCCTCACAGCCAAAACAACAGCAACACAGGATCTGAGTCATGTCTGTGACCTACACCACAGTTCATGACAACACTGGATCCTTAACCCACTGAGCAAGGTCAGGGATTGGACCTGCATCCTTATGGATACTAGTCAGATTCATTTCTGTTGAGCCAGAATGGGAACTCCCTCAGTGTCACCTTTTGAACTCAGTGTCTGTTAGGCCTCAGGGGCTGTTTCATTGTTTGCTCCTTCAGGGGGATTCTCCTGTTGTTTTAACTGGGAATACTTCATTTTGCTTGTATTTTTCTCATTCTGTGAGTCTAGGGAAACCAACTACTGTAGTCTTGGTGTTCCATTTATATGCAAGACTGCCCCTGGTTATTTTGTGAGTGTTTATTATCATTATTATTATTATTATTAATTATTATTATTCATTATTTTGGTGTGAGAGCTGCTTTTGCTTTGGATGCTTGTTGCTGTCGCTTTCCTCAGCATGTATAGGCTGTTATCCCTATGTTGGTGTCCAGCCTGGCCATTGCTTCCAGGGAGTTGGAGACATTGGCAGGGCTAATAGACAACACCTGGTTTCTGGGCTTTTGACAGTGACGGGAAGGTGGCTCAGGCTGCTCCTGGTTGCAGGTGCCTGGGAAGTGGCAGTGACTCACAGGCAGGTGTAGGAGGCAGCCAGAGCATTTGGCAGTGGTAGCAGCAGGGCATATGCATTCTCAAGGGAGTAAGAGCAACATCAGGTGGTGCTCAGTTACAATGCCCTCCTCTGTGCTGACTTTCAAGGTGACTGAGGCCATAGGTGGTGCCTATTCATAGACCCCCTAGTGGTGATGGGTCACACCCACCTGTAGAGTCTGAGATAGCTGTGGTTGTCTGCCCCCACACCCCATAGCCCACTCAGGAGGTGCCAACTGCCCTTAGACCATACAAGAGATGCCCTGCTATTCATAGCCTGCATAAGAGGCACCCTGCTGCCCAAGAGTCTGTGTATGTGCAGAGAAAGCTATTCCTATGGTGGTCCACCCCTCTTCCCCTCGCCCTCCCCAGCAATGACGCCTTACTTCTGCAGGCCCAGGCCTCCTCCTCTCCCTCAGCTCTGGCACTCCACTCCCCAGCCCATTGCTCCCTAGCCTTTCAGGCTGTCTCCACGCAGCCAACCCTAGTCCTCTCCCAGGAACGGACTTCCAAATCCTGAGTCTTAGCACCCAGCCCCCACCTAAGCGTCTCAGGCTGTATTGTCCATGGGCGGTGGTACCAATGGTTTGTGTGGCTCTCTATCTGCTTTGCCCTCCTCAGTCCAGTTTCTGCGCTTTTCTCTAAGGCTTTGAGGTCCCTCCCTCTCATCTGATCCCCCTTCAGCTAGTGGCTTTCTGGGATACAGATTCCTTTCCTCTTTCACAGCTCCCTCTTAGGAGTGCTTGTCACATCCTGATTCCCTTTTGTTTTTTTTTCTTTTCTTTTCTCTCTCTCTCTCTGTCTCTCTTTTTTTCCTTTTGTTCTACCCATTTATGTAGAAAGTTTATTGCCCTTTTTGGAGGTCTAAGGTCTTCTGCCAGCATTCAGCTGATGTTCTGTGTGAATCATTCTACATGTAGGGGTTTTTTGGATGTGTTTGTGTAAGAAGGTGAGCACCACATCTTACTCTTCTGCCATCTTGATCCCTAGATCATATCTTTTCTCTTTATGTCACAAATTTGTTGTAAGGATAAAATAAGGTAGTGCACATGAAATCACCTTATAAACTCTTAACTTGCTCCCTGTGGAATTTATGATTAAATGCACTAAATGAAATATAGTTCTGTTTGCTGTGTAGAGCTGGTATATGTGGGTCTTCCCTTATGGAAAGTCTTTTTAAGAGAAACATTTATGTTCACCTTGAGAGGGACAGGGAGGGAGGGAAGGAGAGAGAGAGAGAGAGAGAAAGAAGGAGAGAGGGAATGTGTGTGTGTGTATGTGTGTGTGTGTTGGGGTGGGGGGAGTGGAGGCTGTTGTGGTACTGGGTAAATAATCAATGAGGAATGTGTCATCACTATATATATATATATTTTTTTTTTTTTTTTGTCTTTTTGCCTTTTATGTAGAGCCGCACCCACGGCATATGGAGGTTCCCAGGCTAGGGGTCTAACAGGAGCTGTAGCTGCCGGCCTTTGCCACAGCCACAGCCACAGCCACAGCCATAGCCATGTGGGATCCGAGCCGCGTCTGCAACTTACACCACAGCTCACGGCAATGCCGGATCCTTAACCCACTGAGCAAGGCCAGGAATCGAACCCGCAACCTCATGGTTCTTAGTCGGATTCGTTAACCACTGAGCCACGAAGGGAACTCCTATTTTTTTTTTTTTACCAAAAAGACAGCACAAAGAAGCCATTGACAGAAAATTTAACGTTGAATGCTGATCAGAAGTAAAATTTGATTTCTTTTGTGTTCTTGGACAATATTCTAAGGCAAAAGGCATCAGAAAACATAGACTTTAGAAATAATTATTGACCCAAAAGAATAGATTCTGCATGTTAATGAGGTGGGGATTTTCCTGTTGAATGTGTATGTGCTATTGCAAAGGGTAAATTTTTGGTTGGGGGGGTTGTTTAAAAACTGGTGAGCTAATAACCTTGTTCACACTCAGGAATCTGAGTCTTTTCAGAGAACTAGCCTATAAGAGTTACCATAGTAACGGCATTATAGGGGGTATTTTCAAGATTATTTCAAAGGTTATGTCTTATGCTGCATGCTTTGTAAAAACAGAGGCACAAGAGTTAACTCTATGCCTAGAATCATTTTTTAAAAGTTGAGGGAAGGGGTTTAGATCTAGCTTAGGGAGAGTAAGTATATTGCAGTTGGCCTTCATTTGTGTAAGAAAGAAACACGTTAAACATTTCAGTATATTTTATTTTCCATCATTGATTTTATAAACAAGGGAGTTTAGCTCACAGCCAATCTCCATATTTTAAGAATTCATTACAAGCCTAAATTTGAAGCCAGTTCTTTACAAGTTTTCGTTGGAACTGGGAGTGGAGGAGACAGAAAAATGTTTTAAATGGTTTTTGTGTGTCCTCGAGGTTTCTTGGTCTTGGCAAGGAAAAGTGTGTGGGAGGTACAACAGAGAAAGAAAGCTATTGGGTTGTTATTTCTAATCCATTGATAAAGAGAAAGTACTTCATTAGATTATGGTTTTAATTTACAGTTTCTACCATTCTAAAATATTTATAGATTCTTACTGGATTTTACTTTTTGCTATTTTCTGAATACACAGCGGAAAAAAAACTTCTTTTAAAAATATTTCATGTTTTACTTTAGACTTTTTTGTTAGTATTTGTTAGCATTTTCTACTAGACATTTAAAAATACTTGGAAAAAAATTTCCCTACTCACTTGAAAGCTTGAGTTCATTTATATTTATTTGCTTGGTTGTTTTTCAGTGCCCAGATCTCTTATATATCATCTAGATCCCTTCTTGTTTAACATTCTGTAAGGGGTACTGTGCTCCCTAATGAGGATTCCTTAGCAGTAGTTCAGTGCCTTCAGGCCAAATAGTCATCTCATTGTTTTGGGTGGGCACACATAGTCCTGAAGCACTTCCTCTCTGGGGTTATGGCCAGTTTATTACCCTGTTCTACCCAGAATAATAAGTTTCTATGCCAGAATTTTCAAATTTTAGTCTTTTTTTACTATAATAGAAATGCTGTTTAAAAAAAATAATCTCTAGGGAAACTTTTGTTTCATCAATTTTTTAAAGACATACAAAATTTTTTAAAACAACTTATTTGAATAAATGCTCTCATTTTGAGCTTACTACTGAAAGTAGCTCAAATCTTTAACCCTTTTGAAATTTGTTACATTTTGCTGTAATTTCTCTAGCCTAACCATAATGTGGACAAGAGATCGATTATTTTAGAATTCACCGTTTGTCAGTATTGACTTAAATTCTGCTGATTTTATAAAATCAAATATGAGATATTGTTTCTGATTATTAATTTGACTTAATAGTAATTTTTGAGTAGCTTTAATCTCCTTGGACTTGTGCTGATTTTAGGTAGTTTTTTGTTTTTTTTTTTTGTCTTTTTGCCTTTATGTAGAGCTGCACCCGCGGCATATGGAGGTTCCCAGGCTAGGGGTCTAACAGGAGCTGTAGCCGCCGGCCTTCGCCACAGCCACAGCAACGCAGGATCCGAGCCGCGTCTGCGACCTACACCACAGCTCATGGCAATGCCAGATCCTTAACCCACTGAGCAAGGCCAGGGATCGAACCCGCAACCTCATGGTTCTTAGTCGGACTCGTTAACTACTGAGCCACGAAGGGAACTCCTAGGTAGTTTTATAAATAGTATACTAACAATCCCATTTATATTTCACATAAAATTGCTTCTAAAATAATAATTACAGCTTTGAATAAATTTTATTTTTTGTATTGTCTTTGTCCTTTAAAAGAAAAAGCTTATCCTTATGCCCTGATGCTGTTCGTTGTCTTTTCTCTAATTACGTTTGTTTTCTCAATTTTCCTTACAACAGATGTAATTTATTAGCATTTCTGTATAAATTGGGTTGCTTTTGAAACACTCGTGTACAAAAATTTAAAGTTTAAGAACAGTCTCTACTATTGTTTAAATATTGGTAGAGGATCGGGATGTTTAAAAGAAGAAATTCAAAATTATTTATGAACTCAACTTATGGAACAATATGTCTAATTGGAAAGGAATTTAAAGGCAGTTATTTGCAAATAAAATTTTTAATTTTAATATATATTCTATTGTATGTAATTTTACATGAGACTGTTATTGGTAAGAAGTATAAACATCAAGGAAAGTTACAGTGTCTAGGTATTTCAGCAAAAAGAAAAGAGAAAAAATGAGCAGGCAAATGAATTATAAATCCTTAAGTTCTGTAGTTCCCGTTGTGGCTCAGCAGTTAACAAACCCAACCAGCATCCATGAGGATGCCAGTTTGATCCCTGGCCTCACTCAGTGGGTTAAGGATCCAGAGTTACCATGAGCTGTGGTGTGGGTCGCAGACGTGGCTCGGATCCCGCATTGCTGTGGCTGTGGCGTAGGTCAGCAGCTACAGCTCCAATTGGACCCCTAGCCTGGGAACCTCCATATACCACTGGTGCAGCCCTAAAAAGAAAAAGACCAAATAAATAAATAAATAAATCCTTAAGTTCCTTTTCAGTATATGTTACTCTAGGGAACATCAGTGATAGATTATATATGAATCTCTTTCTTTCAGACTTTCATAGTATGATACAATAAGTGTTCTAAAACTTTACCTTTAAGAAAAATTAAAAAATGAAAATACATGTACTCAGAATCAAAATTTTTAATGAAATTGATCATTTTTACTGCTTCATTAAGGAAAAAAAAATGTGTTCTAATCAGATATTGCTGCATAATAAAACACCCCAAAACTCAGCTTAAAACAGTAGTAATTAATTCATCCTCCTTTACATATTTCTTATATTTTTGTGTATATGTGACCCACAGATACATAAAGGAGGAGATATATATATCTTTGGGTCAGCTGAGAATTGGTGGAACTAGGCCATGCTTAGCTGGATAGCACTGCGTCAGACCACTGTCCCCACCAGGTTTTTGGCTCTTCCCTGCCAGTTGGGTTTGAGTTTATTACATGTTTGTTCATTTTGAGGCCCTGGTCAAAGGAACAGCAGTTATCCAAGAAAAAACTCTTCCCATGGTAATAGCAGAAACGATTCCTATTGCACAAACACATTTTAAGTCTGTGCTTGCTTCATATCTGGTAACCTCCCACTGGCCAAAGCAAGTCATATAGCCAGGCCTAAAGAAAGTCTAACCATTCTGAAAAGCCAGAGCAAATTAGCAAACTCGGCATCAGTGGGGTAAGAGTCATGGGAGAAGGGAGTGGATATTTTTCAAATGTAATTTAAATTCACAGAACAGAAATGAGTTTTAACTGATTTTTAAGTTGGAAAAAGATATAAACGTAATTTTGAAAAATAAACAAACATGGCTAATAAACTTAGGAAAAGTATTCTACTTCACTAGTAGCAAAAGAAATGCAAATGGAAATAATTTACTTATAGAAGTGATGATGCTCATTGCTGGCATGGATCTAGAGAGATGAACACCCATTCTGTTGATTGAGTATGAACTGATAAGCAATTTGAGAATTCTGTCAAGAGTATTAAAATCATTCATACCTTTTGACCTAGCAAGTCTCATTCCATAACTGTTTCCTAAGGAAGTAACTAGAAAAATGGGTAAAAACGAGTGTATGTTCACAGCATTATGTAGTAAAAAATTTAAAAAATCTAATAAATGCCCAGTAATAGGAGCATAAGTTAATTATAGTGACTGTATGGTACATGGACTGTTATGTAATGGCTTGTCAAAAGTAAACAGCAAAAATTGGCACAGCATTGTAAATCAACTATAATTTTTCAAAAAATAAGAGGAAAAAATAAAATGCATGAAAAAAGTAACCCAAAGCACTTCCAAATAGTAGATGAAGAATAATATATTACTTAAAGTTAATAGTTATTGAATATCTTTATGGGCTAGTACTCTTTTAAGCATTTAACTTGTATTAATTTCACAGCAACCTTATGAGGTGTTAGGATCAAAGGTGGACAGTAGTTAAAGTGGCAAAGGCAAGTTTTATTCAGGAACTATTACAGTAGAGGAAAAGAGATCTCAGTACACTACTAGGCTCAATTGTGACATATAGGATGGACAAGTGGGGATTTATAGCCAAGGAGCAGGGTGGGGCACAGCAAGTGAAAAATTTCTAAAAGGAAACATCAAGGGTAAGACAGCATTCTGGCTAAACTGACTTGACAGAACTTTTGCTGAAAACAGGACAGGGTGATCAGATGTGAAAGGTGAAGAATGAGGAATTTGGTGAGATATCGAGAATAATCAGATATTGAGGGTAAAGAGTTCCCTCTAAGCTGACTTAGCAAAATTCTTGCTACAGCTGGTGATGCATGCTTGACAAGGACGGACACCAAGTTTTGAGATGAAGAGAGTTTAGATTTAGAGAGTTATTGACCTGACGAGTCAAGAAGAGTCTTTGTCAGAGGTAATCACTTGATTGTCATTTTTTAGGAGAGGAAATTGCAAATAGAGGTTAAGTTACTTGTCAGAGTTATACAGCTATGAAATGGAAGAATTTAGGTGATGAATCTGAATACAAACAATATAGCTCCAAAGTCAAGTAGCAAATGGATGACAAAACTAGAATTCACACCCAGGAATTAGGATTATGTTTACTCCACTCTGCTGCCTTCTAATGTTATAGAATGATCTGAGCTCTTCCCAGAGGTAAAATGTTAAACTTGTGGTAAACAAAGAAAGATCAGATAGTGTAGTGTGCTATCCCTACAAGTGCCAAGTAGATCTGTGTTTGGCAAAGCACAAAGGTACATCAGGGGAGAACAACAATGATTTAAATGGTACTTTTACGTGAATAGGCTCAGTTTGTGCTCCTCCTAATGGCGGCAATCATAGAGAAGAAAAAACATTGCCAGGAACTGGCAATTTCACATTAACAGTTACATGCTTTTATTAGTAAGAGCAGTGTGGAGTCAGCCCAACTATATAATTAATTTCTCTGTGCTAGAAAATTGAAAATCATTCTTGAGGGGAAATAAACACCAACATATTAATGCTGTTGCAAGTGATGGGAGAATGGTTTGACGTGAATAATTTGATTAGAGTTTTATTCTTTGTTAGTATCTTAAAACTCACTTCCTAAGAAATACTGGCTAATTAAACATTTTTTAAAGCTGGCTAGCTATTTCCTTAGTATATATTTTTAATAAACGTTCCAGCATGCTTCCTAAAATGTAGCAAATAAAATGTAGAAAGATCAGTGAGCTAATACTTAGTTTCATTGTTATTATTTCGAATGATGTATAAGATATTTTAATTGAAACATATAGTGTGAAAAAAATTTTCTTATACTAAAAGCAGTATTTTTTTTTACATATTAAAAAAAGTGGAGTTCCCAGGTGATGCAGCGGGTTAAGAATCCAGCATTGTCACTGCTGTGGCTCAGGTCATTTCTGTGGCACAGATTCAGTCCTTGGCCCAGGAACTTCTGCATGCTAGGTGTGGCCAAAAAGATTTTTGAAAAATAGTACTCCTACTTAATAGGAGGGAAAATAAAGTATCTACCAACTTTTTAAATATCACATTGATGTGTTGCATTTCTTTGTTTCCTCATGTGGGATTCTCAGGGCTCTCTGTAAATACTTTTTGGTTGCTTCTAAGTAATACCCTAGAGCATATTTCTTTTAAAGGTTGATTATAATTATTCCATAGGAAAATGAAAAGAAAGTAAGAATATTAAAACTTTTCCGGAGTTCCTTTATGACAGTGGGTTAAGATCCCTACTAGTATCCGTGAGGATGAGGGTTCGATCCCTGGCCTCACTCAGTGGATTAAGGATCTGACATTGCTGTGAACTGTGGTGTAGGTTGCAGACACGGTTCGGATCCCGAGTTGCTGTGGCGTAGGCTGGCAGCTGCAGCTCCGATTCGACCCCTAGCCTGGGAACTTTCACATGCCACAGGTGCAGCCCTAAAAAATATAAAAAATAAAAAGCAAAAAAACCCTTTTTAAAGTATAAGTAATAATAACATTTATAGGTAATATGGTCTAATTCAGTAGGGTTAGGGTGATGATCCAGAAATTTACATTTTTAATATGTACCTCCTATGAAGCAACAGTATGCAAACCCAGATGTTTCCATATTGGCTCAGCACCATATTTGTTTACCGCCTCCTTCTGTACTTTCTACTAGTGTTTACTTAAGTGTGGTCAGTAAGTAAACACCAGTAGAAAGTACAGAAGGAGGCGGTAAACAAATATGGTGTTGAGCCAATATGGAAACATCTGGGTTTGTATACTGTTGCTTCTAACTGTACTATTTGTAAGGTCTTATTAGACAGTCATGCAATATATGGTAGAGAGGTAGTAGAACATACTGAATGAGGCCATGGGTTTTGAGTCACATATACCTTGGGCATGTTACCTGATAACAGAGTCCCCACTTCATAAGAAAGCTTCAAGAAAGTATGTGTTAATAAGTTCCTTAGAGAGAAAAAAGAGAACAGGGCAGAAACCGACCAGAAGGGTTACTCTGATGGAAGTCTCAACACACATACACACACAAATCAAGAAAGTACCAAGGGTTCTTTTCCGACATAAAGATTTTATGTTTTCCCATCAGCTTTTAGTCTGTTTAAAGTCATTAGAGACTAAAACTTTTTTACTAAGTCTCAAAGTAGATTGATGCTGTGATTAGATCCCTAGCTTAAATGTTTGAATAGATGTTTCAGAAGTACTGGTTAAGTTTGGGATGATAAAGGTTTTACTATTTCTAATACCCAACTTGAAAGAAAAGGCATCAAATGAAGATTTCTATAAAAAGGCAATACAGTCTTGGACTCTGAGATTTCAGATGGCTTTTTTAGATCCGGTATGTTACACTAGAGCATTGGCAGGTTGTGTGGAAAATGGTGGAAAAGATTTTGGCTTCCATCTTTTTCTGTGCATGCCTCCTATTATATATATTCTCACTGCCACCTTTTTAGATCTGTTAATTTATCATAATGTGGAGTATATAGTGTTACTTTTTTATTCAACCCATTAACTGTACCCTGCTATTAAGACTGTTTAAATCTTATACAATCTTGTTTCCATTTTTAAGTGGTTATAATTTTAGCTTGTGTTTATGATTTAATTTTTTTCAGTTTAAGAAAAACGTTCCAATACGTGGAATGCAGTATTTGAAGCTTTTTTTTTTTTTTTTGGTCTTTTTAGGGCTGCACCTGTGGCATATGGAGGTTCCCAGGCTAGGGGTCAAATTGGAGCTACAGCTGCCAGCCTGCACCACAGCTGCAGCAACACGGGATCTTAGCCACATCTGTGACCTATTCCACAGCTCGCAGCAATGCCAGATCCTTAACCCACTGAGCGAGGCCAGGGATTGAACCCATGTCCTCATGGATACTAATCAGATTCTTAACCTGCTGAGCAACCAGGGAACTCCAGCTGTACCATTTTATACTCTCATCAGCAATGTATGAGTGGTCTAGTTTCTCTACATCCTCACCAGCTTATGATGATGTCACTCTGTTTTAGCCATTCTTTTAGGTGTGTAATAATATCTCATTGTGGTTTTAATTCTCTTGAAAAATCTTTTCATATGCATTTTTACCGTCTGCATATCCTCTACAGTGAAAATGCATATTTGTGTCTTTTGCCCGTTTTCTAATTGGATTGTTTCCTGTTTTATTGCTCAGTTTTTAGAGTTCTTTATATATTTAAGATACTTGTCCTTTATTGAATAGTATTTACAAAAAAATGTTTTTTCCCAGTCTTTAGCTTGTCTTTTTAAAATTTTTTTAGCCACATCCATGGCATGTGGAAGTTCCTGGGCCAGGGGTTAAACCCACACTGCAGTTGTGGCCTGTGCCACAGATCCCTAACCTGCCACACCACAAGGGAACTTCCTAGCTTATCTTTTTTAAAATTATTAATGAACTTGATTTTTTAATAAAGTTTTCAATTTACAGAATAATTGAGTAGATAATACGTAGGACTCTTTATATCTGCCCCACTCTACCCCACTCTCACAAAATTTCCCCTTTTATGAATACCTTGTATTAGTGTAGTACACTTGTTATAATCAGTGAACCAATATGAATAAATTATTAACTATAGTCCAGAGATTACATGGCTTCACTCTTTGTACTGTGCAGTTCTCTGAGTTTCAACAAATGCATAATGACATACATTCCCCATTACAGTTTCATGTAGAATAGTTTCCTTATCCTAAAAATCCCATCTCCATCTCTTCATCGCTCTCCTTCCTCCCTGTGAGCAACCACTGATGTTTTACTCTCTGTAGATTTGCCTTTTCCAAAATGTTGTATAGCTGGAACCATATAGTAGATGGCCTTTCCAGACTGACTTCTTTCACTCAGCAATAGGCATTTAAGGTTTTTCCAGTGTCTTTTTCAGGCTTAACAGTTCATTTCTTTTTAGTGCTCAATAATATTCTATTATATGAATGTACCAGTTTGCTCATCTCTTCACTAGAAAGACATCTTGGTCGTTTCAAATTTTTGGCCATTTTAAATAAATCTGCTGTAAGTGTCCATGTGCTGGGGTTTTGGGGTGGTTGTTTTGTTTTGGTTTTTGGTTTTTTGGGTCTATTGGCTGTGCCCGAGGCATGTAGAAGTTCCTGGACCAGGAATCGAATCTGTGCTGTGGCAGCGATCCAAGTCGCTGCTGGGTACTTAATCCTCTGTTCCATAAGAGAACTCCGTGTGCTAGTTTTTGTGTGGTCATTACTTTTTTTTAACTCAGCTTACCCTAGGAGTGTAATTGCTGGATCTTACAGTAGAACTCCCTTTAGCTTTTAAAGAGCTGCCATACTGTCTCTCAAAGTGGCTGTAGCATATTGCATTCCTGATGTTCTGCATCCTTGTTATCATCTGGTATTGTCAGTTTTCTGGATTTTAGCCACTCTAATAGTTGCATAGTGGTCTCTTTTCACTAATTTTCATTCCCCTAGTGACATGTGATGTTGAGCATCTCTTCGTATGTTTATTTGCCATCCATGTATGTTCTTTGATAAGGTGTGTTCAGACCTCTTAACCATTTTCAAATTGGGTTATTTGTTATGTTATTATTAGGTTTTAAGACTTCTTTGTATATTTTGGATACAAATTATTGTGTAATATTTGCAAATATATTTTCCCCATCCACAGCTTGTCTTTTCGTCCTCAACATGGTCTTTCACAAAACAGAAGTTTTTAATTGTAACGAAGTCAAGCTTATCATTTCTTTTTTTTCTTTTATGGGCCATGCCTTTGGTTTCAAGTCTTAGAGCTTTTTGCCTGGCCCTAGATCCTGTAGGCTTCTATATTATTTCCTAAGAGTTTTATAGTTTTATGTCTTATGTTTAAATTCATGATTGAGTTAGTTTTGTGTGAGGAGATATCCAGTTGCTCCAGTGCCTTTAGCTGAAAGGGCTGTCTTTCCCCTGTTAAACTGCTTTTGTGTTTCTGTCAAAAATTAGTTGGGAATATTTCTGTGGGTCTGTTTTTGAATTCTCTATTTTGTTCCACTGACCTTGTATCTATCCCTTGCCAGTACCACACAATCTTAATTACCGCAACTGTATAATAAATCTTTTTTTTTTTTTTTTTTTTTTGCTTTTTAGGGCTGCACTTGTGGCATATGGAGGTTTGCAGACTAGGGGTCAAATCAGAGCTACAGCTGCCTGCCACAGCCACAGCCACACCAGATCCGAGCCACGTCTGTGACCTACACCACAGCTCACAGCAATGCCAGATCCTTAACCCACTAAGCAAGGCCAGGGATGGAACCTGCAACCTCATGGTTACTAGTCAGATTCATTTCCTATGTGCCACGGTGGGAACTCCTGTATAATAAATCTTGATCCTCCTACTTTATTACTCCTTTTTTAAAAAAAGTGTAGCTATTCTAGTTTTTTTGCCTTTCTGTATGAATTTTAGAATAGTACTACCTATGTATACAAAAAAGTCTTGCTACAATTTTGATAAGAATTGTATTAAACCTGTATGTTAATTTGGGAATAATTGACCTCTTTACTATATCAAATCTCTCTACATTTATTTAGGTCCTCTTTGATTTCTTTCATCAACATTTTTTATTTTTCAGTGTACAAATTTCTCACTTTTTTTGAGTAATTGGGGGTTTATTTTGGGGGGTTTTGTGTGTGTGTGTGTGTGTGTGTGTGTATGTGTGTGTTTGGCTTTTTAAGTGCCGTACCCATGGCATATGGAGGTTCCCAGGCTAGGGGTCAAATTGGAGGTACAGCTACCAGCCCACACCACAGCCACAGCAACGTGGGATCCAGGCAGCATCCGCGACCTACACCACAGCTCACAGCAATGCCGGATCCTTAACCCACTGAGCAGGGCCAGGGATCAAACCCGAAACCTCAAGGATATAGTTGGATTCATTTACACTGTGCTGCGGTGGGAGCTACGTTTTTGAGTAATTGTAAAGGATGATATTGTATTGTTAAATTTTGGTTGTCTGTGTATTCATTGCTAGTATATAAAAATACGGTTGGTTTCTGTACATTTGACTTTTATCATGAAGCCATGCTGAATTCATTCATCTAAGGAGGGTTTTTGCCATGCATTATATACATGAACAGTCATTGTCTGCAGAAAGGAACAGTTTTATTTCTTCCTTTCCAATCTCTATGCCTTTTACTTACTTCCTTTTGATTTTTTTGTTTGTTCATTCATTTTGTTTTTGGGTTTGTTTTTTTTTAACCTTATTGCATTGGCTTGAGCTTCCAATACTGTACTGAATAAGATTGGTAAGAGCAGATATCCTTGCTTGTTTCTAATCTTAGGGAGAGCTTAAAAAGCATTCGTTTTTTTACAAGTAAGTATAATAAATAAAATTTCCTCAGTTAATGCTGTAGGTTTTTCTTTGATGAAGCTTTATTAAGTTTTGTTGAGGAAGTTCCTCTCTATTCCTTTTTTATAAGGGATTTTTTTTTTTTAAATCATGCTTGGGTGTTGAATTTTTTTCAAGTGCTTTGCCTAGTCTTTCAAATGATCATGTCACTTTTCATCTAAAGTTTTAACTCATTTAAGTGTTGAATTAGGAGTTCCAGTTGTGGCTCAGAGAAGAACGAATCTGAGTAGCATCCATGAGAACGCACGTTCAATCCCTGGCCTCACTCAGTGGGTTAAGGATCCAGTGTTGCTGTGAGGTGTGGTGTAGGTCGCAGATGCAGCTCAGATCTGGTATTGCTGTGGCTGTGGCATAGGCTGGCGGCTACAACTCAGTTTGGACCCCTAGCTTGGGAACCTCCATGTGCCATGGGTGCAGCCCTAAAAAAGACAAAGATAAATAAATAAATAAAATGTTGAATTACATTATTAATTTTTGAATATTGAAACAGCATAACATCTCTGGAGTAAACCCCACTTGGTCATGATGTATAATTCTTCCTGTATGTTGCTGAATTCAATTTACTAATATCTTGTCAAGAATTTTTGTGTTTGTGTTCACAAGGGATACTGGTCTATACTTTTTGTGTACTGTCTCTGGTTTTGGTATAGATGTAAAACTAATTTCATAAAAAATTAGGAAGTTTTGTCTCTTCTGATTTGTGGAAGATTTCTTCTTTAAAAGTTTGGTAGAATTCTCCAGTGAAAGAATTCTCTTGGGCCTGGATATTAATTTGGGAGTAGTTTTCAAGTTGTAAATTTAGTCTCCTTGGTAATTATAAGACTCTTCAAATTATGTATTTCAAAATAGGTGAGTTGTGATAGTCTTTTTTTTGAGGAATTTGGTCAATTTCATCTAAATTTATGGGTGTAGAGTTATCTAGAGTATTCCCTTATTATCCTTTTGATGTTTTTAGGATTGGTAGTGATGATTCTGTTTCATTCCTGATACTGGTAATTTATGTCTTTTTCTCTGTTCTTTGACAGCTATACTAGAGAGTTGTCATCTTATTGATCTTTTCAAGGAACCAGTTTTTGTTTCATTTTTTCCCCATTTTCTTTTTCAATTTCATTGATTTCTGTGCTTGCCTTTATTATTTCCTTCCTTCTGCTTGCTTTGTTTGGATTTATTTTGCTCTTCTTTTTCTAGGCTCTTGAGGTAGGTTCTTAGATATTCACTTGAGACTTTTTCTGTTTTCTCATGTATGCAGTTCTATATATAATTATATGTATAATGCTGTACATTTCCCTCTCAGAACTGTTTTAGCCATGTCCTGCAAATTTTAATATGTTATGTTTTCATTTTCACTTTTCAGTGTATTTTTAAAATTTCCTTTGAGACTTTATCTTTGGTGCATGAACTATTTACTAGTGTGTTGTCTAGTTTTCAAGTGTTTGAAGATTTTTCTGTTATTGATTTTGTATGGTCTATATTGGTATATGTTCATTGAGCATTTGAAGAGACTGTGTAGTCTGCTGTTGTTAGATGAAGTGTTTATTAAATCCGTTTGGTTGATGATGTTGAGTTCTCTGTCTTTGCTTATTTTCTCTCTACTTTTTCCATTAGTCATTGAGGAGAGTTTATTTTTGATTTGGGTTTTTTTTTTTTTTCTGATAGGGCCACACCTGTGGCATATGGAGGTTCCCAGGCTAAGGATCAAATTGGAGCTGTAGCCACTGGCCTACACCACAACCACAGCAACACCAGATCCGAGTGATGTCTACAACTTACACTGCAGCTCATGGCAATGCTGGATCGTTAACCCACTGAGCAAGGACAGGAATCAAACCCTTATCTTCAAGGATGTTAGTCAGATTCGTTTCCACTGAACCATGATGGGAACTCCAAGGAAGAGAGTTAAGATCTCCAACTATACTTGTGGATTTGTCTATTTTTATTTTCAGTTCTATCAGTTTTTGTTTCATACGTTTTGCTAGTCTGGTGGTTTGATATATATACAATTAGGATTGCTACATCTACTTGGTAGACTGACTCTGTTATGCTTATATAATGGCCCTGTCTGTCTCCAGTAATTTTCTTTGCTCTGAAATCTATTTTATTTGATAGTAAAATAACCACGCTGCTTTCTTTTGATTAATGTTTACATGATGCATACTTTTTCATGCTTTTACTTTCAACTTAGCTATATTATTATACTTGAAGTGACCTCTTATAGACAGAATGTATTTAGGTCATTGTTCTTAATCCCTGGAGTTCCCGTTGTGGCTCAGTGGGTTAAGAACTTGACAAATAAAGGCCATATATGAAAATCCCACGGCAAGCATAATACTCAATGGAGAAAAGCTGAAAGCCTTACCACTAAAGTCTGGAACAAGACAAGGATGTCCACTCTTGCCACTGTTATTCAACATAGTATTAGAAGTCCTAGCTACAGCAATCAGACAAACAGAGGAAATAAAAGACATCCAAATAGGAAGAGAAGAGGTAAAACTGTCACTGTATGCAGATGACATGATACTATATATAGAAAACCCCAAAGACTCAACTCCAAAATTACTTGAACTGATCAACAAATTCAGCAAAGTAGCAGGATATAAGGTTAATCTTCAGAAATCAATCGCATTTCTATATACTAACGATGAAATATTAGAAAAAGAATAC
>PVHT020000175.1:14681824-14804989 GCA_004024745.2 Catagonus wagneri
TGGAAACAACCCAAATGCCCATCGACAGATGACTGGATTAGGAAGATGTGGTATATATATACGATGGAATACTATTCAGCCATAAAAAAGGATAACATAATGTCATTTGCAGCAACATGGATGGAATTAGAAACCCTCATACTGAGTGAAGCAAGTCAGAAGAAGAAAGACAGATGTCATATGAAATCTCTTATAACTGGAGACTAAAACACTGCACAAATGAGCATCTCAACAGAAAAGAAAAGCACGAACTTGGGGAACAGACTTGTGGTTGCCAAGGGGGCGGGGGAGGGGTGAGGGAGGGGTGGGAGGGAATGGGGATAACTAGTGCTTTAATGATGGAATAGCAAGGAGCTCCAACTGTAATGCACGGGGAACTATATCTAATTACATGTGACAGATCCATATATGTACATGTAATTGGGTCACCACATGGTGCAGTTGGAAAATCTGACAGAAATCTGTAAACCAGCTATAATGCAAAAATAAAAAAATAAAAAAAAAAGAACTTGACAGAGTCTCTGTGAGGATATGAGTTTGATCCCTGGCCTTGCTCAGTGGATTAAGGATCTGGCATTGCCACAAGCTGCAGCAAAGGTTGCAAATGCAACTCGGATCCGGTGATGCTGTGGCTGTGGCATAGGCCAGCAACTGCAGCTCCAGTTCGACCCCTAGCCCAGGAACTTCCATATACCACGGATGCGGCCATAAAAAGGAAAAAAAAACACATAGTTTTTAATCCCATTGGCCAGGCTCTTTTAATTAATATATTTACACCACTGACATTTAATGGAAAACTTTTTTTTTTCTTTTTAGGGCCTAACCCACTGCATATGGAAGTTCCCAGGCTAGGGGTCAAATTGGAGCTGCAGCTACTGACCTACGCCACAGCCACAGCAACACCAGATCCAAACTGCATCTGCAGCCTACGCTGCAACTCACAACAACGCCAGATCTGTAACCCACTGAGCAGGGCCAGTGGTCAAATACGCATCCTCATGGATACAAGTCAGTTCATTACTGCTGAGACACAATGGGAACTCCTAATGAAATTATTGATGGGTTAGCATTTAAGTATACCATTTTCTTTTCTGGCTTTCTCTGTTTTTACTTGAATATTTTTAAATTTCCATTTTGATTTATCTATAACATTTTTTTACCTTCTCTCTCAATATAGGCTTTGTAGTGGTTGGTCTCAGTATTATGTTATGTATATGCATAACTTACCACAATGTCCTAGTGTCATGATTTTACCAGTTTGAGTGCCTAATGGAAACTTTATATCTAAACTTTATACCTCCCTTTATACCTCTTTACCCACCTTCATTCATAATGTAATGATTTTAAGTATTTCCTCCATGCATTTAGAATCATGTCAGACAGTGATATAATTTTTACTTCAACTGTCAAACATACTTTGGAAAAGACAAGAAGAAAAGAAAAGCCTGTTATATTTATCCATATTTTTGCTCACTGGGTTCTTTCTTCTGTCTTGAAGTTCTAAGGCTCCTTCTTTTGTTATTTTCTTTCTGTTGAGAAAATTCAACAGTTTTTTTAGGGTGGATCTGCTGATATATTCTCTTACTTTTCATTTATCTGAGAATGTTCTGATTTCCACTTCATTTTCCGAATGATACTAAGAATTTGTATAGATTGAGTATAAAAATTGGGTTGTTCTCTTGTGGCACAGCAGGTTAAAGATCTGACATTGTCACTGTAGCCACTTGTGTCACTGCTGTGGTTGGATCCCTGGCTCAGGAGCTTCCACATGCCATGGGCATGGCCCTCCCCGCCAAAAAAAAGAATCTGTATACCTTCGGTATAAAATGTGGGTTTAGGCATTCCCTTTGTGGCTCAGCAGTTAATGAACCCAACTAGGATCCATGAGAACGTAGGTTCGATCCCTGGTCTCGCTCAGCGGGTTAAGGATCCAGCATCTCTGTGAGCTGTGTTTTAAGTTGCAGACGCAGCTTAGAGCCCACGTTGCTGTGGCTGTGGCATAGGCCAGCAGCTGTAGCTCCAATTCAACCCCTAGCGTGGGAACTTCTGTACACTACAGGTTGGCCCTAAAAAGCAACAACAACAAAAAATGTGGGTTTAATAGTTCTTTTTTTTCCAGCACTTGACAGATTTTGTGTTATTTCCTTCTGGCCTCCAAAAGATTTCTTATGAGAAATCTGCTGTCACTCAAATTGTTAAAACCTTGTCTGTTAAGGGTGTTGGGTTTTTCTTGGTTGCTTTCAAGGGTTTTATCTTTGTCTTTAGGGTTTTTTTTTTGGGGGGGGGGGGATTTTGTCCACGCCTATGGCATGTGGAAGGTCCCAGGCCAGGGATCAAACCTGCACAACAGCAGTGGCAACACCAGATCCTTAGCCCACTGAGCCACCAGGGAGCGCCAGTCTTCATCTTTAGTTTTCAGAAGTTTAGTTATTATGTGTTTTGGCATGGTTTCTTTGGCTTTGTTTTATTTGAGATTTGCTCAGCTTCTTTAATCTGTAGGTTTATGTCTCTTACCAAACTTGAAGAGTTGTCAGCCATTATTTCTTCAAGTACTTTTTCAGCCCCTCCCTATACTTTCCCTCTGGGCTCTAATGACACAAACATTAGATCATTTTTTTATGGTTGCACAGGTCCCTTAGTCTCTTTTCTTTCACCCTTTGTCTTTTTTCAATTTTCTTTCTGTTGTTCAGATTAAGTAATTTCTATTCTCCTATTTTCCAGTTTGTAGACTCTTTCCTCTGTCATCTCTATTCTGCTGTTAACATCAGTCACTAAGCTCATTTTGGTTATTACATTTTTCTGTTCTAATATTTCCTCTTGGTTTTTATTTATGTCTTCTATTTCTTTTCTTTCTTTTTTTGCCCACACCTGCAATATATGGAGGTTCCTGGGCTAGGGGTCAAATTGGAGCTGCAGCTGCAAACCTACACCACAGCCACAGTAATACAGGATCCTAGCTGCATCCGCAACCTACACCACAGCTTGTGGCAACACCACATCCTTAACCCACTGAGTGAGGCCAGAGATCAAACCCTCATCCTCAGAGAGATAGCATTGGGTCCTTAACCCACTGAACCACAGAGAGAACTCCCATCTTCTGTTTCTTTGCTGAGATTTGTTGTTCTCTGCTGAGGCTATTTTTTCATTGTTTCAAGCTTATAATTGTTCATGAAAGCATTTTAATCAAACAGTTCCAACATCTCTATCATTTCATTTTTGGCATCTACTGATTGACTTTTTACTTTTTTTTTTCTTTTTAGGGCCACACTCCTGGCATATGAAAGTTCCCAGGCTAGGGACTGAATCAGAGCTGCAGCTGCCAGCCTATGCTACAACCACAGCAACACCAGATCTGAGCCATGTCTCTGACCTACACCTCAGCTTACGGCAACATCAGATCCTTAACCTACTAAGCAAGGCCAGAGATTGAACCTGTGTCCTCGTGGATACTAGTTGCATTCATTACCACTGAGCCACAATGGGAACTCCCCCGACTGACTTTTTTTCTTTCAGTTTGAGATTTTCCTGGTTCATCCTTGACTCTATCTTTTATCTCATCTTCACAGTTCAGCAATTCCTGACAACGTTAGTCCCTAGATATTTCTCAGTTTTTGCCTGACCTTTCTATACCTCATGTCTGTACTGAATTCTAGTCCTCATCATTCTTCATTTACTTTCCCTGGTAGTCCAATGGTTAGGATTTGGCACTCCCACCATTTCTCATTGAGGAACGTTTTCATTAATACACTACTTGCTGTCTTTCCCTCTCAAACTCATCTCCTCTGCAATACAGTATCTAGCAGCACTGCACTGTCCAGTAATAGAGCTACTAGCTACATGGAGTTACTGAGCACTTGAAATGTGCCTAGTCTAAACTTAGATATGCTTTAAGTGTAAAATACAAACTAGATTTTTTTTTTTTTTTGGCCTTTTCTAGGGCTGCACTCACAGCATGTGGACATTCCCAGGCCAGGGGTCTAATCAGAGCTACAGCTGCCGGCCTATGCCACAGCTGCAGCAACGCGGGATCCGAACCATGCCAGCAACCTACACCACAGCTCACAGCAACACCGGATCCTTAACCCACTGAGCGAGGCCAGGGATAGAACCCACAACCTCATGGTTCCTAGTCGGATTTATTTCCACTGAGCCACGATGGGAACTCCCCAAACTAGATTTTAAAGACTTAATATGAAAAAAAGAGTATAAAAGATCTCTTTAATTTTATATATTATATTATTATAGATTATATATTAAAATATCATTTAGATTAAATAAAATATATTATTAAAATTATTTTTACCTGTTCCTTTTTACCTTTTAAAATGTGGTTATTAGAAAACATAATATTGTACGTGTAATTCTTCCTCCAGCTTTTCACGTAACCTGGTTCCTTCTTAGTACTCAGGCATCAACTTGGAGACTGTCTCTGCCTGAACACTGTCTGAAGGAATTCTGCCAGTCTCAATCATGTTACCATATTCTGTTTTCTTCATGGCACTTTTCACTGCCTAAAATCACCTTGTGTATTTGCATATCTGATAATTGTCTACCCCAAAGAAATAATAAGCTTCACTGAGGTAGGAAATTTGCCAGTCAGTGAATAAGATTCACTACTGTGTACCTGTTATCTAGAATAATATCTGGCATATAGTAGATATTCATTTGTTGAATTAATGGTTTATACTCTTTGACATGACTCTCTTTGCCTCACAAACCTGATTAACTCAAGACTATTAATTTTCGGAGTTCCCGTCGTGGCTCAGTGGTTAACGAATCCGACTAGGAACAATGAGGTTGCGGGTTCAATCCCTGGCCTTGCTCAGTGGGTTGGGGATCCGGCCTTGCCGTGAGCTGTGGTCAAAGCCGGCAGCTACAACTCCTGTTAGCCACTAGCCTGGGAACCTCCATATGCCACGGATGCGGCCCTAGATAAGGCAAAAAAAAAAAAAAAGAGAGAGAGAGAGAGAGACTATTAATTTTCAAGACTCAGCTCAAGTAGCACCTCCTCCAAGAAGCCTTTCTGGGCTATTTCCCCTCATGAAAGCCTAACTTAGTGATTCTTTCTTTATGCACACTTCTGCAGTTACACTTACACATTGTGATTATGTTTATTTTACATCTCTCCTCTTTCACACCTAGCCCTTAATAATTCTTCAATACATCCCCATTCTCTCTCTTTTTTTTTTTTTTATAAATCATGCTTTTTTTTTTTTTTATAAGGCCACACCCATGGCATATGGAAGTTCCCAGGCTAGGGGTTGAATCAGAGCTGTAGCTGCTGGCCTACACCACAGCCACAGCAACACTGGATCCAAGCCACATGTGTAACCTACACCACAGCTCACTGCAACACTGGATCCTTAACCCAACTGAGCAAGGCTGGGGATCAAACCCACGTCCTCATGGACAATAGTTGGGTTTGTTACTGCTGAGCCCTGATGGGAACTCCCCATCCCCATTCTCTAAAGTATACTTGATTTACCCAGTGGGCATTCAACATATGTTTGTTGAATGTAAAAGTGACCTTATTTTTCTTTCGAGTTAATCTTAAGTATGATAACTGTATAATGAATAGCATAGCTTATATTGTAGCTGTTCAGTAAGCATTTGTTGAATGAATGAATGAATGAATGAATTCCGGTGTACTTTTTTATTTTAAAAAGGATATAGCAACATTAAATGTTTGTTTAAATCATTATAAAATGTCACCACACTAGCAACTGTTTTCCTTAGCCACTTTCTTTTTCTTTTAGTTTTAATTATACAAGTAAAACATGGATATGTATGTATTACTATAAAAATAAAATCCAAATAATACATAAATACATAAAGTTAAAAGCAAGTTCCTTTAATAATCTTCTTTTCCTCATCAGGGATAGCTACCTCTGTCTTATCCTATAAACATAATATTATACAGTATGAAATAATATATTATAGATTTTATTTTTCTTTTTTCTTTTTATTTTTTTGCTATTTTAGGGCCGCACCTGTGGCATAGGGAGGTTTCTAGGCTAGGGGTCGAATCAGAGCTGTAGCCACTGGTCTATGCCACAGGCACAACAGTGCAGAATCTGAGCCACATCTGTGACCTACACCACAGCTCATGGCAACACCAGACCCATAAGCCACTGAGTGAAGCCAGGGATCGAACCTGCATCCTCATGCATCCTAGTCAGGTTCATTAACTGCTGAGTCACAAAGGGAACTCCAATAATATAGTTTTTAAATTCTATTTTCCACATACACATACTTTTAGAAATTTTTTTAATGTTACTTAATAGTTTTATGAAATTTTTTTTCCAGTTGAGTTGTACTTAGAGAAACAGTGGTGTCTAGTACAAGAAAAGTTCCTTGAATAAAGATTCCTATTATTAGTTTCTCATTTAATCCTTAGGGCTAATGATTTTTTTTTTCTTTTCATTTTTTGTTTTCTTTTTAGGGCCGCTCCCACGGCATATGGAGATTCCTAGGCTAGGGGTCCAGTCGGAGCTACAGCTGCCAGCCTACACGCAGCCACAGCAACACCAGATCCGAGCCGCATCTGCAACCTACACCACAGCTCACAGCAACGCCGGATCCTTAACTCACTGAGTGAGGCCAGGGATTGAACCTACAACCTCATGGTTCCTAGTCCAGTTTGTTTCTGCTGCACCACAATAGAAACTCCACGATTTCCATTTTTGTCACCGTCATTTTAAGATGATGAATTTTCTGTCATCACAAAGTTGGAAGGAGACAGAGTCTGGATCCAAACCCAGATTTTCTAACTTCCAATCCAGTTATTTTTCTGCTATTGACACTCTCTGAACTTCAGCTTCCTTAACTGTAAAATGGGAATAATAATATCTATCTTGCCTGCCCCAGGATAAACTGATAATCACCTGAGAAGGTATAATACATGTGACCTCAAATATTAACTTTTAAAATGCACTAAAGATCAGAGAAATATCTATAGCCATTAATTTTCAGAGAACCATATTAATATCCTAATTCAATGGTTTGAATTTTTTTGGTCATAGGAATAGAACTAGGATTTGCTAGATGCCAAACTCTTTCCTAACTGAGTTTACCTATATAGGTTTGGGCTTTGAAAACAGTGTCCAATCTCTTTTATTTGTTTCCTTATTTAATTTCAGATTAAAAACTTTAATAAACTATTACCATAGTAGAATTTTCATTGAAAGAAATCTTTGTACTTTCTTTTCACCAAGTGCCACTTTTTTCATATTTAAACTGTTCTTCCTGAAATATAGTTCAAGATGATGTCCATGTGTAATTTTTCTGATTTCTGTCTTAGCACTTTTCCCTACATATTATTTTGCTTTATCCCTCCTATGATGGATATGTCTGGTATTAATTACGCTTCTAAAATGGCAGGTGTATAACAGAAGCTTAGGATAGAATAGCAATGACTTGATTTTCTATGATTCTTAACATGACTAAAGTGGGCTACCAGAGTTTGCCAAGAGAGAATTAGATGTAATTGCTTGCCTAAAGTGGTAATATCTTCCCAGTACAACCCCTGAATACCAATGAAGGCAGATGATTTCAGGGAGAAGCACTGCACATTTGGAAGTTGGGAAAAATCAAGTAAGGGTAATAAATAAAAAGAGACCAAAATGTAGCATATGTAGACCAGGTGCATGTTAATTATTGTTCGAAGAAATCAATAAGCTAAAAATTACTTATTCCAAAATATCCTGTTAAAATATTTTTTAAATCAGTAAGTGCTTGTGTACATTCATAGAGATTTCGTAGAAATAATACGGGCTTAGAAATGAGGAAGGCACTTAACCATTGTTATCATTTTAAGAATTATATACTAAGGAAAGGACTTGTACTTAAAATGTAGAAGAAATAAATGGAAAATTAGCGCATTACTTTTAGTTTCATTTTTAATTCCTTTTTTTAACTCTCCTCCCCACAATTTTCTTATGTATAGTAATTTGAACTCAGTGATTTCTTTAGTAATTAGGAAAGAGAATCAGCTTTTGGTAATAAGATTTGGTATTACCTATACTCAGTTAAGACATAATCATTTTTCCTTACCTCCTGATAAATGTAACTATTACCTTATTCTCATTTCATTTCTTTTACCAGCAAACAAAATGGCGTCTTATTATTGTAAAAACTAAATGAAGTAATTTATGTAAAGCATCTTGCACATAGTAAACATTCAATAAAAAAAAAAGAATTTCCAGTGTAATTACAGTTAAGTTGCTTGCCTTTATCTCTTTATTTTTAATTTTTTTGTCTTTATCTCTGTGTTGATCTTGTTTTGGGAGATATGAGAAGAGTGAATTTTATTAAGTTGCTTAAGTTTATTAAGAATAAAATTTGCTTTATTCTTGCAAATTTTAGTAGATGTTATAGGATTTTTTTTTCAATGCAACCATGATGCTAATTATTGAACAATACTGCTCAGCTAGACTGTCTGTATATAGAATGAAGTTAACAGGTATGTCAGAACACATCCTACTAAATCTAGATAACAAGTAAATATTTTGTTTGTTTTTTTAAATTGATAACCCATATGACACATTGTTATAGTATAAATATTAACCAGAGTTCCCACTGTGGTGTAATGGGATCGGCAGCATCTCTGCAGTTTCAGGACGTAGGTTCGATCCTCAGCCGGCACAGTGAGTTAGGGGATCCAGTGTTGCTGCAGTTGCCATGTGGGTCACCACTGCACCTCAGATCTGATCCCTTACCTGGGAACTTCATGAGGAGCATCCAAAAAAAGAAAAAATAAAATAAAATGGGATGAGAAATTTTAATAAATAAATATTAACCAAATTTGCTTTTTTGGCAATGCCCACAGCATGTGGAAGCTCCCCAGCCAGAGTTCAAACCTGTGCCACAGTAGCGATCCAGATCACCGCAGTGACAGTGCCATGTCCTTACCCTGCTGCACCACAAGGGAAATCCCAGAACCAATTTGCTTTTTTTTGTTGTTGTTGTCTTTTTAGGGCCACACCCACGGCATTTGGAGGTTCCCAGGCTAGTGGACGAATTGGAGCTGTAGCCACTGTCCTAGCCACAGCCACAGCAACCCCAGATCCGAGCCACATCTGCGACCTGCACCACAGCTCATGGCAACACAAGATCCTTAACCCACTGAGCAAGGCTAGGGATTGAACCTACATGTTCATGGATGCTAGTCACATTCGTTTCCACTGATCCACGATGAGAACTCTGCAATTTGCTTTTGATGAAGAAACATTTTTGTGAAAATAATTTAAACCTGGAAGTTCCGTCGTGGCTTAGTGTTTAACAAATCCGACTAGGAACTGTGAGGTTGCAGGTTCGATCCCTGGCCTCGCTCAGTGGGTTAAGGATCCGGCGTTGCCATGAGCTGTGGTGTAGGTTGCAGACGCGGCTCTGATCCCACATTGCTGTGGCTGTGGCGAAGGCCGGCAGCTACAGCTGCTGGTAGACCCCTAGCCTGGGAACCTCCATATGCCTCGGGTGCGGCCCTAGATAAGGCATAAAGACAAAAATAATAATAATAATAATAATTTAAACCTGAAAATGTGTTTATATACAAGCTTGACTTTCATTAGAATCAGTTGTGGTGCATTTAAAAAACTTTTGTTACCTACCCTTGACTTTCCAGAAGAACCTCAACAGTGGTATGCTGGTATACGTTTAAAAACCAGCCCTCGGGTCAGAGTGAGGACGGGGCACTGATTTGCAGTGTTTGCTGATTTATTTGGTGTAAATATAGATTGCCACCATAGCCAATTTCAAGCTACTAAGATGATTAACATGGAATGTTGGAAAAAGATGTGTAATGTTTCCATTACATAGATAACAATAAACACATAACCTTAAAAGAGTGAATAATAGCAAAATTTGGTACAATAATTAGAAAGGGTGAATTTTGAGTTTTTATTACCTTCGTTTTTAATATAACTAATTATGAGTTTATGTAATTAAATTTCTAATAATGACTGTTTAACAACCAGTTTGCAAAATTTTTTAAATTTTAAGAATTGGCTCATAAAGCTGGTATAAACTGATTCTTAACACAACACTAGAGCTCCGAGATATCTAAATTTTTTTAAACTAAGTAATTCTGATGAAAGCAACCTGCCAACCAGTTATTTTTCTGAATTACACATCTAATTTTAAGGCTGAGGAAGGCATTCTATAGCCAGACCCCAAATGTCTTTTCCAGCTTCATTTCAAATCATACCCACTCCCTCACATCCTCTGTGTTTCACTCACACTAGATTTAGATTACTTGCAACTTCTCAAACATACCTAGCACTTTCCCACCCTCATGCTTTTTCATTTTCTTCTTTTAGCCTTGAATATCCTTGCCTCATCTGTCTGACTTTTGCAACAATATTTGTTTATCCTTCTAGAAATAACCCACGCGCTGTTTCCTCTTATTTTCCACAATTGGAAACATTCCCTTTCTCCTTGATTTTCTCATAGTACTTTGCTTATACTTTATTTTAAGCTCAAATTTATCATCAATAACAAATGGCTTTTTCAACTGCAGAGTGCCTTTGAATAATCCTGTACTTTAACACTTTATTATCTAAAAATGATTAATAAGTACTTGTTTATTTTAATAGGAAAAATAATGGTTAATGCATGATATAGCCTTTACTTTCTGAGACTTTGGGAAACTAACCAAAATTTAAACTTATTTAAAATTAGATGACACTTTTTTTTTTCCTGATGATTGGGGACCATATTAGTAATAGTTGTACACGAATATCCTATACCCAGAGAACACAACAACATGACTTTGAAACTTATCAAAGGGAGTTACCTTCGTGGCTCAGTGGTTAACGAATCCGACTAAGAACTGTGAGGTTGTGGGTTCGATCCCTGGCCTTGCTCAGTGGGTTAAGGATCCTGCGTTGCCATGAGCTGTGGTGTAGGTTGCAGACGCGGCTCGGATCCCGCGTTGCTGTGGCTGTGGCAAAGGCCGGCAGCTACAGCTCCTGTTAGACCCCTAGCCTGGGAACCTCCATATGCCGCGGGTGCGGCTCTACATAAAAAGGCAAAAAGACAAAAAAAAAAAAAGAAACTTATCAAAGAAGAGTTTCATTAGAGAATATATGAAGCCCCTGAGAGTGAAAATGTTGTGTCACTACCTTTGTAAATTATTTTTATTTTTCTAATTTAGTCCACTGTATGGTGTTCTCAGCCCGAAGTTACATTATAGTGTTCTCAGCATAAAGTCAAATTAGCCCTTTGTATCATTAAACAGTGTCCAGAATAAGCAAAAATATCATGCTTTGTGATTTGAGAGAAGTTTGCTTAACATACTCATCAGCCTGTTGCTTTCTGCCATTTTATCTGGAATTAAAATTATCTGATTACTTTCACAATAAGTATTGATAAGATCTAAGTATATGGAGTAAACATTATTGGAGTATAAAAACAATCCAAGGATTTCTTGAAGCAAATGCAGCACATTCCTTGCCTGTGGCGTTTCCTAATTTTTTTTACCTTTTACCCTAAGCTGCCACCTGATGGCAAAAATTAAAATGACATCTTTTGTAATATTCAGAATCTCCATCGCAATTACTTGAAATTATATGTTTTCAGCATAGAGCCTTTAAACTCTAAATGCACATCTGTATAAATTTTATGTACTTAATGAATGTTTGGTAATTACTTTGGACTTTAGGAAAATCAGATTTATTATTTAACCTTTGTTAGACAATGACCCTATAAGGAGATTTGTTTAAAACCTTATTTCCTTTATGGAGCTAAAGAATCTGTTTTTTATTTAGTTTTATTTAATGAAGGGTTTTACTTGAATCTAGTCATTTTCTCTTTTCCCTTTCCCTTTTCTTTCTTTAGAACGAGGTCACTCAGACACCGTGGTGTTCTTTTACCTGTGGATTGTCTTTTGTATCATCAGTTCCTGTTATACTCTCATCTGGGATCTGAAGATGGACTGGGGTCTTTTTGATAAGAATGCAGGAGAAAACACCTTCCTCCGAGAAGAGATTGTATATCCCCAGAAAGTATGTACAAAGTGTGCTTATGTTTATTTAAAACAAAAACAGGTGTACCTATTCCAGCACATACCCTGTCCCAAGTTAATATAATTGGAGAAAATAATTACCAAAAAATACTAATCCATTCAGTCAGCAAAAATATACCAGATGTTTGCTGTATGCTGGGCACTCTAGGAAATAAAGTAAAATTCCAGTTCTCTAGGAAGCCATAATCTATATTATAAAACAGGTAAGTAAACAGATTGCAGTACAATGTGATAAAGTCTAAAATAGAGGAATAGGTAACTTACTACCATTTATGATTTATTTGTGAACGTGCAGTTCCCTTTCTCTGAAATGCCCCCTTTGCCTCTTTGTTTGCCTTGCAGACTCTTATTCCTTCTTTTTAAAAGTCAGTTTACGTGTTATTTTCTCTAAGAAGCCTTTATTTCTACAAGCATAATCACCCATTCATCCTAATCCCATTTTACACCATTAAAATTCCATTATGGCAGTTAGCACGTTGTATTATAATTACCTGTTTAGGTATCTGTATTCCTCACTGCCGAGCATAGTCCCTGCCATAAAGTATAATTGACAGTATTTTTTTAACATGAGTTACAGCAGTAATCCCAATGTGCAAATTTAGAGTATATGACTAAGATACTATACCTATCTTTATAAATCTTACTTGAAAAGAAAATAATAGTAAGCACAAGTCTGAGAATAGGCATGCACTCAAGTAAGGATGGCCTTTTGTGTTCACCAAATGTGTGTGCTTTATTGCTCCTTATACTGTTCTCACCTTACTGAGAGATATAATACCTTTATTTCTTATTATAATGGTTGCTTTGATGAACTATTTACATCTGTTCTTCCTTTTAAGTTGTTCTTTTTGATATCTGTGCATTAAAATTAGTTAATAGAATCTTTCTTTTTCATTATATATTTTCATGACCATAGAAAATAAAGTATATGCTTTTGTACATTATGCTTTGCAAGTGTATAAGAAGAATGTTCTTGGGGAATACCCTTTCAATTTTGAAAAGGCAAATACTGGAAATTAAGAAAATAGCTTTAAGAACCTTAAAATCAGTTCCTCTTCATTAATAATACCTACTGTTGAGCACCATACCCAGGTCCAGGAAGCATTTGTGTTATCTCCATATTAAATCTTAACTTTTCTGTCTCTTGACCTCAAGTTAAGTGTATTCCTTCCAAAAAGACTTTGAATTTTTGCTAACATCAACTTCCACATCAGTCAGCTGTGGGTCAGTTGACTAGCTTTTTTTAAAGACAAATGAACTTGCAGCCCTTCGCTGAGAAGCCTAATAATGGTTCACAGCATGTGAGTTTATCCAAAAAATTACCTATCACTGTATTAGGTGAATGGTGGATGGGAAAAGGGGGTATATTAATGTGTTAATCATAATAGGTGGTGGATAATGTCCAAAATGGAATAATCAAGATACAGCAATATACATACATTATTTGGAAAATATGAGGAGGATAAATACTAGGGGAAATTGCTACAAATTTTAAAAATGTTTGTCTCTAGAGAGTGGGATAAGAAAGGGGCAAGAGGACTGCTATTTGTTTTGTTTGATAGCCATCTAACATGACTAGTATGTCTTTGTTAAATTTTTTAAACTAAATGCTGTGGCTTAATATATAGCAGTGGTATTTCCCGTAAGATATCACAACTTTTGGAGTTCCCGTTGTGGCGCAGTAGTTAACGAATCCAACTACCGTGCAGTTGCGGGTTTGATCCCTGGCCTTGCTCAGTGGGTTAAG
This sequence comes from Catagonus wagneri, assembly GCA_004024745.2. Classification (NCBI taxonomy): domain Eukaryota; kingdom Metazoa; phylum Chordata; class Mammalia; order Artiodactyla; family Tayassuidae; genus Catagonus; species Catagonus wagneri. The sequence goes on from PVHT020000175.1 coordinate 14,695,594, forward strand.
GATCCGGCGTTGCCATGAGCTGTGGTGTAGATTGCAGACGCGGCTCGGATCCTGCGTTGTTGTGGCTCTGGTGTAGGCCAACAGCTGTAGCTCCGATTAGACCCCTAGCCTGGGAACCTCCACATGCCACAGGTGCGTCCCTAAAAAAAGCGAAAAAAAAAAAAAAGGAGATATCACAACTTTTAATGTAATAACCTATATGGGGAAAAAAATCTGAAAAAGAATGTGTACATGTATATGTATAGCTGAATCACTTTGCTGTATGTCTCAAACTAACTTGACATTGTAAGTCAAATATGCTCCAAAATAAAATAAAAATTAAATTAAATTGAAAAAAAAGCACAACCTTTAAATACATATTTTTAAAGAGTTAATTATCCAGAGCTTAATAATGAGAAAATCCGTGAATTACAGTTTTGGTCTGTTGGCAGTTTGTATACTTAAGACTTTTGTGTAGTTAAAACTAGACTCCTAAGTACTGGATACTATTACCTGGATAAACGAGTTCAGTGCTGTCTTCCCCATGTAAGAATGGAACATTCCTTAAATTTAACTATGTTTGTGAAATCCAAGCTTAATTTTATTTACTGACATCAAAAGTTAGGGCAGTTTGACTGCTATATAGCACTGAGCATTATATCTAGTCACTTGTGATAAAATACAATGGAGGGTAACATGAGAAAAAGAATATATATATATATATATATACACATATACATATACACACACACACACACACACACATATATGTATATAAAAGAATAAAAGAATATAGAAAAGAATATATGAAAGTATATATATTTATATATATATAAAAGAATATATATATGTATTAGTCATTTATATGACTGAGACACTTAGCTGTATAGCAGAAATTGACAACATAGTAAATCAACTATAATAAAAAATGTATTGAGGTTGAAGAGCACTAATATAAATATCTCTAGTAAAAAAAAATTAGGGCAAAAAAAATTAGGGCAAATAACAGAGTTGATAGATCTGCCAATATTTTGTCATATTAACTGTTGAGTGATTAGTGTATCACATGCATATTAGAATATAATCTCAATCAAATCAAGGATATCATCTGGCTTGTATTTCTGATGTCCAGAGGAGAGCCTAGTATACAATATGGGAATGAAGTAAATGATTATTGAAATTTAGTAAAACTTCATTTTGAATATTGTACCGTTTAAGGAAAAATTAAATTGAAGTCTTTTGAAAATATAAGACTTTTTTTTTCTTTACTCTGTTCTTGTCAGTAGGATATACGATTCTTGTTACTGTGTTTAGTGTGCTTGTTTGCAAGAAACGTGATAGTAAATGTACTCAATTTGCTTATTATTCCTCAGGCCTATTATTACTGTGCCATCATAGAGGATGTGATACTGCGCTTTGCTTGGACTATCCAAGTCTCAATTACCACCACAACTTTGTTGCCTCATTCCGGGGACATCATTGCTACTGTCTTTGCTCCCCTTGAAGTTTTCCGGTAAGCAAAGTATTGAAAAGTTTATCAAAGATCCTCTTTACCTAAAAAGTTGCTCAGTACTTACAAATTAGAATTTATTAAAACTAATACTTGAAAGGCTGAACTTTTTCAACTTTTCTTATTCTGATCAGCCTCAGAGTTGGAAAATCCTGGGGGAAGGACTAAGAGATTAATTCTTACAAAGTTAGAACAACAGACAGTGATGACCTAGAAGTTTTTTTTCAGAACTGAGTTCCATATGACCATCTTAACATGATTAGTCATCAAGGAAATGCAAATTAAACCTGTAGTTGAGATATAGCTACTTAACTACAATGGCTAAAATGAAAACACCAAATATTGATGAGGATGTAGAACAGGAACAATTGGAATTCTCTACACTGCAGGTCAGAGTAAACTTCCAGCCACTTTGGAAAAGTCTTTATTAATATTTACCAAAGCTGTGCATGAATTCCTGGCTACACAGATCAACAGGAATGCTAACCTAAGGCCACCAAGATGCATGCACAAGAATGTTCACCATGCTGTTTATACCAGACCAAAATGGAAACCGCCCAAATGCCCAGCAGTATTAGAGAAATATAAGTTGTGGTATATGCACGCATGCAGATCGATTCAGTAATGAGAATAAAACGCTAAATACAACATGAATGAATCTTATAAAACATTAAGCAAAGGAAGTTAGACGCAGAAAAGTATGCCCAGTTCGACTCCAAAGTTCCAGAGCAGGCAAATCTATAAAGTTTAAGAGCAGGCAAAATTTATCTATGATATGAGAGGTCAAAATAGTATTTGCTTTCGTGGAACAGTGATTGGAAGTGGCACCAGGAGAACCTCCATTGGAGGGTAAGGGGGCGGGAGTAATGTTGTTTCTTGGCCTATGTGCTGGTTACATAATGGGTTCACTTTGTGAAAATTCATCATGCTGTGCCCATCATACTTGTTCACTTCTCTGAATGCGTGTTATATTTAATAAAAGGTTTTTAAGTAAATTGAAAAAAAGAATTGGGTGGTTCCCATTGTGGCTCAGCAGGTTAAGGACCCAAAGTTGTCTCTGTGAGAATGCAGGTTTGATCTCTGTCCTGCCTCAGTGGATTAAGAATCCCACATTGCTGCAAGCTGCACCACAGGTCACAGATGCAGCTCAGATCCAGTGTTTCTCTGGCTGTGGCGAAAGCCGCAGCTGCAGCTCCAATTTGACCCCTAGCCCCAGAACTTTCACATGCTGCAGATGTGGCCATTAAAAAAAAAAGTGTTAGGCTCCATTGAAAGGGTCATGAATAGAAATAGAGAGGTAAAAGTCTTAGAAATTATAATTAAAATCTTTTTGAGAAAATCATTTTTTACAACTTAGCAGACTGGCTTATTCAGCCCAACCTTCTTAGTGGAAACAATAAAAATGCCAGATAAAATGTTTTTAAAATCTTCCTTTAAAAAAAAAAATTCCTGGGATTCCCATTATGGCACAGTGGAAACGAATCTGACTAGGAACCATGAGATTGCAGGTTTGGTCCAGCGTTACCGTGAGCTATGGTGTAGGTCACAGACGTGGCTCAGATCCCGTGTTGCTGTGTCTCTGGCGTAGGCCAGCAGCTATAGCTCCGATTCAACCCCTAGCCTAGTAACCTCCATATGCCTTGGGTGCTGCCCTAGAAAGACAAAAAAAAAAGAAAAAAAATCTTCCTAAAAACATCAAGATCTGACAAGTTAGTCCAAACTCTGAATGAAAGCAGGTACCCCAAGATAAGCAGAACCCTAAAGCCAGTTTTGCCCTAAGGAAATTTGCCAGACTTAGAGACTTTGAGATACATTTGTGATAGCCAATTCAAATTCGTATGCGTCTAATAATATAGCTTGAAAATATGTAAAAGTGACAAAATGAGAAAATTGGAAAAGCAAATAAAAAATACAAAGCAGGTAAAAAATTATTATTATTAAAAAATAAAAAATTATTATTAAAAAATAAAAGAAAAAAAGAAAAAATTATTATTAAAAAATAAAAGAAAATAAAAATTTTAAAAAGAAAATATGTAGAAAAATTTTTAATCACAGTTTCAATTTCAGTACTTGTGATTGGTCCATTCATCTTTTCTATTTCCTCTTGGTTTAGTCTTGGAAGATTGATTGTACTTTTCTAAGAATTTGTCCATTTCTTCTAGGTTTTCCATTTTATTGGCATATAGTTGCATGTAGTAGTCTTTTATGATCCTTTGTATTTCTGTGATGTCCCTTGTAACTTCTCCTTTTTCATTTATAATTTTATTGATTTGAGTCCTCTTTTTTTTTTTTCTTGATGAGTCTGGCTAAGGGTTTATCAATTTTGTAAATCTTTTCAAAGAACCAGCTTTTAGTTTCATTGATCTTTTCTGTGGTTTTCTTTGTTTCTGTTTCATTGATTTCTGCTCTGATCTTTATGATTTCTTTCCTTCTGCTAACTTTAGGTTTTGTCTGTTCTCTCTCTAGCTGCTTTAGATGTAAAGTTAGGTTGTTTATTTGAGCTTTTTCTTGTTTCCTGAAGTAGGCTTGTATTGCTATAAACTTCCCTCTTAGAACTGCTTTTGCTGCATCCCATAGGTTTTGGAGTGTCGTGTCTTTGTTGTCATTTGCTTCTAGGTATTTATTTCCCCCTTTGATTTCTTCAGTGATCCATTTGTTGTTTAGTAGCATGTTGTTTAGTCTCCACGTGTTTGTGTTTTTTGCAGTTTTTTTTCTTGTTGTTGATTTTCTAGTCCTATAGCATTGTGGTTGGAAAGGATGCTTAATGTGATTTCAATTTTCTTAAAGTTACTGAGGCTTAATTTGTGGCCCAGAATGTGATCAGTCTTAGAGACTATTCCCTGTGCACTTGAGAAAAATGTGTATTCTACTGCTTTTGGATGGAATGTCCTATAAATATCTATTAAGTTCATCTGGTCTAATGCTTCATTCAGAGCCTATGTCTCCTTGTTGATTTTCTGTCTGGATGATCTGTCCATTGCTGTAAGTGGGGTATTAAAGTCCCCCACTATTATTGTGTTATTGTCAGTTTCTCCTTTTAAGGTTATTGATATTAAGCAGCACATGTCTAGATAACCCCATGGGTTGAAGTTGAAATAGCAATAAAAATTTTAATAATTTGAATAGAACACAATTGAAAATGTGACCAAAAAAAAAAAGTAGAAGGTAGCTAAAGCCATGCTTGGAGGGACATGAATAGCATAAATGTATATATTAGAAAAGTATGGAGTCCCCATCCTGGCTCAGTGGTTAACGAATCCAACTAGGAACCATGCAGTTGCGGGTTCGATCCCTGGCCTTGCTCAGTGAATTAAAGATCCAGCGTTGCCGTGAGCTGTGGTGTAGGTTGCAGACGCAGCTCGGATCCCACGTTGCTGTGGCTGTGGCATAGGCCAGTGGCTACAGCTCCTGTTAGACCCCTAGCCTCCATATGCCACAGGTGCGGCCCTAGAAAAGGCAAAAAGACAAAAAAAAAAAGTATACAACTCCAAAAATTAGAAAATAATTTAAATAGCAAGTCAAACCCCCAAAAAAGTAGAAGGAAATATAAAGAACAGAAATTAATGGAATAGAAAACAGACATATAATAGAAAATTAACAAAACCACAGTTCTTTAAAAAGACTAGTAAAATTGATCAAATGTCTGTACAGTACTGATCAAGAAAAAAAAGGAAAGAAGGTAGAAATTATAAATATAAAAAAATCCTAAAGACAGGTGGGGTTTTTTTGCTTTTTTAGGGCCACACCCGTGGCATATGGAGGTTCCCAGAATAGGGGTCGAACCAGAATTACAGCTGCTGGCCTACACCACAGCCACAGCTACTCAGGATCCAAGCCGTGTCTGCAACTTACACCACAGCTCATGGCAACACCAGATCCCTGACCCACTGAGTGAGGTCAGGGCCCGAACCTGCATCCTCATGGATACTAGTTGGGTTTGTTTCCACTGCACCACAATGGGAACTCCCCTTAAAGACAGTTTTTAAGAGTAAGAATAATATTATGAGCAGCTGTGCTCCAATAAATTTAGAAATTTAAATGAAATTGAACAAGGAGTTCCTGTTGTGGTTCAGCAGGTTACACACCCGAATAGTATCCATGAGGTTGCAGGTTCGATCCCTGGTCTTACTCAGTGGGTTAAGGATCTGGCATTGCTTGCTGTGAGCTGTGAATGATTGCAGACACAGCTTGGATCCCATGTTGCTGTGGCTGTGGTGTAGGCAACTGCAGCTCCAATTCGCCTAGCCAAGGAACTTCCATATGCTGCAGGTACAGCCCAAAAAAAAAAAAGAAGCTAAAAAAAGTAGATGAAATGAAAAAATTCCTCAAAAAGCACTGTTTACCAAAGCCAATAAAAAAGAAAGAGAAAAATCTGACAGGCTTATATCTACTAAAAAAATTAAATCCAGGAGTTCCCGTCGTGGTGCAGCGGTTAACGAATCCAACTAGGAACCATGAAGTTTCGGGTTCGGTCCCTGGCCTTGCTCAGTGGGTTAACAATCCAGCATTGCCGTGAGCTGTGGTGTAGGTCGCAGACACGGTTCGGATCCTACGTTGCTGTGGCTACGGCCTAGGCCAATGGCTACAGCTCCGATTAGACCCCTAACCTGGGAACCTCCACATGCTGCGGGTGTGGCCCTAAAATGACAAAAGGCAAAAAAAAAAAAAATTAAATCCATACTAAAATCCTTCCCACCCCAAAGAAAACTGCAGGCCCTGGGAATTCTTCCACCTATATAAGGGGGAATATTACCAGTTTTACACAAAATTTTAGGGAAACAAAACAATAAAAGGAACACTTCCCAGTTCATTTCGTGTAGCCAGCATAACTTTCATCTCTGAACCTACAAGAACACTCCATAAAAGAACAAGTTGTCTCATGTATAGAGGTGCAGTAATCCTGAACAAAATATTAGCTAATGAATCCAATAATATATAAAAAGGATAATACATCACAACCAAGTTAGGTTCATTCTCAGAATGTAAGATGTAATATTCAAAAATCATTTAACATTTAAAAATCAATCTGTTTAACTCAGCACATTAAGGAATAAAGGTGAAAACCACCCTCAACATATGTGGAAAACGCTATTGAGAAAAGTCAGTACCTGTTTATAAAAAAAAATGAACACTACAAAAAACATAAACAATATCATATTTATGGTTTAAAAAAAAAGCACCATAAGTTCTCCCTTGAGATCAAAAACGAAAATAAGTGGGGAATTCCTGTCGTGGCTCAGCAGAAACAAATCTGACTAGTATCCATGAGGATGCAGGTTCAATCCCTGGCCTCATTCAGTGGGTTAAGTATCTGACATCGCTGTGAGCTGTGGTATAGGTTGCAGACTCAGCTTGGATCAGGCATTGCTGTGGCTGTGGCATAAGCCAGCGGCTACAGCTCTGTTTCAGCCCCTAACTTGGGAACTTCCATATGCCATGGGTGCTGCCCTAAAAAGACAAAAAAAAAAGAAAGAAAGAAAGAATGAGATAAGTATGCCTGCTATCACCACTTCTGTGTAGCATCATACTGCAAGTATAGCTTGCACAAGATGGCAGGGGGCGGGGGGTGGAATATAAGGACTGGAAAAGAAGAAATAAATTATAATCATTCTTTGATGACATAATTGCATATGCAGAAAATTCAAAGGGTTTTCCAAATCAGCTATTAAAATGAATGTAGCCTTCTCCCTGAATATAAGGTTGATATAAATTAATATTCTAAAAAACAGAAACAACTAGAAAATGAAATTTTTAAAAAATGCCATTTTGAATAGCATCAAAATATATCAGGTAGCTAAAGGAGTAAATTTAATAAAAGATGCATGTATGTGAAAATTGACAAGCCAGTTCTATAAATTAAATGGAAACAGTAAGGATCAAAAATATCTAAGACTATCCTGAAAAGAACAGAGTTAAAGGGCTTACACTCTCAAATATCAAAACCTATTATAGAACCACTGTAATTAAGACAGTATCTGGTGCTTTATTTTATTTAGAGCACTTACCATTAGCTAATTGTTTACTTTCTTATTATCTTATTATCTGTCTCTGCCAGTAGAAATTACACGTGTATAGACAGAGGCTTTGTCTGTCTCATTCAGTGCCCATTCCTGCCATATTGTAGGCATTTCAGTAAAGCGAAAGAATGAGTACTCTGAAATTTGCGTTCTGTGAGTCTCTTTCCTTTGCTTACTCCATTCTTGTCCCCTTCCCCCATCACCATATTGTCTTTTTCTATTTTATTTTAATATAATGAAATTTAATTCCTTTTTCTGTTTCCTTAAGTGGGAACTTGATACACAGGGAAGTTTACAGATGATAGTCATAGTATGTTCAAATTTTATAAGTGTTTTGCCTACTCTACCCATTTTGCTAAGGCGATTTGTGTGGAACTTCTTCCGCCTGGAGAATGAACATCTGAATAACTGTGGTGAATTCCGTGCTGTGCGGGACATCTCTGTGGCCCCTCTGAATGCAGATGATCAGACACTCCTAGAGCAGATGATGGACCAGGAAGATGGGGTACGAAACCGCCAGAAGAATCGGCCATGGAAGTACAGCCAGAGTATATCCCTGCGCCGGCCTCGCCTTGCTTCTCAGTATGTATGGCTTCTACCTCTGTGAGATAAACTCCCTTCAGGTTTTAGTACTGGATAACACTTAAGCTAAGAAGCTATCAGGTTGAACCAGATGAAATTGCTAGCGTTCAACCATTTTTCACCTACAAAAACCAGTAATAACAGCAGTTTCATGTGATTCAACCTATAGAATATCTTAAGGAACACATAGAGTAAAATGCCATTAATATGTTAATTGATGCATTAATTAATGCTTACTAATTATGACATTGAAGGTACACTGGGAAAAATTTGTTACAGAATAATTTATTTGACTCTTTAGTATGTTTTGCATAAAAATCTTTTTCAAGTTATAAACTTTAGGAATCCTGGCCCTGCCACTTGCCATCTACGTCACAGCCAACCCACTTAGTTTTTCTGTATTATCCCTCATCTGTAAATTGGGATTAATATGGTCCCTGCTCATAGGGTGGCTACTAAGTAGATTAAATTTGTTATAACGTGAGATTTAGACGTTTCCTCACAGAAAGAGCTCAATAAGTCTAAGCTATTATTATTTTTACTTTCTTACTAAATATCTTCAACAGTATTTTTATCAGTCATTGACTTTGTATGCTCCTAAAAGTAACACTAAATATAGAATATATTGAGGCTCCATTTGAAATTTAAAGACAGTAGATATCGCAGTGGATTGGATTGAAGGAGACTTAGGTTGGGCATGAGCAGTTTTCTAAAGGATAAGAGAGTGTTTGAATAGGCTGGAGGCGTAGTAGATACTTAAAGGTGGAAACAAGGGGCAAAAAGAAAAGCCATGTGACCAAAACTGTAGTAAGTTTAGCTGAATAGAGGAAGTATGCTCGTAAAAGGCCGAAAAATGCAACTTTAATCTTACAGGCAGGAAGGAGTTACAGAGAATTTTTTCATAGATTGACATTATAAAAGTAATATTTTCATAAGGTTTTTTTTTTTGTTTGTTTTTTTTGTGTGTGTGTCTTTTTGCCTTTTCTAGAGCTGCACCTGCAGTATATGGAGGTTCCCAGGCTAATGGTCTAATTGGAGCTATAGCTGCCAGCCGACGCCACAGCCACAGCAACACGGGATCCAAGCCGCGTCTGCAGCCTACACCACAGCTCACAGCAACGCCCGATCCTTAACCCACTGAGCAAGGCCAGGGATCGAACCCACAACCACATGGTTCCTAGTCGGATTCATTAACCACTGAGCCACGACGGGAACTCCCATATTTTCATAAGTTTTAATAGAGCTGTGCAACATATATTGAGAAAAGGAAAATGGAAGGCCAAAAGATCAGCTAAAAGGCCATTGAATTCTCCTTTTTTTTCCCCTTTTTTTTAAAACATGGTCATACCTGTGATATATGGAAATTCCCGTGCTGGGGTCAAATCAGAGCTGCAGCTAAGGCCTATTGAGTGAGGCCAGGGATCAAACCTGCATTGTCATAGATATTAATTGGTTTCTTAAGCTGCTGAGCCACGTGGGAACTCCGTGCACAACTCTTAAGTATGGAACATTGAGGACTTGGATTAGTCCTCATAATAGGACTAAAAAGAATGTGAGGAGACATTTTTAAGGAAAAAAAAAAATAGGAGGTGGTAATAACCCACAGGGAAACAGTAGAAACTTCCTGAGCTTTAGATAGAATTAGGAAGTTCTCTGAAGAGAAGGTAGAGAAAAGAAAAGCAGAGCAAGGAACTGAGTCAGAATAAACACAGACAAGAGGAAAAAAGAGCAAACAAAAGGGGCAGGAAAAGAATGGTCAGGAGGGTCAGTAGGAAGAGCATCAAAACAAAGCATGATGTACTCTTATAGCAGGCAGCAGAATTTGAAGAAGCCAGAGGAGGGGATGTGAAGGCTAGTAGAATCAGTAAGTTAAGTGCCACGAAGGCCTGGAAGACAGTGCTGTAGGTGATTGTCTCATTGAGCTCCTAAATTTGAAAGTCTAATCCTTGCTAGTTACCAGCAGAGGGCAGTCTAAACATAGACTCTTCCTGCTTCAGAAACAAGGAAGCTTTTTGGCAGTAGATCTTTATGTTAAATTTTAGGTTTTCAGCGGGAAAACACTGGGATACTAGATTGCCACCAGAGGTAGATGTTTAGAACAATGGAGCAGGTTATGTGCAACAGAGATCAGGGAATCTAAAATAAGATCTGAGGTTGAATACTGACTTTGTGATTCATGCAACCTTCAGCACATCCTTAACCTTTTGAATGTCAGTTTCCACCTCGGTCAAGTAATAATAATAATACCTATTTTACCTCATGACTCGCAGAATATTTTAACATTATCTAATACCGTTTTTCATCCAGTTCAGGACTCTCTTCTGTAGCATCCTTGAATAGTTGGTCATCTTATGCTGATTGACAGTCATCAGTGATAGTGAAGTTTATAACTATATATGGTTTTATTGTTGGATAGTTATTGTGGTGAATAGCTTATGTTAGGTTGAAGTATGCTTCACTATAATTCAGTCAGTTGATCCTGGTTGGACTTTCTAGTGTAACTTAGTTTTGTCCCTCTTCTGTGGCATACTTTGTCAAGTGTTCAAAAACAACTGTCATGTCTCTCCTTAGGTCTTATTTGCTAGCCAGCTCTCCTGATCTTTCATGTGTATTTCAAATGACATTGCTATCCTCTTTATATTTGCTTTACTGATACTTTTTAATATCCATTTTCTCACTTGATATTCATACTGTCTTCATGAGGTAAAAGTAGTATTATATGAAATAGGTATCATTATTCCTTCTTTCCAGAGACGAAAATTGGCACTCAAAGAAGTTAAAGAGATACATCATAAAATCAAAGTCCCCCCACTGTGCATGACTGCATTATTCTTGTTTCCTTCCTCTGGTTGCAATCTGGTTTCTTAGTTTTTCCAGTAATACCTGAAATTGAATATGAAATTCCAGGAACTGTCCATCTGGTATAGTATATAGTGCCTGTATATAGTTAGGATGGTTTTTTTGTTTGTTTGTTTGTTTGTTTGTTTGTTTTGGCTTTTTTAGGGCCACACCTGCGGTGTATGGAGGTTCCCAGGCTAAGGTTCCAATTGGAGCTACAGCTGCTAGCCTACGCCACAGCCACAACAACGCCAGATCCGAGCAGTGTCCGCAACCTACACCACAGCTCACGTCAAAGCCAGATCGTTAACCCACTTGAGCAATGCCACAGATCGAACCCACATGGTTCCTAGTCGGATTCATTTCCACTGCGCCACGACGGGAACTCCTAGGATGTATTTTTAATGGAAGTAAGATTGGAAATGTACCTGTTACTTTGAGTATGTTCGTATTTTAGTAATGAACTAAGTAGGGTTTTTTTTCCCTCTTATTATCACTAGATCCAAGGCTCGTGACACTAAGGTATTGATAGAAGACACAGATGATGAAGCTAACACTTGAATCTCCGAAGTCTAGATTAACATCCTTGGTTTTCCTACTCTACAATTCTTTCTCGACCAATGCAACCTCTAGTACCTTTCCAGCCGAAAACAGGAGAAGACATATAACACATTTTCCGAGCTCTTCCAGATCGGATCCTATGGACTCCAAACAAGCTCACTGTGTTTCTTTTCATTTCTTCTGGTTTAATTTTCATTTTCTATTTTTAAAACAAATATTTACTTCATTTTGCCAATCAGAGGACATTTCAAGGAACAAAAACATTGTATCTTACGGATTGTTTACAATCACAAGGACACAGATACCTATCAGGATGAAGAACAGGCATTGCAAGGACCCTCTGATGGGACGGTACCGAGATACCTCGGCTTCCGCTTGGCCCGGTTTTGACTGGTTGAAACCGGACATTGGTTTTTAAATTTTTTGTCAGTTCATGTGGAGAATTTTTTCCTTTCTTTCATACCCAGCGCAAAAGCACTGGCCGCACTTGCAGGGAAAGTGCAACTTAGAGCAGTACCTTCATTCACGAAGCTACTTTTTAATTTGATGTAACTTTTCTTATTTTGGGGAGGGTTACTGGGTGGGTGGGTGGGAAATATGATGTAATTGTTACATATTGTTTTCTCATTATTTATGAAACTTAACCATAAGAGAACGATATAACTCCTGTACAATGAAGGTAATAACAGTGAAAAAAGACAGGGGAAACTAATGTTGGACAGCATTTCTGAGGGTTTAGTCCACAATACCTCTTTCATGAGACAACTTGCACCAGTTTGACTTTTTCGTTTCTTTTTAATTTTAAGCCAAAGTTTAATTACTGGGTTTTTATTTTTTGTCTTGTTTTTTTTTTTTTTTAAGTTGCTGCTGCTTTAGAATCCTGAGCATGTCTCTCATAACAAAGTATCCACACAACTGGTTAAGAGATCTGATACCTTTTTTTTTTCTTTTTCTTTAAGGAACAGATGTGGAATACATTTGCCCATATTCAAACCATGACAACTGAATTTACTCCTTATTAAGCTTCAGCATGTAGGGTAATTGAACTACATACAGCCTTTAGCAACTCTGAAGGAAGGCAGTTACTTCAGACAGTTATTTATTACACCCCCATTGGATAGTTTTTCTTCCATGCTCACTTACTTTAGCCAGAATTTGATCAAATTAAAAATCTGTCTTGGGGAAACCTTGCTCTTGAGAGCTTAGAACAAATCTTTCACATTACAGTAATAGAACAGACCTTGGCAGCCATTTCTCCCAGCAGTTTTAAAGACTAAGCATTGGATTTCATGCCCTCCTATGATAGAAAAACAGCTTTTAAAAACCTGAGGGCGTAAAGTTGATTATACACAAAAAGTGTGTGTCTTAGAAATTTCAGACTATCATGGTCTGTACACAGTGCTCATTTTCACTTGTCTCACTTTTTTCCTAAATCCTCTGTCATCCAGGTAAGCCTCCAAACCATAAGGGATTTTACTTTCTTAAAGGTGATTGGCATTAAATTATCACTTACTTAGTATTAAAAACATATGGTTACTGACTCTGAATATACCTTTTTGTCATCAGCTCTTCTCCCATGCACCCCTAATAATTCTAGTAGGTTAATTAGTTACTACCAAAATTCTACCAGTTAACTGACAAATTGTTTCTTTTTAAAAGAGATTTTTTTCATCTTTATTCTGATAAGCCTCCAAAATTTGTTCCCTTCCTGATCAATATTTTTTTTTCTGAAAAATCATACAAATTTGTGACCTTTATTCCTTTTTTTGTTTTGTTTTGCCAAGTATGTTCCTTGGCCCAGAATTGAAAAAGTTTAGTTATTTGGGGTTCTTTTTGTTTTGTTTTAGTTTAAATAAATCACTTATAATAATCAGTGGTAACAATTTAGGGACCCTTAATAGATTAAAGGTTGCATTATTTATACTTCAGATTTTTTTTCTAACTCTTCTCATTTTTGTACTTTAAAACTATGGGGGAAATATCACTGTCTGTCAAGAAATAGCAGTAATTATTACTAAGTTATGTAGATAAGTCCAGTGGACCAGTCATTTCTTGTACAAATAAAATTGGTGGTACTAATGTGTATCCAGAGCAATTTGAATTGTCAACTTCATTCTCTATTAGTAAACCTATATAATGACACACACGAAATCTTACAATTGACTTCTGGTATTTGAATTCCCCAGTGTATTTACTTCAGTGTATCCTATGACCTACTTAGTCTTTCTTCAACTGTTATGATTCTTGGCCCCAGTCAGTATTATTTTTTCATAGATAATATAGTGTTAGAATGTATTCCTTTTCTTATGTTTGTCCTATTAGCATAGTCTATTCAAGAGCGATAAGCTTATGTAGCTTTCAGCTTACTATGACATATACTCAAATCTGTGTTTAAACACAGCAACTTTATGTTCCTCCTAAAGCTGTAAAGAGAAAAGAGGGCTTTTTCTCATCAAGAAGAAACAGTTTGGAGACAGAATATTTTAAGTTTTTTCCTCCAAAAAAAGCCATGTGCGTTTTTCTGTCCTACTTTTGATATGCCCCAGCCATTGTGAATGCTCTAAAATTTTATTAGGGCCTCCTGTATACTGAAACTCTCAATAGTTCTCTTAGAAAATGAACATCAGAGTAATTTTAAAGGAGCAGCAATTTAACCAAAGGTAAAGCTTCATTTTAGGTTTAGAAATTCTAGTTTTATTTTGAGAATCACTCATTTTATGAAATCAGTTAAAATACTCCCCAAATGAAGGAAAAACAAGTATAAATGAAAGAATAAAATTCCTTTTTCATTTTATGGTAGGTAGTGTGGAAAGCATTGATGTATGCAGAGAAAGTAAAAGACAAAAGTGATTTATTTTCTATGCACAAATATTACCTATTATTAAGGCTGCCTATACGATTAAAATGGAATAATTGATTTCATACCATTCAGAGAGACAATAAAATCAAATATTGTCATCATTAAATAGGTTATGATAGTTGTTTTTTAAATTGGAAAAAAATTGAAAACCTATGTGCAACTTTCTTTTCCAGCATCAGCCATTTTTCTCCTTAAGAAAGCCACTTAACTTCAGATTCAGAAGCAATGATGTCAGAGGAGAGTGCCAGTCACCTTAGCAGTAACCTGTATGGACCCTTCAAGAAGGAAAATGGGACCCAATCCTTAGGATTTATGGCATCTCAATATTCTTATCATAAGAGTTCTAAGATTTTAACCAAGATTTTACTAGAAGTAACTCGTTGATCTATGGTATCCTTTCACTGTGGTTTGGCCAAAGCATATTCATGATGACTGGAGAAAGCAGTCCATCCTTTCTGAACAGGTGAACGAAGGCAAGTTAAGAATAGAAAAAAACTAGCCTGTCAATGAGAGGTACAGGCATCGGATTAACAGAAATTTAGTTGAAGAGAAATGAATTTCTTACGAAAATTGCAGAGAAGAGCAAGAGGATGTTGGCTTGGCAGTAGAAGCAGGGCAGTTAGGAAAGTATGTGAGCTTGATGGCATGGAGGTGACGATGCCTTGCTGTCTCTCTGTGGTTATGCTGCTGAGAGAGACCTGCCTTTATTTTCCTACCCTCTTTCTCCACTACTTTGCATTATTCAGGAAATAGTTCTTTATACCCAAATGCAATTTTCTAAGCAATGACTGGAAAAATTTCTTGGTCTAAGGAAAATAGTTTAGAAAATAACCCTATTCATGGCATTATTTTATTCAAAAACAGGATTCTCTGAAGTGCTTGCACTTTATTTGGTGAACAAACTTTAGATTTTGTTTTCTGTAATAGTTTGCATGAAATTTGTCTAGCTCTTTTTTAAAAAAAAAAAAGTACTTCTTGCTATACAGTATGTTAAAATTTTTAAAATTAAGATTAGCTTCTCCAACTGAAAAAATTTATATTGACTCTATGGCTTTCTCAACTACAAAATCACAATTTTTTTTATCAAATCTAATTTTAAAAAGCCAGTAACAGGTAAGATCTATGTCACTAGGTTAAGACAATAAAAGTTCTAATAGAACTTCAGGAGAAGTTAGGTAAAGAAAAGTAAGTCAGCTTAATTCGTTTTCTTTTTATGATGCACCTAAATTTTATTTCTTGCTTTTGATCAGCTGAAGCGAGGGAAGTTAAAGAGATTTTCTGAATTCCTTAAACACACATTTCTGCATTGTATTTTCATCTATACAATGTCAGCAAAGTGGTAATGTGGAATAGTTGATTACATTAGAACGTAAGAAGTTGGTGCTGGTCAGTGCTACAAACCAGTAATTTAACCAGCCTTAAGCCACAGTCTACTCACCAAATATGAAAAAGTAAAAACATTTCATTAGATTTGGAAGAGCTTAATTTAAGCGTTACAAGAAGTTTGTCTAGGAATGTAGAGCAGCCTGCCGATGGGTATGGCTCATAATGCCTTTTTGATATGAATTGGCAAGACTCTGATATTGAGTTGCCCCTTAAAAGCTCTTTTCCAGAATATATATGCTTATTATTACAGAAGGGAAAGTCAGAGGGACAAGATGAGAGTTTCTCCTGAAATGGATTGAATCATTACACTCATCTTCTACAATACGTTTCCTTGTAGCAGACCTTTGGTTTATTTTATTATCAAATTTTTATTTTATTATCAAATCAAAGCCACCTTCGTTTCAGTTTTCTTTTTATGGTGCCATCAACCTAAGGAGGACAATCAAATAACCAATTGTTTGCCTTGGATTCAGTGTGTCTGCTAATTACACAGTCTCATCTTGTATACCTTCAAACCAGTTACTTGACTCAACTTCCACCGTATTACCTTAGTACTTCCTGTGCCCTTTTCTCTGTACAACCACAAATCAGAGGAAAGACTATCAGAAAGATGTGGACTTCTAAGAAAGAGCAAGGATTCCATCTCTCTGTTCCTTTGTCATTATCTCTGAAGTCCCTAACCACACTTCCCCAAATGTCCTATAGCAACACCAGCATGGTGGGAAGAGGGAGAGATTATGGGGAATCCTGAAAGAGCAATTGATCATGACATTGTTATTCTTTTGAACTGTAAAGTAAAATTGTGAGCCACTCACATTTACAAAAAGAGCAGAACTCTTAAGCTTTATCACACCGTAAAGATTACTTTCTTGCTATTTTCCAGATTAGCACAGAAGCTTGTATCAATGAAGACTATTTAGGAGGGCAATAGGGTGTAAAATGTACCTGTCTTTTTAACCCCTCTCCCTCTACTCATGTTTCCCCCGCCCCTACAACCACATTGTGTTGGTCAAATGATACTACACTATGAAACCCTGAGCTATGGTTGTCAAAAGTAACTATGGAATGTGATTAGTCCTCTGTGGATGTTCCCCTCTTTTTTCTCCCTTGCTTTCTTTCTTAATTTCTCCACTCTGGTAAATGGAAAAGGTGACGTCAAAGAATTGATGCTTGCTTGGACTCATGTTGTATCTGTGACTATGCTATTATTAGCTGTCTCCTTTTTCCTTCTTATATGGGTAGAATTCTTATGAAGTGTGGAGTTCCCTTCTTGATAAGTAGGTTAAATGCACAATGTGGTACTGTTTTATAGTTTCTAGATGGTTGTATAAAGCAAAAGTTAATGTGGTTATGTGTTTTTAAAAGAAAATAAGTGATTGGTTACAAAACTCTGTCCTTTTTTCATTATTACAAGCTCTCTCTTTTCCAACAGTTTCCTGGCTCCTTTGTCACTGGTGAATGGTTTGTGTGACTGTGTGTTTTTCTCTGTGGGTTTCTTAGAGCCTCAACATGATTCCACTTAGGATTAACTGGTATAAGGGTATAGAGCAAATAGACAAACTGTGAACTTTTTTTAAACTCTTTACTAAATCAAAAAATCCTAAGTGGCCTTTTTTCTTAAGGTAATATATGAAATGTGACCCAAAAGCAATGGGATTGATGCAACAGGTCTTTTTTTAACTGACACAAAGAATCTCAATTATCAGGTGAAACAATCTGTTCAGTTGTGTCTGAGAGAGCTGGACCCCTGTTAATCACTATATGTCCACCATACCCTGTGTAGGGACACAGAACTTTCTATGGAATTCCTGGATTAGTTATTACTCCTCATATGTGCCTAGGAAAAATTATAAAAGGAACCGACCCTAGGATGTATATATGCAAAATGGAAAGAGAAAAATATTTTATTGACTAAGCTATAAAAACCTTTTCATTCTATTTTAATACCACAAGTTCTATTACTATTTTTCTGTCTAGGCTAAACCAGAATATGATAATGCACAGTTTCCAGGTTAAAGTCAAGATAAGCTGTGAATATATATGTACCACTGGATGCTTAGGCCCCTTTCTATAACCTGATAGTAATAATAAATGCTCAGCATTTGTATACCTACAGATGTGTGTGTGTGTATATATACACACATACATATATGCATATATATACTGGAGTATTTTGCATTTTCCAAACATGCAGTATCTCAGTTAACAAGTCATCTCAGTTTGTAGATGAAGAGACAAAGACCTGGAGCCGCTGGGTCTACAATCCCAGGTGAGTCAAGGAGGCTACTCTTTTTTATCCATCTTAGACACATCCAGAGTCCTTGGACTTTGTTAAGTGACTTATACCTTTATAGGAGCAATTTTTATTTATTCTTAGTTTATGAGAATAATAATGTTTAATTTTACGCTTTCTGATTCATTTCTTTTTCTCTTTTCCCATCTTTTCCTAAGGAATTAAGGGATTTTTGAATTTTTTAAAAATTAATTTAGTATATGTTGATTGAGTTCTTATGTGCTAGGCATTACTTTAATTTTTAGCTGAAAATGGTTTGTTATCATTATAGTTCTATGGAGACGAGCAGGGAAATGTGATAAAATTATTTCTTAACTACTTATCTGAAACCACTGCCAAAAAAGCAGACTGTCCTGTTCCTAGGTTATCAACCCCCCAGGATAAGCTGAATTTTCTATCTCAAATTCTTCACTCCTTCCCACACAGACATCAATCTATTATCCTGTTTTACTTAAGTCATCATTTAAAAAATAAAAGTATTAGGAAGTCCCTGTGGCACAGTGAGTTAAGGATCCAGCGTTGCCACAGCTATGGCACAGGTCACAACTATACCACATGTTCAACCTCTGGCTCCGGAACTTCCACATGTTACGGGTGCAGCCGGAAAAAAAAGTATTAATTAGAACTGTAGAGATTTATTTCTTCAGAACTTTCTGTTACCAAAAAACTGTCTGTATAATTCTTATAATTCACTTCAAAATGTCTTATCTGAATGTATGTACTTTAAAAAAAAAAAAAACTGGGAGCTTTCCACACAGAAAATAAATGTAAACGATACCACTAAGTAACAAATTAGCATCAAAGTTCATCTAATGTTTACCCTTATAAAGTGAAGTTTTCCACCAATTTTTTTTCTTTTTTCTTTTTTTATTTTTAGGGCTGCACCCATGGCATATGGAGGTTCCCAGGCTAGGGGTCTAATCGGAGCTACAGCTGCCAGCCTACGCCAGAGCCACAGCAACGCGAGATCCGAGCCACATCTGTGACCTACACCACAGCTCACAGCAACGCCAGATAGTTAACCCACTGGGCAAGGCCAGGGATCGAACCCGCAACCTCATGGTTCCTAGTTGGATTCCGTTAACCACTGCGCCACGACGGGAACTCCTCCGCCAAATATTTTATATTGACTGCATACCCAAATGAGAATGAGGATGATAAAGCATTCACCTTTCTCCAACTAGGATAGCGCTATGGCTTCTTTTCTGCATAAGTGATTAGAATAACTGAAGTCAAATGATTTTTGGCTGTAGACTTGCTATGCTCATCTATTTTCTTACAATAAGTTTCCAGGGTAAGGAGAAAACCAAGCAACTCCAGAGAAATAGGCAGGAGAATCAAGGAAAGGCATATTAATAATATTAACTCCCAAATCCCATGCCACTTTACTAAATTTCAAAATCGCTGTATCTGTGGTTTCTCAAACAGTTTCTTCTGACTAGAAAAGTCAATAAAATTTAACATTTCAGTTAACCAGGGCTCCTGTAACTCTTTAAGGAAGTATCAAAGATAGTTGAGAAACATTAGTTTGCCAGAAATCGTCAACTGTTGAATTTAGACATTTTTCCCTGCAATACCATAGATTCTTTAGAAAAATGGAAGCCTCTCCTGGCAGCCTTCATCAAAAGACCTTCTGGATAGGGTGTATGTCCTGCTACCAGCCATTGTCATGTCCACGAGGATATAGTTGGTTTCCTTCTGTGTCAATGTCCCAGCCTTGACCAATCTGGAACTCCAGCAGTAATACACTTCAGGGGAGAGGAGACATTCTTTTTCCAAATGTGCTTTGTTGTCACCAAGAAGTCACACGAAATCATATTTACTGAGATGTGTCAAGTGCCTAGTAAATAGTAGAGGCTTACAAAATCATTGTTAAATGGAAAAGTAACTTCTACAGCCTATTAGAAGATGAGTTACTGAGTAAATTTAGGAGGTAATTGGCTTTTTTAATCGATTGCTGCAGAGGCTGTGCTTCTTAGGAATGCCTACTGACTGGCAAACTGGTCAGTGTGTTTACTTTGATGCTGTGTTGAATCGGGTCATGTGAAAATTTGACTCTCATACCCCCTCACTGGTAATTAGCAGATAGCTCTTCGTCCTGTGGACTTTCTATTCTTCCTCACAGATAATAGACCAGGCCCTAGAGGGCAGAGCAGTCATGCTGACTCTCATTGCCCACCACAGGCAAGGCCCATCTCACATCAGTGTATATTGTGTAGTATTAACTCCATTTATAGAGGAGGAAACCAGTGTTCAGTGACTGGCTGTGGACATAGTAATTTCAACCAGGGATTGGGACTCAGAGCTGGCTGGCTTGGTAGCCCAACTGCTCCCTATTCCTTCAAAGAAAAAGAAAGAAATGGGGTGGGGGGGAATGTCCTGCCTAGCAGCCAAAATTAGAAAGTGGCTTGTGAATTTTTGCTTCTTTCAAAAGCTATGCCTGATTAGATCAGACCATAACCATTTTAAAGAAAATCAAAGAACAGCCTTCTCCCTCCCACAAAACACACACACACATGCATACACAACCATAGGTTCCTCAGCAAGCTAAGTCCCCCTGATTGTTGCGGAGAACTTGTCCTCTCACCCTCCAGGGAAGACAGCTCTTGGGAATGTTTAATAGTAACTGAAAGCCAGATGTGGAACCAGAGGACTTCTTTGTTTGCATACAAAGAAGCTCTTATCTCCTACAGTGGGAGGGAAGAAGAAGGACCAAGCTGAGGGCTTAATGGAGCAGCAGACCTACAAAGGCAGGTCTGTTAGGCTCGATCAGGCCTCCTGTTGGGAAAAACTGACACACCAGATGCAATATCTGGTTGGATCCTTCCTAAAGATTTTTGACTCCTCAAACCCCTGGGAACAGTCTGAGCCTATGGACAGACCTCACCATAATCCTCATTAGCCCTCCCTACTCCCATTCCATGATTCCACAGGAGCTGGAGAAAATCCTGAGGGTGCTTAAAGAAAGGGGCCAGAATATAAGATTGAATAGAGAAGAATTTTTGACTTGGAAGCACTTCGAAGATACAGAATTTAAGTCCCTAGCAAGGATTCCCTGGAGCTGGTACAAACTTGCTACTACCATGGCTCCTAGAAACATGGAAAAAGTGGTAGTCCAAGATGAGCGAAGTTAAAGTTCCAGAATTTCTATGGCAGACAGAGAAGGCACAAGCTGAAAGGCTCAGGGAAGTGAGCCTGCAGGATGCACTATGGAAGGCCAAGAGGACATACCGTTATGGACAAATATTAAAGGAATGTAATGAGCAGAGATACAGCAGTATCACTGTAAGTTCGGAGGTGACTCTCTTCTATAAAGACACCATTACAGAGCCATGTGGGCTGATGCCAATGATGATAGGATTCCGAAACAACGGAAGCCAGGTGGCAGCAAAAACCCATCCAAAGCTGGTCACAATCACTGTGATGACTGGCAAGCTCAGACAGAGTGGCAGCCAGGAAGATCAGAATCACTGTTATGAGAATGTTTACTGGAATAGTGCTCCTAAAGAAAAAATAGCCACCTAGCTTTTACTACTCAGCTTACTAGCCGAAGAAATCAAAGATGGACCACCAGGAAGCAGAGCGCAGTTGCCCAATGAAATGTCACTCCCCCTTGCCAATTTTCAAACCCAAAACTATTGACAGAAGTGGCTGGGCCCATCAGAGGAAAAAACACTGCAATATCATGGGGCGTACATGCAGTAATGATTCCCCCAGATCTTCCTCACAGGCCCCCATGGCTATTTACTCAGGTAACTAGGCAAAGGAAAAGAGAATATCCAGAAATTTTGAAGAATGTTGGACCTAAGACATGTTATCATTGATGCTCAAAGACCTGATTCACCATGGCCCCATGTTAGGGTGAGTCCTACGGGGGCCAGATAATAAATGTAATCCTGACCAATGTCCCATTTACAAAGATCCACAGCATGCATGGGCCCACCAAGTGGTCAGTTACCAAGCCCTCGAATATATAATTGTGATGACATATTTGGCAGTTGGCCTAACCCTCCACATTGCATCCTCACTCTGTAAAATAAGAGTTATCATATTGGGAAAGGCCAAACGACGTGTCTGAAATTAACCCTCCCACCTAGACACAGATAAATGAATGTAAAGTCATATTGTGAGGTGAGAGGGGAACAGAGATTATTGCCACACTCTAGCCTCTTCTCCTCCTCTCCATCCTTGTTTTTTTGACCAAGCTGGTGCCTGAAGAACCCGGATGGGTTGGGAAGGGTCACTGTAGACCATCACGAGCTCGATCGAGGCTAACTACAATCACAGGTACAGTGCCTGCTGTGGTGTCTTCATTAGACCCGCCAATATCACTTCAGGTATATGGTATACAGCTGTGGGATGTGACGAGTGCATTCTTTTCTCTTCCAATACTAACGGAGGATCAGAAAAAATTCACATTTCTGTGAAAAATGACGGTACACATTAAGGGTTTTGTTCCAAAACCATATTAAGTCCAAAAAGATCTAGACCGACTGGACATTCACAGTATGACATTATATTGATTGGAGTGAGAGGTGGCTAGCACACTGGAGACCTTTATAAGATATGTATTCTAGAGGGCAGGAGATAAACCTGAGAAGAGCCAGGAGACTCCCACACCTGTAACACTTCAGGACTCAGTAATTACCGGAATATTTGATAACCCTCTAGAAGTTGTTGAGTCAGCATATTCCACACCTCAGAGATACTGCTCTGACTAATGGAGCAGGTGACGTGAAAGGCTGCCAACTATGAGCAACAAAGGGGCAGCAGAGGCGGCTAGTCCAGGAGGCCATGCAAGCAATTCTGCTACTTGGACCATATGATCTGACAGACCCTGTGGGGTTGGAGGTATCCGTGGTGGGGAAGGATACCCAGTGGAGTTTGTGGCAAGCTCCAGTGAGAGAACCACAGTGCAAGTCCCCAGTCTCAGGAGCAAGACCATGTCAGCTGAGGTGAAGAATTATTTGCCTTTGAAAAACAAGTTCTAACCTGCCAGTGGGCCCTGGTAGAGAAAGAATGAATTAGATTGGGTGGAAGTGGTACCTCCAGGATTGAGCACAAGGAGGACACAAGCAAGCAGCATGAGCTAACCCAGACAAGCCTGTCATCTACCCAAGATTGCCCCAGAGCTCTTTCCTCAGGGCACACCTTTGGCATCTTGTAAGACCAACTGAGAGAGGAGAAAAAAAGTCTGAGCTTGTTTCGTGGATGGGTCAGCACCATGTATCTTTTTTTTTTTTTTTTTTTTTTTTTTTTTTTTTTGCTTTTTAGGGCTGCACCCAAGGCATATGGAGGTTTCCAGGCTAAGGGCCAAACTGGAGCTACAACTGCTGGCCTACACCACAGCCACAGAAATATCAGATCCGAGCCACATCTGCGACCTACACTACAGCTCACTGCAATGCCGGATCCTTAACCTACTGAGCAAGGTCAGGGATCGAACCCACAAGTTCATGGTTCCTAGTCAGATTCTTTTCCACTGCACCACCAAGGGAACTCCAGCACCATTAATCTTGAAAGACTGTAATGAAGGAAAATCTTCCCAAGGGCCAGAGCTTTGAGTAGTGTACCAGTCATCCATTTGGTGTAGAAAAGAGAAGGGACCCAAAGTTAGACTATCTAGTGGCTAGTGCTGGACCAGCTGATTAGGAAAAACAGAAAGATCAGGGATTAAGGAGTCTAGGGTAGAGGTACGTGGCTGGATTTAGTGGAAGGCGCATGAGGTGGGAAAATCTCTGCATCGTGCTAGCATCCCCAGAGAGTATCTGCCTTTGTTAAAGAACTAAACAACCAAGTAGATGACTCAGTCCACTGACCTCAGCAAGCCTCTGTCATCAGCCGCTCCAGTGTTAGCATGGCAGAAGCATGAATAAAGTAGCTGTGCGGACAAAGAGGGAGGCTATTTATGGGCCAATAGTGTGGGCTGTCACTAACCAAGGATGATATGGCTTCTGCTGCCACCGAAGTCATCCTGCCTGCAATAGAACCCCCAATATGGCACCACATTGGTTGGTCTTCCTCAAGAGACAAACCAGCCAGTTGGTAGCAGGCTGACTACATTAGGCCCTTTCCATCCTAGAAGTTCTAGAAGTTTCTTCTTTGCTCTCAGAGGAATAGATACATATTTAGGTTATGAGTTTGCCTTTCCTGACAACAGGGCCTCAACCAGCACAACCATCTGAAGGCTTACACAGTATTTGATCCACCAGTACGGAATTGCATATAATATCACCTCAGGCCAGAGGACTAATTTTACAGCATGGGAGGTGTGAGAGTGAGCTCATGGCCATGGAATCCACCACCTAGAAGCTGCCAGCCTGCAAGAGCACTGGGATGTATACTGAAGACACAGCTCAAGTACCATATGAGAGGCAATACTCTGCGAGGATGGGTGTAATCCTTCAGGACTCTGTACGTGCACTGAATCAAAAAACTCTACGTGGTACCGTGCCCACCAAGGGAAGGACACAGGGTCTAAGTACAAAGGTGTGGAAGAAGGAATAGACCCACTTAGCATCTCTTTTTTTTTTTTTTTTTTTTTTTTGGTCTTTTTGCCTTTGTGTAGAGCGACACCCGCGGCATATGGAGGTTCCCAGGCTAGGGGTCTAACAGGAGCTGTAGCCGCCGGCCTTCGCCACAGCCACAGCAACACGGGATCCGAGCCGCGTCTGCAACCTACACCACAGCTCACGGCAGCGCTGGATCCTTAACCCGCAACCTCATGGTTCTTAGTCGGATTCGCTAACCACTGAGCCACGAAGGGAACTCCAGCATCTCACGCATTAATCTACTTTCTGTTTTGTCCCAACTCTGAGCTCAGCAGGACTTGAGGTCCTGGCCCCACTGAATTATGAGCTAGCGCACTTGGGGCTTCCTCTGTCTAGGCCCCAGCAGGCAAAAAGAGGAGTCACCGTTCGGTGGAGTAATTGATCCTGATCATCAGGAAGGGGAAGGGCTGCTTTTATGCAATGGGGGCAGGGAGGAATATGTTGGGCACCCAGGTATAGAAAAAAACCTGTTGCAGTGAACACTATGTCATGTATAGCCTACTCTTCTGGATTAACAGATTCTAGTCCTTTTCCTCATCTCCCAACTGTTTTTCAACTCTTTGTAAGTTCTAGGTAATTACATGTAAATTCTTTCTTGTCTGGTAGAGATTTTAATTGACTTTCTTCCCACTATAAAGAAAAGTTTTGTCTCTGCTTGCAATTCATCCCAACCTTTCTTTATGCCATATATGTTTGTGCTTTTTTGCCTTTCCTAAACTTTTGTATGTATATACACATTCATCTTTATATCTGTTGAAGAGTCATGATTTTGTCTTTTTTGTTTTTGTTTTTTGTCGTTTTGCCTTTTCCAGGGCCGCACTTGCGGCATGTGGAGGTTCCCAGGCTAGGGGTCTAACGGCAGTTGTAGCTGCCGGCCTACGCCACAGCCACAGCAATGTGGGATCCGAGCCTCGTCTGCAACCTACACCACAGCTCACGGCAATGCCGGATCCTTAACCCACTGAGCAAGGCCAGGGATCGAACCCGCAACCTCATGGTTCTTAGTCGGATTCGTTAGCCACTGAGCCATGACAGGAACTCCATGCTTTTGTCTTTTTTCTGAAAATTATGTTTTAATGCCAGTGACTTGTTTTAGTCACTGTGTTTTAATGCCTTATCTCTGTTGGGTCTGGTCACTTGTTGGTCTCTACCCACTCTCCCAAAGTTCCCCCTTCCTAGACTGTTCTTGAGGTCAAGGATACTTTCCAACCATAATGCCTGGTTTGAACTAAGAAATATTAGTTGAATAAATTTGGCCAAAGGTAATTTTTTGTATATGAATGGTAATAGCAGCCTTATTCATAATCACAAAAAAACTAGAAATGACCAAATGTCATCAACAGATGAGTGGATAAACTGTCTTAGTCTTCTAGGGCTACCATAACAGAATGCCACACGCTGGGTAGCTTAGATAACAGAAATATATTTCTCATTGTTCTGGAAGCTGGTAATACAGATCAAGGCATCAGTAGATTTGGTTTCTCTGGAAGCCTATCTGCTTAGCTTGCACATGGCTGCCTTCTCATTGTGTCCACACTTGGCCCTTTCTCTGTGGACACACCAAAAAATAATTTTAAAAGAGGGCATAGTAATGCCTTTCATAGAGGTATAAAATGAACACATATCAGACTTCATTTAAGTCATTAATTAATGAGAATCAATACAGTGTTCAAAAGAGAATCTAAAACACAAATATATAGATATTTGGAATGCTGAGAAAATTTATAAATAAATGCAAAATCAGCAAAACTTGTCAATATTCATGGATCAGTTCCACCAAATATAACTGGCATTTCTATGGACAAAAATCATTTGCATTACTATCAGTTTTTCTGCAACTCAGATAATTGTAAAGTAGCTCAGGTAGGCTGAAAGGGTATACTAGACAGTACATCCAGTGATGGTTTTGGTCCATTTCAATGTTTTTCATAGTTTCCCCTACACTTTAATTAATGGCTAATGACCCCCAATTTTGCATTTGTCAGGTCATTTGACATAATTAGGCACACACACACACACACACCGCCTAGAAAAAAATCCTTTTTTGCTTTGGCCAGTTAGCTAAAGCCAGCAGCCAGTTCGGGTCCCAGGGCAGATGGAATTTTCCTCAGTTCTCTTGTTTCCTCTAATCTTCACAGAAATGGTCCAACTCTTAGTAAGAGATATTATTAGCAATATCAATATCAGCAAGAGAAAGGTTTTTTTGTCTTAGATGCTCCGTACTGAAGAATTTTTAAAAGCTGAGCACATTTTTGTGATGTACAGGGCCCTATCAACCATAATTTCACCACTGCTCTCCTAGGGACAGCAGCAAGTCCCCAGGGCCCAGCTCTCAGGGCTGCTGCAGACATGGAGCCGGACTTGCAGGAGAGACACTGGTGCAGAGGCCCAAGGCAGGGAGAGGAGGTAGGAGACTAGAGAAGTGATTCTGGGTGAATGGTATCTTGGGAGAGAAAGCAAACAGCCACGAACCATACAGAGTGCCTTTCCAGATGTGGCTACTTATGAAGGGCTGACGCGGAGCCCAGTGGGGCAGGACTTTGCTCATATAAAATCAGAGATTTCGAGGGCTTGCAAACCCCCAGACATGGGCACTTCTAGAAGGCTTTCTAAAAAGTCATGGAGTCCACTGTGGCCTGACCCCAGGGGCCACATGAGGGTTCTTCTCTCCTCAGCTCAGTAAAGGGAGCATCTCACGCCCTGCCTTAGCCCACCCAGACCCTTCCCCAGCAAGCTCTGAAAAGGGCCCCTGTGTTCATAACTGCTGCTTCACACAGTGAACACACTTCTGCACACCACCCCCAGGGTCCCCGCCCCGGGGCTCCTTGGGGCGGCACCTTCCCTTTGAACAACCTAACCTCCCCCACAGCCCATCCCCTCCTTCGTTCTCCATAGCTCTTCTAATCTGGTTCTGGACCCAACCTCTTGAGTAAGGAGCCCCTTATCATTTCGTTACCAACAAAACAAATAGACGAATCCTTTGATTACGTAATCCTTTGATTACGTCTATGGACCTTAAGTGTGTAAAGTTCTGTTCAACAAATCAACCATATTTATTGCATAATAATCCTTGTCCCCATGACAACCCATGGTGTCATACTGAGTTGATACAATACTAGTCAAAAGCAAAGATACTTCTCATGGTAAAGGTATAATTTCCATTAGACTCCTATAAATAAGGGATAGAGGTTATGAGCCCCTCCTGCTTAGCTGTCTGGGCACCCCAGGTTGGGAAATTCTGTGCTGAGGAATAATGTTGAGTGAGTACAACCAAGTCTCCCTTGCTTTCCCTTGTCTCAGGTGGCCAAACTGAGGCTGTTGGTTGTAACGGGAATTGACTTAGTCAAACGGACAAAGAATCAGAGTGGAAGTTGAGATTGTTTTTGGAAGTCTTCCCCTTTTTTATCTTTAACTCCTTACAGCATTAAACTTTCTAAAAAAAATAAAATTAAATTAACCTGGGATGGGCTGCTGTTTGCCCTCCGAGGGAGACTTTTCTGCCTGCAGCCTGGCCCTTCCTATGGGATCCTAGAAGTACAGCCTGCTCCTCCCTTCAAGAGGCCTAGACCTTCCTGGCAGGAAGGGGCCTGAGAGGTTATTTGGTTCAGATTGTTCCCTAGGATGTTAATTGGAGGAAAATTGCTTCTGTGGTCAATGCCTTACTTTTTTTTTTTTTTTTTTTTTGCCTTTTCCAGGGCCACACTAGCAGCATATGGAGGTTCCCAGGCTAGGGGTCTAATCGGAGCTGCAGACGCCGGCCTATGCCACAGCCACAGCAACGCAGGATCCGAGCCGCTTCTGCGACCTACACCACAGCTCACGGCAACGCCGGATCCTTAACCCACTGAACGAGACCAGGGATCGAACCCTCAACCTCATGGTTCCTAGTCGGATTCGTCAAAGAAAGAGCCACGACGGGAACTCCTGTGGTCAATGACTTTTGAGTAAGGCAGGGTTTAACAAAGAGAAACGGGTTTAGTTTAGTTTTGTTTTCACGTCAGGACTTGGCTGAGCCTTTGAAATGCCTCTGGGCCTGGTGACCTACCAGGAGCATAAGATGGCACTAATGTCACCCAAATTTATGTGACCTGAAGTCTCTTTTGTCAGAGGAGACCTATTAATTCCTCACATACCCTGGGGTTCTGAGGAGCTTAGTTTAGGACCTGTTAGTCCAGCCCACCATTTCCAGATGAGGAAACTGAGCTGCTGGGAGGGACCAGCGCTTGGACCCGCAAGGAGAGGTGGCCCAGCCCGAGGTGCACCCAGGTTGCCAGGGTCTAATCCTGGACTTTTCAAATGTGGGTATTTCCCTCCATATCTCACCCACCACGTCCCTTCATTGAAGCCGCGGAAAGAGCTTCCGGTGGCCCCCGGAAGTGGAGGGAATTTGCTCAGAGAGAGGCTGCTTCTGAGGCTCGTTTGTTTCCTCAGCAAAACCTCCCAGGCTGGTGGGGGCAGGAGGGAGGGCAGGAACCCCCTCAGGACGAGGCGTCGCACAGCCTGGGGGTTCGAGAGGGCTCCGCTCTGCAGCGGAAAAGCCCCGAAGGCAGCTTCCACGCAGGCGGAAGCCGGCTCCCCCGGGCCCTGCAAGCTCGCGTCCGGTCTGGTGCCTGGGCCAGTGGGAGGCCTCCTGGCTGCAGCTGCCGTGAGGGCTCTCGGGTGGCTGTCACCACCCCGGCGGGCAGGACGCCGTCTCCGGGAGGCGGAGAGGACCCCACTGCCCTTCAGAGCTTGATGGACAGCATCCCACACAGAAGAGAGGGCTCAGCAGGGCTCCGCGCCAGCGGCTGCATGACTCGAGGCAGTGCCGGAGGGTCTGCCAACGGCAAGGTAAACAGACGTCAGGCTCCGCTTCTCCAGAGCAGCGTCAGGAGCCCAGCCCAGAGAAAGTACGCAAAGAGGATAGAGAAATGGACAGCCGGGGCTTTCCGGTGCAGTAGTGCCACCTTCCAGGCAGCTAAGTTGTACGGACTCTCCCCTCTGCCCAAAGCGGCTTCTGAGACTCCAGGGAGACCCCCTCCCAGCCAGGGTCAGGTTAGCCCTCCACCGGCAAAGCCAGACCTCCCTCCCTCCTTCCCCACCTGCTCCTGAAAATGTGGAAGGCGCACGTGTGCACCTGTCCTCCGTGCCTGAGGCGGACTTGAGGTGGTCATGGGGTGTGTGTGTCTGTGTCTGATCTGAGAGGGGAGCATTCTTAACACCCCCCTCCCACCGCCCCATCTGAGAGCAGAGGTCTGGAGGGGCCATGTGTGGGACTGTTTCTGGAAGGCTAGTCCCTGCCAAAGAGCCAGAAATGTAGTTTCCTGGCCTGAAGTGGGGCTGGGGGCTGGGCTTCCTTGCAACTGAGGCTAAATTCCTAGAGCTTGGGTCTTAGCTTCTTCTTCTGCAAAATCTGGTTGGGAGGCTTTCGAAAAATATGAGGTGCTGCTCAGATGCACACACTGGTATCTGCCTTTCACAGCAGGGAGCCAGAGGCAATGGTGGCATTTTAACTCCTGTCTCCGCAGACATGCAAGGGAAGGTGTGTGGGGAGGTTAATTCCCAACCCAAGACCCCAGTGCTTCAGTCCTGAGTGAAAACCTCCTTAGAGAGTTTCTTCAACAGATAACATGCATTTCCACTGCCCTCTTTACCCTCATTTCACTTAATGGAGTTCATACCCAGACCTGAGCTAAACCCTCGACCAAATTAGTCCACAGACAGCCTGTGACCTCTTGTTGTCAGCAGTGTCAGGAAATGAGGGGGAGGGGGAGAGTCACCTGAATGTAGGCCCCTCTGGTAGTTGTAAATAAGGAAGGAAACATCTGGACTAATCGAGAAGAATTTCAGGTCCCACGAATGGAGAAGAAAGAAGTGAGGAGTTCCCACTGTGGCTCAGTGGTAACGAATCCAACTAGTGTCCATGAGGACGCTGGTTCGATCCCTGGCCCCACTCAGTGGGTTAAGGATCCAGCATTGCCATGAGCTGTGGCGTAGTTCAAAGACGGGGCTCGGATCCTGCGTTGCTATGGCTGTGGGGTAGGCCAGCAGCCATAGCTCCAATTCAACCCCTAGCCCGGGGATTTGCATATGCCACGGGTGCGTGGCCCTAAAAAGCCAAAAGAAAAAAAAAGGGGGGGAAGAAAAGAAAGAAAGTGTGTGATTTGGGAATAGATGGGCTGGATGAATAAACAGCCTCTCTTAGGGACTGGTTGGTCACACTGCCCTTAACACAAGCACCCTTTGGAGGCAGGTGACCAGCCTTGAATCTTGGGCTAGGTAGTTGTCCCTCTGAGCCTCGGTTTACTCATCTATAACATGGGGATGACAGTATCAACTCTTAGGGTTCCCTTATGGATTAGAATAAGTAACATATGCAAAGTCGGCCTGATTCCAAAACTCAGGGCTTAATCACTGCAAAGAGCTTATGGACTCATGGGAGAGACAGAATAAACCCACCCAGAAGGCGCTGCAGACAGTGAATGGTGTTGGGACAGAGGCGGCTGATTGTGAGGGACCCCAGGTGGGGAGCACGCAGAACGTGAATTCCATGGTGAGGCGAATGGGATGTGGGGCGTAAACAGGATGCGGGAGAGGAGAGACCAGAGTCGGTGGAAAGGTGGGTAAGGAGGTTTCAGTGCCGCGAGCCGAGGTCGTGGACCACATTTCACTGGTCATGAGGACGATCAGCTGAGAAAGCATGATCAGATTTGGGTTTTAGAAAACTCAGCAGGCAGCTTCAAGGAGGAGGGACTGGAGCTGGGAGGCCAGGCAGGAGGCGGGTCCGGTTCTGTGGTGCTTCCTGGTGCTCTGGACAGAGGCAAGGGCCATGCAGGGAGGAGACAAGAGAGGCCCCAAGCCGGGGGTGGGGGTGGGGGGGCACTCCAATGGCCGCCTTGGGTGATGGATGATGCCATTGGCTGGGAAAGGGTTCAGACACAGGGAAGATGATCTTTTTAGTTCCTAACATCCTCAGTTTGAAGTGCCTGAATGGATGCACGTGTCCTCCACCCAGTTATGTAGCACATAGGAGGAGCTTCATAAATACCTGTGAGTAGGAGTTCCTGTTGTAGCTCAGTGGAAACAAATCTGACTAGTATCCATGAGGATGGACTCAGGTTTGATCCCTGGCCTCACTCAGTGGGTTAAGGATCCGGCGTTGCTGTGAGCTGTGGTGTAGGTCACAGATGAGGCTCGGATCCAGCATTGCTGTGGCTGTGATGTAGACTGGCAGCTACAGCTCTCATTCAGTGCCTAGCCTGGGAACCTCCATATGCTGAGGGTACGGCCCTAAAAAGACAAAAATAAATAAATTAATTAATGAAATAAATACCTGTGAGTAAATGTGGTTGGGAGCTCAGCTGAGAGGGCAGCCTGAGGGTGGGAGCTGGGGGCTTTGGCATACAGGGTGTGGCAGGGGGGTCTTGGGTTTAGGCCATGGTCCCTCGGAGAGTCCGCACCAGGTGAGAGTCTGGGGGCTGGCCGGGGGCAGGCAGAGGAGCTGAGAAGGAGCAGTTAGAGGCTTGTGAGGACAACCAGGAAAGACAGGCCATGGCAACTGAGGGAAGAGACAGACTCAAGAGAGGCTGAGTGACAAAGAGCATGAGGCCTGCAGGGCATCCTGCAGCCCCAGCCCTGGCACCCGGGGCAGGGAGCCATCGCTACACGGTTGCAAAAGGTACAGCTTTTTCAGTTTTTCATTTAAAAAACTCTTATTGAAGGATAGTTGGTTTAAAGAGTTGTAGCTTTTGGTATAAAGGAAAGACTCATTCAGAACCCGAATGAGCAACATCACCCCTTTTAAACGTTCTTTCTTATTGATAAATAAACCTCCACAGTATTAGCATTAGTTTTTAGCCACATGGCTGCGTGTGCAAGACCTGGAGTTTCCAGGCAGTGTTGAATTTTGTAAAGTACCTTTTACCTTCCATTGAAATAGGATAGTGTTTTTTTGTTTTTTGTTTTTGTTTTTGTTTGTCTTTTTAGGGCCACACCCGAAGCATATGGAGGTTCCCAGGTTAGGGGTCGAATCTGCCACTGGCCTACACACAGCAAAGCCAGATCCAAGCCACGTCTGCCACCTACACCACAGCTCACAGCAATGCCAGATCCTTAACCCACTGAGCGAGGCCAGGGATCGAACCTGTGTCCTCATGGATGCTAGTCAGATTCATTTCTGCTGAGCCACCACGGGAACTCCAAATAGGATGGTTTTCTAATTGAACGCTTGGTGTGAGGATTAATGTAGTTTTTATGGTTTCATGTGTCTTAATCGAATTATTAATATAGCACTGAGCACATTCTATCTTTCCTCAGAATCAAAAATTGTTATAACCATGACTCCAGCAATATCTTCCTCCCTGAATCTGCTTTCATTTTGTTAATGAGAAAGTGGACTTGGCCAAGATGACAGTGGTCACTGACAGAAAGCTTGGAGCTAGGTGTGCCCTCATGTTGATGACAGCCTCCCACAGAGCAGGCGTGGGAGAGGAGAAGCGAGAGTGTTAAAATATTTCCCTAATGCCCGTCATTTCCCCGTGATTAGGATTAGCAGATGAAAGGCTCCAGTTTGGACTCAGACATGGGAACGGATGCCCAGAAGAATGAGGGTGGGTACAGGGTGAGTGGACATCAAAGGTGATGAAGTCTGGCGTCTGGATCTCCAAGAAAGGTCCCTGTCCCATCCCAGCAGCCTCCCTGCCTGCCTGGTTGGGGGAGCGGTACAGGCTGAGCCTGACCAGGTAGGAACCACGCCTCTGTTCTTCTTGGGTCTTAGTCAATTCAGGCATGCATGGCAAAGGAGCGCATGGCATACGTGTGTTCACACGTGTGTATGCATGTGTGTGTTGGCATGTGCAGAGAGGCATAACTAGAAAACTGGGTGGCAGCTCTCTGGAGGTGCCCAGCTGTCCTAATGCCTGACTACATGTACTGGTGTCTTCTCCCAGTCCGTTTTTGCACGCTTCTCTCATTATTTTCTCTCCCCCCAGCCCCCAACTGTCTGTTTCTTCCTCTGATGGTTATTTTATCTCCAAGTTTCCAGGTTCACTCAGGACTGAAGTGTAAGGCCCACACCACTGTCTGTGATCAATGGCCATGTTGGGAAAAGGGAGGAGGGCAGGTGGGAGGAGGCCCGAGCACCAGGTATAAATGCAGTCAGGAAGCCCGGGTGCTGGTCTTGACCCTGACAGTGACCGACTTTCTCATAGGCCCTGGGGCAGGATGGGCCATACTAGGCCAACGAACAAAACCCTCTGGAAATGACCTTGATCTTCCTAGAAAGCAATGGCCCCCTCTTCTCCTCTTAGGCATCCTTACCTAATAGAGATTTTTTTCCTTCATTTAACCCCGTGGCTTTTAGTCTATACCTTTTATGTGACTGGCACGCATTGGGACCAGGAACACAGATTCGGATCAGGACGCGCTCTGTGTAGCATCAGAGGTTGACAGCTCAGGGTGATAAGTGCTCTGGCAGAAGGGGCTCAGGGTGTTCAAACCCGGGTTAGGAGGACTGTAGGGGGTGTGCGGAAAGTGTCCTTGCAGAGGCAGCACTTGAGCTGAGTGTGGAGGTCTAGGAAGGGTCCGCCCCACTGGGACAGGATGCATGTGTGTGTGTAGAGCAGAGCTGCGTGTTTCAGGCTGAAGGAAAGACAGGGCAAAGGCGAGGAGGCGTGAACCAGCGTAGCCAAGCAGTTCAGAGCAGTGGGCAGGCAGCTTGGACTGTGAGCTGGATGGATCCCTGCGCCATGAGCAGGAGTTTGAGTTTTAAGCTGTGGACTTGTGCTTCTTGAAACTGGCTGAGCCTCAAAATCACCTGGGAAATTGATCAGGAAACAGATTCCTGGGCCTAACTAGGGAGTCAGAATCCCCACAAGGGAGATCTCAGAATGGACCTTTTCAGCAGCGTCCCAGGAAAGTCTACACAGGCCCTGATCAGAGGGGCTGTGGGAAGCTGCGGGAGGGTTCTGAGCCTGAGCCGGGAGAGGCAGGCGCCTGGAAGACCAGTCCTGGCACTCTCTTGGGCCTCTGCTGGAAGGAAATGACGAGGCCTGAGGGAAGGCCCCATGAGTAGCTGCAGGATCAGACCGTGTGCCCCATGAGCAGGACAGGAGCCACCAGGAAATTCTGATTTCCGACTGGACAAGCTCCTTCGGGCAGTACAGTACAGGGATGGCAGAGGTGTCCCTCCCACCCCTCCTGCTCTAACGGGGTGACCTCAAAGGACCGTCTCACCTTTTCCCTCTATCCTAAGTGAAACCTGTTTCCACATCCCGCAAGGCTCTGTATTCAAGCTGAGTGTTCAGAGCCCCCGGGGGAGGTGGAGAGGAGGCGTGAGGCTCGTGTTTTCATCCAGGCTAAAGGGAACGCGGCTCCCTGGGACGGTGGATTTCCTGGGTGGTTCAAATGCAGGGAGGGCGCTACGTGATTGCTATTTGCCAGATACGTGTGCTCCTCCCAGATTTCCCTCCCAAAGACGGTCACGAAAGAGTTCAATTGATACGCGAAGAAATAAGGCCAGTTCCCCAGCCCAGAGAGATGCCATGCTCAAGGGCCAAGGCCTGACACAGACCACCCTCCAGGGACCCCCAATTCAAAGGATGGAGCCCAAGCGCCTCACCTGGAGCCTAAGCCAGGCTCCTCCTGCTCTGCAGTCTCTCGCCACCACCAGCCTTTCCCAGATTAATTTACACTTAACGCTTAAACCAGGCAGTTTCACACCTCAGTGCCTGTGTTTATGCTAATCTCTCCGTCTGAAATGCCTTCTCCCACCCCTCCTCCTCTGTCTGGCTAATTCCTGCTCTTTCTGCAAGTCCTAGCTCTCTGCAATTACCACCCACCCTGCCCAGCCCGACACACACCTCAGCCCAGCTGTTCCTGTGACCCACCGCACCTCCACCCTCTGCTGACCTTGATGGGACCACTTATATGGAAAGTTTACACACCTGCCCCGCCCCAGCACCAGTTTGACCAGAAATTCCTCAAGGGCAGGGGCTGTGGTACTGCATTTTGTCTCCCCAGTGCCTGGTACCCAGTAGGAGCTCAAGAGATCAGAATGCAGAGAAACAGAATGCAGGTGAATAAGAAGTGCCCTCAGACACGCGAGTGATAATTTAATAGCATTCCAACAATTTGCTAGTTGGTGTTTTTAGGACAGGTGCCTTTTAAAGCTTCTATAGAGACATGACACCTCATTCTTCTATAATAAGTGTGAAATAAATGTATTGAATAAATCAAAAGGGAAATGTTTGCATCTTAAAAGATTGGGGGCAGGTTTCCTTTAAATATTAAGCTTTTGCTAGAACTTTCAGAAACTTGCCTTACAGATCATTAACTTCTGGGGGAGGGGCGGGAGCAGGCGTCCTGGAGCCAGAACCTCTAAGAGTCTGGGCTCCAATGTGTCGCCTCTGAAAAGAGGAAGCAAGCCAGAAACTTTTGGATCCAGACAGAACTGGGTTCATATTCTGTGTGGCCTTGGGCAAGCCCCTCTGCCTCTCTGTACCCTGATTTTCATATTCCTAAAGTGGGGATACACTACACCTCCTTGGCAGGCTTGTTTTAAAGACCTAAAAGATTCTGCGTAGAATGCCTTGCCTCAAAGGAGGTTCCCAGTAGTCAACAGTGACAGCGTTGTTGTTGGTAGGGGTGACAATACACATGGAGGAGAGGAAGGAGCCTTTTGGGGTTCCCCGGAGTTTCCCTGGGCTGGCAGGATAGGTAGGGAGAAAGGATCCAGAAAGGAAAGGTGAGACCCCTGTGGCAGCATATTTTGACTATCACAGCACTTTACCACCTTTTGGATTTTTTTGTTTGTGTTTGCTTTTTTTAGGGCCACACTTGCGGCATATGGTGGTTCCCATGCTAGGGGTGGAATCGAAACTACAGCTGCCGCCCTACGCCACAGCCACAGCAATGCCAGATCCTTAACCCACTGAGTAAGGCCAGGGATCGAACCCACCACCTCATGGTTACTAGTCGGATTCATTTTCATTATGCCACAATGGGAACTCCTGGATTTTTTTTTTTTTTAATACAAAATCTCTCCAAGTTGAACGTGAATGCTGGCGACAGCACTCTACTGTGTGGCTAATGTGAGGGTCTTGGACTTGCTAGCTCTGTGACCTTGGGCAGATCACTTGACTCAGTTTCCGCATCTGTAGAAAGGAGACAATAAACAGTACCCATCTCTTAAGGCTGCAATCTGAGATAAGGAGTGTAAGGTGCTTAACCCAAGGCCAGGTGCACTGGATGCCCCCATAACTAGTACTGGTTACTGAAGTGATCAGTACTAATAAGCACAGAGTGGTAAGTGCCCTATTGGAGGAACTGCTTACTCTGAGAATATGGAGTCGGGAGGGCGTTAACTGTGAGGGCAGCTACCTTTGACTCTGGAGACCACCTGTCCCAGAGCCGTGTGACCTTGGGCCTGTTCTGTAGCAGAAGGTTTGGCCTAGATAATCTCCCAGATTCCTAAATTAGCTAGTCATACACCCCCACCCCGCCGCCCCAGACAGCTACCCAAACAGCTGCTCTCAGGCGGGGTGCTTTTGCCCTGCCCTCTTCCCCACCTTCTGCAGAGTAACTCTTACTAACTCAAGGGCAGGCCTCCGCTGGCTGGTTACCACCCTTCCCTGCCATCCCTCCCGGCTCCGCGCAGCACTTAGCACACTGTTGCTACGCTTGTTATCTAGAGGTGACCGTTGGGCATCAGTGCAAATAGGAGAGCCACCATGCTTGAGAGGAAAGCCTTTGGGCAGAAGCAAAGATGAGCGAGCACTTTCCCTTTATAGAGATTTCCGGAATCTCCAGGGTCCTAACTCTCTAATTGTTTCCCGTCTTTCGTGAAAAATAGATTTGAAAACAGTTGAGGCTCCTTCCCCTCCCTCAAAGGAAATTCAGAAACTTCCTTTGGTTGGGGCCACAGCTGCAGATAAAGTCCTTTGCTGTCCACTTCCAGGTCTGGAGTCCCCAGGAGCCCCGAGAACAGGTCACCCACCCAAGATGACTGCCAGTGCGGGCACCTGGCTCCCCACTTAGAAGACCAGGTTGAAGGAACTCGCGTTCCCTCGGGTTCCCCTTGTGCCGCTGGAAAGAGGAAACAAATGACCTTGACCTCCAAGGAGCCGGCCCCTCGCAGAGGGCGCCTCCTCCGGAAAAGCTGTCTAAACAAAGGGCATGCCTCAGCTTCCACCCAACTGCCACAGCAGACAGCCGAGCCTCCTCCGCACGCGGCGGGTGTGGGGTCACCCGCCTTCCCGCGAACCTCGATGAGAACGTGGGGTTTTCGCAGCCTTGGCAGGTCCCGCGTCCAAGCTCTCCCCGAAGTCTCGGCTGCAGGCGCTCGCCGGGCAGATGGGGCGGCCCGGGCCACGAGGGCTTCGGTCCGGAGGTCCGGAAGGCGGCCCCCGACCCGTGACCCGTCCGAGACCCCAGACTCACGGCAGTGCTCGCTGCTTTGACGTCTGGGGTCACCACTCGCTGCCGCCGCCGCCGCAGAGAGGGGCAGCTCCGCGGGGCGCGGCCGGCCGGCACCCAGGCCGCGGCGAGAGGAGGGCGGTGGCGGGGTGGGGGCGAGGGCCGCTCCTCCAGCCCCTTCCGCCGCCCCTCCTCTCCGCTCTCCCGCTCCCTCTTCCCGTCCCGGCCGGGAAGGCGCCGGGCTTGGCCCCTCTCCCCTTCGCGGCCGAGCCATGAGCTAGCAGCCCATGCCGCTGCCTGCCCGCCGGCGCCCTCCCGACCCACCCCGCGCCCTCTCCCCGGCCCCAGAGGGAGGCCGCAGCCCGCGGGGCGGCTACTCGGGCCCGACCTCACCCGGCCCCCGGGGCGGCCCGGGGAGCCGCGAGCCGAGCCGGGCGCGCCCCGAGGGCCGAGGCCTGCGGGCCGCGCTCCCGTACCCCCGGCCGGAGCCCGCGCGCCCGGGTCCCCGAAGCGGGCCTGGGAGGGAGACGGAACTAAAGAAGGGCCGCGCTTCTCCCGGGGATGGAGGGGACAGAGGCGGCGGCCCGACCTGCCCGCGGCAGCCTTCAGTGAGTACCGAGGAGGTGAGGCGCCGGGCGGGCCGGGGGTGGCGGGACCGCCCGACGGGAGCCCGAAGGAAGGGTCGCGGGGGAGGCCCACGCTTCAGGTTCATCCCCATTTCAGCATCTCCGGTTGGAGCGAGTACAGCACTAGGGCCACAGACTTACCGGTACCCTCACCGTTCCCCAGCAGAAGGTCTCATCCTTCAGGTCTCCAGAGATGAATGATCTCTGGAATGTTCTTCCAGAATTTACCTGAAAGAGGGTGCTTTCAATGGAACTGAAATTGCTCCCCATTACCTGCAAACCTTCTGCTTTCTGGATTGAACCTTAGAAGGGAGGAGTCGGTGGTCGGGCTGCAAAGACCTGCTTGATAAATTCTTGATTAACTGGTGCAGTGAGTTATCCATCCTTCCAAAGACAGTGCTTAAACTTCACTGGCTTAAAATGACGTGATATTCACACGATTGTGTGTATTTTGCTTTATGGAACTTGTGCATTCCTGAAACGTGTAAATTGAATTGTAATAAATGGCTGTAGAGGGACTTGGTATTTAAGAGAATCCTGTGGTGAATCTTTAGTCAATATATGAAGTAAGTAATTAACTCCTAATTTGTAACTTATGTAACTTATGGATTTGTAACTTATGGATTTTTAAAATTTTTTTCCTGGAGTACCCATTGTGGCTCAGTGGGTTAAGAACCTGACTAGTATCCGTGAAGATGCGGGTTCCATCTCTGGCCTCTCTTAGTAGGTTAAGGATCCCACTTTGCAGCAAGCCGCAGCATAGGTTGCAGATGTAGCTGGGCTCCTGTGTGGCTGTGGCTGTGGTGTAGGCCGGCAGCTGCAGCACCAGTTCAACCCCTAGCCTGGGAACTTCCATATGCCACAGGTGTAGCCCTAAAAAAAATAAAAATAATTTTTTTTCTATTTTGGCCAGCTTTCAGCATATGAGTTCCAGGGCTAGGGATCAGATCCCAGCCACACTGGTGGCAACACAGGATCCTTAACCACTGTGTTAGGCTGGAGATCTCAAACCTGCATCCCAGCGCTCCAGAGACGCCACGATCCTGCTGCGCCACAGTGGGAACTCCTGAATACGGATTTTTATACATGCTGTTTACTTCAAGTGGGACATATCTAGATGTACGGTGTTGAAGGAGCATGTTCTCAGAGAGCAGGATGAATATCAAGACATTGCGGCATGTATGTGTGCATAGAATTGCTTGGGGAATAAGATCCCAGCTCACTTTTTTTTTTTTTTTTTTTTTTGCCTTTTGTCATTTTAGGGCCACACTCGCAGCATGTGGAGGTTCCCAGGCTAGGGGTCTAATCGGAGCTGTAGCCACTGGCCTACACCATAGCCACAGCAACGCAGGATCCGAGCCGCGTCTGCAACCTACACCACAGCTCACGGCAACGCCGGATCCTTAACCCACTGAGCAAGGCCAGGGATCGAACCTGCAACCTCATGGTTCCTAGTCAGATTCGTTAACCACTGCGCCACGACGGGAACTCCCCAGCTCACTTTTATTCCCTGTGAAGACACTGACATCAACCATGTCATCAAGGAGCTGTGTAATTTGGACAAGTCACTTAACCTTTCTAGACCAATTTTTTTTTTTTTGTCCTTTTGCCTTTTCTAGGGCCGCACCCGTGGCATATGGGGGTTCCCAGGCTAGGGATCTAACAGGAGCTGTAGCCACTGGCCTTCTCCACAGCCACAGCAATGCAGGATCCAAGCTGCGTCTGCAACCTACACCACAGCTCACGGCAACGCCGGATCCTTAACCCAGTGAGTGAGGCCAGGGATCAAACCCACAACCTCATGGTTCCTAGTCGGATTCGTGAACCACCGAGCCGCGATGGGAACTCCTAGACCAATATTCTTACAAGAAGGGGTGTGAGAGTGAACGGTCCCTGGTGCTGAAGGGCCCTGGCCTTGGGAGGAGAAGCTTGGCACTCTCCCCCGGCCACCCCAGCACCTGTGTCTGCCGATCTCTCTGGACTTCAGATTCTCTGTAAAGATGCAGATAATGATCCTGTTCTGGTAGAACTGCACGAGCATCATTTTAGAGAGTGTGTTAGGAAGTGCCGGTAGGCATGCCTGGCACAGAGCCGACGCTGGTGGGGGTTGGTGCCTGATCCTGGCTGCCCTGTGGGCACAGCTCCATGTGGCTGTCCTGTGGTCTGTGCACATGGGGCATCTTCCATTAGAGGGTCAGCTTCCTGGGTGGCATCTTCCTAGGTCCATCCTCGGCACTGGCGCCCCTTGGAAAGGGAAGCTCTTGCTGGCTATCAGCCAATGTTGACACCTGTCAGCAAAGTAAGAGGCTAGGCACTGGGAAATCTGGCCCCCATTTTCACTCTGGTCCATGCTGGACATAAGCTTCATTGTGCCCCACATGCAAAATGGGGGTAGAAAAAACTGAGAACACTATTCAGACTGGGAAGAAAAAACTCAGTAAAGACTTATTTGTACCATCCAATGGTTTGTACTCTTTGAGATGTTTCCACATTACCTAGGGGGTGTCGCCTGCTCTGACCCCAAGTCATTTTCCTCAAAACAGGGCTCTATACCAAGGCACTTTGGGGACCCAAGAGGTCATTGGAACTAGCTATGTGCTGGGTCTAAGGAGCTCTGTCTGCTTTCTTCACCAGAGGACCCCAAATAGGAATCAGAACAGCCAGCTCCATGGAGGTGACCTCAGCTGTGGAGAGAAGTGGCCCTGAGCCACAGCCAGAGAATGGACACCTCCCAAGACACTGGCCCTGTCCTGGAGAAGACAGGACACCCAGCCTGATGGCTCCCCAGCCTCCCAGGGTATGGGGGACACAGCTCCAAGGCCCCTCTGTGCTGGAGTCCAAGGTGAGGGCCTTGAAGGAGAAGATGACAGCAGGCAAACAGGGGGCAAGCCCCTGCCTCGCTTCTCACGAGCAGCCATCCCTCAGGAAGCCCAAATGCAGACGAGTCAAGATGGGTGGAACCAGGGCCCCGGCAGAGGGGTCTTGCTTGCCCGACGCCGGGACGGTCCTCCGTGCTCAGAACCACAATGGCAGGCCACTGGATGGTGGTGTCACTGAGGAGTCTGCCAGGAATGGGGGCCCTAGGACCCCCAGGTCGCCTGCCCCTGGGCTTGAGTGCTGGAACAGGAGGAGCCCGTGGCCTCCAGAAGTACTGCAGACACTGCCCGACCGTGACAGGGCTCTGCCGCCAGGGCCTGGCTCTGTGCAAGACAGCCCCACGCACAGGGCCACACCTGGGGGCTCTAGTTCCTGTCACAAAGTCGCGTACATGGCCAAGCTGAGGAAAGGAAGGTCACACCCGGTGCAGGACGGTCCAGTCACGCAGGGCGACCAGGACAGCTTGTCTCTGACCTCTGAGGAGGACTCTGTCCCCAGGCCAGTCCTGCCGGGGGAGCTCTGGAGGGCCGGAGACCCCGGGCGCGGCACCTTGTCCCTGTCTGACCGTGTGGAGAGGAACCGCCTTCTGCTGCAGGAGATGCTAAGTGCCGGGGGGCAGGGCCCCTCCAAGGTGGGAATCCCAGCCTGGACTGCATCCTGGGACACGGCCACGCCAGGTAAGGCCCACTCTGTGGGTCTGGGTGGTGGGGGCAGCAGGAGGGAGTCCCGGAGAAGGAAAGGGGGACGGGGGTTGCCTTGAGGGGAAGGCGGGGAAAGAGGGCTAGCACGCTACCTGCCACCAAATCATCAGGATGTCCTCTTCTTCCTGGCTTTGACATAGATTCCTTACCACCTCGCAGCCGCATCTGCTGAAGTCCCCCAAGATCCCCCAAACCAGTGGGAGGCCACCCTCTATCCTTGTGGTGGAGGCTACCACAGTTCCTTCCCCGTGGCTCAGAGTTCTTTCTAGATGACTTTTTGCACTTCCTCAGATATCACACCCTCATCCTCTAGTGGACCTCACTGTCTTCTTGGTAGGAGCCCCTCCCCGCAGAGAGGTCCAGCGTCCTGGCAGTTGGGCTGAGCTCACCTGGAAGCCCTACTACAAGTGGCCTGTCCTCCAAGGACCCGCCTAGGCCCCTCAGCCCACAACAGTGCCCCCCAGCTGTCACTAGGGCAGGCTGTGCCTCCATCTCGGTGGTCGGAATTATCTGGGGAGTGAGTGGCTTCTGGAGAAAACTTTCTCCTCCACGTGCATTAAGTGGCAGCCAAGAGCCCGGTTCCTGGCTCTGCCCTGATCTCTGCTTCTGTTCGGGGTCCTAGAGCACCTAGCAGGGAACACGATCTGGGACTCTGGCATCTCCCTGCAGGACGCGGACCAGGGCAGGTAAGAGCTCAGAGCGCATATTTTCTCTCTCTCCCTCCTGGTTGTCTCTGTCCCTTCACTTATGCAGCATCAGGAGAGTAGGAGACAAAGAGAAAGAGGGGGGCAGGGGAGGGGAAGGGGGAGGGAGAAGGGCAGGCAGACCCTGCACCGCAGGCCGCTGGGGAGCTGGGGATCATCCCAGAGGCCCAGTCACTCCCCGTGTCAAAAAAATTATGGGGCACAGAGCACAATGCAAAGGACATTGCAGATGACCTGCTGTGCACCTTGGGGCTCGTTTCCCTGCGCCAGCCTCTGTCTCTTCATCTTTAAAGTGATCCAGATAGCACTTGTGTGGCGTACCTCTCAGGACTGTTGTTGAGGCTGAACATAAGACGATGGATGTGAAAATCCTTAGGGAAAGTATGCCAACGCAAGGCTTTTGCTGCACCAACTTCTCTTCCAGGCGGGGTCTGTGTAAAGGACTTCCCCTCCTCTACCCACCCAGACTTCTCGAGCCCCTCCACCAGTGCCTGGGGGATGTTGGGCGCCTGGGGTGGGCATGGGTGGGGGTGGGGCGGTGTCCTGACCAGGCAGATGAGTAGAGCCCCAGCTGGGTGGGGTGATGGGACATCTATGGGGCTGAGCTGGTGGCTGCCCAGGGCTGGGCCTCA
Organism: Catagonus wagneri; assembly: GCA_004024745.2. NCBI lineage: Eukaryota > Metazoa > Chordata > Mammalia > Artiodactyla > Tayassuidae > Catagonus > Catagonus wagneri. Next base: position 14,739,103 of record PVHT020000175.1, read on the forward strand.
TCCTCAGTCTGCTGAGCGCCTGGCACGTGAAGCCGAGAGAGGTCCCATTTCCCCAGCTGTGTGGTGACATCACCTCCAGAGGGTCTCCTGGTTTCTGCTGAGAGCAGGGCAGACGTCGGCCACATTGCTTCTCCATCATCATGCCACTCCCTGAATAAATCCACTGAGTTTGACCTCCCCTTCTTCAGAGTGAGGGCTGCCCAGGTTCAGGCCATTTCGCTTCGGCTTGGCTACTGGCCTCCTTGGCTTTGGCCTCCACGGTGGCCACCTCCACAGCCACCACGTCCGGCCTCTCCTCGTGTCCCCATCTCTCCTGACCACAACGTGGAGGAGCACGGCTGTGGTCCTCGGTGATTCCCTGTCCCCCACCCTGTCCTTCATCCTTCCCTGGGGAGCCGCAGGGGAAATGGCCTGCCACCTGGACATGACACAGCGGGCGGCCACAGCTGGTGTCCAGTGGGGGTGGGGCCTCCTCCTCTTGCAGCTGCCCCCTCCCCCGCCGCTCCCAGCCTTCCTTCCCTGGACGGGGGAGAAGGCTCAGCTGCAAGATGGACCACAGCGGGTTTGTCCAGGGGTCACTACTGAAAGGAAGAGGCCGAGCTCCTGACTTATGTGTTGGATAATAAGTAACAAAAAACACATCCATCTTAAAGGAAAAGAACCTCACCCATGGGGTCAGGAGGGGCTGTCCCCCAGGCCTGCGAGGAGATGGCATTTGTGCAGAATCCTCAGGACAGGAATTTCTAGACTGTTGTTTCACCTGCCGGGCCATCTGCGGCGGTTTAGGGTTAGGTAGGGTGTCTGCAGGCGTGGGAATGTGTGTATTATATGACGATCCGATGTGTGTGTGTGTGTGTGTGTATGTGCACACGTGTGTGTGTGTGTGTGCATGTGTGTGTGCATGTGTGTATGTGTGTGTGTGTGTACGCGCGTGTGTGTGAGATGAGCGAGAGTGTGTGTGGAAGGAGGTGGAAGAGTCCGAGCGAGCGTTAGGACTCTGCCCGGGCCCATCTGGGCATGGAGTTGACATGGGGAAAGCTGTCCTCTGGCTTGTCTGGAAGGCCATTCGGTGCCCCCACGGGCTTTCATCGGTGATCTTCACTCAGGCCCCTGCTGAGCAGACACCCAGGCTGAAGGGCCAGAGGGCATCTCTAGTCCAGGATGGGAGAAAGTCAGTCATGTGTCCAGGCCCCTGGGACAGGGTTCCTCATTGGGCTCTCTTCCCAAGTCTCCGGGCAGGTACTAAAGGTCCCTGAGACGCTGCAGGGCTCCATGGGTTTATTGATGCCACTTCCGAATAGCTGAACTTCCCAAGAGGCCTTGAAATAAGGCACACTCCCCTCAGTGCTACCCCCAAACCACAGGGCCAGGGTGCTGGGGCTTAGGGACAGTCTGGAGGGGCCGAGGACCCTGGGCAGCGAGGGCTCTGAGACTGTGGCCCATCGTGACGGCCGTCCCAAAGGGGCCAGCACATCAGTCAGGACGGCCTCTGGCAGTGAGCCCCTCCGATCTTCTCAGTGTTTGAGGCTTAGAAGGTCCGGTTTCAGCCTCAGTCAAGTTTAGCATCAGTGTAGTTCAGTGTTGCAACCAAATAGCGACTCTGACCAAGTTAACCCGACGTGTATTTTATTATGTGCACAATTGTTCCTGCTCTGCGTGGTGATAAGACGAGAAGCCCTAAAATGACGGTGACAGCAGAGCCCAAGACGATAGTCACCTTTCAGCTGGGGAGCCAGCCCAGTTCGCTGCAGGTGGTCACAGGGAGAGCCGGCCCGAGGGGCCACGGGAGCCCCGGAAATGCTCCCAGACTTTCAGTGCAAAGGTTAAACACCGAGCCCTCCTCTCCCTCCCCAACCCCGCGATCGTCCCCCAGTCCCAGAGGACTGGAGCATCCCGGTGGCCCTTCCCTCCAGAAGACCACACGGCCTCTGTGCTGGACCACATCCTTGGCAGCCTAGTAATGAGCCCTGCTGACTGTTCCTGCTTCACTAGCAGAGGCCCCTCCGGGAGTTGCTGAGTTGCCCAGTCATACAGCTCGTAAGTTTTGGGGTCAGGGTTTGCAGTCAGAGCTGCTTGGTACCAAGGGCTGTGCTCTAGCCATTAGGCAGCACTGCCGCAAGCTGTCCACACAGACCACACCTTGGTCAGGGATCTAGGGGTCTTCAGCCTCCCCTAGCCTGGTGTCCTCAAGTAAAGACAAAGGGTAGGCTCAAGCCCCATGGGGTAATTGTGGTTCTGTCCTAAGTCACTGTTGACATGATGGAGGAAATGGGGTTTTGATTTGCGGGGAGAGGATGAGGGGAGGGGTAAGCCCTTCAGAGGGGGCCACGGGGGTCAGTGCCGTCGGTGACCTTGCTCACAGTGGCCGTGTCTGGGCACTGGACTCATCAGAGACGGGAGAGGGAGGGAGATGAAGGGCACCCTGCCCGGGGCCGGCTCTGCCCACGTCCGTTCTTAGCCGCCCAGGGCGTCCCGTCCCCACTCTCTGTGCAATGGCCAGGACCAGCCCAGCCTCTCGCCTCTCTCCGGGCTCTGAGAAGGCGGATGGGGATTACACGTGGCCCTCGGATCCCAGATGAGCCCCGCCCATGCAGGAAGTGTGAGAAACCAGAAGAGCAGCCGCTGTCAGTGCCATACCCCCCTCCCCCGCCCCCGCAGGCCCCGCCCCCAAAGCGGGTTGGAGTATAAAAAACGCTGGGCGTTGGGCTGCTGCACGTGACAGGGTGGTGCCCTGGGGCCCGAGAGCCCTCCTTGGCAGTCGGAGAAGCAGTGCTGTGTGACCCAGGCCGCTCAGTTTCAAACCGCCCTCTGTGCGTGTGGTGAGATAAGTGGAGAGAGAGGCGAGGGTCCCCGGCGTTGTGTTTCCTTGGTGCTGTGATGGTGAAGGGAGCTCAGAGGATTTCCTAGGTTGTTGATTCCCCCATTGCTGTGGTGGAATTGTGCCCATTTCTAGATGCAGAAACTGAAGCTCAGTGTGGGGAGCCCAGTCTCCAGTGTACACCCCTTGTCATGAGAAGAAAAAGAATGGGGGCCAGCCTGTGGCAACTCAGACTTTGAGGAGGGGATCCTGATTTTCACGCCCCTTTGAGATGGCTAGTGATCAGCGCTTCCTGTCCCAGAGCAGTTTGTAGACTCCAGTTTAAAAGGAGGGGCAGGAGTTCCCGTCGTGGCTCAGCTGAAACGAATTCAACTAGGAACCATGAGGTTGTGGGTTCAATCCCTGGCCTTGCTCAGTGGGTTAACGATCTGGCATTGCTGTGAGCTGTGGTGTAGGTTGGCGGCTACAGCTCTGATTCGACCCCTAGCCTGCGAACCTCTATATGCCGCGGGTGCGGCCCTAAAAAGCAAAAAAATAAAATAAAAATAAAAGGGGCAGACAGAGAGCCCTCACGTATCTCAGAGGCCTGGCCTGTGGCCCAAGAGGTCAGGCCCACAGCTGTGAGGAAGGCTTGGGCCATTGAAACTTAATACATTACCTGACATTCTGGGAGACTTTCCGTGGTTCTGTGCCTGGGGGGATTCTAGACGGAATTCCCACTTTGCCCCCTGCCCACTCTGCCTGCACCAGCTTGGACCATACCTGCTTCTGCTGGATCTCCCGCTAAAGCCCCTTGCTGTTCTTGTCTCTGGGGCCCGGTGCCGGCCACGTAGCAGCATGAAACGGGCCCTCAGAAACTGGGAGAAGCAAGTGTGAGAGTGAGTGAGAGCTTACTGAGGGCTGGACAGCCCTGAGCGCTTGACGGGATCTGGATGGAAATAGGGGCTGATATTGCAGATGACTAAGGCGGAGTTCCCATCGTGGCGCAGTGGAAATGAATCTGACTAGCATCCACAAGGTTGCAGGTTCGATCCCCGGCCTTGCTCAGTGGTTAAGGATCCGGCATTACCATGAGCTGTGCTGTAGGTCACAGACGTGGCTCGGATTTGGCGTTGCTGTGGCTGTGGGTAGGCCAGTGGCTGTTACCCTAATTCAGTCCCTAGCCCGGGAACCTCCATATGCTGTGGGTGTAGCCCTAAAAAAAAGCCAAAAAAAAAAGAAGTTCACGGGAGGGGTATGAGTGGACTGCATGGGGTGTGCTGTCAGGACGCAGGGTGGGAAGGCAAGCTGAGGCTGCGGATGGGGAGCCTTGGCGCTGAGAGTTTAGGTGAGGCGGTAGGAAATGGACAGACGTTCACTGGCTCCCTGGTTGGCTGGACGACCTCACCTCCTGGTGGTGCTAGGACGTTGCCGTGCCCTGTGGCCTGGTACCCAGGTAGCCCGGTGAGGGGGTTGAGAGATCATTTTGGCTCCTTGGTGAGGTTCTGGATCTTCTGGGTCCCTAGTCTCAGGGGGTCATGAGGCGTCCTGGGGGCGAGTGTGGGAGAAGACCCTGTCCTGTACCTCCTGCCCCAGGATTTGTAGGGCTGCAGGTGTACCTGAGGACACCCCCAGGCAAGGGTGTAACAATGACTAGCTGAGCCCCTGCCCGGCCTGCATACCCCCTGCCATTCCCCGTCCTGCCCACAGACTCAGATATACAGACGCAAAGGGAAACTGTGGCAGAGAGCACCTTGCCACTCCCAAACCCACTAAGACAAAAACTAAAAAGAAAAAAATTACATTTAAACCCTCACCAGAGTTTTCAACAACATGCTGTGCTTCCGAAGAATCTAGCATTCTGGGTCCTGGTTGAGAAGGTAGGACAGAACACTTGAAGCCCTCCCTCACAGCTGGTGCCACCTGCAACTTTCAGGCATGTCGTCATGTATACACCCCGCACACGAAAATCTCATTATGGTCCCAAGCTTTATGAATAAAGAGGCTCGAGAAAGTTAATTCGAGGCTCGAGAAAGTTAACTTGCCCAAGAGCATTCATCTGGAGGGGATTGGACTGAAATTCAAGAGGAAGCCCTCAACCATGGCCTCCAGAGTGGACCAGGCCACTGTCCCCCTATGCGGGGCTGTCTTGGTCACCTGCCTCCACACACTGAGTCCGTGCAGTGCTGACCAGAGGGACAGCCCACAGGGGATGTGTTAGCCTTCGTCAGGAAGGCAAGGACAGAGCCCCCTGCTCTCCTGTAGGAAGTCCACCTCTCAGGGCAGCTCTGCCCACCTCCGCCCAGGTCTTTTTAAAGGTGTTTGATGAGGCGTATCCCACAGCAGCTGTTCTTAAGGATGTGTGCTCTTCCTTCTCTGTTGAGAGAAGCTCCTATTTATTGTCTGGGCAGTAGCTCCCCTCTGCTGCCAAGCAGCCTCCTCCGTCTAGAACAAAACCCACTATGCTCTCTCTAGCTTTAAGATTATTTGTCGGAGTTCCCGTCATGGCGCAGCTGAAACGAATCTGACTAGGAACCATGAGGTTGCGGGTTCGATCCCTGGCCTTGCTCAGTGGGTTAAGGATCCGGCGTTGCTGTGAGCTGTGGTGTAGGTTGCAGACGCGGCTCGGATCTGACATTGCTGTGGCTCTGGCGTAAGCCGGCAGCTACAGCTCCGATTCGACCGCTAGCCTGGGAACCTCCATATGCTGCAGATGCGGCCCTAAAGAGACAAAAAAAAAAAAAAAAATTATATATATATATATAATTTGTCACTTGCAAACATGCCTTCCCAGCAGATGACAAGGAAGGGGATCTCTTCGGTAGGTGATTTTAGCTCATGTTCAGGAATTCCATCCTTTGCTCAGTAAGAGGGTGAGAGTAACCTCAGATAGCAGTGCAAATAATAAAAGCAATAATGGTAATACATGCGAACGTGGATTGGGTCTCACCAAGCACCTGGCTCTCAGCTCAGCTCTTGTAAGGGGATCAGTCTCCCTTGACAACTGAACCCTTGTTTAGAAGAGGAGGAAGCTGAGCCCGCCAGGGTGACCTCTGGGGTGACACAGCTGGTAAGTGGCAGCCCAGAATTAGAACCCGGGCAGGCTGCCCCAGAGCCATGATTCTCACTACCGCTCTAGGCTCTGTCCTGTTAGTGTCCTGCAGGCCTGGGAAGAAGGGCCCTTGTCTTCCTGGAGCACGTGCTCGAGAATCAATTCTGGACCCATCTTTCCTCTTCACCTCACTCAGGGAACTGCACACAGTATGACAGTAGGAGCACTCTATCCTTGGTCATAAAGAGCTTTGTAATAATGCAAAACATGGCACAGATGCTAGGCAGAAAGGCTTATGTGTGTTCTGTACCCTAATTCATGTTCCTGGGATGAAAGGGTTAAAGCTGGACTTGCCGGAGCTTATTATTTTAATCCAGGATTATGATGGCTGCAGAGGAGGCCGCTCTGTCCCCCTGACCTCCCTGCTGGGAGGAAAGGGTGGTTGTCCTGACTGGAGATCCTGACCTGGCTGTGCCTGGCTGTGAGGGGCCTAAGCCCAGCTCTACCGGGAAAGCTTCGCGGCTGAGGCGCAGAGGCCGGAGTGGGAGGGGGCCGCATGCTGCTCCTTGTCCTGGGAGCAGTTTAGGATGCTGGCAGTTGGAAGGCAGACGGAAGGGCAAAAATACTCCTGTAGGGAGAGTCCCCGTGGCTTAGTGAAAACAAATCTGACGAGTACCCATGAGGACACAGGTTTGATCCCTGGCCTTGCTCAGTGGGTTAAGGATCTGGTGTTGCTGTAAGTTGTGGTGTGTGTAGTTCACAGATGCGGCTTGGATCCTGCATTGCTGTGGCTGTGGCCTAGGCCAGCAGGTACAGCTCCAATTCGACCCCTAGCCTGGGAACCTCCATATGCTGCAGGTGAGGCCTTAAAAAGAAGGGAAAAAAAGGAATACTCCTGTGGGACCCCCGCTGTCCCCAACAGTTAGCTCTTTTAGATGTTGCTGCTTCTCAAGGGCCAAACATCTGTGATGTGACCCTCCCAGGAAAGGACCTCGAGGTCCCCCACCCCACTTGTGGTGGTCCAGACTCCCTGGCCTAAGAGCCGCTCACAGGTAGCAGCGTCAGTCCCCTCGCTCTGCAACTCCTACTCTTGGCAGACGGGGCCACTGAGGCACGGGGAAGCAGGCCGCCACCTTATCCAGTGCCCCGCCAGCTGAGCCCGGATCGCCAGCTTTCAAGACAGTAGCAAAAGCTGTCTGTGCTCCGGTAGAACTGGCTGTGCCAAGCCATCTAGGCCACAGGCTGCCCACACCTTCCATGAGTTCTCCAGAGGAACCATGGGAGCAAGGACTGCAGGGCTGTCATCCCTGCTGGGAAGGGACTGCATCCAGGGCTGTGGTCGGGTTAGACCCGAGAGCCTCCCTCCGATGGAGGACTCTGAGCCTGTCTGCTGGCACGGTTGGCGCCCCTTGGGTGGCACGCAGTGCTCGGGGTGGGCAGTGAGTGGGACAGGGTCACAGCGCTGTACCTGCTTGCTCTGCCGCTTGGAAGAAAGACCCCGTTCCCGTCACAGGGCTGTCAGGGTCTGCCCTCTCCAGGGTGTGCCATGACCACGAGTTGCCTGCCTTGCTGACCTTGGCCGCCTCTGTCAAGGTGGCTGTTGCTGTCCTCCCTGCGCTGTTTGCTGCTGCATGGATGCCTCCAGGCGCCTGAAAAACCCTGTTTTTCGAATCAGGGGAGAAACTAGCTTTGTCTGCCAGGAACCAAAGCAGGGTAGCTGATAGGAAAAAAAAAAAATTAACAGCTCCAAGTCGAGGGAGCAGAAAGGAAACAGCAAAGCCGGAAAATGGCTTAAAAACCTGGGGGGAAGGCCGATCCTGGCAGCATCTGGCCAGCTGCCTGCGGCCCTCCTGCCTGCCCACCAGGTCTTGTGACAAATGCCCTCCGACAGCCGGGGAACCACAGCTGTCACCGGAAGGCTCTGAGCGAGCAGGCTGGCGGCCAGAGGCCCGCGGCTGCAGGGGCGTCGCTCTCTGGGCTGGTAACCTCATTATCTCCGCTGGCAGAGCTGGAGCCCCGGGGAGCGCAGCTGCTCTCAGCGGTGCTCCTGCTCGTGCTTGGGAAGCTGTGCAGAGAGAGGCCTCTCTCCACAGGGCAGCGGCCTGGAGGCTCCCTTTCACTTGCTCCTGCAAGCCCTCCTGGTTCCAGAATAGTGCCTGGGCCCTGCCAGGGTTCATGGGCGCAGATGGTGCCTTTATTCTGGCACTATTTATTTTTTAATCTCAGGCCCCAAAGCAGGATTAGGTGCAAATAATGAGGGGGAAGAAAGAAAGAAAGAAAAAACCATCGACTACCCAGCGCTTGTCTAAAGATGGCCCAGGGAGGCCTCAGGGTTGTGCCATTTTCCACTCACATCTCTGTCATCTGTCACCTAGGAAACTACTTGGTATCTCTTCCTGTCAAGACAAGGCCCCTTCCTCCAGGCGACATTTGGGGTGGGTCAGGCATGGGGTCTGGCAGGCTGTGGTCTGAGGTGCAGGCAGGGCTGAGCCCTTACCTGCGCTGAGTTCTCTCTCTGCAGCCCCTCCCTAGTGAGGACAGCCCAGCGGACGTGACAGCGAGGACAAGGGCAGCTACGGGGGCTGAAGTCACATCAAAGAGTGTGTCTGACTCCAGCCGCACACCCCCTCCACCCGCCCAGGGACCTGGATGGGGAGGGCACGGAGAATGAGGAAAGGATGCTGGAGGCGGTGGGGCTGGCGGTTGTCTGCTCTGCTCTCACTTGATGTTCGACCTTGAGCGACGTACCAAATGTTCCCCTCTACCCTGGAACACCCTCATCTGTCACGCGGGGTGCACCTGCCCTCGGCCAGCCAGCCTGGCCCTGGAGAGGGAGCTCCAGGAGAGACGCGTCTTGTCAGTGGGGACAGTGGGGCTGCTGTTACCGCACAACCTGGAGCTGGCTATATGTCACTGTCGGGGAGACAGCTTTGAAAAAGGGCTGCCGTCATTTTCTGCCGCTCTGCACTGGCCGGGGGGCGGGGGCAGCACATCTGGGAGGTGTTGAGGGCTGCTCAGGGACCCTTATTATTATGAAAATCAAGCCATTTGCTGGCTCGGTGTGGGTCCATCTTAATCTCTCAGCTGAACCGATGCCTGATGGGACTGAGGCAAGAAAGCACCAGGACTTATAAAAGTGCCACTACCCCAAGGAGCAGAATGGTGACGGGCAGAGCCCTGATTCCTCGTGCCTGCTGTGGGAGCTCAGGGAGGTGCTGCTTGAGCCCGAGTGGGTATGTGTGGGTGCAGAGAGAGACAGAAGGAGAGAGGGAGGTGGCGCGTGTAAAGACCATCTGCCTGGGCACAGGCCCAGCCCAACAACCCCGGGCCCTTTTCTCCCCTCCTCCCAGATACCTCCCGCTGTCTGCCCAGGGCAGGAACAATAGAATAATCTGGAGACTCCCCTACCCTTTTTGGGATCCTCCTGGGGTCTCTGCCTCCAGTCTCTGAGCAGATGTCCAGGTTGGCCTGCTCCCCGGCCCCATCCAGGGTTGCTCAGGGCCAGGCCCCAGGCCCCGGGCGAGGTGCCCTCCGTGTGCGAGTTGGACAAGGAAGGCCGCACATGCAGGGCTGTTTCTGGCACAGCCGTGCGCCACGCTGCAAAAGCCTCCTAATCTCTGTTATTTTCTCCTAATCCCTCCCCCGCCCGCTCTGGCCCGTGTGCCACCCGCAGGACCTTTGGTCCCAAGCCGGAAACTGTGCTGAGCCCCAGGCATGAGGAAGCCAAGCATCTGCTGCAGCGAGCCCGCATGAAGGCCAGAACCCGGCCCATCCGTGCCAGCCACGATATCGTGCCCACCCTTGCCCAGGGCAGCCGGTGAGTGGGGCCCGGGCCAGGCTGGCCTGGGAGGGCTGGGGCAGGAGAAGAGATGGGATCCAGCCAAAATGCCGCTGCTCGCTCCTCCCTTCTGTCTGTGGCTGAGAGTTCCCGTGTCAGGCACCTGCTTTAATTCTTTACGTCAGTCAGCACACCTTGGCTGATGTTACAGAACGTAACCCGTGCTTCCCCCGGAGAAAGAGGTCAAAGTCTCTGAGAGAGACAGGCAGACAGATCTTTGCAATTCTGTGGACCGAGGTGCAGGAGAGGAAAGATGTGTGTGCAAAGCGGGAAACCTCTGACTCCACCTGGAAAGGACAGGGGGGGCTTGAGAGGAGGTGGCTACTAAGTTCGGGCTTGAAGCGGTTGTAGATACTCACTGGGCAGATGAGGGAGCCAGCGTGAGCATCCCAGGGGCAGAAACTGAGCAGCAGTCCCTGGCTCAGGAGTTGACCTGGCCAAAGCCCGAGGACATGCTGGGGTGTGTGCTGTGAAGGCCGAAAGCTCGGTAGAGGCCAGTCGTGGAGGCCTCCAGGCCTGCTGGACAGTTTGGCCGGCTCTTGTAATAGCCAGGAGCCACCGAAGCAGGTGGATAGTGCCATCACCTTTGCATTTCAAGAAAGCTGTTCTGCCCAGGAGTGGGTGGGATCTAGGGGCCTGGGCACAGTGAGGATGCTGTATTGTGGTCCCGGAGAGCTGTGATAGGGAGGAGGGTGTGGTGACAAGAGGTGGCCAAGGGCCAGGGCCAGGAGGCTTAATGAGGCAGGAGGGAAGTGGTTAAGACTCTGGAACCAGGCCACTGTTTCCTGGCTGTGCCACTTACTGGCTGTGGGCCTGGGGAAGCCTCTGTGCCTCAGTTTCCTCGTTGGCAAAATGGGAATTATAATAGTGCCTGCCTTGCAGGGTTGTTGTGAGGGTTATATGAGTTAATATATGTAAAGTGTTTAGAACAGCACCTGGTGTATAGTGAGCTCTATACAAGTGTTACCTCTGACTGTTCATTGCTCAATCAACTGGATGTGAGAAGCATGAGAAAGGCAGGCATGGAGCCCAGGGTTCTGACTTGGTGTCTGGGGGTTTGGTGGGGCCTTGGCCAAGGGCTGAAGCTTAGGTGCAGGGTCAGGCTTTGGAGGGATGACCCACGAAACACCCATTAGAGATGTTTATCAGGCAGTTGGATACAGAATCTGTAAAGGAGGAGAGAAGCTGGAATTGCGGATTGGGCATTACCCTGATATCTCGATGCTGAAGCCATGAGGGAAGGTGAGCTCAGGAATGAAGAGATGAAAAAAGAACAAGTTCAAGGACGTTCAGACCAGCGCTCCACATTGTGGCTGCTTCTTGAGTGGCACCCCATCACCATCACTGTGCCTGTCCCACAGTACACCTTAAGGAGTCATTTACATGTGGAGCTTGCCGGTGCACTTGGCCTGCAGTGAGGCTGGTAGCCCATGCCAGTGTGCCCCAGGGCCCAGCAGGAGCATCTGTGGCTGACAAGGCCTGTGGCTTCTTTGGCGCAGGGGGCACAGGTGTGTGTGTCGCGGGGGGGGGTGATTCTTGGTGGAACTGGACCAAATGCTCTTTGATAGGGATGCTGAGCCCACTCATTACAGGCTGAGGACATTCATGACACCTTTAGGATGACTCCAGCATGAGCAGAGGGCTGCAGCCTCCTCCTGTGTTCAGTGTCACTGGTGACTCTTAGGAGAGGGGTTCAGGAGACCCTAAATTCTAGCAAGTGGTGCCAAACAGGCTACACTTTTATTTCCACGTTTTGTACCTTATCTCCCTCTAGCTGGACAGTACTGGTTAGCGATGGGCATGGGTCATTTGCAGCATCCTAACAATTCTTCTCTGCATGCATGTGAAGCCCAGAGCCTTAGACCTCCACAGAAGCCTCCTGTTCCATGTTCTCAGTATCTAGGTTGAATTGCGCAGCCTCAAAACAGCCAAGGCTACCTGCACAGCAGACTTGATGGTGTAAATGTACTTTGAACACGTCCTCTCCCCTAAATCAGCAGCACGTGACAAGGCCAGTCCCTAACCTGAATGCAGGTTCCCTTTTGCCAGGCTGTTCCCCGGCAGTGGAAATGCTGCTCAAGTGCAAGGTGACCCACTTTAGCAGCTGCTGTGTCCAGAAAAGAATTACTTTGACTTGGCAGCCCTGGTGAATCCTCAGAGGGTAGAGCTGAGAAATCAACGCCAGATGGCTCGCTGCAGATGCTTCTAAAGGTTACGCTTGTCAGATCACCCTGGAGAGCCATGCTGAGCGAATGTAGAGACGCCACACAGGCCCTGGGCCTCATTAGCTGCAGGAGCCCCTCCCCCACCCCCAGAGCCCAGAGGCAGCACTCCTTCCAAAGAGCAGCTTGATGCGAGAGGCTGGGGGAGGGGGCAGGCGGGGCAGGCTCCAGAAGGCCCTCTTGATCTGAGGTCTGGATGGAGGTGGCTGGGCCGTCAGGGCAGACAGGCTTTTCCGGGCGGTGAAGCCATAGTAAAGCAGCAGGCGCGTTTTCTGGAAGAAAATCAGTGGAGAACTTGAGCAGCTCTTGGAAGCAGGAGCTCTTGCTACTTAGGGGACAGACACTCCTGGGCTGGCGTTCTTAGTCCGAGGTGGGCAGAACCTGCCAGCGAGAGGCAGGGCCTGGGAGGGTGACACCAGAGGGGCCCTTCTCCTGTGTCACGGTGGCCGTCGTGTAAGGCTGTAGCAAGCCTGTGTGGTTGGGACAGCATTGCCGTGGGGAGGGGCCTTCCCGGGGAAGCTGTTCAGCTCCAGAGGCTGAGAGACAGAGTCCTCTCCAGCAGGGACAGTTGCTGAGGCCTCCACGGAGCCTCACTGGAGAAGATTGGCAGGTACAGTGCTTTCCTGCTGCTCAAGTGCCTTATTTGCTCTGCACTTGTCTCCAAATTCCTCACATACCCTTCTGCCCTGGTCCCAGCACTGCTGGTGGAGGCCCCTGGCACGCAGCAGTTGAGTGGAAGGTGCTTTATGTGATCAAGCTCTCCTGCATTTCTCCATTTCTTCTTCTCCTCCTCTCCCCGCCCCCCGCTTTTCTCCTCCTCCTCCTCCTTTTTCTCCTCCCCCTCCCCCTCTGTGGCTGGTTCCCATGGAGCTGTGCAGGAAATCAGTCCTGGACAGTTTAACTCTGACCTCCCAGTCCACCCTGTGACCCTAAAGGGCAGCCTCTGTACATCATTCTCCACGCCGTGAGCAATCCAGACCGTTCCAACCCATCAGGATTATGAGACTAGTTGGTGGCTTTGCTGTTGAGGCACCCAGGGAGGGGATGATTAGGAATGGCCAGTGACACGCCCAGGGCACAGGTGAACACATGTTCGCCTGAGTCAGACATTTATCCATACAGAAAGAACAGCCCGGAAGGACATACTGTCCAGCTAGCAGCATGTGTATTTATAGAAGTCAGCCTGTTCAGAGGCCACTCTCCCCACTGGCTGGCTTGTCTTAACAGTAATTGTTAAGCACGGATGGCTTCTTCTACCACTATCGGAACTCCCTTCCCTTGAATTGCTACCACATCCGTCCTTCTGTTGGGCAGCTATAAATGTGGCGAAGAAGGGGCTCAGGTTAAGGCAGCCTTTTTCAGAGCATTGGCATCCGTCCTCCAGAATCACTGAAGCATCCAGTGAGAGGAAGGTTTGGTAAATCAGCCCATCGCTCATAGACATTTCACTGTAATAAGTTGTTGGAGTGTCAGGACAAGCTCGAGCACAATGTGCTGGGAGCAGAGGATGGTTAGGGCAGCCTTCCTAGGCTCTTCGGGCTGAGGGCAGTCACATAGCACGTAAAGTATGTGGCACAGATGACTGTCCACACGGGTACTCTTCTTAGTAACTGGAAACAAATAGCAGGTCTCTAAATTCCAGCAGGTCCCCTGTCTCCAGACACGACTTGACCATTAGCATGGTCAGTGCCTAGTTCTGTTTTCTTCTGAGAGAGAAAAAGTCCCTGCAGCCTGCCTTCCTCGGCTGTTCACATGCCGGTCGGCCTAGGAACTGGTCTTGTGTAGCCTCTCCATTGTAGAAACATCCCTTCCAGCCCTGACATCTTCCGAGTCTGAGATGACAGGTGAGTGGCATGAGCATTTAGAGGAGGAGACATCATGACGATGAATTAGTCAGGGTTCTCCAAATAGGGAATGCACACAATGTGTGTTTATATACAGACAGAAAATTTTACTTTAAGGAATTGTCTCACAATATCATGGAGGCTTAAGTACAGAGCCTGCAGGGTAGGCTGGCAGGCTTGAGACCCAGGGAAGAGTTGCATCTCAAATCCAAAGGCAGTCAGCTGGAGAATTTCTTCTTCCTTAGGGAGATCAGTCTTTATTCTATTAAGACTTTGAGGAGTTCCCATTGTGGCTCAGAGGGTTAAGAACCTAACAGTGTCTGTGAGGATACGGGTGTGATTCCTGACCTTCCTTAGTGGGTTAAGCATCTGGCATTGCTGCAAGCTGCGGCATAGGTTGCATATGCGGTTCGGATCCAGTGTTGCTATGACTGTGGTGTGGACCAGAAGCTCTGATTCGACCCCTAGCCCAAGAACTTTCATATGCTGCAAGTGTGGCTGTTTTAAAAAAAAAAAAAGAAAAAGACTTTCAACTGATTAGACGAGGCCCACCTCATCATGGAGGGTGATGAGCTTTATCTGAAGTCCACCAGGATACATGTTACTGTTATCCCAAAAAAATCTTCACAGAGAGTTCCTTTTGTAGCTTACCATGTTACAAACCCGACTAGTATCCATAAGGATGCAAATCCGATCCCTGGCCTCACTCAGTGTGTTAAGGATCCTGTGTTGCCATGACCTGTGGTATAGGTTGCAGATGCATCTCGGATCCGGTGTGGCTGTGGCGTAGGTTGGCAGTTGCAGCTCCAATTCAACCCCTAGCCCAAGAAATTCCATATACCACAGGTGTGGCCCTAAACAGAAAGAAAGAAAAAAAACCTTCACAAAAACATCAAGAATAACGTTTGATCAGTACCTGGGCACCAGGAGTTCCCATCGTGACTCAGTGGTTAACAAACCCTACTAGTAACCATGAGGTTGCGGGTTCGATCCCTGGCATCGCTCAGTGGGTTAGGGATCCGGCGTTGCCGTGAGCTGTGGTGTAGGTTACAGACGTGGCTTGGATCCCGCGTTGCTCTGGCTGTGGCCTTGGCTGGTAGCTACAGCTCTGATTAGAGCTGGGAACCTAGCCTGGGAACCTCCATATGCCACGGGTGCGGCCCTAAAAAGACAAAAAAAAAAGTACCTGGGCACCATAACACAGCCAGGTTGTGTTAACCATCACAGGTTGGTGTCTACACTGGTAAAATTTAATGACTAGGATTCAAATGTAGGCAGGTTAAGAAGAAAGATTCCAGGAAACGATGGCAGGAGGGCTGCATGAGGTAGAAGGAGTGAAAGGCCTGGGGGCCATACAGGGCGTGGGGCGTGGATAGAGCTGGAGAGGAAAGCAGAGAAGAGTGTGTAGCGCCTGCCTTGTTACCTCAGAGACTGTGAACTTGATCTGGATGGTGTGTTGACGCTGTGCTCCAGGAGGACCAGTGGAGAAGAGGCCACTTCACGGGTCCAGTGTGAGTGACAGAGAGAGATCAATAAGAGAAAAGATGTGACTCCAGCCACTTAGCATAGATTGGTGGGGAGCTGCTGCCTCGAAAAGGAAGGGAGGAATGTGGTCCTCACTTAGGTGGCCTCATAGGAAATGGCCTGTGGGCCAGGTTCCAGGTGTATCGTGGCCTGAAAGTCAGATTACCTGGCTCTGGCGGTTTGGTGTGAGATTTGTACAGGTGTTTCCTTAAGCTGAGCAGGATTTGACCACCAGCCAGTGTCTCCCAGAGCAAAGGCTGATGACAGAATGGGAAGACTCTTCCTAGCACAGTAATTGCTGTCACAGCTTTTCAGGATGAGCATGAGTGTGACGGGCTGGAGTGGGGCAGGTACAGAAGGGGATGTTGGAACAGGCAAGACAGAGTCCAGTGTCGCTCTGTCTAAATTCTGTCCAAGCAAGATGATTAGGAACCCTGCTGAGTGGACACTTTGGAGAGCAGGAATGCTTAGAAACCCCGACTTAGATCCACACAGTCTCCGTGGAGACTTAAAATACACTCTTCCCCTTAAACCTTTATAGCAAATACAGTGTTGCCACAATTCATCACAAGTCACCAGATGCTTATGATGGCCAGGCTCACCTCTAAACACATACACACACATGCACATGCACATGCATGCACACACAGGACTTTGGTATCATCCTTTTGTGCCATCCAGAGTTTAATAGTGTTTCATCTTAACTCAGGTTGAGCCGGACAACAGAGGGAAAGCAAACTGTAAAGGCCGTATTCCCTTTTTTTAGGTCTGTTTTTGGAATCAGGATGGGCTTGTAAACTACTCTGCTTTGCTGCCTGGTCCCCAAGGAACCTGATTCGGGGCAACGCTGGGCTGTAGTTGCACGGAGCACTGTGGGAGACTGCACCCCAGGGTGGGGCGGGGGTAGGGCTGGGGTGCCCGGGGAGGAATCTGCACCTTGGTCCCCTCCTTCTGCCCGTGACCTCCCTTCTCCTGCCTCCCCATCAGAGATGGGCGGAAAAGCCCAGCCCTGGACCCGAGGACGGCCTTTGCCTGCAGAGACAACCTCCAGAACGGGAATACGAGTGACTCCTCCAGCGGGGAGTCCAGCAGCGGGCAGCGGCCGAAGCGCAGCGCCTCCCCGTCTCATGTCCGCTTTGAGGATGAGTCAGCCCGTGACGCCCAGTCCCGCTACCTGGAGCGGCTGCAGCAGCGCCAGCGTCAGGTGCTGGGCACTGCGCTGCAGCCTGCGGACCAGGGCCCCCTGCGCTCCAAGCCCGACCTCGCCAACTATATCTACGGGGGCTGCTGGCGCCGGGACGCTGGCGCGGGGTCTCTCCACCCGCTGCTGGGCAGTCTGGAGCCCAGGGGCCTCCCCACGCCACCGCCCGCTCTCGGCAGCGAGAGGAGGTGCCAAGCCTGCGGCCACTGCGTCACCCCCGACCCAGGGGTCCTTTGGGAACCCAGAGCTGCCCACAGGGTGGAGGAGCTGTTGCCGCAGCCCCTCCTGTCTCGGGGCTCGAGGGCCACACTCAGGCTCCTCCCCGCAGAGCCTGGGCTCCGCACCGAGTGGATCCGGGAGACACACATTGGGAACCAGGCGCGCCCCGAGGAGGTGGACTCGGCCCTGGACAGCACGGACACCTCCGACAGCTGCAGGACCGACAGCGAGGAGGCCGGGGGCGCCCAGCCCAGCAGGGCCCGCGGCAGCAGTGCCCGGGTGCGGGCCTCCAGGCCTCGGGGGAGCCACAGGTGGTTCTGCAAGGCAGCAATGGAGCCGCCCCAGAGCCCTGGGGCACCTCACTCCCTGCCTGGGCTGGAGCTTGTGGAGGTGTCAGGTGAGGCCGTAGAGGGGACGGAACACATGCCTGAGGGGACCCTGCTCCCCAGAGAAGATGCTGTCTCTAAGCCTCCCGTCCAGGACTCTGAGAGGACTCTGCTGGGGTCCCAGGGGCAACCCGAACCAGGGCTGGAAAACCACTGGGCTCACCCGGAGGATTCCTGGGCAGCCTGTGCTGTCGCCTCTTCCAAGAAGCTGGGGTCCTCGGGTCCAGACGGACAAGCCCAGGTTACAGAAAGCCACCCATCTCTGGGAACTGTCTCCCAGCACCAGAGCCACACGGAGCCCTCTGCTCCGCACCAGGCCCAGCAGCCACCAGCTCCCCTCTCCCCTGAAGGCTGGAAGCCTACCCCTCCCTCTGCAAAGAAAACCGCCTCGCCTGTGTCTCATAGGAAGGCAGCCCTGGCCGGGCTTCGCAGGCCGGGTGACCAGGGAGAGCCTGTGGACATCTCCCTGCCTCCTTCAAGAAGCGGAGTTCCCAGGACCTATGAGCTCACCCCGCCACAGCCCCCTCTCCGCAGCCCCCACATCAGACACCCACTGCGGGCCCTGTCCAACAACAACTGCAACAGCACACCCCAGGTGCCGCAGGAGCCCTGGGGAGGAAGCGTCCTGGAAGACCAGGGGCAGGAGGAGCCCGAAGCAGCTCCGAAGGACTGCAGAGAGGGTACGGGACTGCCCTGGGCTGGGGGCTCCTAGACCAGAGACCGCAGCCTGGGTCTTCACTTGCTCTTCATCTTAATAGGTGACGTAGCCATGCACCGCTCCTAGCAGCCCCCTGAGCCTCAGAGCTGCGGCAGGTGTTGGGGAAGCTGGTGGGGTCTGTGGGCTGGTATGGGGTTCAACATCCGCCCGGAGGCAGAATAGCCAGCTCCCCCGGGGGAGGCAGAGTGATGGTGGTGCCCTCTGATTAATGGCAGCCTTGAGGTGTGTAGGAAGCTCCGAGCTCCATGGCTACGAGAGGCCTGGCTTTAAGGGAATTTTACTGCCTAAACAGGGAGAGGCAGCAGCTCCAGGATTTCCAGTTCACTTGGAGCAGAAAATGCCAAATAATCACATAGCTGAGGTCCTTCTCCTTCAACACTTTCACTCCATTCATTCACTCATCATTCATTCAGTGTTGATTGCGCACTGGTTTCATGCTGGGCACCATCCCAGGCCCTGTGGGGGGTGCGTAAGTAAACTGGCCCTTGAGACCAGGCAGACCCACTGTCCAGAGGACACGGTGACCGGAAAGCAGAACCCCTACAAGGAGGACTGAGGTGGCTCGCAGTGTCTGAGCCCTCCTGGACCCCCACCCCTGCCGGGCAACCTGGCAGGTTTCAGCAGGCGGCACTGCTGAAGGGTGGAGGGTACCTCCTCTGTCCTGGGAAGGGGTCCCCAGAGTGTGGGCACATCCTAGGCACCAGCGGGCATTAGGCAGGTGCTATAATCTGAGGTGAGCAACTTGGCCGCTCACTCTTAGGCAGAGAGAACGCCCGCCACACACAGTCTTGCCTTCATGTGCCCCCAGCTCTGGCATGCACGGGGCTGGGATCCCGGGCTTAGAAACAGTGGAGGGAAGAGGGCTGAGAGGTGACAGGCCACACTGACCTAACAGAGGACGTGGATGCCGAGCGGCCATCCCGCCCCCTCCATCACACACGGGGATGCAAACGAGTTCCCACCCTGAGCTCCCACCTGCCCTGTGCTAGGGTGTAGTTTTCTTCCCTCCAGCGGGCTCTAGACTGGCTGCTGGCTGCTGCTGCTACCTGCTTCCTGCGGGGCCTCTATCATGAGACCTGCTGACATTTCTGGGCAGCCTGGCCTTGACCTCCCCGAGGCCTGGAACGGAAGGCCATGTGAGGCAGCCCCTCCTGTCTCCTCCTCTGTAACCTGAGGGTAATAATAGAACCATCTCCTAGGAACCCACGGAATAGTCTCTGTAGGTTTAACTCATTGCCTACCGTATCAGAGGCGCCCCCCAAAAGGTGGCTGTTGTTTAAGCTGTGGAACATCATAGCCAAGAAGATTGTGGTTCTTGTCCCAGGAACCCACCGTCCCCTTTCCCCCCGCTCTCGTGGGTCCCCGCCTCTCCCCATTCTGCCTCTCGCTGAGAATGTCCTGGTCCCCAACTGTGACCCTTGGGGATGGGTCAGTGACACAGCGGGGATCTGTGGTTGTTGCAGGAGGACTCCAGGGCTGCAGCTCCGCAGCGGTTGGCACCCTCAGCTCCGTGGGCGTCACCTTCCTCCTGGCCTCTGAGGAGCCAGGGTCCAGCCAGCAGCCAGAGGGAGACCTTCGGAGGACAGAACCTAGTTCCACAGGGCCCGTGTCCTCCAGGTGAGTGACAGGAGCGTGAGCCCCAACTGCAGGAGGTGGCGGACTGGGGCACTGGGTCGGGGAGGAGACCCCCCAGAGCGGTGGCGTGATAAGCTCACTGCTCCCGGCTCCTCCGAGGGCTCCTGTCCTGGGTGCAACGTGGCCACTCTTCTCCCAGCCCTGCTCAGTCTAGCATCTGGTTATTCACTCACTGAGCGTCCATCGAATGGCCGCGAGCTCCAGGCACTGTGCTGGGCAAGCTTCGCAGATGGTCCCAGCCCTCGAGTGCTCCCAGGATGGGCTTTCTGTCTGAGAGGTCTTGGTCCTGACCCTGGCCTCGGAAACAGCCCTGCATTCACGGCTCCTTGCTCTCCTTAGTACTGAGGGTCTGAGTCTTGCTCTGGGGCCTCAGAGCCATGGTGAGCCGGTCCTCTGGCTGGGCCTTCTCTTCCCCACTGTGCACCCCTCCTGGTGACGTGCAGCCCAAGGCTTCACGTGCCACTGAAGCCAGATCTCCAGCTCTGACCCCATGTGTTCCCAGAACTCCAGATTTGTGACCCCATGCCCCGACGTCTCCACTAGGATGCCTGACAGGCCTGCCGGCACTCTTGGTCACTCCGGATAAAAGCTGCTTCCCCGAGTTCCCGCCGTGGCACAATGGGTTAAGAACCTGACTGCAGCGGCTTGGGCCACTGCGGAGGCTCGGGTTCAACCCCTGGCCTGGTGCCGTGGGTTAAAGGATCCAGTGTTGCCGCAACTGCAGCATAGGTTGTAGCTGAGGCTCAGATTCGACCCCTGGCCCGGAAACTTCCATGTGCGGTGGGTGCAGCCAGAGAAAAATTTTAAAAAACCCTCTCAGGGAGTTATCAGGGCTGCCCCGTCCGCCTTCTCTCCCACCCTCATCCGCTGGCAAGTCTTCTCCAGCTCCGGCAGCCTCCTTGACGGCATTTCCGGTCTCAGCGCATTCCTTCTTTCTGGATAAATGGAACAGTCCCTACCTAGCCTCTGCTTCCTCCCTCTTGCCCCTACTCCAGAGTCCCTTCCCCACATGGCAGTCCAAGGTTTTGAAAGCCTTAATCAAGGAGTCCTCTGGCGGCTCAGCAGGATGAGCACCCGGCATCTTCACCGCTGGGGCTCAGGTTACTGCTGGGTCGCAGGTTCAGTCCTGGCCCAGGAACTTTCGTATGCTGCAGGCACAGCCAAAAAAAACAAACGAAAACCACACACAAAAAAAATCTAAAAAACCTTCTTAATTCAGTGATGTCATTTCTCCTGCTGAAAACTCTGCGGTGGTTTCTCCTCTCACTTGGACTGCAAACTCCTCGCCTCGGCTGACAGCACTCAGTGCCGTCCGGCCTCGGCCCCCCTGTCTGGCCCAGCTGGTCCCTCCTTCCCTCGCTCACTGTGTCCAGGTCTTGGGGGCCTGGCCCCGTTTTCATGTCCTTGAACCCACCACACTCCGAGCCTCTTCCTGCTTCGAGCTCTGCTTTCAGCTGTTCCCTCGCCCTGGAACTCTCACCTCCAGCTCGCGGTCTGAATGTCATCTTTTCAGAGAGGCCTTGCCCAGCCACCCTGTCACTCTGGGCTTCGTTCTGCTTCTTGGCCACTGATAGGTTTTGTTGACTATTCGGTTCCGCTGTTCGTGAGCTCCCGAGAGCAAGGACCTTGCCTGTCGTGCTTGCCACGTACCCACTGATCTGCCACGTGCCGGTGCCGACACGAGGCTTAGAAGAGGTTCTGAAGAAATATCGGGTGAACGGATGACCGGGTCACCACGTGACACTGAAGGCTCCCCCAGCACAGTCTCCCGAGGAGGCCTCTCAGCCTTTCATTTGGCAGCCTGGCTGTCACCTCCGCCCTAAGGTGGCCTCCACCCTTGCCTCCCAGCACCCCCCACCCAACTCACACCCACCCTTGCGTTTCAGAGCGCTGCTGGGGCTCAGTGCTAGAGCCGGCCCGCCCTCAGCTGCCCCTCCTGACAAGAACAAGAAGAGCGGCGGCAGCCTGGCCTCCACCCTGGGGCTGAAAAAGCTCTTCCTGGCCCTGAGTCAGGGCCCGCGGCCCAGGCCGGGCAAGTCCCGCAGCGGCAGCGTGGAGCAGCTGCAGCCCCCTGCGCCCGGGCTGGCCCCGCACGCCAGCGCCCCCAAAGTGAAGAGAGCCCCGTCGTTTCAGTCCCTGCGTCTGGTGAGTCCCAGGGGCCCAGCCAAGGGCTGCGAGGCCAGTGGGGGTCTAGCCACCCCTGGAAGGAAAGGTGGACGGAGGGAAGCTGTGAGGACGCTGCCCCCAGAACCGCAGGGGAACAAAGGGGGAGCTGCAGCGTCCCCAAGGTCCGCTGTGACAGGTGGATCCCGGGGCGCAGCCAGGGGCGGGCAGCCCCAGACTCAGTCCTTCCACCCGCTGCCCCGTCCTAGTCCCTCCCCCTCCTCCTCCCCACTCTGCCACCTCTGCCAAGTCCTGGCATCTGCTGCTGATCACTCTGGAACCTTCTCCGTGGCCACAGCAGTTCTGTTAGTAGCACAGATCACTTCGTCCCTGGATTTCCTCAGTGGCCTCCTCCCTGGCACTCCTGCCGTGTCTTTCTCCAGGCGGCGTCCACAGTGGTCCTCCTGATGTACACATCTGGCCTTGTCACCCCCTTGTTGAACTTCTGTTGTCCCTTATTACCCGCAGGGCAAAGTTCAGGTCGCTCAGCATTGCCAAAGGGTTTCCGTCATCTGACTGCCTTCATGGCATCACTTTCCTGCCCCTCAGTCCCAGTCAGCTTTGACCTTACAGTTCTGTGATCAGGCCACACCGTCTGACTTGGAACCTTCGCCTGAAATGTTCTTCCCTCTACCCGCTAATGTCTGCTCACCCACCAACACTTAAGGCGCTGCCTCCTGCAGGAAGCCCCTTGCAACCCTTTCTCAGGCTGAGCTGGGAGCCTCAGCTTTGTGTTCCTTTCTCATCTGGTGCTTCCCTGCTTCGTGGAGCTTGTCACGTAGTATTTAATTGATTTCTTCCTGTCTCCCCTCAGTGGAATGTGAATTCTTTGAGGAAACACCAGTTGATCTTTATTTTCCCAGTATCTAGTACCACAGGCTCAATATGCAGTGAATGAACGAGTGAGTGAGTGAGTGAATGCAGGGCACCCTGCTGAAGTTCGCCCTCCCAGGAGTTCCCGCTGTGGCACGGTGGGATAATGATCTGGCCTGTCTTCGTGGAGGTGCCAGTTCAGTCCCTGACCTGGCACAGTGGCTTAAGGATCTGGGTTAAGGATCCAAGTGTGAGTGTGTGTGTGTGTGTGTGTGTGTGTAACAAAGTTCCCCTCCCACGTGCAGCAGCGAAACTTCAGCACCGCCTCTCAGCTGTGAAAGCTCTCAGCTGTTCTGCTCCCGGTGTTTCCAGATATGATGTCTGTTCTCTTCCCGCCCCTCCTCTGGGCAGCACAGAGCAGGTGCCTCTGGTCTGGGGCAGTAGACCTTTCATTTTCAGGCTGAAGTCGGGAGGAAAACGCAGGCAGAATGAAAATTCCATCGGTTGCCTTGCACCATGTACAATATAAATGTTTACTGGATGAATCGATGGAGGTAGAGAAACAGAGGCAAAGCATCTCAAGCTGGGGAGAAAAGCCTAGAGGCTCCAGGAATTCACTTTTCTCATGACGTTAGATTTGTCCCCCCATGTCTGAACCTTGGTGCCCAGAGGTATGGGCATCGAAGCTTCTGTCTCTGTAAACCTGAGGGAAGTGACAGCCCATCAGCGTGGTAGGGGGTTGTTGGCAACGTACGTTGAGTGGGCAGAATAGATAGGAAGCTGGCCCAGGAAGCGGGGGGTGCAGGGAAGGGAGGACTGAGCAGCAGAAAGAACTGTTGGAGAACTAGGAAAAGAACGTCAGATCTCACCCAGATATATTCATGACGCAGCTCAGGGCGAAGCCTTCCTTTTAGACTGACCTGCTGCTGAGAGCACGTGGTGGGAGGGTGGGTGGATGCTGCACGGCCTGGCTTTCGTTTTGCCCTCCTGCACCGGCAGGGGCCCAGTTCTCATTCCCCGCCCCCGCCACGCGGGCTGCTCTCCGCCCTCTGGTGGCTGTGGCTCTGGGACCTTTGCATCTGGAAGACCGCTCTCTTCTCCTGTCCGTGCCAGTCTGAGTTAAATGCGACTTCTCCCAGGAAGCCCTCCTGAACTCTGACCAAGGTCGGATAACATGCCTTCTTCCTGAGAGCACAGATTCCCAGTGTGATGAGTAATGTGTGTGGTACTTGTTTAGAAGTCCGCCTCTCCCTGCCTCTGGCACCACCCTCCCCACCCCCAAAGAGCCTCACTGTGTCAGTTTCTAGAACATAGACCTGACCTGGTACCTCTTCTGGTGAACATCACACAGCAGCTCCTTGGCAGGTCCCATAAAGCCCTCCCAGGTCTGGCCCTGGGCTCCGGCCCACCTCCCATCACCTCTGCAGTCCAGCCACGCAGACCATGAGTATGTTCCAGAACATCCAGGCTTTCTCCCGTCCCTCCGGGTCTGTGTATGCTGTTTCTTCGGCCACCTCCGTTTTCACTTGGAGACCTCGTGCTTCAGGCCCGCCCAGCTCCCTGAGCTGAGCCTCTCTCTGCTTCCCTGCAGGTCACCGTCTGTGCTTCTAGTGTGGCGCTTACAACATGCACTTAGGGCTTTTCACCTGTCCGTGACCCCCTAACCCCCCACTGTGTGGGCTCCTTGAGGGACTTTTGTCCATGTTTTTATGTACAGTGTTTTACAGGTGCATACTGAGATTAAATAAATTTTAATGTCAACCATCAAAAGGGATACTAAAGATCACAAAAATGTTTAAGGTTTTTAACTCTAAAATTGTGTTTGTTGGAGTTCCCATGTGTCTCAGCAGGTTAAGGATCTGGCATTGTCACTGCTGTGGTGCAGGTTTGATCCCTGGCCCCAGGAACTACTGTCTGCTACAGGCATGGCCAAAGAAAAAAAAATTGTGTTTATTATTTTGTAATTAATTTTATTTCACCTTTTTTCTTGATCAGTGAGAAAATTGAAATTTTAAATCAATGAGATAATATTTATGGTATTCAGTTGTTATTTCAACCAAAATATTTTTTGTTTGTCTTTTTGCCATTTCTAGGGCCGCATCTGCGGCATATGGAGGTTCCCAGGCTAGGGGTCTAACAGGAGCTGTAACCGCCGGCCTTCACCACAGCCACAGCAATGCAGGATCCGAGCCGCGTCTGCAACCTACACCACAGCTCACGGCAACGCCAGATCCTTAACCCACTGAGCAAGGCCAGAGATCAAACCCACGACCTTATGGTTCCTAGTCGGATTCGTTAACCACTGAGCCACAATGGGAACTCCTCAGCCAAAATATTTTTAAATAGTTGAAGCTTCAGAATGCCTACATAGGGAGTTTCCATCGTGGCTCAGTGGAAGCAAATCCGACTAGGAACCATGAGGTTGCGGGTTCGATCCCTGGCCTTGCTCAGTGGGTTAAGGATCTGGCGTTGCCGTGAGCTGTGGTGTAGGTTGCAGACGTGGCTCGGATCCTGCGTTGCTGTGGCTGTGGTGTAGGCCGGTGGCTACAGCTCTGATTAGACCCCTAGCCTGGGAACTTCCATATGCCACGGGGGTGCAGCCCTGTAATGACAAAAGACAAAAAACAAAGCAAAACAAAAGAATGCCTACATAGGCCCATCTCCTTAAGTAAGTTATGGTTATTCCCTGTTAAGCACTTTGAAGTAATGACAAAAGCTTATACCGTTACCCTTTTTTTTTTTTGTCTTTTGTCTTTTTTTAGGGTGGCACCTGTGGCATATGGAGGTTCCCAGGCTAGGGATTGAATCGGAGCTGTAGCCACTGGCCTATACCACAGCCACAGCAACGCCAGATCCGAGCCAAATCTGCGATCTACACCACATCTCACAGCAATGCCAGATCCTTAATCCACTGAGTGATGCCAGGGATCGAACCCACATCCTTATGGATACTAGTTGGGTTCGTTAACCACTGAACCACAACAGGAACTTCACTATTACTTTCTTAGCAGCTCTCAGGTTTAAGGTTGAGGGTGGTCTCTGTCAACCACTTGCCAGGTGGCTTTTCTCACCTGCAATATTGGGCTTTTCCCACCAGGTGTCACCCTCTCGCCAACATCGGAAAGCTGCCTCCCTTCAGAACCTCCATTCTCTGCTGGGTGGCAAGGTGGACCGATCCAACCTCTACCTGGTAGAGGAGCCAGGGGACCCCAGGGCAGCTGGCAGGTAAGAGTGGGCAAGTGGTTTGGAGGGTAAACCCAAAGTGCATGCATTGTGGAGCTTTCTGCTTAACTCCTTCTTGCCTTAGCAGCATGGCCTGAGTGGGGTCCCTTTAAAAAAGAAAACAAGGCAGGCTATCTGTGCCTTGGGGGTCTTGCAGTCTGCACCTGCCCCTCTGCGCCCTTGTCCTGTGCAACTGAGCTCTGAGAAACGTCAGAGTTTCTGGAGGTATAAAGTTGGGAAGTTTGACTTCTCCATCCTACTGCTATCCAATGATATCTTGAAGTCAGAAGGTTCAGAGAGCTTCCTAGACCAGCTAAAGACCCGACTAAAGATCAAGAGACAGGGCCCCGGAAGAGGCCCTCGACCCGTGACCCTGCTTAGAGAAATCCTGCCTTCTCTGATGAGACCCTCCAGGCTTGCTGCTCCACTCAGGGTTCCGGGGAGGGACTTCAGTGGGTCTCTTAGCTCCCGGAAATTTTATATAAAATTATAGTTTTTGCCAAAATCTCAGAGAGATCTCTGCACCTAAAAAGGTCAAAAACTATTGCTGTGGGGGTAGGGGGCTTCTGGTTCTGCAGCGCGTCAGACGGCTGCGGGAACTCGCTGGGCTCAGCCCTGGCTGGTGGCCTCAGTCATCTTCCAGCCGGGGAGCGGCGGGGGCCCAGTGCCCGGCCCCGTTCGCCCTCACTCGTCTCTGGTCCCTCGCAGGCCAGCCAAGGCGCCGCCCCGGCGTGCGCTCAGCGTGCAGGACGTGAGTGCCCCGGGCCTGGCTCGCGCCGTGGGCCGCGTGGTGGAGGTGTTCCCAGATGGCACGTGCCAGCTGCAGCTCCAGCGCTCCCCAGAGGGCACTTTCGGCTTCCGTGTGGCCTCTGGGAACGGACGCCGGGACTCAGGTAGGCCCACTCCCCTTTCCTGCTCCACGGCCCTGGGGCCTTAGCAACCACAGCAGTTCTGGCCGTTTCTGGTCTTCGGCTGAGCCACAAGCTCTGGACTCAGAGCCTCTCGGTGAAAGGGCTGGAATTCTCCCCTCAAGGGGGTGGGGGTGGCTGGCTGCACCCCACTGTCCCTCTGCCGTCTGCTGACATCTCGAAATCGGAATCTTGACGCCATCTTTTCAGTGGCGAGCCAGGAGGCTGTTTGTGCTGGCTGGTTCTCCGGGTCCTTTGATGTGGCTGGTGTGTTTAACTGGTTCCCCTCTTCGAGCCATGGAGTGTGTCTGGGCACGTGGACGGGCCCGCTGTCTGTGCGTCCAGGCCCCTCCCGCAGGGCTGGCTCCTGCACAGGATGTTCGTAAGGATCTGGCTCCAGCGCTGGCAGAATCAGGGAGGGGCTCCGGGCACCCCCCTGCACCCGGGCCTTCATCAGCCCTGCCCCATGAATCTTTCAGGGCACAATGACTGGCCCAGGCCTTTATCCAAGGTCTGTGAGCCTGAATCCGCGAGAGGGTGAGTGACCCTTAAAGCTATTTCTCAGATGAGGTGAACCGGGAAGGGAGGTGGTGGTGGGAAGGCGGGAGAGGTGAGGAAGGAAAGGAGAGGCAGACGCAGAAGACACGCTTGAAGCCGCGGCTGGGCTCTGCTGCGGAGGGTTTAGTCTTCGCTTTGATCTCCTAGGTCAAAGTTCTTTAGCCGACAAAAACCTGCCTGCCGCCAGAGCCGCAGACTGCAGCGAGTTCTTGCATGTGTTCCGTCATTCGTTTCTCAGCAGTGTGTGCTGGGCACCTATTAGGTGCTGTAGATACTGGGGTTAGAGGAGTAAGTGGAGCAGACAGAATCCTCCTCCTCGGGAGGACGCATTCTCTCGCGGGAGCGAGGCTATAAATACCTGCATCTGTGTGTATGTACGTATACATATATGCACACCCAGCCACATGTATTTATGTATAACATGTATGTCAGATAGGAAAAGGTATAAGACACACACAAATAAAGCAGGGTAAGGCCCGAGGGCTGGAGCACGGGGGTGTCGGTGGGGCTGCTTCTCTGAGAAGAGATCCCTGAGCAGACAGACGGGAGTGAAGTGAGGGCGTCGTGTGGGATCTGGGGATGCGCGTTCCAGGCGGAGGGAACAGCCAGGCAGAGGCCCTGAGGGCCAGGAGTGAGCTTGGCCTGTGGGAGGAACTGCAAGGAGGTCAAGCTGGACAGAGGGGCGCAAGGGGAAGAGCCTGAGCCGAGGGCAGAAAGGTGGGGAGACAGCTGAGCCCAGAAATGGGGGAGACGGGTGAGCTGAGCTCAGAAGGGGCTCTTTTGTGGCAGTGAGACAGGAGCCACTGGGGGCTCGGAGCGGAGATTCACGTAGCCTGACGACGTGACACTTTCAACAGGGTCATTGTCTGCCGCTGGAGAATGGACCCTAGTGGGGGTGGGCGGGCTGTGGGATCGGCGTGTGCGCACGAGGCCTGTGGAGTGACTGGCCAGTGGGGACCTGCTGTATAGCACAGAGAGCACTACCCCGTATTCTGTGAGCATCTGTGTAGGAAGAGAATCGGAGAGAGTGGACGCGTGTATTTGTATGACTGGGTCGATTTGTTGTACAGCAGAAATGATCACAACCTTGTAAATTTACTACACTTCAATAAAACTTTTAAAAATGAGAGCGAGACGGGGAGAGAGAGAGTAGACTCCGGGGGGATGAAGGGGAGACCGGGGAGACCAGCTTTAAGGCGGTTTCAATGGTCCAGGAGAGACATGGTGATGGCGGCTCAGACCGCGGTGGCCCTGGAAATGCTGAGAAGTGGCCAGATTCTGGTCAACTTGAAGGTGGTTTTGACTATTAGCTGGTGACTTTTACTTGAGTGTGAGAGGTGGGGAGGACGAGTTTCTCCCCACTGTGGCCCTCTGGAGGGCACCTGTCTGTCCCCACGGGGAGATGGTGTTTGTGAGCCCACGCTGCCGTTAGCCACTCCGACCTTCCCTCCAGCTTCCTTGCCCCTTTGGTGAAGGAGACAGGCCCTTGCAGAGCGGCAGTCTGTAGGCACAGTTAAATGAGAGAGCATGGTTTTTTATGCCAGTGTCTCTGCTGTGTGACCTTGAGCAGGTTACTTACCCTCCCTGAGCCTCAGTTCTCTAATTTGTAAAATGAAGCAATGAAACCCTACCCTGAAGAGTCATTCTTGAGGTACACAGGAAGGAGCCTGGCACTTTTCTTCCCTTTCCTCTTCAGTAAGAGAACATGTGTTTGGAGAGTGGGACTTTAGATGGGGACAGACACAATCTGCATCGTCTGTCATTGTGGGGTTGTGACCAACCAGGCATTCTGTGCTCCGCCCATCCTCCCCCAAAGGTGCTTTAGGCCCCTTGTGGGCAGCGGGACCCCTCCCCTATCACCTGTCATGAGATACTGATGGGCAGGGGTCTCTAACGACCAAGAGCTTCTTGACTCTGCCCTGGCCTGCTCTGCAGGGTGCCCCTCTCCCAGGTTGGTGCAAGCTCTTCCCTGTCCTGCCCAGGTGGTGCTCCTGCTGCTGCAGGTAGCCATTGACTGTCCCCATGCACACGGAGCATGGTGGGTGCTGGCGCCTCCTTGCCACAGGCCATCCTCCAGGAGCCAGGGGTCAGTTTTCCTGGGCCTCAGAGGGGCCATGAGCTGGGGCTGGCTTGTATTCCTCCCTAAAACATCAAGATGCTGGCGTCCAGCTGCCGGCTACCGCATCCGATTCTACACAAGCAGGTGAGAACAGCGGGCGTCTCCTCTGCTTCTAATTGAGCACAACACGGAGACCATGCATTCTTGACAAAGGCCATTTCCAGCAGACAGTAGGTGCCTCCAGTAGCAGTCTCTCTGTCATACTGTGTTAGGCCTTCAGTTGTGACACCTACCCCAGACTCTTCCCCAAACGGCAGGCATGACAGCAGCGTCTGGTCCTCTGGCTGCATTCTTTTGGCTTTTCTCATCACTCCCACCGGCATGTCCTGCTGTAGAGCAGCCATTTCTGCAGGCTCCACCCCTCCCCTCCTGGCCTGTGCTCTGCCCACGCCACCAACACGCAGACAGGGCAGGCAGGCTGATAAGACACCCAGAAGGGAGACGGAAAGGATAGGGCAAGGGCTGAGCGCAAAGCCTTGTGTGGCCAAGAGGGCAGACAGACCTTGTCAGGAGGGGGCCGGCCTTGCAGGAAAGAAGTGAGAGGGAGTTCCGCTGCTCAGGGCCGGGAGCCGAATGTGTTTTGCTAAACCCAGGGCTGCAAGCCTTCAGGTGCCTTAGAGCGTTCAGTGCGCTCTCCAACCTGGAAAGCTTGACTTGCGTTGGGGCCAGAAGGTCCTTCCGGGCGGGGTGGGCCGGAGAGATGACTTGTCTGACACCTTAAAAGGCTTGAAGCCAGAGAGGGTCCCTTCGAAAGAGGCTGAGTTTACAGAGAGGAAGAGGACTCAGGCAGGGGCAGCTGCCTTTTCCGAGCAGCCAGCCAGGCTGGGCTGGGGAGCAGCAAGTGTGCCGAGCCACAGGCGCCGCCAGCCGCACAGGGTCCCCACCCTGCAGCCCTCCGGCAGGCCCACCTGGCCGGCACGGGCGAGGGGCGCCCAGCTTTGTGGAAGAGCCCGTGCGCCCCTTACTGTCTCAGGTGGAAGCAGCTGAAGGGGAGCTTGAAGGGTTTTCAGCAAGAGCTGAGGCAGGAGGGGTCCCTCAGCCGGACCGCCCTGCACTGTGTGCTCCCGGGCTCAGTCCACCTTAGAGGCGCAGGGAAGGGGCCGAGCCAGGGACCTCGCGGGGGCGCCCAGGAGGGTGTGTGTGACGAGAGGAGGACGGAGCCCGTGACGTTAAGAACGGGGCTAGAATTTTTATGTTTCCTGGGCTTTTGTGCACACGCCTCTGAATTCGAAGTAAGGAACCATGTCCCGGGAAGAGTGAGGCCAGCGCTAGTCCTAGAGAATCCTGTGAAGCAAACCAGGCTTGGATTTGACCTCAGCCACAGTCTCAACTCTGGTGATAGTCTGCCGTCCAGCTACTCGAGGGCTGGGTCAGTTTTTCCGGGTTTTTTTTTTTTTGCTTTTTTTTTTTTTTTTTTTTTTTTTTTTTTTTTTTTTTTTTTTGCTTTTTTAGGGCCACACTTGTGGCATATGAAGGTTCCCAGGCTAAGGGTTGAATCAGAGCCACAGCCCACAGCAACGCAAGATCCGAGCCACATCTGCAACCTACACCACAGCTCGTGGCAACGCTGGATCCTTAACCCACTGAGCAAGGCCAGAGATCGAACCTGCGTCCTCAGGTACGCTAGATTCGTTAACCGCTGAGCCAAGACGGGAACTCCAGGGCTGGGTCTTATTTGCGAATCCCACCTAGTACAGTTCCAGGCAAGGAGCAGGTCTTGTCTTAATTTGTCAACCTTATTTTCCTCCCTATTTTACAATCAAAGCTCATCCCAGAAAAGGGTAAGACTAACTCCTTCACTAGCGTATAAATGAACAGGAACAGCTTAAGGCCTTATTTGTAGTAGGGGCATTTTCAAAGAGGAGGTGGAGAAATGGAGTTATGCTGTGGGACCAGCACCTTATATCTATTTATAAACCCAGCTGTGGTTGTGAAGTGGAATAATGAGGGGCGTGTGTGTAGAAGCAGCTGCCCCGTCCCCCCAGCAGCAGGCATCCAGTGAGCCTTCCTCAGGGCTGTGTGTCCTTGCTCTGAAGCTCCTGTGTTAAATTCCCCTGTTTTCCTTTGCAGGGTTCTACGTGCAGGAGATGGCGGACGAGAGCACGGCCAAGCTGTACGCGGGTCTGCTGGGGCTGGGCGATGAGATCCTCGAGGTGAACGGGGCCAAGGTTGCGGGGCTGGGCCTGGCTCACATGAGGGAGCTCCTGGCCCACGCGGAGAGCCTGTCAATCCGTGTGCTGAGGCAGAGGCCTGTCCCACGGTGACCCAGAGGGGCCTTTGCCCTCACTTTCACCCCCTGGGAAACCTTGAACCGCCCCCGGGGGGTGGCCGGGAATGGGGCGCACAAAGCTGCTTTGTCTGCTGAAAATGAACGTGGTGGCACGTAACCCCTTGGGCTGTGGCGGGGCTTCTGTGATTGGAGAGGGGAGCCTGCGTGTGAATTCTGTTTGAGGATGTTCGTTTGTGCAGAACCAGGGGGAAGAATATGGGTCCCCGCCCTGACCAGGCCTGAGGTGATGTCAGCATCTTCCTGCACCTTTGTGGGCAGGGGCAGGAGGGATATTCCCAGGGGTCCTCTGGGTGGTCCCTGAGCATGTCCTCAGCTCCAGGTCCCCTCCCCCCAACTCCAGGACCAAAGAAAGTGCTTGGCCGTATTGGCCTCGAGCCTGCCTCTTTCAGTCTCACTTCTCCCAGCCGCCGTTCGACACCTTTGCTCTTTTTTCCCCGAAATGGGCAGGGCGTCTTGGAGTAACAGCCTTACAGCCATTGACCGCAGACTCCAAACCAAAAACTGGCACATGTGGTCTGCTGTGAGAACATCTGGGAGGTGTTATCTAGTAGGCAGAATATTAAGGATTTCTGGGAAGTCTTTGTGACATGTAGATTGGAGGGAAAACACGAAACCAAGACCTATTTCAGGGAAGTGCAGCTGTGCCGGCTAGCCCTGCCCGGCCTGCTGGCCCTGCCTGCTGCCTCTGCCTAGAGCCGGGCTGAGCTGGCACAGCCTGACCCCCGAGGACCTCTGTCTTCCTTCAGGCTGCAGCTGATGCCAGGCTGTCCCCAGCCACAACCTCTCTGCCCAGACTCCCTCAGGGTAGCTGTGGGTGGGCCGCCAGCAGGAAGATGGTGGGACAAGCGCAGGGGGGTGGGCTGTCCCGCCCAGGCACTTCCTGCTGCACAAAGGACTGGGACTGTCTGAGAGTAGATGCTAGTGTGTGTGTCTTAAATTATTAAAAAAAAAAAAACAAGGTTCAAGTTTCCCCCACTCTGCATTGCTAAATTCTGGGCCAGTTGCCCACTTTACCTTCACTAGGCGGCAGGGGCCTGGGTGGGGAAGGACACGGGCACAGCGTTGTGCTGCTGGCATCTCAGAGTGGGAGGGCCAGGGAGACAGCCAGGGCTGATGCAGAAGCCTCCAGAGGCCACCCCCTGGCTGGGAAAGGAGCCCTGGGGAAAGTGCATTTAGGAGCGGGAGACAGAACGGAGCTAAGAGGCCTCGGAGAGGAGCAGCAGGGCTGGAGGAGGGGCGCAGTGGGCAGCCCCGGGCTGCTGGGACCGGCTGAGTGCAGGCTGTGATGAGAGCAGCAGAAGCAGAGGAAAGTGCGTGTCACTGCAGCTCTCAGCAGACGAGGTGACTTAGGAGGCATGTGGCCTGAGGGAAAGGTGAAGGGGGGAGGGCCCAGGCCATCCTGTGGAAGGTGTGTAGTGGGTGTTCTCCACTCCTCAGCCTTATCAGTAGGAGGCAGTGAAAACCCCTCTTTACTGTGGCCGCTGCAGCTCCCAGAGCCCCCAGCAGAGACAGTAAAGAGGGGAAGGGGGCAGGGCGAGCAGAGGGACCAGTGGAACCAGCGCTTCAGTCTTCGAGGGGTGAAGAGGGCGCTGGGACACCTCAGACCATCCTGGGGTCCCCAAAGCATAGAAATGGCCCTGAAGCAGACACTACAGGAGTGCGGAAACCCTGGCGGCTCCTGCACCCCAGCTCGTGGCCTCGTGGTCGTAAAACCTGGGGGAAATTTCATGTTGAAAAATGCTTCTAGGAGCCAGTGGCCCCTCTGTTTTCTCTGTCTGGTGCGGATAATGAGCCCCAGCCGGGAAGAAATGGAAGCGAGGCGGGGCTCAGGCAGGGAAGGCCTCTAAGGAGTGGAGCGTGCCTCCCGCTGCAGGCTCCAGCTCCCGACACATCTTACTTCCTCCTGAAAACAGCCCTGCCGGGGTGCTCCCTTTGCTGTCTTCAGTTACACGGAGAACCAAGCGCAGCCACAATGGCCCAGCGCGCAGAGGGGGGCCCTCTGACTCCCAGACACTCTTCACACTGCATCCTCACCCCCTTTCCAGAAATGGCTGGACAGACGGGGGACGGAGGGGGCACTCCGGCCTGTGTGTGAAGTAAACCCGCCTTGCTCTCGTCCCCGGGAAGGTGCTCCTTTCTGGGGTAAAGCGACGCTGGCCCCCAACTTCTGCGGGTGGGAGGAGACTTTGATTGGGCCAGCCTCCGTCTGACCTTCCCCGTCGTCTGCTCTGCCTGGGGAGCTGCTGCCCTAGGAAGCTGGGTCCAGCCCTGCCTGGCCTCCCAGAGGCCCATCAGAACCCTTTTACTTTGGACCTGATGTGTTAACCAGGAGCCAGGCCACGTGCCAGGCAGGAGCTCTGGGAGATGAGAAAGATGGGCCCTACTTGATGGGGCCAGAGGCCTGGGCTAGACGCGCAAACGGAGGCACCTGGCCTGGCGGCGCAGCTGGGGGCCCACCCTCGCGGCGAGCCTGAGAGCGTCAGCGATTCGCTGGGGGAGGCGCCTGGGGAGGAAGTGCGCCCACGCAGGGTTTTTAAAAGAAGGAGGAACTTTCAGGAAGGGGAAGGTCGTTCAGGCACAGAGGAAGAAGAGCTGGTGCAAAGGGACGGATTTCTCCGCGCCTGCCCTCGGCCCCTCCAGGGACCGTGCGCTGGTACGCGCTGTGTCCAGACGCCGCTTCGCACAGGTAAGCGTTCGACACTGCGACCGCACGGGAGAGAAGGTGGGCCCAACTTTGGCCTCGGGCGTGTCGGCACGCTGGGGATGACGGGAGCGGGTGGGAGAGCGAGTGCCGAAGCCGAAGCCGAAGCCGCAGGCCCTGAGCTCGCAGCGCGGGCCTGGGAGGGAAGGGCGCCGATTTTGAAGGTGGAAGCACCCCTTTCCCGGGGCGGAGGGGCAGGTGGGAGGCGAGAGCGCGGCTCCTGGGCCGGGTGCGGCGGGGCGCCCCGCACGGGGGCCGAGGTTTGACCCGGGCCAGCGGCGGGTGACTGTGCGCGGGCAGGCACCGGGGACCCAGCGGGCCCTCCGGGCGAGGCTCCTCGGTTTCTCGGGAGTGGCGGGCAAGTCGGCTCGGCCGGGCGGGGCTCCGCGCCCCCGAGCCCCTCGGCCGCCCCAGAGGCCCCTGCGCGCCGCGGGCAGGGGGCTGGGGCCGGGCTGCGCTCCAGGCCGCCTGCTTCAGTCCGCGGGGCAGCGGACGGGCCGGCGAAGTCCAGCGGGGCGCGGGCGCGCTGAGAGCCCGCTGTTTGACGGGCCTGGGTTCGTGGGGCTTTACACGCGCCCACCCCGCGCACGGAAGACACTTGGCGGGGCGCCGGAGGCCTGGAGGGAAGGACCCGCGCTTTAGCCTCCAGGATCCACGGCTATGGGCGGGGGCAGCCTGGAGAGCCGCGCGGAGACCGCGGCCCGGCTGAAAGGTGCAGGTGGCGGCGGCGCGCCCAGCGCGGCGCGGGGCACGAGCTGGAGCCGGCTCGAGAGGAGGGAGGGGACCGCGACGCGGGGGCCGGCGCGCGTGGCGGGGAGCGGGAATGAGGACCCTGTGTGCGCAGTGTCCCCAGGGCTCTCGCATGGAGGAACAGTAGGCAGCGCTCGAATTTGGGAAACCAAGGTGAACCTGGGGGATTCAGGGACTTGAAGCCGCTGCGCCGTCTCCCATCCCGCTCTGCCTGCTCCTCAGATATTCCAGAGCTCTGCTGGGGACAGTAAGGTCACCATCCTGAATCTTTAATCCTGAATCTGCGAGGGAGGGGTTACAAGCTAGGATTGGAAGACTCGGAGGTTAGACTACTTCTCCAAGGGCACACCGCTAGTATTAGCGGAGGCAGGGTTCGGATGGGCCCGCAGGACCCTCCATCCACCCTCCCGGGACCCTGTGGGGCTCACCACCTTCGGGGGCACTGAGCACCCCAACACTGGCCCTCAGGGCCCACGGCCAGCTCAGTGCCACCGTGACCTTCACCTGGGCAGGCGTGGGGGAAGGCCAAGATCATTTTCCAGAAAAGGGTTTACTACTAGCAGGCACAACCACTAGTGGGGTCACAAAATCTTTTAAAGAAAGACCAGCTTTGAAAAAATAACAGTACCTCACCTAGGCAAGGGCAGGTTTTGTGTGGGAAATGCTTCTTTCAGACGTGTGCATGTGTGTGTCCCCTGAGTTGTAATTTCAAGTGTCCTTCTGGCCTTGCTCTGAAGTCAACAGAACAGGCCCCAGGGCTAAGGCCAGGAGGCAAGGTTGGGGGGGACCACATTGTGCCCTTAGGGCCCAGTGGAAGATGCCGAGACCTAGTGTGGGGCTGGTGTGAGTGTGCTGGCTGCTGGGGGCGGGGGAAGAAGAGGCATTCTTGCTTCTATGTCCCTGACACTGAGAGGAGGCCCGAGCCCTGGGGTGGAGAGCAGTGACTGGATAGTCCTCCAGGTTGGTCTCTGGCAGCAGGATTCCCATGTGGGTACTTTTTGGCAGGAGCTTCAGTTTTTGGTTCTCCAGTTGCGCCAGGTCCCAACTCAATGCATTCACTTATCCACCGAGTCATTTAACTCATTTGTGTGCCTTTGTCGGAGCAACCTTCCCTTTGTCCACCCACGGACCCCTGGCAGCCTTCGAAAGTACTTAGAGGTGCCTGCCCTGGCAAGCATTCCCCGCCACCTGCCTGCGGCCCCCTTTCCTTGGCTCATATAGAAGCTGGTATCAAAGGCTCTTTAGTGGTTCTTTTCCTGTACAATTGCTTGTTTATCCTCCACCAAACTTACCTGGCAGCTGGACTTCCTGACAGCTGGACTTCCCGGCCCATCTGCCCAACTCATTTCTCACCCCCAAAACCCGGCCAATGCGGAGGCTATTGAAGAGTCAGGGCTGTCACCTGATCCCCTTCCTTTCCTCCCTCCCCATCACCCTCTCCGGAGTTTTCCTTTCTCCTGAGGCACCAGAGCACCTGCTCAGAAATGGCAGCAGCCTTCCTTGGCAGGCAGCTCTGCCTAGCTCTCAGGCTGTGGGTCTGGCCAGGTCCGCGTGCTGGGCCCCCGAGGGAGGGGCTGCTGGGATTGGCTCCGACACGCTGCCCGTGGAGCCAGGCCTTAACAGCTGCCCTGCAGGCCTGGAGGGGTATCCGGGCTCTCACGCGGATGCCCGGCTGCCTGCTGGGCCTGCCTTTGTCTTGTCCTTCTGCAGTCTGGACTCGGCCCGACTCACAGTGTGAAGTCACCCTGAAGGGGGTCTGGCCAGAAGCCGGGCACGGGGAGAGGCCTCCCTGCCCTTGGGATGCCCATAGCCCCAGGGTGGGAGCAGCTACAGCTGGGCAGAGAGGAGCCAGCGTGCCAGGGGCTACAGTGGGAGCCCCAGGCAGGAGGCCCCACCGCACCCGGGGAGCAGAGAGCCTTCCTAGAAGAGCCGGCCCCAGGCCCAGCGGCCTCCCCACGGCGCGGTGTTATCTCAGGAACAAGGAATGCTGGCAGCCACGGGCCTCACAGCAGCCTTCAGATGCCACAGCTGTCTCATCCTGCACGCCCCAGACTGTCTCCAGGCTTTTCTGAGTTTATATAATGAGTTTGGCTCGTTTATTTTTTGTACATTTCCAGTCAAATAAACAAAAGCCCCTGTACATTTTATCAGCAAGGCTGACCTTTTTGAGGTCCCTGACCCGATTTCTTTTTTGCTTTTTTTTTTTTTGGCCTTTTGTCCTTTTATGGCCACACCCGCAGCATATGGAGGTTCCCAGGCTAGGGGTCTAATCAGAGCTGTAGTCACCGGCCTACGTCGCAGCCACAGCAACGTGGGATCCGAGTCGTGTCTGCAACCTACACCACAGCTCACGGCAGCGCCGGCCCCTTAACCCACTGAGTGAGGCCAGGGATTGAACCCACAACCTCATGGTTCCTAGTCGGATTCATTTCCACTGCGCCACGATGGTAACTCCCCTGACCCGATTTCTTGAACTCTACAGCAGGCCTAGAGGGTTGAATGACAGGCCCCAGGAGGTTGGTGTCCACCTTTATCTCTGGCACTCCCAGTTCAAGGCTTTAGTCCACTGCCAACTTGTGCTGCCGCAGCTTATTTAATCCCTGTTCCTCTCCTCAGCTTTACCAATTTTTCTGGTTAGAAAAAGGTGCCCTTTACTCTAACCAGAGATGGTCTGTGCCATCCCTGACCCCCAGACGGCAGCTTTCGAGAGGCTGCATTCTGGTCCAGTCAGACCTGGGTTCCCATTTGGAAGCTACCACTTCCTGGTTGTTACCTTGGGCAAATTTCCTGGTGGTTCCATGCTTGTTTTCAGATATAACACGAGCCTAAACAGTATTTCCCTCACAGGGTTGTGAGAATAAACAAAAACAGTGTTCTACTTCCCAACATGTCCCTAAGGCCTTGATCAAAGACCTGCCGGCACATCAGATTCACATCAAGTATTGGCCAGGTGTTAGCTTTACTAGCGTCTAATGAGATGTAAAGTTTGAGAAATGTGCTCCTGGAAGAGGTGGCGACCCCTTCTCAAAGGCCAGCCGATCTTACTGTGAGTGGAGTAGTATTTATGGAGGGCAGAGAGTGGGAGGGAGGAAGCGCTGCAGGGGTCAGAGAGGCTGGCCTGGGAAGTTCACGTCCAAGCCCAGGGCGGCTTCTGCAGCCCATCACTCCCTGGGAGGTGGTGGTGGGAACACTTGCTTGAGCTCTGCCTCGCCTGCCCCAGAAAGGAGCCGCCCTGCGTCTGGCTGTCAGCAGAGGCAGGGCCCTGTCCCGGACAACTGACACCCTGGATGTCCCAAGAATGGGGGTGCACTGGTCTGAAGTGTGTCCTCTTGGAAGGGGAAACACTGTGGCAGGGTGGACGGGGTCCTCCTTTCTGTGAGTTCCCTTTTTGGTTCGGGCCTTGCCTTTTAACATTTCCAGCGTGTCTTATGTATGACTTGCGGCCAGTGGGACCCCTGGAAGGACAGCACTCTGGCCGCACAGCAGGGAACCCTCAGCCCTGGGGACGCGCTTCTCCCCTGGCCACGCCCCATGGTCCACGCTGCCCCCCAGGCTGCGGGGAGATGTGCTTGTATCAGGAGGTACGTGGAACCATGTCGTCCTCCTGAAGTATTCACTGTAACTCTCAAAATAAGCACAGGTTTGCCTCTGTCCCTTCTAGCTCTTAGGTGAGGGGACATGAAGCTGAGAACTCAGAAGCGCTGCCGCCACTGCCGGGCACAGTGGGCGGCTCCCCTCTCCCGGGCTGTGGATGGACCTTGGGAAGATACTTCTGTGTCCCAGTTTCCTCACATGTGGGCCGGAGATAACATTAAGTGAGGAAGCAGCCCTGCTAGGCATAGACAGCCATTTGCAGTGCCACGTGCGTGAATACAGAGCGCTCAGAACAGTGCCTGGCACACAGAAGGTGCTTGAT
The DNA here is from genome assembly GCA_004024745.2 of Catagonus wagneri. Classification (NCBI taxonomy): domain Eukaryota; kingdom Metazoa; phylum Chordata; class Mammalia; order Artiodactyla; family Tayassuidae; genus Catagonus; species Catagonus wagneri. Next base: position 14,777,979 of record PVHT020000175.1, read on the forward strand.
TAATATGAGGATGACGAGGGCAAGTGGACTGACTTAGAGCCTGCCCTGAAGGACCTTACGTAGCCTGGTCACCTGGTCCTACACAGTCGAAGGCAGGCCCTTTCGACTACCGATCTGGATAGGCGGTGTTCCTGTCGGCCAACACTTCATGGTGAGGTGGAAATAAGGGACTCGATTCCTTGGCGTTCTCGGCTCTTTGCGCCCCTGGGTTCCTGGTCCCAACTGTGCTGTACGACAGCGTGAATGCACAGCAGGGCTGTCTTGGGGTTTAAGAATCCATATAACTCGCTCAGCCCGAGAGAAAACAACTTAGAATGCGGATCTTCCACCAGCCACAAACTCCCTCCCCACCACCCAGGCCACACATCATGTTTATTGGTGGGGAGCTGTATTTTGGTTGGTCTTTGCGTTTTCAGTTCCTTTTATACCAAATCAAAAACCAGGACAAAGTGTATGGTCTCTTCATTTCTGTTTAATACTGAACAGTATTCTTTATACAGCTGTAACATGATTTCAAGAGCAGAAGTAAGAAACATTACTGACAGGTTTGAGGGTGTAAAAATATCACTTTTAAGGATGGCGAGTTGAGGCTTTTTTAAACGCAAGTAATTTTTTTTAAGGTTTCAAGTTAATAGTATCGTCAAATTTGGTTAATGATGGGATTACAATCAAGGCCATGAAGCTGTTTTATTTTAGGGGGTGGTTTGCCTTGGCCGCAGCTCCACAAGGGCACGTCAGCTCCACGACGAGGGCAAGTGGACTGACTTAGAGCCTGCCCTGAAGGACCTTACGTAGCCTGGTCACCTGGTCCTACACAGTCGAAGGCAGGCCCTTTCGACTACCGATCTGGATAGGCAGTGTTCTTGTCGGCCAACACTTCATGGTGAGGTGGAAATAAGGGACTCGATTCCTTGGCATTCTCGGCTCTCTGCGCCCCTGGGTTCCTGGTCCCAACTGTGCTGTACGAGCACAGTTGAACCTCCAGAGCAGAGGTTCTCGCACCTGAGTGGGGATCGGAACCCCCAAGGGCTTGTCCAACAGCCCGCTGGCCCCGCCCCAGGCTGCGACTTCGCAGGTCTGCGGCGGGGCCTGAGAATATGCATTTCTAGCAAGTTTCCAGGGGATGCTGCGGCCCCTGGTCCCACACACTTGGAGACCCATCGCGTAGAGGAAATAAGGTCTGTCCGCCTGTGAGTGGCTGTAAACTGCTGGCTCTAGGGCTCCGGTGCTGTTCTTGTGGTGGGAGGGGACAAGGCACCATCTGGAAATCACCATGGCGTTTGCGTCTCTAATCCTTAATCTCACTTTAGTTTGTACCTTCTAGTTAATTAAAAATAAAATGCGGGAAGGTTATTTATCCTTGGAAGAGAAATACAGTGGCCTAGTCCCGCTGAGTACTGCCACGCAGCTCCCATTTTTCACTTACACTAATCTCTGATTATAAACCAGCCAGCAGAGGAATACTTCCGCTTCCAAAAACCGAATCCACCCTCGTTTACAGCTTGCTTGCTTTGGCCCTTGCCTGGTTTCCCTCCCCCGGGCGTTCTCCCAGCCTGGGTCAGTCGGGACGTCGTTGCATGGTGCTTGAAAGCAGTTCCAGTAACTTCTTAGACACTGGCCTGGCCTCTCCTCCCCCTGCACAGACACGCTCTGTTCCTGAGGATTAGGATGGCCGCCTGTCCCAGAACAGACTCTTTCTGCAGGGTCGAAATTCCCACTCAGCAGCAGGTCTCAGCCAAAACCTACTATCTAGAGAGGAAGAAAGAACCACCCTGAACCCGGCCCCACCCCAGGGCTGACGGAAAGCTGGGCTGGGGAGGAGCACCGGGCGGCTGCCCGAATGGCCCGACAGCTGCCAGCGGACAGCAAGCCGGCGGTCTTGTTACTAACACTCCCCAGTGGCTTCCAGGTTTGATAACTAACTTTTTAAAAATGGTAAAACATGCTTTCTCACCAGGATCTGGCTGCAGCTACAGAACATGAAATTCTGTGAAACCCAAGCAGTAGGGCAGGTGACCGACGATCGCTGTATAAGCACAGTTCCCACCTGCACAGTTTCGGGGAGAGAACACCGGCCTGTCAGCCTATGTCCGAGGGAAACCAAGGTTTTCTCCCTCACTTCCCCGCGTGTCTGTGCAACGAGACTCATGATCACTTAACAGAGAACTCCCAAATGCATGGAAATTGCAGCAACAGGACCAGCGCGCCATTTTCAGCGCTCCAGTGTCCAAAAGCAAAGGACATCAAATGGCTGGGCTGCGGGAGCACAGGTCACTACCAGCCTCTGTTACGTCACTGAGGTCAGGGCTCCAGAGGGCCAAGTCTAGGCTACAACGCCCCCTGTGACCCCCAGGGCTGCTGTTTCATCTCTAAGATGAGAGGGCTGAGCTAAGCGACCCCCGGCCCTTCTGAGTCTACCGTGAGAGCTGCGAACAGCCCAGAGGTGCACTGGCCGTAGCTCCGGCCCCAGGCTGGAGTCGGGTTCACAGCACGGCCGATCCGGTCTGCTCTAGTCTGAAGGGCCGTCCTCCCCATTCTCCCTACTCAGACGTCTCGAGTTCCTGGACGCGACAGCAGACAGACGTGTCCCCATGAGTGTTATCGCAGACGTGGTGGGACAGCCCCGCGGCCGCGACAACAGGAGCGCCTCGTGTTCGGCACCAGCTGCGCGGTGCAGGCCGGGAGCCGGGGCCGGGCCTCGGCGCGGGACGGCAAGTCGAGCCCCGCCTGTGGGGCCTGTGGGGCCGAGCTGCCCCCTCGTACAGAACCAAGGCCGCAGCGAGGAAGCTGCGCGCCCAGTGGCCCCGCAGGGCCCTCCCACAGGCACTGTCCTTGTGCCCTGACTGTGGCAGGGACCCTGCGGTGTGACTGCGGAGCTGAGGACCCTTTGGCTCCACCTTCTCTCTGCTCTTGATGGACAAAGAACATAAAAAAAAAAAACTATTCTTTAAAAACCTGGAGGGGAGAAACTGCCAGGGAGAGGAAGACAGAGGGAGCACTGAGAGCAGCGCGTTCCGTATTTTGAAACTTGAGCTTTCCACACAGTCCGAGTTTTGTTTACAAATGTGTCCTGCGGAGCAAGGTAACACCAAACGGTCCAAATCCCAGAGTGGAAAAGCAGCTCGCGTTTATCAGTGGGTTTTAGGTCCTCAGATGCTCTGAATCCCCTAGAAAGGTGGTAATGGCCTCTCCCGAGGGGGAATTACCGGAAGAAAAACCTTGGCTCCGCCACCGTGGCTTACAGAAGGTAAAGCACTTCGCAGATTCTGCTGGAGTGAAGACTGCACTTCTCTTAGCAGCCCTTCATCTCTCGAGGTGAGGAGTGGCAGTTGCCAAGCTGTTGGCGCCCGGACCCATCAGTCTGTTTAACTCTGGCTAAAAGCAGAGAATACCGGGCACGTGACCAAGTTTCTCCCCCAGCTCTGGCACGCAGACCCTCCGTGACACGCGCCGCGGCTTCCACTTGCCGCACGGTAGCGGCACACGGAGCGCATTGTGATTTTTCACAGTTCACACAAAGTCAAGATCAAAAATCAAGACTAAACTCAAGGTATTTTGGTTTTCCGGCCGGATTCCCACTCTGGCAAATTCTCTGAATGGCTCATTCCCCCATTCTACCTCGGAATCGGCTGATTAGTAAAACATTAATCCAGTACAGACAGTACAGACTCAAGCCCTTCCTGCTGTCCACGCCCTCCTGCCAGGCTTTCAGCGATGACGAGTACGGGACGAGGTACAGAGGCTGACGCGGGGAAGGCCCCAGGCTACAGGAAGTGCCCCTGAGCTAGTAGGAATGTTGCAGGCGTCCACGCCACCCCCCACTCCATCACCAGGGTCGGGGGACCACCTGCAAGGGACCCACAGCATTAGAATCATGGACAAGGAAACGCCTGTCCTTAAAAATAAGCCTAAGCCCCTGGCATGCTCTCTTTGCCACAGTCTGCAGGCTGAGTGGGGGGCCTTCCCATGAACACTGGTCTGCAGTGATGCCCGGTCTCGGTACAACTGGGTCAGACCCAGGATCGGGTCAGCTGGGCCGGAAGATGCGGCTGGGAAAGAGCAGGGGGCTCCAGGGAGAAGGCCGCGGTGCCCGAATTTTAAGTAAACTAAGTAGTTTCCTCTTCAGCTTCAGCCCCGTCTGGTCTGCAGTAGCCACAGTTTATCAAACACCTTAAATCAGTGAGCGCGGCAACTCTAATATCCTCAAACATTGAGCAATTAAACATCAGTGTCAAGAGACTTGGTCCCTGACACCGAGGCAGACTCATACTCACTAACGACCGGTGTGTTCATGACAGTTTTGAGGGGCAGAGTAAATGTGCCAACAGCAGGAGGAGGGCACAGCCTGAGAGGGCCACCCTGGGAATCATCCGGCCCCCGGCCGCTCTGGGTAACGTGGAGAGTGGAGGCTGCAATACTGCGCCAAGGTCCTCGTGGGTGGCTAACGAGGACATGTATCTTTCAACGCAGATTAAGGCTCAGCCCTGTCCTCAGTTTGTAGAAGACAATTTTAACAAGTCTCAAAACTCTGTAAAGTAATCTAGTACCCTACATTTCAAGCCCTTCGTAATAATCACTTCCCCCCCAATCTGAAAAGAACTCATATAATCAAATAGAGTTGCGTGTAAACATGGACGTCAGTCACGCTTTTTGTTCTGTAATCCTTTTCGCTTCTGTCAACAAGCAGATTTTCCTTACTTATCACGATCCTAAACGCCAGAAAATACCCTTCTTTAAAAAATTGTTACAAATATTTATTAAAAAGTGCAATTCAAAGGTTAGCTGGGCAAGTACATCATTGCAAATCACAAAAAAGGCGCGTGGACAAAAGCCCAACGCTAACAAACAAAAAAACAAGATACAAACAAAACAAGGAAAAGAAGTTAGCGTGCTGAGGAATGAACCCAGAGGAGGAGGAGACGGAAGTCAAGGCTAGAACTTGACCCAGATGTTGCTGTGCTTTCCAAGCGCAAAAGATGGTAAGGAGACGGGCAGCCTCTCCCGCCCGCCAAGCGCTGGCTCTGCATTCAGCTGCTACTTCAATATTGGGTTTTCATCGGGGAGGTTATAAAAATATCCTATATACATGTGTACACTGGAGGCATTTTTAAAGTCATCCGAAGCTTGAAGTGTATAGTGTCTCAGCAGTTTCAGTTACTAAAACCCAATTAAAGCATCTGTCACTTAAATTTGGACTGGCTCAGTTATTTGAATGGAAGATAAAATCGAGTTGTCATCTTAGGGAAAATGGAACCAAGTTCACCTACCCATCCCTTCTTACAGCTAAGAAAAACATGGTCCAGAATTAGCCTTTTTTGACATTACAGTTTAAGTAAAACGTAATGAAAGTACTGCCCACGGCCTCAGCCCCCAGGCAGAGGGCCCAGGAATAAAGTAACTGCAAACACCGCCACCCGGGGGGCTCAGTCTGCCCACGGGAGCCGCTGGGCTGCTCATTTAAAGGTCACCCTAAAAATGCCAGCTGCACCTCTGGAGGAGGCTGCAGGACAGAGGCAGGAATCTGGCCAGGGCCCGACCCTGGCAACCTCGCCCACCCTCCAAAGCCATCCCGTCCTCCTTTTAATTCGAGCCACAGCCGGCCCCCGAAGCCAGTACTTTCTACCCCTTTGCACTGGCTATCCTACCACAGAAAGCATGCCTGGAAAAGCACTTTCACCCCAGCACTTGTCCCTGAAAACCAATCACTGCATCTTCTGCCACAAAGTGCTTCTGAGCCCTCTGTCCCCACCAATCACCAGCTCTCAGAGCCCAAGGGACGCTGCCGCGACGGGACGTGAAACATACCCAGGAGCCCACACCCCCGATGGGGCGCTGCTGGATGGGACAGCGCGTGCCAGCTGGTGGGAGTGGACGGGTCTGAGCAGGAGAAAAGAGCTGCCAAAGACGGATGGAATGAGCAACAGCCAACAAGAGCCAAGTCTGCGAATTTTTCTGGATTCCTTGAAGGCCCTCGGGGGGAGCGAGGTCCGGGGAGGCAAAGCTGGGGCCAGCTGTCCTGGGAACAGGGCCAGCAGCGCCAGGAGTGTGCGGTGGTCAACGTCCTCTTCCCACCGGCCAGCCCGAGCTGCGGTGGAGAAGCCGCCTCAGCGGCGGGGTCATGGAGAGAAAAGTCAGCGCAGGCTGGGTTTCCAGGAGCAGGAGGCGAGAAGCAGGCACGCCGTGCGCGATTTCTCCCTCTCCCCCCGTGTTCAGGTGTGGGAGGAAGCAGCGGCGGGGTCCTGCGTCACAGGACTAAAAAGAGGATCAGCACGACCAGCAGGATCACAAAGAGGACGGCGATGGCACACCACTGGCGCCGATCTAGAAGGCAGGACCCAAGGATTAGCTCGCCCCACACCCCTCAGCCCCCAAGACGCAGTTCCAGGAAACTTAAGGCAACACCGGGATACCGAAAGGGGACAGACAGGCAAATGAGAGGCCCTGAGCCTGCCCGGGGGCAGGTGTGGCCTGCACACACGTGCCTCCACAACCCTGCCTGTCCCCTGAAAGCCAGCCTCGTAACAAGTACCTGCACTGTCTCAAGTCTCTGATTAAGAGCTGGGGATGGCAGCTTTCTGCTGCTGGTGACCACAACCCTGGGAAAGGGGCTGGTGTTAAAGGTCAAAGCTCATCTGCCTTCATCTCCGCCAAAGCCAAATGATTTAATTCAGCAATAATCATGTTCTTTTCTCAACGAGCACAACAGGAGGATGAAAGGAGGTGAAAGCTACTGCTGGTCGCAGGCATGATGACCGTCACCACCCCTGGGCAAAGAAGATCACGCGGAGTTCCTGCTGTGGCGCTGCGGGTTCCGAGCCGGACACAGTGTCCGGGAGAACGCGGCTTCCATCCCTGGCCTCGCTCGGTGGGTTAAGGGTCTGGTGTGGCCACAAACTGTGCTGTACGTCACAGATGTGGCTCGGATTCCATGTTGCTGTGGCTGTGGCATAGGCCAGCAGCTGCAGCTCCAATTTGACCCTTAGCCCAGGAATTTCCATAAGCAGTAGGTGTGACCATAAAAAAAAAAATCGCAGAACCAGTAACCACCTTAAAATAACTGACACAACTTATCTGTAAATGAAAGTGGAATGTCTTTACTGAAACTTTCTGCCCTATTCACAGTTTAGAACAGGCACAGGAAACACATGTAAATGGCCGAGACAGGAGAACGGCCCCCATGGGCTCTTGCCCACAACCCTGATGGTGTCCCCGTCACTCACGGGGCTGCTGTGAGAACTACCCAAGTGTCCCTGCACACTCTGCAGGCCCACACCTGGGACTCAGGATGCTGTCATCGCCAGGATGCATCCTTCACTCGGGCAGATGGAGGAAGAGCAAGCAGTCTCTCCACCAAGGGTCAGGCTGAGAGAGAGCCTGTGACAGTGTAGCTCAGCTGCTAGAAACATACATAAAGGTGCATCTAAAGCTCATCAAAAGTTGACATGAAAGCCTATTTTAGCAGACCACAGCTGGTGAGAATCACATTATAAAAAGGTCTGAATCTAGGGAAAGAGACTGCAAAACTTTCCACAAAGCAGTATTAAGTCCATACAACATGCACTTAAATTGTTTCAATGTCAGGGGTAACAAAGTCTCAGAACCGGCCCACAGAACTGCTACCAGACAACAGTAAGTGAAGCGAGTACCTTCTCAGGGGCTCACCTTGCCCGACAACGGACGTGCCAGAAATGCACCTAGTGACCGGGACTAAAGACCTCAAGTCCATCCGTTCCTTTTCTGAGACAGGACTGTTCCAAAGGGTGAGGGGAGGCAGAGCTGGTCTGCTCCAGGTGACAGTATTATTCTGTTTAACTGTCACTTCGATGGTCCAGAAAACGCAAGCACCTAGCATCCTTTCATCTATTTAAAAATGTTTACAATAATCTAAAGCTCCTCTCATTAAAAAAGAAAAAAAAATACTTTGAGGATGGTACAGTCAAGAGAAAGTACTTCCTGAGTTTCTAGCACGAGGCATCCGGCCAGCTCAGACCCCGATTTCCCATCCCAACAGCCTCTACCCAACCCTCCCCGCCTCCTTTGCTTTCTCTGCCACAGCCGCGTTAAACGGGTTTTCCTCAAGGACATCCTGCCCGCGAGCCAGTACAGCCCAGGGACGCTCTTTTAAACCCACGTGCCTCGGAAGTGGTAAGGGGCTTCTCGAAGCACGAACTGGGTGACCGCAGGGGGCTGTTACCCTCGCAGACCTCTCCCCAGAAGGGACGGGGACTGACCACAGGGCTTTTGTGATTTCAGGCGAGAAGTCCTTACCAGCTTTTGGCAAGCTCAGGACTTGCCTCAAAAAGGTCAGGGGGAACAAAGGGGAGCCTCAGGTAGGCTGCCCCTCCTGCTAAAGTCCCCGCCCCTGCTAAAGTCCTCGCCCCTGAAAGAAAGGAAGGTACAGCGTGTTGGGAAGTGAGGGGACGAAAACCTTGGTATCTGCTCAAAAAAATATACTTTTTTAGCGTAGGAAAATGACGATACTAGTGTCTCTCAGGTCCTTCAAAAAGTATGGTGTCTTGGCTGATGTGTCTGGGAAGCAGCCAGCCACGGGGAAGGCAGAAGTTCCAGCCCTGCAGGGCCATGGAGGCGGTGCGTTCAGTTTCTGCCTAATCAAACTGCAGTGTGTTTTGATGCACTTTCTCTGTCTTTTTTTTGGCCGCGCCTGCCCAAGGCGTGTTAAAGTTCCGGGTCAGGGCCTGATTCCACCACAGCAGTGACCCAACTGCTGCAGTGGCAACATCCAATCCTTAAGCTGCTGCACCACAGGAGAACTCCTTGATGCACTTTCTTTAAATACAAGTTGATTAAAAAGCTGTGAACTTCCCCAACAGTCATGAGGAGCACAGAGACAAATACAAATTGCCTCGCCGACAAATCGAGGCCAGCACGGCCAAGCAGAGGCCCTGAGCAAATCTCTCTTTAGGAAGCAAAGAGAGTCAAACGAACACAGGTAAGCTGTCCAAACCGAAGGGGCTTTTGGGATAAATGCTAGTTCCTGGCTCTCTTCTTGGACAAATATAACTAAAGTTCTTACTTTGCTCCCCAAATTTTTTTTCAGGAGAGCACAGAAGAAAGCATAAGCAGGCCTCACTGAAGTGCTCATCACAATGAGAGTCCTTTTCGAAACTACTCATACTTGGAATGCTGGGAGCGAGGACACAGTGCATCTTTGTGCCGTCGCTCTTCCCCAGACAGAACTGGTGCTGAAGTAGCTACTTGACTTTGCGACTAATGAGATTCCTGGTGTTGAGACTGGTTATATAATACTTCAGTAAAGGGCTTTTTGTTTTTTTTCTTAAGAAGAGGGGCAGGGTAGAAGAGGAGGGAACAGAGGGAAGCCGGAAAAGGACTCTGCAAATCTCCCAGGAGGTGTGTGGAAGAGGAACTAGGCTGGTGCCTGCTGCAGGCAAGGAAGAGCCTGCTAGAAGCTTGAAGATATCTGCCCCAGGAGAGAAAGAAGAAAACCAGTCTGGCTGGAGCCTCCTTTTAAAAAATATATATATATAACAGGTCCTTTGCCCCCAGGGCTATCTTCTGTCTCACTCTTTCTTTTTCCCCTCAAACATTTACTATGTGCTAAGACATTAGAGACACTGTTAAACACTCAACATTAATAACAATTTCATTTAATCCTCACAATGACCTTAATAGCATCAACCTATTTTTTATATATAAGAACTGAGCCCAAGAGAAGTGTTATGTAACACTTAACTAGGAGTTAAAAGCCTGAAAATTACATTTTATATATATATATATATATATAAATCTTGCCTCAAAAGGCTGAACTATTAAACTTGGTAACATGTACCCGAGGGGAGGAAATCAGGAGAAGAACAGAGGGCAGGAAACAGGTGCTCCACTGTGGGAGGGTACCGCGGTTCAAGAACACTTTACCTCAAAAATTGTCTTGGTTCCTCCCTTCACCCAGCGAGCCCCACCAAAGAGAAAAAAAAAAGGAGATACTGGATATTCTTTCACTTAAAATACATGACTTCTCATATAACAGGGAAGTAGTAACCAAAAAAATAAAAAAAGTCACTGAACACATCTTCCTACATAGTAACTAATTTATTCAGAAAAATGGTACTTCTTCACCCCCAGCTTGGTGCAAATTTGCTGGAATAGTTCACTACAAATTAAAATAACAACAGTTTAAATGAGTTCTGCATGGCTAGCTTATGCTGAAATAGCAGCGGTTTTTCTTTCAATGAAAAGTCAGTCCAGGAGAAACAGTAACTGCCTTCTTAATTATTGCTTTAAAATAAATTCCCTATTTTGACAAGGAAATAGGAAGGAAAGAAAACGAAAATTTTCTAACTGCAAAAAAAGTTACTCCACTGGGAGAAAAACCACCCAACACTGCCGGCCTTGCATGGTGGGGACCACCAAGACGTTTCCCAAGTGAAGGTCTCAAGCAGAGGACAAGGCCTAGTCTTCTGTTCTCTGACCCAAAAGCATGACCAGAGGAAAGGAATCTGAAGGGGCACGCCCGTGAGAGAACCCCTACACAGCATTTCTAGACTTAAGAATCCTGGAGCTTGAACAGGCATACATACCACTGGTCATGTGAGATACTTTTGCAAGTTTCTTCATCACATTATCCAGCCGAGACTGAGTACTCTCCAACTCGTGAGAGAAATCGTCCAACATACTAGAAAGACAAGCAGATGCAGGAGGTAGCTGGTCAGCACAAAGTCTTGACATACACTGGCCACGGAGCTAAATCAAGATCCAGGCCTCAGCATTAGCAAACATCAGCCAACACTGGGATTCAAGCCCCCCATCTTTTATCCTTGGGACAAGATATGCTTTTGATTTCAGAATTTTGGAAATTTTAAAAAGAAATTTATATATGCTGTGTCTTGGATAACATCCCTGGCAGGGTCTGGGACAGACTCCATAATCAAGCATAGTATTTCTGCAGAGAAAACTATGAGAAGTCACAGCTGCTGTCAGTTCAAGTCAGGATTTTCTGTAACCTAAGCTTGCTGCAAAAATTTTTTAAATTTTTTAGAGCTTTCTAGATTTCAGTATTGCAGACAAGGCAATGTGGACCTGACCACAGGATAACACAAACTCAGCTGCTGTGCAGTGCAGCAGAAAGAAGGCTGTGTGAAGTCTGACAACCAGGCTCTGCCATGTGCCACCTTGGACAACAGACCCTATTTCTTCATCTGTAAAATGGGGCAATCCTGTCAGAGCAGCTTCCTTGCCAGGGTTCTTGTGAACAAGGGTTCTATGTAATACACAAAGCCACTCTGCAGCAACATGAGGTAAGAAATGCACTCTGATCAACTAATCATCTCCTTTTAGGCACCCTGTGCTTTATCACAAAGCTGGGCGGCCTCGGGACTGAGCTCCTGACAGCGTGCATGCCTCATCTACACCTACAGAGAAAAGCCTCCCCGAGGTTCACACTGCCTGCTGGCCAAGGTGCAGCTGGGAAAAAAAACAACAAAACAAGTGTTTATTTCATAAATTGCTAAGCATTCCAGACTTTTCAACTTTGGATTAATATATGATTATCCTGAGGATAGAATGGGTCGTGCCAATTAGTACCAGAGGGTTTATTAACAATGCTTTATTACTCTGGCAGCATCACTGGCAGTGAGAAACTACTGGTCTTGGTCTATGTCCACACAAGGCACCTGACAAGCCCTGCAGGATTTGGGCAACCAACTCTTTATTAAGTCACTCATTAAACAAACTCCATGTTGACAACGAAACAAACAAGTCTTTGTCCCTTACCCGAATTTTCAAATTAAAACATTTTTAGCTCATTTTAGAGCCTGGTAGCATTTTGGCCCTGCAGCTGGCAGAGCTACCCAGGCAGGGCCAAACGCTGATACACAAGCGCTACCTCTACGTGCTGGGCAGGACTTTTCCTACTGAAGACAAAACAGCTAAGTCATCCAACCTCCAGCCCAGACACACTTAAGTTTCTAGCCCAAATCTGATTCACTCAGGGATGTCCAAAAGAAATACAATTTGAGTCACCTGTGCCACTTAATTTTTTTTTCTTTTTATGGCCACACACGTGGCATATGGAAGTTCCCAGGCTACGGGTAGAATCAGCTGCAGCTGCTGGCCTATGCTACAGCCACGCCAAATCCAAGCCGCATCTGTAACCTACACCGCAGCTTGCAGCAATGCTAGCTAGACTCCTTAAACCCACGGAGGAAGGCCAGGGATTGAACCTGCGTCCTCATAGATACTAGTTGGCTTCTTAATTCTCTGAGCCACAACAGGAACTCTGTCACTTGACCTTTTTTAGTAGCCATATTTTAAAAAAGTGAAATCAATAATGTCTGATTTAGTGCAAGGTATCTAAAATGTTATTTCAACATGTAATTTTATATATTTTTCGTCCTATGTTTTTGAAATCTGGTGTGCATTTTATACTCTGGGCCTATTTCAACTCAAACTGGCCATATTTCATGTACTCAATGGCCCCATGTGGCTAGTTGCTATTGTCCTGGACAGCACAGGTCTAAGTCTAGGACCCATCCTTTTTCCTTCTTATTTTTATTAGTAATACACAGTTTGTAGAGCTAAATAGTCCTACAAGGCATTTTATAAAAGACAACACTTTGGAGTTCCCATTGTGGCTCGACGGTAATGAACCTGACTAGTATCCATGAGGAAGCAAGTTCAATCCCTGGCCTCGCTCAGTAAGTTAAGGATCTGGTGTTGCCGTGAGATGTGGTATAGGCTGCAGACACAGCTCGGATCTGGCATGACTGTGGCTGTGGCGTAGGCCAGCGGCTACAGCTGATTTGACCCTTAGCCTGGGAACTTCCATATGTTGCAGAGCAGCCCTGAAAAGCAAAAATAAAAATTAAAAAAAAAACACTTGTCTCCTGTCCTGAGGATATTCAGCCCCTCACACTATAATCTCAGTGCTTCTAGTTTTTGAAGTTACATGCTCGCACCCCGGCATCCTGAGCCTGCTAACTCAGGACACAATGAAAGGCTGGGGCCTAGCCCTCCTTCCATTTCATTCCCCACCTCTGCATCCTTCCCACTCCCCTGCCCCCTTCCTTCCAATGTAACTGTCACAGTTTGAGAAGGTCAACATTCAGGGTTACCCCGTCATGAGTGAGTAACCACACCTGCCAGCTCAAGGGTTTGGGACATGAGTCACACTCCTCCTTGGCTCTCGCCTCTGCTGGCTGAGGGTTTCCTGGTCTGCTGAGTCAGTAACCATTCATCTTTCTACTTTCCAGGATCTAAAATGTTATGGTCTTTGATTCTTATTCCAAGCTCTACGTTCCATAGGTTTTATGCTATTAAAAAAAAAAGTTTTAAAAAATCCCTGTTACTATTCTATTTCTTTTTTTTTTTTTTTTGTCTTTTTGCCTTTTTATGTAGAGCCGCACCCGCGGCATATGGAGGTTCCCAGGCTAGGGGTCTAACAGGAGCAGTAGCTGCCGGCCTTTGCCACAGCCACAGCAACGCGGGATCTGAGCTGCGTCTGCAACCTACACCACAGCTCACGGCAACGCCAGATCCTTAACCCACTGAGCAAGGCCAGGGATCGAACCCGCAACCTCATGGTTCCTAGTCGGATTCGCTAACCACTGAGCCACGAAGGGAACTCCCCGTTACTATTCTAGTTGGACTTTAGAGAGGGAGCAGAGATAAAAGGTTATGTTCACTTCACCATCTTTAAATGGGTGTCTGCCAGGCTCTATCGTCTACCTAACATGGGTAATTGCTCAAGCAATTAGTCCTTCTTCATCCCCACAATGAATTTTAGGGTAGGTACGCATTTTAGGCAAATTAATCTGCATGCCTGGATCCCTGTTCTGCCAGCTTCCAACCTGGTCTCCGTGCTTCTGGTCTTTTCCACTATGGTTCACCATCTAAACCACAGATATATGGGCTCCCCCCAAACGTAAACCCAGTCATGGCATTACTAACACAACCTTCGCTGGGGCTGTGTTTCCCATCACCCTCTGAACAAAAAGTCCTACCTCCTTAACATGGCTACTAAGGCCTTCTCTCATCTGTTCCCTCCCTCCTTGATTTGACTTCTGCGACCTCCCCCTCAATCCTCATGCTCTAGACACACTGAACTTCTCTGTTCTGTGTACTTTCTCACCTCTAAATGGCCACAGGCGCTCTTTCTTCCTTCACTCCTCCCCCCCAATCCCACCCCCCAAACACCCGCCGGCAGCCGTCTACTCATCCTTCCAGTCCCTGTTAAACCTCTCTTCTCGTCTAGGTCTGCAGTTTAGGCTGTCAGCGCTCTCCAGGCACTCGCACTTCCCACAGCGCGGGAGCCCTCCACTTCTCTGTCACCATCAATGACTTGCACCAACCAATCCAGTGGACTCTCTGATGACAGAGACACCGTCTATTCTCCTGGCTCCTCTGTGGATACCAGAGAACTTCCAACAGAACAAGAATCTGTAATGAATGAATCTGTAATGTTGAACACAAAACTGAGGCAGGAGAGTGTCTGAAATATCCTAGTAGAACTGTTATTTCTTTCAGAAAAAAATATTTGTAAAATAGTAAAGGTATTATGTGGTAGTGTTTAAGAATGCTGTTTTGGATGTCATGCTTCAGGAGCACACAGGAGTTCCCTGGTGGCTCAGTGGGTTAGGGATCAGGCGTCAGCACTGCAGCAGCTCAAGTTTATATCCCTGGCCTGGGAACTTCCACATGCAGTGGGCATGGCCAAAAAAAAAAAAGGCCAAAGAGGTTATTCTTAAGGAAAAATGAATAAATCTGGTTATGTTTTCTTGTGTTTCCACTTTCTATTTTTGAGGGGGAAGATTTTTTTTTATTAATGGGAATTAAATTTATACTTTATTTCCTTTATGGAAATCAAAATTTAAGATGCAGAGCACAAAGTTCTATTTGGTATAGTGGAAGAGTCACGGGATGTGAAGGTGACCTGGGTCCTCTCCTCTTTGGGACAAACATCTCCAGAGGTCACACAGCCGTATCAGTTTCACATTTCCATTCATAAGATCACCGCAAGTGTCTGTTCAGAGGAATTTACACCTGTTTTTTCAGGTGTTTAAAAATATTAATAACTTTGCCTAAACCCTGTTGAAAACTGCATCTGACAGATTTGCTTCTTTTGGAGAGGCTAGTTTGTAAAAGAGAATAAAGACGCAGCTATAAACAAAACAGCTTTTGGTTTTTCTAGTCATGTAACTGTCAGGCTTTTCAGGGGTCCCCCCACCTCCCTGCAGCAGGAGGGGTGTCTCGGCACTCACACTGCCTGCTCCTCCAGCTCCCCTCCGATGCGCTGGGACATGTTCTTCAGCACCCCGATGCTGCCGGAGACCAGCTCCAACTGCTCGTCCTGCTGTTCCACGATCAGCTGGTGCCAGAGAAATGGGAAATAAGCAATTAAATCCATCTTACCTGGTTCCAAGCCCAGCACCAGAGCAGCTGCTAGCTTCTTTGCCAACTCGGGACAATTCACATTCAGAAGCAAAGCCCAGAAATCAAAGGACCAGACCGTCGCCTCCGAGAACATGCTGCTCAGAAGGCTGGGTTGTCAAGCTACGGCTATCCCCTGCTGCTCCAACTTGTGAACAGTCAGCGGGGCTTGCAACACCCAGAGAGATTTACCCTGCTTGGCTGAGGTCCAACAATGGGCAGACAATGGCCGAAAGCACCTGTGCAGTGACCAGAGACACATGGGGAAGCTTGGGAAAAGGAAGTCTGCTGCCAGGGTCAAGGTCTCAATCCACCACAGCCAGCCACAGCTTAACTACAAGACAAAGCCGGGCAGATCTTTGGACGCGAGGAAACCGTGCTCACCGAGCCTACTGCTCCCTCCTCAAGGACAAACTAGAGGAGGCTCTGTGGCAGCAAGTTACCTCCAGGACAACTTCTGAGCGAGAATTATTTTTAATTATTTTGTAGCCTCCTCACTTTTTATTAAAAAAAAAAGTTTGCTTGGTTAATAGCGATTTAAGTGACAACTGGTTGGGTAGACGTGCTGATGGAAGGACATATAACCTATGTGTATATATAAAACACCACATTTAAGAACCAATAATTCTGATGGATAGATAATCCTCAAATGCCCAGATATTTTACTATTAGCTTCCTTTTAGTAACACAACTACATACCAAAAACAACAATACAAATATAACCCATCTCACTTTCCTTCCACCCTTTAACTTCCACCAAAGCAATCACTTTTATGTAGAATGGAACCAACAATAATTTTCAATGAAAAAAAAAAGACTCAATTTTTCTCAAAGTGTCTTTGTTGAAATGAACAAAAAGCTGAGCACACAAGTGGAGGCTGGGGAAGAAGCTACTATTTTTAAATCAATGGCCTCTCTGTTAGTTCTGGGTGTCCAGTCTGCTTGAACTAAGAAATCTGATCGAGCTTGGTTCTCTTCAAACTGTCATGCTCTGAAGGAAGCTGTAAGCACCCTTTATACAGGCCATCATCACACAGGTAGACTTAGGCAGCCGCAGGGCGAGCTCGGATCCATCCTGCCTGTCATTACTGACAAAGGCCCGCTGGCAGGGGAGCGCAGCGAGGTCCCCGCCTCCCACCTCCCTGTCCTCAGCTGGGGGTCTTGAGGTACCTGCTGCTGTGCCTGCTGCTCCTCGATGAAATGGGAGTTGGCCAGCTGGAGCTCCCGGTCGAGGCGCCCGTATTTATCCGTCGTCCCAGTGCTCCAGTTCTGCCCGCCACTGTCTCCGAGCAGGGCCTGCAAGGGCAAGGCAGGAGTAATGACCGCCTCTGACCGAGTGCCCCGTCGCCGTGATACAGACAGTTCTCCCACTGCGCATAAGCCACCTGCCCCGGGGTCGGCCTCGGAGGTAGTGGTAGAGGCTAGTGCCTGCGCGGTACAATTTAACGAATGCTAGGAAGGGAACTCTGTCTCCGAGACCTCCCAGTGGGACTCACAAGTGGGCTTTGTCCAATGAAAATGCAAACAAAAGTCAGCTTTAAATTAACAAATGCCTGTCTGGGTACTGCTTTATGGATCTAAAAAACACTTGGGTCTCCTGAGGCCAGCTCTTCCTAGCACCCTTGCAAGTTCACCAGAGACCTGCTGTGGGTTTTAGTCTGATTCCAGAGTCTAGAGTCCTTTTGATTTAAGTATGACCCAGGGGAGCTCTCGGTTTGGGGGAAGGGGAAGGACAGAGTTCTCCTCAACCACAAGTCATCGCCCCTCAGGCACAGAAGGCGCAAGAACCACCACGTAACCCACAGATAAATCCCAATGCCCTTCAGCTGAACTAGAAGACTACAGTTTCCCAGAGGGAACTGGGCTGCTCACCAGGCAGCACGGCCACCGGGGGTGCCTGACCCTGATGACCCAGGTGAGTGCCGGCCCTGAAGTCAGATTTCTCCATGCCTACGCCAGGCTCGGGTTTCCCAATATGAATCTGAGGAAGTTTGCACCTCGAAAAGGATAAGTTTGGGAATGTCTTCCTTCCACGAGGCGGCCAGCCAGGAATGGGAGCTGGCCCTGCCTGGGATCCCTACAAGCCTTTCTGACTTGGTCAAAGTAACTGCTTAAACTAGCCCTGCACAAAGAACCAGAAGAAGCTGACAACTAAGATTCTTCTTCTGGAGTTCCCGTCATGGCTCAGTGGTTAATGAACCCAACCAGTATCATGAGGGGTCAATCCCTGGCCCTACTCAGTGGGTTAAGGATCCAGCATTGCCATGAGCTGTGATGAAGGTTGCAGACGCGGCTCAGATCTGATGTTGCTGTGGTGCAGGCTGGCGGTACAGCTCCAGTTTGAACTCCAGCCTGGAAACCTCCATATGCCGCAACTGTGGCCCTAAAAAGACAAAAATAAATAAATAAATAAATAAATAAATAAATAAATAAAAGATCCTACTCGTTCTGATGCAAAAACTCTAAGAACTCTATGGAGGATACTGGGACCTAGTAATAATTTTTTCAAGGTCAGAAAAAGGCTACAGTGCATCATTAGGCTATGGACAGAGAACTGGAGCTCCTGGGGCCACAGTTGGGACTATTTTTTCTATCTCATCCACGGTCTACTTGGGTGGACACATGTTGTGCTCTTAAGAGTCAACTGTGCTTTGTTGTGAAGAAGTTTAGATTTCCTCAGCCTGACCTCCAGGGAGTCTGTTTGGTGGAAAAGAAGATAGAGGAAGGGCCCAGAGCCCTGAGGACCAGCCTTTGTGAAGGTGCCAGAGCAGCAGTCCCGGCTACGCGGGAAGCAGCACAGCACCTGGTACTGGAGGAAGCGGTGACACAGCCTCTGCCTGTGTGAGCAAAAGCTGCTAAAAAGAGAAAAAGAAAAAAAGCATTGACACAATCCCTCTTCACTCACAAAGGAGCTTGGGGTTCAGCAGAGAAAAATCAAGAAACTAAGCAATTACAGCTCTTAACAGAGTGCCTGGCACACAGAATGTGCTCAACAGGTGCAGAGTAAATGGCTTGTGGTAAGGGCTCTAAGGTCCACTGACGGTGCAAAGAGCCCAGAGGGGAGAACCAGAGGGTGTGAGGCAGAGGAGGGGAGAATGCCTGCCAGCATCACTAGGGGCTCAGCATACAAGGTCCACTGCTTGAACACATGAAACACAGATGTCAGAATTTTTAAATTGCAAGTAACTGTGAATTTTCTTTGATTGATACTGTATAGTCTGATGTTTACGCACCTGTCTGTTTTTCCTTTCAGCTAATGCCTGCATAGATGAAGTTGACATCTGATCCTTCATGTCCTAATGAGATAAATAGAAGACGAGAAAACAAATCAACATCCTGAAACAAAATAATTAACATGCTACACACTAGCAAAATATAAATAATTTATTAATTTTTTTAAACAAAAAGCATTCTTTGACATTTATTTTCAGTCTCAAAAAATAAAGAAAATAGGAGCTCCTGCTGTGGCACAGTAGGTTAAGAATGTGGATGCAGCAGCTTGGGTTGCCGTGGAGGTGCAGGTTCCATTCCTGGCCCAATGTACTGGATTAAAGGATCCAGCATTGTCACAGCTGCAGTGTAGGTCACAGCTATGACCTGCTTTCAATTCCTGGCCCAGGAAGTTCCATATGCCACAGGTGTGGCCATAAAGTAAAAATAATAATAAAGAAAATAAAGAGAAGGAGATATCCTTAAAAAAGAGGTAACCTGTGCGGGTTCAATTCCTGGCCTCGCTCAGTGGGTTAAAGATCCGGCATTGCCGTGAATTGTGGTGTAAGTCACAGAGGTGGTTTGGATCTGGCGTTGCTGTGGCTCTGGCATAGGCTGGCAGCTACAGCTCCTATTCGAACCCTAGCCTGGGAACCTCCATATTCCGCAAGTGCAGGCCTAAAAAGTTAAAAAAAAAAAAAAAAAAGTAACCTGGATTCTAAATTTAAATATAAGGAAAGTGAAAGTGCCCCCCCCCCCGGTACCTACCATAGGCTGGAAACACTGCTAAACACATACATTTATTACTGACTTTTCACAATGACCCTGTGAAGCTGGTATTATCTTCATAGTACAGTTGAGACTAAGATCTAGAGAGACCAAGATACTTTCTCAAGGTCACCTAGCCAATAAACATCAACCCTGGGGTACATACACAAGAGCTTGTGTTCAAAGGTTAGCATTTTCAAGCATGATACATGTAAAAACCCACACACTTCAGGAGTTACTGTTGTTGCTCAGCAGTAAGTAACAAACCTGACTAGTATCCACGAGGAAGCTGGTTCGACCCCTAGCCTCGCTCACTGGGTTAAAGGATCTGGTGTTGCCGTGAGTTGTGGTGCAGACTGCAGACTTGATTCAGATCTGGCATTGCTGTGGCTGGGGTGTAGGCTGGCGGCTACAGCTCCAATTAGACCCCTAGCCCGGGAACCTCCATAAGCCACGGAGCACCCTAAAAAGCAAAAACACACACACTTCTGAATAAAATATACTCATCATTAAACACCAGAGAATACTATCATTTGGTGATAAACAGGTAACTTATTTTATTTCTGAGTTGGAGGCATATAAAGCGTAGACTATTTCTAACACCAGAATTTCCAGAGTGGTATCAAAAACAATTTTGTGTGGAAAGAAAAATGGATGGACTCATTACTTACTACAAAACACTATTAAATACAAGCCATCTGCATATTTAATTGTAACCCGATACACCTTAAAATGATTTCAGCTGAGTATGATTATTGTAATATCATTTTTCTGTTTTAAAAAAGGCTGCCAAAATACTTTGTAATTTTCTGTTGGCTGGCAGGTTATTTCAGAGATGCAAATGTTGAGGTATTAGCTTTTAGAAACTTCTTCTAGACCCATGACAAGTGAACACACAGTGCCACAGCTTCCCTCATTCCTACCGTGCTAAGTCTGAGTGATAACCACCTTGCTTCAGCCTTCAAACCGCCCGTTCCTTCACTCAGCAAACACCGATGCCCAGCGTGTGCCGGCGCACAGCAGTGATGATACAGACCGGGCCCTGCCCGACAGAACTCACACCATGGTGGAGAGGCAGCAAACGGCAATCACACATACTCTTCCACACGGTGATCACTGTGCTGGGAAGGAAGGCAGCAAAGGCCTGAAATCCAGTGGGTGCTCGCCACTTTAGAAGGATCTGACTAAGGCCTGAGGGCGGAGCAGGAGCTCACCACAGAAAGAGCAAGGGCAGAGAATTCCAGCAGGGGGAAGAGCAAGCAGGAGAGCCTGGAGGCAGGAAAGGCTCAGTGAATTAGCTTTTTTTTTTTTTTTTTTTTTTGGGAAGAGTAGCTGTTTTATTTTTATTTTTTTACCATTGTAACCATTTTTATTTATTTTTTTATGAGAATAAGCTTTTACTTTTCTTTAAATCTGTAAACCAGCTATAATGCAAAAATAAAAAAAAAAAAAAAGTCAGTGAATTAGCTTTTGAGAAGGACGTCCGTGAGGCTGAAGGAGACACTATGTGCTGGGTGCTGGAGGGAGGATACAGACAAGGTTGGCCAAATCACGCAGGGCCTTCAGGCTACTTACTGAGATGTTACTGAGGTAGTGGTTGGCAAACTTTTTCTGGAAAGGAGTAGATATTAAATATTCAGCCTCTGTCATATATTGTGTGTGTGTTTGCTTTGAAACTACCCTTTAAAAACTGTAAAACCATTCTTAAATCTTACGGGCCACAGATGGCAGGCCCCTGTTCTAAGGCACTTTAGCTATTCTGTGGGGAAAATGTTGGCAACTACGCAGAGCAGAATTAAAGAGATCATTTCACTGGCACACAACTAAAGGCACCAGTGCTGCCCAGGATGGAAAGGGTGCCTCTAGGAACGAGTGCCCTGATGTTGAGGGCCTTCAACAAGAGGGTACAAGAGCCCTTAGAAGTGACACTGGGCAGGCAGGTAGGGCATCTGCAGGTACTCTACCTGGAGTGCAGCTGCCCATAAATTCTGGGACTCTTTATTTCATCTGTTCACAAACCTCAAAAGACTATAAGAATGCCACCCAGAGAAACTGAGAAAAATTTACTTAGTAAAGAAAGTATTCACCAGAGTTCCCGTCGTGGTGCAGTGGAAACAAATCCGACTAGAAACCATGAGGTTGTGGATTCGATCCCTGGCCTCGCTCAGGGTTAATGATCCGGCGTTGCCGTGAGCTGTGGTGTAGGCCGCAGAAGCGGCTCGGATCCCGCATTTCTGTGGCTGTGGTGTAGGCTGGCAGCTACAGCTCTGATTCGACCCCTAGCCTGGGAACCTCCATATGTCACAGGTGCAGTCCTAAAAAGCAAAAACAAACAAAAAGTATTCACCATAAACACTGAGATATTGGTATATTTAAAACAGAGGGAACTTAAGTGATATAAGCCATGTTCCTTAAATGGCTGGGATTTACCCGAGGTGTTAAAAATGCAGGTCCCTGGGCCCCACCCAGACCTACTCGGTCAGACTCTAAAGGCAGTTTAACAAGTCTCCCAGGTGAGAAGCTTTTGAGAACCTCTGACCTACACCAGTTCTAAAAGCCTTCAAATGAAACCATTATGCTATTACCTCCTGGACTACAGGATTCCTCAAATTAGATTTTAAGATGACATTCTGATATTCAATCAAATAATATGAATAATATAATCCCATTTATTTATTATATATTAATAGCTACACAAAGTAAATAACTGAATAGTTCACTGGTGGGATAATATATGCTTTTAAAAAATGCATTTAACGTATAATAGCTTTTTTAAAAATAATGAATATTACTTGCATAATAAAAATATCGGCACACATGTATGGAAAAGGCAAACTGAAGTTCCAACTGAACTTTGAACATTATCTGTAGACTATGTTATTGCTGTTAGAAGGTAGGACAGTAAGGGAGGAAGCAGTGACTGTAAAGGCGCACAAGGGGGCTTCTAGGTGCTGCTTCTACAAACTGTGATCAGGTTATAAACTCCTCAAGCTGTAGACTTTGGGTGCATGCAATTTTCTGTACTGCTATAATAAAAATGTTTTTTAAAAAACTACTGCTCCTGAACAATGGCTGGAAAGTACACTGGACCACCTCCTTGAAAATAAGTTTGACATTTTGTATTAAGAACTTTGATATTTATAATAAATATCCATTGCCTTGACCCAGTAATTCTACCAATAGGATTTACTTTAAGGAAATAAAATACGTACTGAAACAGATATGCAAAGATGTACTCTGCAGTGTTATTTACAATATGAAAGAAAAGTAGAAATAAGCATCATATACAAATAAGAGAATAACTTATAGTAAACCCATACAATGTAATATTATATATTAGACATTACACTTAGAGTTAAGCGAACAGATAATTCACAGAAAAAACACAAATAATTAACCATGAAAAGATGCAGTAACCTATTAATAATCCAAGAAGTGCAAGCTACAAGATTATTTTTCCCAGTTAGACTGGGAAAGATGAAAAAGACAGACACTACTTTGTGTTGGTAAATGTATTAAGAAATATAGACTCTCACACTCTGTCATTAGAAATATAATTGATAAAGTCTTTTTGTAGGATACTCTGAAAATATTAACCAATGTTTAAAATGTCCATTTTCAGGAGTTCCCATTGTGGCTCAGCAGTAACGAACCCAACTAGTATCCATGAGGACATGTGTTCAATCCCCAATCCCGCTCAGTGGGTTAAGGATCCTGCATTGCCATGAGCTGTGGTGTAGGTTGCAGAGGCGGCTCGGATCTGGCGCTGCTGTAGCATAGGCTGGCAGACAGCTGCAGCTCTGATTCGAGCCCTAGCCTAGGAACTTCCATGGGCCTTGGGTATGGCCCTGAAAAGAAAAATAAACAAATAAAATGTCCATTTTCACCTAACTTTTTAGTAAATATTTAGGACATGCTCATAAAAATGGTTCCTGAATTATGTTTTACAATCGCCAAAAATTAACCACCTAAATATCTGTCAATAGGGTCAATGATTCACTGCAGTGGCTTGGGTCGCTGCTCTAGTGTGGATTCAATCCTTGGCCTGGAACTTCCACGTACTGTGTGTGTGGCCAAAAAATAAAAAAAGGATAATCTAAAACTACTTCGTCCTAATACAGTAGTTATTAGCCAATTACAGTTATGTATTGAGCATTTAAAATGGAGTCGGTGCAACTGAGGAATCAAATTTTAATTTTATTTAATTTTAATTAATTTAGGTTTAAATCCAGTTATTGGAAAACTTTTATATATGTCTGGAAAATACTGGGTATGCAAAACAACCTTTTCAACCGTTGGTTTTATAAATTCTAAATATAGATCAAGTATCTCTAACGCAAAGTTCACTTCTGATCTAAGGTGTGCTTATTAAGTCAAAAAATATATGCTGGTTTTAGTTTAAAAAAATGGTTAAAAATTTTTTAAATCTCAGTATTTTTATATTGATTACATGTTTAAAGGATAATGTTCTAGATATACTAAGTTAAATAAAATATAAGTTCACCTGTTTCTTTTTATTTTTAATATGACTACTAGAAAATTAAAGCTAGCTTGCAATTTAGTATTCCTGCTGGATAGGACTGCTCCAGATGTATCTGTATTGATATAAGACTATGTCCACAGATTTTTTCGTAGAAAAAAGTATAGACTAGTAAGTCACTTCTCCTTTTTTCTTTTTAGGGTCACAACTGCAGCATATCAAAGTTCCCAGGCTAGGGGTTCAATCGGAGCTGCAGCTGCTGGCCTACACCACAGCCATAGCCGTGCCAGACCCTAGCCTTGTCTTCGACCTACACCACAGCTCATGGTAATGCCAGATCCTTAACCCACTGAGCTGGGCCAGGGATTAAACCCACATCCTCATGGATAATAGTCAGGTTTGTAACCCACTGAGCCATAACAGGAACTCCTGTCATTTCTTTTTTTTTTTTGTCTTTTTGCCTTTATGTAGAGCCGCACCCGCGGCATATGGAGGTTCCCAGGCTAGGGGTCTAACAGGAGCTGTAGCTGCCGGCCTTCGCCACAGCCACAGCAACGCAGGATCCGAGCCGCGTCTGCGACCTACACCACAGCTCACGGCAACGCCAGATCCTTAACCCACTGAGCAAGGCCAGGGATTGAACCCGCAACCTCATGGTTCTTATTCGGATTCGTTAATCATTGAGCCACGAAGGGAACTCCCCATCATTTCTTTTAAGAATGAACTTCAATGTCCATAAAATGGCTAGGAAAAAATATAAAACTGTTAACAGTGATTATTTCTAGGGAGTGGAACTACAGAATGGAGTGGCATTTTCACTTTTTATTCAGCAAAATTATTTGCTCTTTAAAAATTGTAAGGAGCTCCAGTCATGGCTCAGCAGCTTTGAACCCGACTAGTATCCATGATGATAGAGCTTTGATTGATTCCTGGCCTTGCTCAGTGGGTTAAGAATCCTCAATGTTGCCGAGAGCTGTGGTATAGGCTGCAGATGCAGCTCAGATCCTGCATTGCTGTGGCTGTGTCACAGGCCGGCAGCTACTGCTCCAATTCAGCCCCCAGCCTGGGACCTTCCATATGCCGCAGGTTTGGCCCTAAAAAGACAAAAAAAAAGTTTTGTTTGTGTATTAGAGTTTAGATTTTTCTATTTTCTCCCTATTTTTCCCTCTTGTACAGTTTTTCTAAATTTCTTTAAAATAAGCATGCATGACTCTAATGAAATTCACATTTTAAAGTTCTAGTTTTGGGAGTTCCCATCGTGGCTCAGCAGAAACGCATCTGACTAGCATCTATGAGGATGTAGGTTCGATCCCTGGCCTCGCTCAGTGGACTAAGGATCCAGCGTTGCCATGAGCTGTACTGTAGGTTGCAGACACAGTTTGGATCCTGCATTGCTGTGGCTGTGGTAAAGGCCAGCAGCTGTAGCTCCAATTTGACCCCTAGCCTGGGAACCTCCATATGCCACAGGTGCGACCCTAAAAAAGCAAAAATAAGTACATAAATAAAGTTCCAGTTTTTAAATGTTCTGTTTAATAAAATATGTGTGCATGTGGGGGGGTGTGGGGGGGGTAGCTTTGATGGGCAGTGAACGCAATAGCTGTGTGGGGTGCATCCTGTGTGTGGTCACAGCCAAAGGTAAAGAGCTATGGCTATTTTCATAATGGCATTTTTCTGTGTAAGGTTAAAGCCGCCAGATACTGTACCAGAGATTACCTTCTTATTAGGTTTTGGAATTTTAAGCTATGTCACTCAACGGTTTTGAGCATTCTGTAACAACCTGTTATGGCAAAAAACATCATTACTCATCTTCTAATACATGAAGTTTAGAACAAGCATTCATGAAGCAGTTAGCTTCATAAGCATGGCTTTGATAAGCATGACTCACCTGCCAAAAGAACAACAAAGGTCCTGGTTACTTGTGCTCCTGCTTCCATCTTATACCATCTTCCAAGCTAAGCAAACAGCACACTGTAAATCCCGGTGCTTCCCACTCAGAGGTCTCACATCCTAATGTCATCTGTGCCCACACAGGACGCCTCACCCTTTTCGATTATACCAAAGCCATTTCTATCCTGACTTACAACTGACTATAAACAATCCTTAGGTTTAAAGAGGCTCGATTTTAGGGGGAGGGTGGTATAGTTCTGACTGCCTTTGAAAGATGAAACAAAGTTGAAGAATGTTAGGGAGGATAATGTAACTGATAAAGTAAACTGAGATCCAGAGAAGCTAAAGACTTGCCATGATGAAAATTTATTAAGATCATAAAGTAAACTGAGATCCAGAGAAGCTAAAGACTTGCCATGATGAAAATTTATTAAGATCTCGGCTGAGCCTAGAAGTCAGGTCTCCTCACCTCTCATTCACTGTCATTCACTGCAAAACCTTTCACTACTAAATCAACACCAGATTCCCTTCTGCAACAGTTTTATAACACAAACATTTCATATGCAAAACAGCTGATGTATAGGCAACTCCACAAATGTAAAAATGATTACCTCAAAAATACTAAGGCTTTATGCACAAAAACAAGAATATTTTGCTTTTAGAAAAAACAGCCAGCAAAACTTAAAAATGCACACAAGACTCTTTAAACAAAAATGACTTATTTTAAAAAAAGAGCAAAAACAGTGGACATTAATTGAGAAGAAACACAGTAGAAAGATTTAGTTCTGTCAACAGAACAGTAAAAAAGTGTATAATGTATCACTGACCACCTTGCCTAAAACAGAAAAAGCACAACTGGCATCAACTGTGGGTCAAAATGTATTCCTTTAAGCAACTAAACAAAACCCACTGATAATCCCTGATAATGGTTACAGAGGAGCTGACATAAACTTGCGATGTACAAATTCCTAATCTGAGCTTGGTTTTATGTTTCATTTTCCAAATCTGCTAACTTTCTGATCCCATGCTATCAATGCCCTCCCTGTGGAACCCAGAGAATTCTGGATATAAATACTATTCAGCTGAATCAACACAAGGTGCTTTTTTTTGGAAGAAAAAAAAAATCAAGTTAGCATCAACGACTACTTCCTTCTCTTCCACAAAACCTCAATTTGAATTTATTAAAATCACGGGAGCTAGGTACTATAAACCCACAACAAACAGTAACAGCTTCCAAAAAGGCGTCATAAAAAAAGGATGGTTA
>PVHT020000175.1:14815221-14830344 GCA_004024745.2 Catagonus wagneri
TAAAGGCAAAAAGACAAAAAAAAAGGGGGGGGGGCAGATCTAAATAAACACTTCTCCAAAGAACATGTACAGATGGCCAAAACACACATGAAAAGATGTTCAACATCACCAATTATTAGAGAAATGCAAATCAAAACTACCATGAGATATCACCTTATACCAGCCAGAATAGCCATGATCAAAGAGTCTACAAACAATAAATGCTGGAAAGGATGCAGAGAAAAGGGAAGCCTCTTACACCATCAGTAGGAATGTAAATTGGTGCAACCATTATGGAGGGTCCTCAAAAAACCAAAAACAGAATTACCATATGATCCAGCAATCACACTCCTGGGCATCTATTCAGAGGAAACCATGACTCAAAAAGATTACATGTACCCCAGTATTCACTGCAGTGCTACATACAATAGCCAAGGCATGGAAGCAACCTAAATGTCCATCAACAGAGGAATGGATAAAGAAGATGTGGTATATATAGTCCATGGAATATTACTCAGCCATAATAAAAATGAAATAATCCTATTTGCAGCAACATAGATTGACCTAGAAATTATCATGCTAGATAAAGTTAGACAGTGAGACACAAATATCGTATGATATCACTTATATGTGGAATCTTAAAAAAAGGGATACAAATGAATTTATCTGCAGAACGGAAACAGACTCACAGACTTTGAAAAACTTATGAATTTCACAGGGGACAGGATGGGGAGGGGAGAGACGGATGGATGGACTTGGGGTTGGGGATAGAAATGTTCTACAATTAGGTTGTGACAATGGTTGTACAACTATAAATATAATAAAAAAATTTTTTAAATCCTGGGACTCATCATATCCTCATGGATATGAACTCCCTATGACACTGAAAGCCACACCAATGCCCCTGGGACCACTTGTAATGCAGAGCTTCTTTCCCAGTAAGCAAATGTCAAAAATGAAAACATAGCCCGCATCTTCAAAGAATGTATCTTTCAGGAAAAAATAAAGTCATCCAAGCTTTCAAAACTGACTTCTTTCATTCTTTATAAAAAAAGAGTTGACACTGGCAGGATTAACCAACTCATTTTGTTTTTGAAGTGAACCCAGCACTAACTCCCAGTCACTGCTAGTTGAGCCTTTCCCATTCAACATTCCAGTCTGTTCCACGACAGTGAAGGGCTCACCATACCTACCAACCCTTAAGCAGTACATTCAGATGTCCGTAAGGCCAAAATTTTCTTATCTAGATCTCACCAAATTTGTCAGAAAGATGGGAGGAAGAAGTATTTCAGCCACTAGGGAGCTTTTGTTCCCAGATTCTGTCATTCAGTTGTGGCAGCAAATTACAGGATAATCATAGCTGCAATCTTCCTCAGCCTTTTGATTTCTCCTTTCTTCTTTGACCATGCTGACAGGCTCTGAACTGGCATCCATTCCAGTTCCCGTGGTTGTACAACAATTACTCCCAAACTTAATGACACTAAACAACCATTTCTTATGTTCATAGATTCTGTGGGTCAAGAATTCATGCTAAATACAGAATGGATGGCTTGTTCCCACTCCACAATGTCTGGGGCCTCAGCTGAAAGACTCGACAGGCTGGGGCTACAGAAGCAGGTGTTCTTCAGTAGCATCTCTGTGTTTGCATAGTCTCTCCATGTGAGCTTTCCAGCACAGTGGCTTCAGTATAGATGGACCTGTGTCCCCAAGTCAGAAAGACGTAGGTGGATGCTGAATTGGCTGTCCTTTGTAACTTAGGTTTCAGGAATAGAGCAGTGTCATTTCTGCCCCATTTTGTCAGTTGAGGGAGTTATGAAGGTCTGCCCAAGTTCAAGGGAAAGGAACAAGGATCTCAGTTTGATAGAAGAATGCCAGCTTCACAACTTGAGAAGAGCAAACGGGACGGGGTATATATTGGGGCAGCCTTCTTTGAAAAAGCATAATATGCCACAACATTTATACTTGGGGCAGCACCCATCCTGCATGTCTCTTTACAGAAGGGCCCCTATTTCATCAACACAGAGAAGCCAATGAAGGCAGATGGTTTCCATTCTACTAATGAAACCTGAAAAACCCAGGCTGTGCAAGCCTCTGCAACCCTATCACCCTCCCAGCCCACAGCCCATCAACCTGTTCCACCACCAACCCCTGGGGCTTGGTGAGGAGGAGCTCTTTTTACTGTTTGACTTCCACACTCACATCATTTTTATTTAAAGGGAAAAACAAACACGCTCTGCACTTGACCTTATTGCCATTTTGTAATTCAATTTCACTGTGATACCTTTCACAATAATTCCTGTGGAGAGGAAGTCTTTAGTTATGTATAGTTATACACAATTTTGACCTCAACTTGCTGCCACTTCCATAACTCCCCTGGGATAGCACTACTGCTGCCAATGCAGGTCAGAGTCACAGGTGACTTGAACTCATCCTCATTTTCAGTGTACCTGACACTACAGCCTTTCTATTTCCTTGAAACTCTCACTTCCTTGTTTTTGCAGCATTGTGCTCTTCCAGTTTCTACCAGTTTTTGCTTTCCTATTCCTCTACCTGGTCCCAGCGTTTCTCAGCACTTAAAAAAAAAGAGCAGTTCCTGTCATGGCTCAGTGGTTAACGAATCCGACTAGGAACCACTAGTCCTAGGGTTGCGGGTTCCATCCCTGGCCTTGCTTAGTGGGTTAAGGATCCGGCATTGCCGTGAGCTGTGGTGTAGGTTGCAGACGCAGCTTGGATCTGGCGTTGCTGTGGCTCTGGTGTAGGCTGGTGGGTACAGCTCCGATTAGACCCCTAGCCTGGGAACCTCCACATGATGCGGGTGCAGCCCTAGAAAAGGCAAAAAGACAAAAAAAAAAAAAAAAAAAAAAGATAAGCTGCTGCAGTGACAACACCACATCCTTAACCCACTGTACCACAAGAGAACTCCTCCCTCAGCACTCTTTTTACAGCTTCTAGGTGCTTATCAACACTAGCAGGTTCAAAACATCCCTTGAAGCTGATGACTCCCCAAATGCACTTTCAACCCTGATAATTCACCTGGGACTAATTCCTCTATTTTTAGCTGCCTATGGGATCATCCCCTTTGCCTAAAACCAAACCAATCCTCCCTCCAAAAAAGCAAGTATTCAAAGAAGAAAATAAAATAGAAAAAAAAAAAAAAACACCAAACTGCTTCCTTCTCTAACTTCCCCATTATAGTTAACAGTGACACTATTTTCCAAGATTTGAATCTTGTCTAGACAAGCATCACTTTTGACTCTTCCTCTTACTTCTCACCTTGCACAACCTCTACTTAAGTCCCACCCCTGGATTTTAGATCTGGAAGGAAATTTCAAGATAACTAGTCTGCACTCATTGGCAAATAAGAGAACTGGTGTTCAGACATTTTGGCTACTGGCCTCAAGTTCTTCAGAACCAGAGTATGAGGTGCCTTCCAGTACTAACAGCTACTTAATCCCATCTTTGCAAAGCCTCCAGACAAATCTATTTTCTTTGTGGAATCAGAAGACCTAGGGTTGAGCCCTTAGAAGTTGTTTGACTATAAGCAAGTGCATGGTAACTGCTACGTTAAAACTGCCTCCTGATGAAGAATTTACATTAGGAAACAGATTACATTTAAAGTCCTCAACTGGGTATTCCACGTCTCCTCCTCCTCCAAAACTGGCGACTTTAATCTCCAACTTGATCTCTCACTCAAACAAAATCTGTTTCAGTTGGCAGGTCTTCCTACCCTCCCTTTCCTCATTCCAACTCTAGCCTCTAGACTTTCACTCACTGCTTTCTCAGCCCCAAGCAGAAGAGTCCTTACAACTCTGCAAACGAAAAGCAGTATTTCCTCTAAGGCCCAGATTGAGGCCTTACTTGCTTCACTCAAGTGTCCCTGATCACCATTCCCACTGAGGAGGGGGGTGTCTTTTCAAGTTTTTTCAAAATCTCCACAGCATCCCAGCTCCACTCCAAAATCTTACACACAACGCACACTGTCTTTCTCCCACATTCTTTCACAAATCTGCACAGTATTCTCTAAACTAGACTACACTTTCAGGAGCGAACCACAGTACCAAGAATTCAATAAATCTTTTTTGTGGTTTTACAATGAAACATCTGATTGATTTTTAAAAAGTAGAAAATGAGACCTGACATATTGAATTTTACTGGTTGAAATTACTCTGCAAACAAGGATAATTTTTTTCATATTAACTATACCAATAAACAGTTTTCTCAACACTGAATAAAATGCACAATGTCTGCCTCAAAGGAGCTCATAATCTAGTGTTAAAAAGGCTTTACACACAAACACACACACACACACACACACACAAAGAGAGAGAAGGGGAAAATACCAGTCATAAAAAAAGAATGAAATAATGCCATTTGCAGCAACATGGATGAATCTAGAGATTATCACACTAAGTGAAGTAAATTAGGGAAAGACAAATACCATATGATATCATTTATATATTGAATCTAAACTATGATACAAATAAACTTATTTTCAAAACAGAAACAGACTCAATGATATGGAAACCAAACTTATGGTTACCAAAGGGGATAGGAAATAGGGGAGGGATAAATTAGGAACCTGGGATCAGCAGATACACACTGCTATATATAAAATAAACAAGGTCCTACAGTATAGCTGGGGAACTATATCCAATATCCTGTAATAAACCATAATGAAAAAGAATACATATATTTATATATAAGACCAAATCACCTTGCTGTACACCAGAAACTAACACAACATTGTAAATCAATTATACTTCAATAAAAAATACAAAAAAATTTTTTAAAAGAGAAAAAAAAGGCTGTACATATAGACAAGAGATGGTTAGAGGATAATACAATGTAATATATACGGTCTTGCTTACTTATGCCATTATTTCAACACTGACCCACAGCCAAGAACCTGGAAATAAAACTACCCTTATTCAGACACACAAAGCTCCCAAACCAGCAAAATAGTCAAGAATCACAACATTCATGCCTTATATCTACAGGAAAAGCTCACTTGGTACCAAAATATTCTCATATTCCAACGCTCAATTTCTCAGTGACTCCCTTCAATTAGAAGTTGCAAACAAGGAGTTCCCATCGTGGCTCAGTGGGTAACGAACCCGACTACGATCGATGAGGACCCAGGTTTGATCCCTGGCCTCGCTCAGTGGGTTAAGGATCCGACGTTGCCGTGAGCTGTGGTGTAGATCATAGATGTGGCTCGGATCCCACGTTGCTGTGGCCCTGGCGTAGGCTGGTGGCTACAGTGCCTATTGGACCCCTAGCCTGAGAACATCCATATGCCACGGTACGGCCCTAAAAAGAGAGAAAGACAAAAAAAAAAAAAAAAAAAAAAAAAAAAAAAAAAAAAAAAAAAAAAAAAAAAAAAAAAAAAAAAAAAAAAAAAAAAAAACACGTTGCAAACAAGACAAAAAAACAAACAAAAAAACCCCTGCAGAACCCAAAACTCAAAATGGGTTCACTTACTGAACACAATGATGAAAGTGACATAATTCAAATATGGCATTTTTCACCTAGAAAATTAGCCAAGATTTCTTAAAATGAGAATCTTAGTACTGGCAAAGGATTAAGGGAAAAAGGGCCCCTCAAACTTTGGGGGTACATGGGGAGTAGAGGGGTGATAGGGGTGTATCCTGGAGGGCAATTTGGTAATATGCATTAGAAGCTTTGAAAATGTGCATGCCCTCTGAATTAGCAATTCTGCTATAGGAGTACAGGCTTTGGAAATAATCAGAAGCAGAACTGAAGACCTGTGACAAGCTGGCTTGTCACTACATTATGTGTTAAAAGTGAAAAATTTAGGAACATCATAAATGTCACCCTGGGTGATAAATTATATAACACTTACATGACAAAATACAATGCAGTCATTAAAAAGCCTCCCTACCAAAGGCATTTTAAGGACTTAAAGAAATACAGATTAAGACAGTATGATCCCAACTTAAAATTACTAATAATAACAATAATAATACCCATTTATATAAATCCTGGACTTTCCAGTGACAAGCTCTTGAACTTGGAAGTTTGTTTTTACACTCTCTAAATTTCATTTTCTTCATTTATAAAATAATAGTACTAGTATCTATTTCATAAGGGTTAAAAAGACAATCCCTGTGAGGTTCTCAGTACAGTGCCTGATATATATTAAGAAATCAAAGAGTGATGGATAGTATTAAATAAAACAATAGAAACACAGATCAAAAAGATATCAAAACTTTAGGGAGCTCCCTGGTGGTCTAGTGGTTAGGACTCAGCACTTTCACCACTGCGGCATGGGTTTGATTCTTGGTCTGGGAACTGAGATCCCACAGCAAGATGAAGCACACTGTGGCCAAAAAAATAGACACGGAGTTCCTGTTGCGACACTGCAGAAATGAACCCAACTAGTAACCATGAGTAGCTCGTTTGACCCCTGGCCTTGATCAGTGGGTTAAGGATCTGGTGTTGCCATGAGCTGTGATACAGGTCGCAGATGCAGCTAAGATCCTGCATTGCTTTGGCTGTGGCCGGCAGCTGTAGCTCCAGTTAGACCCCTAACTTAGGAACTTCCATATGCCACGGGTGCAGCCCTAAAAAGCACGCGCGCGCGCGCGCGCGCGCACACACACACACACACACACTAAACACCAAAATTTTAACTAATTTTTTCTGGATGATGGCATTTCAATGAATTCTTAATCCTCTTCCTTATATTTTTAGTTCCTAAGTTTTCTAAAATGAACATACATTACTTTAAACGCAACTCCAATTTAAAAAAAACTAATAAATCAACGATAAAAATTATGGAAAAAAAAAAAGGTCTTTCAGAGAGGGCAGCCTGTTTGAATAGAGACATATAAGTAGACATTTAAAGAGAGAATGTTTACTGAGCACTTAATATATGCCCCAAACTGTGCCAAGGCAACTCATATGCATTAATTCATTTAAACCTCTTAATCAATAAAGCAGGCATTGTTAAGCCAATTTTGAACATAAGGAAACCAGTTCAGAGAGGATAATTAATGTGCCAACAGTCACAGAAAGTAATTGATAGAAGTAAAATTTCAACCCTAGGTCAGCCTGATTACCAAAGCTCAGTTCTTTCACCAAACTTCACTGCCTGCAGAAGTCACACAAAAAAGGAAAATTACACCCAGAAACCCATTTCCTTTCCCTTTACCCGTCTTTATTCTTCTGACATAATTTAGCACCACCCGACATACCACATATTTGTTCACTGTTACTGTCTGTCCTGAGAATGTAAGCTTCATAAGGCCAGGGATGTTAGTTCACTGCTGTACCCTTAGCACAGAAAAAAGACACTAAGTACTTTAGAATGAGGATCAGAATAGACCTGATCGTGTCTCTGGGGTCACATCTGGCAGCTTGCTGAAGAAGCTGCTTACAAGGGTCCAGGTGGAGAGCACAAGGACATGGACTAGGGTGGAGGAACCAAAACCAGAAACGAAGAGAAGATTCCAGAAATGGCTAGGAGGTGCACTGTTAAGACCTGATGGCCAAGTGGACATGGGACTGAAGGAGAATAGAGAGCCAGGAGTGAAGAGGGCTAAGAAGAGAAAGGCATTTGTAAATGGGGGAAGAAAAGAGAGATGGGGAAGACATCCATTTCACAGTGTGGGGGGTGTCGAATAATTAACAGAAAACACAGACAAGCACTTAGGAGAGAGCTGGGTCAGAGTGACTGGGGTGTGGAATGTGCACAGATATGCAGGGAGGGAGGGGTCACCTGACACAATGGGAATTACCCAGTGAGAACACACAGGAGAGGGGCAACTAGACAAACTACAACTTAAAGGGCAGGCCTGGGGTGACTCAGTAGAGCTAGGAGCTCCAGTAGTGAAAAAAACCACTGGCAAAGTCTGTGTCAGGTAGGGTCACACTTGCCCCAAGAGCCCAGCTGGGGTAGTTTCATCCTGTTGTGGGCTTCTGCTCTGAACAAGAATACAACGACAGTGTCAAAACCTCACAAAAGGAGCCTCAAACACTCAGGCACTAATCGCTGCATATTTTTGTCTGTCTTCTTTTTTAGGGCCGCAGCTACAGCACATGGAGGTTCCCGGGGCAGGGGCCCAATCGGAGCTGTAGCTATGCCACAGCCACAGCCAAGCCAGATCCGAGCCGCATCTGTGACCTACACGACAACTCACGGCAACACCAGATCCTTAATCCATTGAGCAAAGTCTGGGATCTACCCTGCATCCTCATGGATGCTAGTTGGATTCATTTCTGCTGAGCCACGATAGGAACTCCTGAATATTTAAATTAAAACAGCTTTTTAGGAGTTCCACCATGGCTCAGTGGGTTAAGAACCTGACTAGTATCCACGAGGATACGGGTTCG
Source organism: Catagonus wagneri (assembly GCA_004024745.2). Classification (NCBI taxonomy): domain Eukaryota; kingdom Metazoa; phylum Chordata; class Mammalia; order Artiodactyla; family Tayassuidae; genus Catagonus; species Catagonus wagneri. The sequence goes on from PVHT020000175.1 coordinate 14,823,556, forward strand.
ACCCCTGGCCTTGCTCATTGGGTTAAGGATCTAGCATTGCCGTGGCTGTAGTGTAGGTGGGCAGCTGCAGCTCAGATTCAACCCCTAGCCTGGGAACTTCCATATGCTACACATGCAGCCCTAAAAAGAAAAAAGCAAAAACAAAACAGCTGTTTAACTGGTCTTTTTTTATGTTTCTTCACACTGATGCATCCAACACTACTACCAAATCAATATTACTGAAATCCTAATTTCATGTTATTTCTCTGCTTTAAAAATCTCCAGTGGCCTCAAGATGAGACTCTTCTTGACCCTATTCTACCTGTACTGTGAAATGGTAACAGTATAAGTAGAATTAGGCAGCTGAAATTTGAATCCTGGGTCCACCGCTTATTAGCTGTGTGACCCTGGGGAAGTTAAGTCACCTCCCTCGGCTCCTCATCTATAAAATGGGGTAATACCCACGTCATAGAGCTGTTCTTACAAAATGGAATTTTTTTCTTTCTGTCTTTTTGCCTTTTCTAGAGCTGCACCTGCGGCATATGGAGGTTCCCAGGCCAGGGGTCCAATCGGAGCTGTAGCCGCAGACCTACACCACAGCTCACAGCAACGCTGGATCCTTAACCCACTGAGCAAGACCAGGGATCAAACCCGCAACCTCATGGTTCCTAGTTGGATTCATTAACCACTGAGCCACAACGGGAACTCCCAAAGTGGAAATTCTTATAAAGTGCTCACTTAGCACACAATGCCTGGCATAGGAGTTTCCTCCTTTAAATGTCAGCTATTATTATTATTCTTATTACTTTTCCAAATATACTTCCTACCTCACCTGGGATGCTTTCCATGATTTCTAAACACACAATGCCCGTCTCAAGGCTTCTGCTGATAGTGTTCCCACCCACGAACCACTACCACCAAGGAAAATTTATTCAACATTGATGCTGTATACTCAAGGTGCTGGGCTGGAAATACAGGAAAAACAAGCAGACCCTTAGACCTCACAGTCTAATTATGAAAGACAGCCAGAGGAAGAGGTGCAATAATGTGTGTAGGTGCCAAGGGAAGCACTTCCTGGAGGCAGTGAGAGGCTGACACTGAATCCAAAAAGCTGAGTGGGTAAATTAGGCGAAGTAAGAGCACCCAGTACTGCAGTCACAGTCACAATACTGAGTCTGGTGGTGCTGGAGCTCTACATTAAAGGCAGGCAGAGTGAGCAAGGGTGGAGGAAGGCTGCATTCCGAAGTGTCTAGACTTTACTCCGTAGGCAACAGGCTGCCACTAAACGATGTTAAGGAGGGAACTCCTGCTTGGGTTCTAGAAAAGCTACACCTGTGCTGCCCAATATGGAAGCCACATGTGGCTGCTGAACTGTGCTCGTGTGACTGAGGAACTGAATTCTAAATTCTAAGTCATTTAACTTTAAAAACTGATATGCACTTCAGTTACCAAAAATTCTGAAAGTATATACGGAATAATCTGGGTACATCAATCCACTTTTTGAACTGTAAGTTTAATGAACTCTAAATACAGATCAAGTGTTTCTGATGAAAATTTACCATCCAAATTGAGATGTGCTGTAAGTTTAAAAAGATTTTGAAGGCTTAGTACAGAAAGGGAAAGATCTTCCATTAACAATCTTTATATTCATCACATGTTGAAATATTTTGAGTATACTGGTTAAAGATGACATTAAAATTAATTTCACTTGTTTTCTACTTTTTATTGCCTCTACTAGGCATGTAACAAAGCATGTGTGGCTCATACGGGCATTCTGGAGAGCACCCAGCCAGCAGAACTAAGGCAGATGAAAGAGGAAAGGGATTGGAAGCAAGAGGACCAAATGGAGACTTTTTTGTCTTTTTAGGGCAGCACCTGCGGCATATGGAGGTTCCCAGGCTATCGGTCTAATCGGAGCTACAGCTGCTGGCCTATGCCTCAGCCACAGCAACGCCAGATTCAAGCCGCGTCTGCGACCTACACCACAGCTCATGGCAACACTGGATCGTTAACCCCCTGAGTGATGCCAGGGTTCGAACCCACAACCTCACAGTTCCTAGTCGGATTCGTTTCCGATGCGCCACGACGGGAACTCCTGGGGACTCTTCTTCATAAGAGTCCAGAAGAGACACAGGCCTGAACCCTAAGTGCTACCCATCTTCAAAACATAAGACCTTCCACTACGTCTAAAGCTTTTCCAACCACAGCCATTCCTAATGAGATGCCTTTCTCAGAACCACGGGGGCACAATCTTCTGTAGCATTCACTTCGACATTTAATCACTTACCACCTGTCATTTCTACTTAATTTGGGGGTAAGTTGTTTCTCAGATTAGACTACCAGCTCCGAGGCTAAGGGCCACAATTCAAGCATCTTTAATTTTTTCCACATTGTGGGGTGCATTTTCAAAACTTTTAATAAGCAGAGGTACATGATTCCATACATTCCTTCACACAGTTTGGAGGCACTCATGTAGCTAATTTTACTTTTCCACAGCAGAAGGTGTTTTTTCTTATTTGCCTTTTTTTTTTTAAAGCACTACACCTGATCATATGGACATTCCGCCCAGGCTAGCAGTCTGAATCGGAGCTACAGCTGCTGGCCTACACCACAGCCACAGCAACGCCAGATCCAAGCCTCATCTGCAACCTACACCACAGCTCACGGCAACACCAGGTCCTTAACCCACTGAGCGAAGCCAGGGATCGAACCCACGTCCTCATGGATACTGGCCGGGTCCATTTCCCTGCGCACCACAACAGGAACTCCCACGCAACAGAAGGCTCTGACATCTTAAGAACGTGAGCTAAAATGATGTCAAAGTCAAGCAAGACTCAAGGCCAATGTTCCAATAAAGCAGTGATATCTAATCAGTGAGCAAGCACTGGTGAACTGCACTGGCTACTATCAGGAAAAAAAGTCAAGATGGCAAAGCAATTTTGCATTTTCACACATTCCATTAAAAATTTTAAAATTCTGATTACCTACAGTCTCTACAGCCAGAGATAACCTTTGCAACCCTAAGGATTAAGAACGTTCACTCAAGGAAAAAACAGTTTTCCTATTTAAAAATTATCCCCTAAAAATCAATCCTTCTAATAAACCACACATTTTCCAGGTAGAGAGCCACATGTTACCAATAATCTAAACTTGGCATTTTCCCATTTATATTAAAGTCAGGTTAAAAAAGCTTTTAAAGGAAATGTTAGAAATACATAAATATATTTTACTGTATCATGGATAATAAAGTATTTCACTTAAAGTACCATTTCAATTTTGTAAAATGAACCCTCAAAAAAAAAAGGAAACACTCAAGCAACTGGTCAACTTTAACCCCTACATAAATAGAAAGCTAGCAGCAACTAGTTGAAAGCAAAGAGATATTGTATGGTTATTGGCACTGATTTTCCCCGAATTTTGCAGTTCTCAGATTTTTTTTTGACACTTAAAAGCCGACAAGTTATAACAACAGAATCGATTTTTCCTTCATTTGTTTAATGCCTACAAAACCTATATAAAAACAGAGTGCAATTAAAGCTTCTATCTCCAAACAAACAATTGAGCAATCAAAGATGGAGTCACGACACCTCTTAGGGAAAAATAAGTTAGGGCAGTTCTAGTCTCAAAGGCAGAAAAAAGAAATGGGGGAAACCTGTCAAATAGCCTGGATGAAATCAGGGAGTTAAAAAGAAAGCACTCATTTCCTTTAGCACTGTGGGAAAATCCCTGTGCTAACAGAAAGCTAAGGAAAGTTTGGTTTGGCTGATTTCATCTTGTTTTCCTTCCAACATCATCACTGAGTTTGAACAGCGGCTTTCTTCCCCTCCCATTACTCGGTAAAAACTCCCCCACTGAATAGAGTTGCCTTCCGGAGCCTCGCGCCCCCGCCTCCCAGCCTGCAAACGTGCTCAGACGCCTCTGGGCTTGTTGTGGTCTCGCCAGTCAGCGGGCCAGCGCTCCAAACTCAATGGACAATGGGAGCTCACCCCCGTCCACGCTAACTACAAAGCTCAGGAGGGCCATTTCCCTTTTCCTGCCCAGATGCTGTTTTTCCCCCTTCCAAGCAGGGCCCGGTGCTCCACTACAGCCCCACTTTGATCTGGGACGCCTGTCTCCCTCCCCACCTGCGGAACTGCTGAACCCCTCGGCACCCCCCATAAGTTGTAGGACGGCACACAAGCCAAGGGGGACGCCCCCCAAGGGGCCTGATTGGGGGCACGGTTTCAAAGTCCAGCTAGCACCGAGAGGAGATGTCTCTGGACGCTTTATCATAGCCCTTAAGGCTAAACCGTACCCACGCCAGACTCTACTTGTCTCCCCTCCCCCTATAGCGAGAAAAGCGGAGAGGTGAGGGCAGGCAGCCCTGCCACCTCCTTCTCCCGTGGAGCCCTCCGCGACACTCACCCTTTCACCACAAAGAAGGGGTCCTCCATGGACATGGCGTCCCGGCCCCCGGCCGCCTCACGCCTGCTCTACGCACAGGGCGCCCGCGCCCTCCGAATCTCTCTCTGCGCACCCCACCCGCCTCGCGCAGCAGCCCGCGTCTCGGCCTGGGGACCTGTAGCTGCTGCGCGCGCAAGCAGGGGTGCAACGGCCCGCCGCGGTTCCAGTACTGGTCCGCACCTCAGACCGAGTCAGTGCCTCTGACACCGGCCCCCGCGCGGCCCCCTCCGCCGCTCCTCCCGGCGCGTCCGGCCGCTTGGCCCCGCCCCCAGGTCCCTCAGTCTCGACCAATCACGAACGCCGTCAGCCTCACCACTTCCGCACTCGCGCTCACGTGACAAGAGCCAGCCCCCACCCCTCGTCAGCCGGGCCTGGGCCTTGAGCTACAAGACCCTGGAGGCGGGGCTTTGGCGGCGGTGGAGAGGGCGGGTCTTCTCGCGACTTGCCTCTCAAGATTCTGGAGGGGAAGGTAGTCAGGTTTCCTAGATACGGAGTAATACCTGTTTTGCACAATCCTTTCACCTTTCCTCTACTTTTGATACTTATTTTGATAACATGTAGATAGAAATCCATCTCGTCCTCGACTTACAATAAAGCGTGCTCGTGTACATTATCTGACTATGATAATATTGCACAACTCCTTTATGTAGGTCTTATGTGTCCAGCAATGCGCTGAAGGCTATATGTGAGGTATCTCAGTATCCTTGGAGGGGAAGGTATTATTATGCCCATTTTGCAGATGAGAAAAATTCATATCGGTTTCAAGTTTCCGTGTGCTCACACAACTTGGACAGGGCAAAGCCCCAGATTCTGTGCACTTTCCACCAGATTAGGATGTGTTTTTGTGTGTGTGGTGGTGTTTTGCTTTGTTTTTTTTCTGTGTTTTTGGAGTGATCAGTAAGATAATTTTTTCATACAGCATATGGTACTTCCCAGAAGAGAGCACTTTTGAAGGACAAAGAAGAGGCCAGGTGTGGCAACTTCTTACCAGCTAAGTGGTTCAAGAGCTCTCCCAGGAAGCATTTTGGTCAGAACAGTTTATCAAACTCATATGCTAGATAGTCTATGGGTTTTGTGAACTTTAATGGCTGATTATCATTGAGCACATACTGTGTGGCGGGCACTGAGCTAAGTTTATCCTCAGTTGCTCTCACAATGAGCAACTGTTGTAATCCCCGTTATACAGATGAGAAATCTGAGATTCTTGGAATTTAAGTGACTGGCTTAAAGTTACCAGTCTTTTTGACGATAGAGGAGTCCTCAGAGCCAGACAAACCCTGTTTGAACCTGGGTTCTGTTATTCAGTTCTTCATCTATAAAATATGAATGAAAATATTTAGCTCATGGATTGTCATGCAGTTTAAATAAAAATGCCTGGATGGCGTTCCCGTTGTGGCTCAGTGGGTTAAGAACCCGACTAGTATCCATGAGAATGTGGGTTCCATCCCTAGCCTTGCTCAGGGGGTTAAGGATCCAGAGTTGCCTCGAGGTGTGGCATAAGCCAAAAGCTGCAGCTCCTATTGGACCACTAGCCCGGAACTTCCATATGCCGCAGGTGGAGCTCTAAAAAAGGAAAAAAAAAATGCCTGGAAACCTCAAGTCTCCCACAGAGTGGGAAGTGAAGTTAGGTAACCAGTCTGGAAGCTGCTGTGGTCATCTCACCTGAAGGAATGAGGACTAGACCAGGATGGCAGGAATTGCAAATGAAGAGGAAGGAGAGAATCTGATGATTCCAAGGAAAAACGATACAGAACATCTGGACGTGATGAGAGATTGAATGGGGTTAGGGAGGAAAGAGGTAGAAGTCAAAGACTCCAGGCTTTTCCAAGACCCTGGAGAAGCAATGGAGGTCAGATGTGGCAGGGGGGAGCTCCTGGAAGAGAACCGTTTTGGTTCTGAACATATTGAGATGAGGAACTGAAAAGGGATCATCTTTTATTCATTCAGCAAACACATGGAAATTGAGAAGGAGATGAGAATGGTGATTAAGAGCCATAGCTGCAACCAGATTATTTGGGTTCAAATGCCAGTTCTGCTACTTCCTGACTATTGCATCGTGGGCAAAGTGCTTAGTCTCTCACTGTCCTCAACTATGAAATGGAAACCAAAGTAACACCTCCCTCATAAAGTGGTGTGAGGACTGAATGAATTGCTGTCTGAAAAACACTTAGAACATATCTGGCACGTGTTGTAGTCTTACCGTGTGCTAGGTACTGAGGACAAATAGATGAACATGCTTGGTCGTTGCCATCAAGGAATTCAGAGACTGGTGGGAGAGACAGGCCATTACACAAAATGAGAAAAGAACATGGGTCGCCATAGAAACACAGAAAAAAGCTACCAGTTTATTTGTGTTTGGGGCGGGGG
>PVHT020000175.1:14830444-14912174 GCA_004024745.2 Catagonus wagneri
CATGATAAGTGAGGGAATTGACAGGATAATGCTGGCATTTGAGACAGGTGCAGCAGTAGCCAAAAAGTCACCTGGGAGGTCATGGTCCAGAGAAGGGATGGGGGTGTCCTGAGATGGACTCACTGCAACTAAGATGAAGAGGAGGGATAGATAAGTTTTTAAAATACTGAGAGGCAAAATCTGGAGACTTGGTGAATGAATGGTTCAGGGTGTTGGGGAGTTGGTGAAAGAGGAAGGAAAGTTTCTCGAGTTGGAAGTGGGTAATTGTTAGTTCCAGTCACTAAGAAAGATGACACAGAAAGATGACACAGAAGGGTTCGATTTAAGTTTGATATAAACTAGCTGCTAGCATATTGGTTTTCCCCACTAAACTGTAAGCTCCTGGAGAAAGGAGATTATCTTAAGGTTATTATCACCTCAGTGCCTGGGATAGCCTCTTATCTAGTCCATGAATTTATTAATTAAACCACAAATGAAAGTCAGAATTTATTTATTTATTTATTTATTTATTTATTTTGTCTTTTTGCCTTTATGTAGAGCCGCACCTGCGGAATATGGAGGTTCCCAGGCTAGGGGTCTAATCAGAGCTGTAGCCACCATCCTACACCACAGCCACAGCAACACGGGATCTGAGCCGCATCTGCAACCTACACCACAGCTCACGGCAATACCGGATCCTTAACCCACTGAGCAAGGCCAGGGATCGAACCCGCAACCTCATGGTTCTTAGTCAGATTCGTTAACTACTGAGTCACGAAGGGAACTCCGAGAAGTCAGAACTTAATAAGCAGAAATCAAGAGGCTAGAGAACAGATGCTTGGAAAGGCCCCATAAAATCAGGGGTTTGGAAAAATACCAACAACGGAGATAGTGGAGGGTTGCGATAGGAAATGTGTGTGTATGTGCAGGGGGTCCCTTTCTTTAATATGTCACCTCCTTCACCCTGTCTCAAACCAACCTAGACCTTGGCCTCCACTGCCCCAGGGAAAGGGAAGTATAGGTTAAAATGCAAGGAGAAACAAAGGAAGCTATTTTTTTTCTAAGTTTAACAGGCTCCAGGTCCTGGCATAAACAATAACACAATAACTCAGGAAGAATACTCAGCAAAAAGCCATCTCCTCTACCTCCCCATCTCCCCCCGCCCAAAAAAAAGAATGAAAAATTCTCATGCAGTAAAATAATCACGCAGTAAAAAAATTCTCATGCCTTGGGGTGGGGAGTATTGACTAGGAAAGGAATCTTTCTGGGGTGATAGAAATGTTCTGCATTTTGATAGGAGTGTGTGTTACACAGGTGTATGCATTTGCCAGAACTCGTCAAGCTGTTACATCTAGATTCTGTCCATTTTGCCAGAGAAGGCTCACATTGCAACCTTGATTTTGTGTGGAGTCCGAGGAAGGCATCCAGGAGAAGCTCGGGTCCCTGAGTGAGTATCCACAGTTTGACGAGAGAGTGATGGAGGGAGCTTACTGTTGTCCTGTAAGGTATCTTGTGCTGAAATAGGAAATGCCTATGCAGAGAAGAGGGCATGGGCCACCAGGCCACGGATCCCATGAAGATGAGCAACAGAAAGGATCAAATCACACCCTGTTGCTAAGGGTGCCAGGATAGACCTAAGCCACCCCCATCCCCTAAAAGCTGTGGGAGTTCCATAACACTCCCACAAGGAGATCTCTTCCATTCTCAAATGAGAATAACACCCAACCTCTTCCCTCACTAGGTCATTTTAAGGACCAACTAGGATGATAAATGTGAAAGTATTTTGAAAAGTATTTAAGGTACTAAATATATGCCTCCCTAAAGCCTTTAAAAAATAATTTAAAATTTTAAAATTGTGAAATACACATAACATAAAGTTTACCATCTTGGGAGTTTCCTTTGTGGCTCAGCGGTTAACAAACCCAACCAGGATCCATGAGGATGTGGGTTCAATCCCTGGCCTTGCTCAGTGGTGTTGCCGTGAGCTATGGTGTAGGTAGCAGATGCGGCTCAGATCCCACATTGCTGTGGCTCTGGAGTAGGCTGGCAGCTGTAGCTCCAATTCGACCCCTAGCCTGGGAAACTCCATAAGCCGTAGGTTCAGTCATAAAAAGAAAAAAAAAAGAGTTTACCATCTTAACCATTTTTGGGGGTGTCCTTTGTCCGTTTTTTTAGAGCTGCACCCATGGCATATGGAGGTTCCCAGGCTAGGGGTCTAACAGGAGCTGTAGCTGCCAGCCTTCACCACAGCCACAGCCACATGGGATCTGAGCCGTGTCTGCGACCTACACCACAGCTCACAACAACGCCAGATCCTTAACCCACTGAGCGGGGCCAGGGATTGAACCCTCAACTTCGTTTCCTAGTCGGATTTGTTTCCGCTGCGCCACAACGGGAACCCCCCATCTCAACCATTTTTAAGTATACAGTAAAGTACATTCACATGGTTTCTCAACCAATCTCCAGAACTCTTTTCATTTGCAGAACAGAAACTCTGTATCCATTAACACCTCCTTATTCTCCTGTACCCCTACCTGGCAACCACCAACCAACTTTCAATCTCTATGAATTTAACGTCTCTAGATACTTCATGTAAGTGGAATCACACAGTATTTGTCTTTTTCTGATTGGCTTTTTTTCACTAACCATAATTTTCTCAAGGTTCATTCATGTTGCAGCATGTGTCAGAATTTCCTTCCTTTTTAAGGTTGAGTAATGTTCCATTGTACATTTTGTTTACCCATTCATCCACTGATGGATGTTTGGGTTGCTTCCACCTTCTGACAACTGCGAATAATGCTGCTGTGAGTGTGGATGTACCAATATATCTCTGAGACCCTGTTTTCAATTCTTTTGGGTGTATACCCAGAATTGGGACTTCTGGATCATATGGTTATTCTATTTTCAGTTTCTTGAGGAACCACCAGAATGTTTTCCGTAAGAGCTGCACCTCTTTTTTACTTGGCCATGCCCTCAGCAGTGACCTGAGCAGCAGAGCCACAACAATGACAATGCCAGATCCTTGACGCAGTGCGTCACAAGAGAACTTCTACATTCCTGCTAACAGTGCAAAGGGTTTCAGTTTATTTACATCCTTGCCAACACTTGTTATTTTCTATGTATGTGGTTTTGTTTCTCTAGTAGCCAGCCAAATAGATGGGAAGTGTTGTCTCGTTATGGTTTTGATTTGCATTTCCTTAATAATTACTGACATTTGAGTATTTTTTCATATTAACATTTCATTGTAGAAAATTATCAAACTTTAAATGCATTTTCCTATGTATGAAAAATTTCTACATATAAAAACAAGTGGTGGAGTTCCCATCGTGGCTCAGTGGTTAACAAATCCGACTAGGAACCATGAGGTTGCGGGTTCCATCCCAGGCCTTGCTCAGTGGATTAAGGATATGGCGTTGTCATGAGCCGTGGTGTAGGTCGCAGACGCAGCTCAACTCCCGCATTGCTGTGGCTGTGGCGTAGGCCGGTGGCTACAGCTCGGATTAGACCCCTAGCCTGGGAACCTCCATATGCCGTGAGTGTGGCCCTACGAAAGGGCAAAAAGACCAAAAAAAAAAAAAAAAAAAAACCACACACACACACACACACAAATGGTGGAGTTCCCATCGTGGCTCACCAGAAACAAATCTGACTAGTATCCATGAGAACCCCTGGCCTCGCTCAGTGATGTTGCCGTGAGCTGTGGTGTAGGTCACAGACGTGGCTCAGAACTGGCATTGCTATGGCAGTGGCGTAAGCCAACGGCTACAGCTCTGATTCAACCCCTAGCCTGGGAACTATATGCTGTGGGTGTGGCCCTGAAAAAGACAAAAAAAAAAAAAAGGTTTATTGGCCATTTGTATATCTTCCCTTTTGATATGCATGTTTATGTTCTGGAACACTCCAGACAACACTCATTCTCGTTGGCTTCCACTGACCTGGCCGTGGCTGTCTACATTTCCCAGCAAGTACCACAGGAAATATCCACACACTGGTCATGTTTTCTTTCCTCTGCTTGGTTGTTACCAACACCTCCACCCTTATCTACACACTAGATTAAAATAAACCAAGAAGAATTTTAGTCAGTTTATATATCTAACACAAGGAAGTGATTAAAATTTTATGGAATATCCTGTTCATGGTCACTAGAAATGTTTTAAAGTGTGTGATGGCATGTATTAAAAGTAGCAAGATACAAAATCCTAAATGAAATATGATTTTGATCCATTCATTGAAGCTTTTTATACATAGAAAAAAGAAAATGTACTTAAATTTGGCAATTTTCTACAATGAAATATTTACTTGAATAATGAGAAATTGTAAAAAGTAAAAAAAAAAAGAAAAATTAAAGAAAGATAAATAAGAAAGCCAAGTGACCACATATGAAAAAACACATCAAAGTTTAGCAGTTTTAAATCCTTTTTAGAACAAGGCAAGTTACCATTTGCAGCAACATGGATGGACCTAGAGATTATCATACTAAGTGAAGTAAGTTGTATGGAGAAAGACAAATATCACTTATAGATGGGAGCTAATAAAAATGACATAAAAGAACTTATAAAACAAACAAACTCACAGACTGCAAAACTGAACTTATGGTTACCAAAGGGGAAACCATGGAGGAAGGGATAAATTGGGAGGATGAAATTAACATATATAAGCCACTATATATAAAATAACTAACAAAGACCTACTGTACAGCACAGGGTTCTGTAATGATACACAATGTTCTGCAATAATCTATATAGTAAAAAAGAATGGACATGTGTATATGTAAATGTATAACTGATTCACTTTGCTGTATATCTGAAAGTAACACACTTTAAATCAAATATACACCAATAAATTTTTTTAAAAAACACAGACTAAGGCAAGTAGGAAATGTATGAATGAATGGGTATTTATGAGTACTAAAAGTTAAAATACACTTTTAGAATTTAGTGAGTACTGAAAGTTAAAATGCATTACTAGAATTCAGTAAACTTCTTGAGAAAACAGTAAGTTTGAACCACTCTCGAAGGGCAAGCACGACTTTACTATCCTCTATGAATTTGTTAATGCACAGGGAAAGAAAAACCACAATCTCTCTTGGTTGACTAGCAAATAACAGTAACAGTAATAGTGATTACTAACATTTACTTACTATGAACCAGACTTATTTGCTAAGTAATATACATGCATACTCTTCAGAAGTGGCTCCAGAATTTCTACATGGGGCAGGTTTTAGACTGTAATTTGTTTGGACATCAGGGCTAGGAAGCTTGAACTGAGGTTACATGGCAGACCCACAGTGTTTTCTTAAATTGAGGGTTTATTTGGAATGGTGATTATGTGTGTGTGATAATGCTCTGAAGTCCCAAGAAGTGACTTGGTTCCACCACTGCCGATTTCATTGAATCCTCACAACAACTTTGCAAGGCAGATATTGTTATAAACCTCATTTTCTGCAAGAGAAATCTGAGGCTTAGAGAGGTTAATAATTTGCCCAAGGTTTCATAGGTAGGAAATGACAGAACCAGACCCAATTGAAAATAAGTTCATCTGATTCCTAAACCCATGTTCTTTGCTGTAGAATATTATACTGCCCATTTGTACATGGGGTAGCCTTACCCCCAAACTGGTGAATGGATATTACAGAAGCACAGAAAATGGCTCAAATTAGATTTCACAGACATGTGCATACATGTACACACATGTACACGCCCACACACACTGAATTTTTTTAAACAGCCCAGAGGAAACTACTTATTGAATGTGATAAAGTACATTACAGTTTATTGAAAACAACCTATTTAGTGAATGAGACACTTTTGCTAGCTTAATAACTTGTCTTTTGGTTTTTGAAGATGACTTGGCTCATTTGCAAATGGTTCAGATTCTTCAGATGAGCCTTAAGATATGAGGCAGTAAAAAGCCAAAGACATAATTAAAGGAATCCATGGTAAACAAGATGGACACAAGCCAGTCTGAGATCCAAGGACAGATAATTGCTCAGAGTAGAGCGAGTTCCCAAGGAAATACACAGGACACTCCCCACCCCAGTGCTTCCCCGCTTAGGGGCGGTCCTCACTTGTCCTTTAGGATCTCTATCGGTATCAATTATTTTATTTAAAAGTTAAGGACTATTAAAGCTATGCTATAAAAAAATGAATGTTGATATTGGGAAATTGCTGAGTGAAAAATAAATTACAAAACAATATTAGGATGTGTTAGGATGTGAAACCCCATTTTGATAAAATGAACCCCAAAGTTGTGTTTGGGGGTTCCTTGGTGGCTCAGTAGATTAAGGATCTGGCATTGTCACTGCTATGGCATGGGTTCATTCCTGGCCTGGAAACTTCCACATGCCATGGTTAAGCCCCTGCAAAAAAGTGTGTGTGTGTATATAGTCATAGCAAAAGCTCTGAAAAGACATGTACTAAAATGTTAATAGTAGTCTTCTCTGAAGAGTTTTTTTAATTTTATATCTTATCATTCTGATTTTTTGGTGTGTTTTTCAAGTTTTCTGGATTGTATTTGCTAATTTGCACTTTGGATAACATGACAAAAAAATGAAAGGCATGGTCACCACACCTACTTAAAATTTTTTTTTATTATCACCACACCTACCTAAAATTTTTTTTATTAAAGTATAGTTGATTTACAGTCTTGTGCCAATTGCTGCTGCACAGCAAAGTGACTCAGTTATATATATATATATATATATATATATATATATATGTGTATATATATATATATATATGAACAGAAATTCAAAGGAACAAGTAAAAACACTGCCATGGAACTCCAGTGCCTGTGAGAAGTATCTGGGACTAGTGGGGACTCTGGGAGTGGCACATGGATGTCCTAAACTTAAGTGAAGAATCAAGGAAAGAAAGAAGGAGGGAAGCAGGAAGGAAAGGAAGAAAGAAATAAAAGATCTGAGAAGAGAAGGTGCTAGGAGATGCTGAGAAGGTGTCAAAATTTAATTATTTGGCTTCTTTTTTTCTTTTGGAAAATGGAAGACACATAGTTTTCTATTGATGATATAACAAATTAACACAAACTAAGTGCCCTAAAACAACACAAATTTATTCTTACAATTTTGGAGATCAGAAACTGACCCAAAAAAAAGGAGTTCACGTCGTGGTTCAGAGGTTAACAAACTGGACTGACATTCATGAGGACGCGGGTTTGATCCCTGGCCTTGCTAAGTGGGTTAAGGATCTGGTGTTGCTGTGGCTCTGGCGTAGTCCGGTGGCTACAGCTCTGATTTGACTCCTAGTCTAGGAACCTCCAAATGCCACCAGTGCAGCCCTAAAAGACAAAAAAAAAAAAAAAGGAAAAAAAGAAATCCAAAAGTGGGTCTCATGGGCCAAAATTAAAGTGCTGCCAGGGTTGTATTCTTTTGGTGGCTCTAGGAGACAACCTATTCCTCCTCGTTCTAGTTCTAGAGACTGTTTGCCTCCTAAGACCCTTGTGATTGGACCCCCTCAGATAATCCTGAATAATCTCCCCATCTCAAGTTTTTTTTTTTTTTTTTTTTTTGATCTTTTTGGCTTATCTAGGGCCACACCCATGGCATATGGAGGTTCCCAGGCTAGGGGCCTAACAGGAGCTGTAGCTGCCGGCCTTCGCCACAGCCACAGCAACGTGGGATCCGAGCCGCGTCTGCAACCTACACCACAGCTCACGGCAATGCCAGATCCTTAACCCACTGAGTAAGGACAGGCCCCAGGGATGGAACCCACAACCTCATGGTTCCTAGTCGGATTCGTTAACCACTGAGCCACGACGGGAGCTCCCCTATCTCAAGATTTTAAATTTAATCTCCTCTACCAAGTCTCTTTTGCCATGTAAGGTAACATATTCACAGGTCCTGGAGATAGGGTTGTGAATATCTTTGGGGAGAAGGAAACCAATATGTTCTACTACCTACCTAATACATCATAAATAGAGCCTCATCTAATTCTTCAATAACCCTGTGAAATATATGCTAGGATTTGCTTGTAGAGGATTTGCCTGTAGAGGAAACTGAGGATTTCCTGCTGTGGCACAGTGGGTTAAGAATCCGATTGCAATGGCTTGTGTTGCTGTGGAGGTGCAGGTTCAGTCGCTGGCCTGGCACGGTGGATTAAAGGTCTGGTGTTGCTGCACCTGCTGGGTGTAGGTCACAGCTGTGGCTTGGATTCAACCCCTGACCCTTAAATTTCCATATGCCAAGGGTGCGGGCAATAAAAAAAAAAAAATTGAGGAAACAGCCTCAGTGCATTTGGGATCCTACACAAAGTCAAACAGCTGGGACGCAAACCCAGGTCCTTGAACTGAAGCTCAAGCCAGCCCGCCTGGTGGCCTTGCCTCCACCCAACTCTCCCATTCACCTCCACTTCCTCTTTCTTGTCTGGGCCTGTCCTCCAACTCCCTGGACAAGCTTAAGCTTCTGTTTCCCAACTCCTGATGACAGTGTAGCCCTGGCTTGGTGTTGAGGATTTTTAATCAAGCAAGCTGTCCCTCAAAACCTTCTTTTAGGCCTTTTTCTAGCTCTCCTGTATTCAGCAAGCATTTTTTGAGTTATTGTGCTGGATGCTACAGCAGCAGGGAAGACAGACACAAGCTAAAACGGACAGGACAGTCTCTGTGAGACATACTGTGTCAGATGTATGGACTGTAGCATTGTAGGAAGTCAGAGCTGGGAGTTCCAGGTACTGGGAACTTCGTGTGAATCTTTCTCATGGACTTCGGGGTGAAATCTAAGCTTCCAGGAATAAGCAAAGGCTTCTTTTCTTTAGAGCTCCCCGAGGGACCAGATATGATTAATCTTTATGATCTCTGTGTCTTTCAAATAGCTGTGCTCCATAACTGTTCAAAAGTTGGGAATGACAGGCACAGCAAAAACGAGAAAGCAGTGTCTGAGATCAACAAATGGTTAAAGGTCACAGCAGAAAGCACTCAGTCCTTTTGTTTTCTCTCTATTCTTCCTAGCAACTGATGACACTATTTCTCCTCTTTTAACTGGGAGTTGGCCCCGGGCATGGCCCAGTTTCTGAATCACTCCAGAGCTTGCAGTACAGGTTCTTGAAAGATCAGCAGGGACCTGTCGGTGTTTTGGTTAAAAGAATTGGAAAGAGAAGGACTTTAGAGGGGCTGATGCTGCTCCTGTCACTTCTCATCACTGTTTTAACGGTGAAGCACAGCGATGCTCATGAGTACCCCAAGTTCTCTTTGCTCCGAACTCCACAGCTGAGGCAGCCTCGGGGAAACAGCTTCTTCCTGAAACTTCTGGTGAAATGAAGAAGCCAGGGCAGAACAGTGTGTTCATTAAACCCCGGACGTGTTGGAGCGATGGACTAACTGTACAGTTTGTGTAGGAGGTTTTTTTTTTTTTTTGATGTCACCTACCTTCTGAAGAGTTGGAAGTCATTCTGGAAAGACCCTCTGGGTGATTTCCTACTTCCCTTCTGAGCATTGCTCCCTTTCTTTTCTGCTTATATCTTTTCTTTTACTTTTGTTTTTTCTCTCTCCTAACTTGGTGAATCTCATGAGGATATGCTCGGAGTCTCAGGGCCATTGAACATTTCCATTGCTCAGGCTTATTTGTTTTTCCTCCTCACCACAAACCCTACCTGTAACTCAAGATCCCAGAAAGATAAAACCATGGTTCTGGACTTGTTCACTGGGTGTAAAAGATATCAGCTGAGTAGAGGAGGTTTTCATTGTTTAGGGAGCCCACCTTACCAGGGAAGCAGGTGCCTTCTGTTGCCCCAAATACACGAGAAGGCCCATAGGCTGCAAGCCCCAGGCTTCTCTGCCCTAAGCAACTACTGGTCCAGCTAGAAGCCAGCACTCCAGGTGGGCTGCTAGGTGATGTCTGTATCTTAGTCTGGGCTACCACCATAGGCTGTGATACATGAGCATGACAAGAAAAAGCTCTTTCAAATCATCTGTGATTACATAGTGCCTACTATGTTCCAGGCACTTTTGGGGATATGAACGTGAACAAGACAGACATAGGTCCCCCTTATATAGAATTTTAACCCAGAAAAGTCCTATCATTCAAGTCAGAAATGGGAAAGATTGGGGGGTGAGGATAAGAAACAGATAATAAAAAGAGGAAAGGACCAAGGAGGTAAAAAGTGGTATTTCTGGAAGGTAAAGAGCCTATAACCTTTATTTGACCTTCAAATAACTCAGTGATATAACCATAATATCTCCTGAACATAATCTTTCATGCGATGGTCTAACTAGCCCTTGTGGCAGGCTAAGAAAACACCCCTTTTTTCCAGATGAGGAGACCAGGCCTAGAGCGGTGGACTTAGCTCACTCAATGAGCAGGTCTTCTAGGTCCAGGGCTTTCCTCCAATATCATGTGGACTCTTGGCACTTTGGTAACAGATGGAATGAGAAATAAAACCAGTCAGCTATAAGGGGCAGGGAAGGTCATTTTGTGCTGGTTATTCTCCTTTTGACTCCTTCAACTCCACCCTTCTCTGTCCTGTCTTGTGCCCTGGGGGGGCTGACAACTACAGACGGTATCACCCAGTCTCTCTTGAAGGAGGATTTCTGTTTGGGTTCACCCAGTAGGTGACCCTGAAAGGAGAGAGAGCAGAGAAGAAAGAGAGGTTGGGATATTTCCTTCTTCCTCCTTCCACTCTTTTTCTAACATCTCTGGTGATTGCTGTGTCCCTCTGCAAAATGCAGTTTTCTCTGAAGAGCCCCTTCTTTTTAAAATTTTTTAATTTTTCCATTATAGCTCGTTTACAGATTTCTGTCAATTTTCCAATTGCACAGCGTGGTGACCTTGTTACACATATATATATATGGATTCGTCACAAGTGATTAGACATAGTTCCTGGTGCTATACAGCAGGATCTCCTTGCTTTTCCACGGCAAAGACAATAGTCTACAACTACTAACTCCAGACTCCCATGCCATCCCACTCCCTCCCCCAACCCTTTTGTGAAGAGCCCCTTCTTCATGGTTCTAGCTCCCACTGGGCTTCAGGAACACTATTTGCTTGTCTAACCCCTAGGGGTATAATGGCCTCCTATAATTGCTAGCTTCTGGGTGCCCCCATCATCTCTCATTTGTTCCCTTAAACTTGCCCAAACCCCTGCACGGAGTCCCTTCATTAAGTGTCTTCAGTGACTCATCAGAGAGAAGGCTCTTACCTGCCAGGACTCTGACTGAAACATTCTGAGGATTGAGGGATCACGGCTCCAGGAAATTGGGGTCACAGCTCCAGGAAACGTCTGGATGACTCCAATGTCACTTCCAGTGTGTTGTTTTCTTTGACTCCATAGCCTGCAGTAGACTGCTCTTTCCTTTGTACTCCTGTAGCTCCTGTTCACAGTTTTGTAATTTTCTCTTCTTTTCACTGTGGTGTGCAGTGGCTTGAGATGAAATATCAGTTCCCAGAATGGGGACTGACCCAGGTCAGAGTGGTAAAAGTGCTGAATCCTAACCACTAGACCACCAGGGAACTCCCATAGTTTTGTAATCTTCTAGTTACCAAAATCTTTCCTTAAAGTCAGAGAGAGATGTCATTTTTCTCTTCATTTTCCTTGTTCTCCTAGTGACCAAGAGGCACTTCATAAATGCCTCCCAAGTGAAATTATGTTCCAAGGTGATGTCCCTAAGAAACTGAAGTAATCTGACCAGGAGCCATAGAGAACTTGGGCAGCAATAGTGACTAAATTCACAACTGTGATTTACTCTAGTTGCAGAATTTGTATGAAAATGAAAGATGTTTCATGCTTTACAACTCATCGTGTTCTTCGTTTCAGCCTGTGAGAAACTGAGCTGGTGACGTGGGTGGGTGTAAGGGGGGTGGGGGCATGCATGAGGATCTCTCTTGCAGAGCCATCTATGGTTTGTAAGTTTCATCTTGAACAAAACCAAGTCAGTCTCTCTCTCTCTTTTTTTTTTATCTGTTTAGGACCGCACCAGTGGCATATGGAGGTTCCCAGGCTAGGGGTCGAATTGGAGCTGTAGCTGCCGGCCTACACCACGGCCATAGCAACAAGGGATCCAAGCCGCATCTATAACCTACACTACAGCTCACGGCAATGCCAGATCCTTAACTCAGTGAGCAAGGCCAGGGATCGAACCTGCATCCTCATGGATTCTAGTCAGATTCATTTCTGCTGAGCCACGAAGCGAACTCCCAAGGTCAGTCTCTTGCTATCACTCCTAACTCTATTGGTGTATCAGTCCGCTTCACAAATAATGGAGTCCTTCACAGACAAGGGACTGAGATGGATAAGCCCCCTGAATTGTCAACCAGGCTGGTGTTAAAAAGACAGACTTACAAATTATCTGCTTAGAAATGACCTTGAGTTCTAAGAGTTAACATGAGAAAATATGGGCATTTGCTCTAGACTTTATTAGACTTCAATCTGTTTCCATGGAGCTGTTGCCAAGGTACATGCAGTAGAAATTTCTCCAAGATAATGTTTTACTCCCCTAAGGCCCTCTTCTTCTTGGGTGACATCAAATCTATCTAAATCTGAGAAATTCAACTAATTCGTACATTTCCTGCTGACTAGTAGGAATATCTGGCTAGTCTCACTAAAATCCATTGACCTCAGTCATGTTCTCACCCCAGATGATTGCCAAGGACTAGAAGGACGGGGCCTAGGTCAAAGATCAAACACGTGGCTCTATCAACACTTGCTTTATGAAACTCAAATTGAGACAGATAACAGAAGACATTCTTTCTGGTGGCCAAATTTATGTTTATTATGGAAAACCTTTCAAGAGTATAAGTACCAAATCACATTTTGTTACAACTTCAATGAATCATTTAAAGAGAATAAAATTCATGAAATTGCAATTCTTCTGGGAAATATAAGATACGTGGTCATTGCTGTATACAGAGAGGACTGAGAAAGAACGCACCAGGGCGCATTCATTCTCCAAAGCTCTACGTGGCACACGGTGGTCTCCCTGCAAACACACAGAACAGGCGACCTCCTTGAGGACTTGGCCTTGCTCTTCTGTCTGGATGGTTCTTCTCCCATGGCTCTCTTCGTCACTTCATTCACATCTCTGCTCAAAAGCCACCTGATCGGAAGGCCTTTCCTGATCCCTCTACTTAAAAGATCACCACTCTTTGTACTCTGTCTCCTTTCTCTGCTTTACTGGTCTTCACAACTTTTATCAGCAGCTGATCTTATATATTTGCCTATTGTCTGTCTTCTAGAAAGGAGCTCAGAGGGCCAGGACTTTGATGTGTTCACTGCTGCATCCCTAGTAACTAGGACTGTGCCTACCGGAAATTCAGAAGAGAATAAAACTTAAATGAAAGGAGACATTCGTTGGTAACCTCCAAAGAATAGCCTCAAAAGAGTAGCTCAAAAGTCAGACTGTCACATTTAGCACTTCTGGGCCCTCAATAAGTTCCTGTGGTGAGAGGAGTTGTTAAGAGGGGGGCACTGGCAGTTCTTGATGCAGACAGAACCACCCACATCACTGCATAGTTTGAGAAGTGTCCAAAGGTCCTCTTAACTAAAAATATCACCCTCCACTTCTCCCCCTCATTCCCGTGATGCTTGAAATTCCAGAGAGTGGTTCCCAGGAATCATAACCAGTTTGACTGTATTAAGGCATCAGGCTACTTGGGAGGGCCATCGAATAATTGAGACTTTGTTGAACTGGTTATCCAATAGGGACTCACAGCCAACTGTAGAAAGGTCTGGAGCCAAGGGCCCTCAGGGACAGGGAAATCCAGGACAGTGAGTCATCCTTGACACCAGGGGGCGGGAGAGAGCAATGGTAATCTGGGCGAGGAGTCTGAAACAGAGCCTGGGCTGGGGAAGTGCCCTTGCTTAGGACCAGCTGGGTAGTCTAAGGCAGAGGGACTTCCCATCTGAGAAATCCGAGGATAATTCCTGGCTTCTCCACTTACGGATTCTAAGGATAATCTTGGGCAATTTTCTTCATCTCTCCGCACCCATTTTCGATCCCTGAAATGAGAATCTTAAGACCTGCCTCAAAGAGTTGCTGCGAGAAGTAAGTGTAACTCATGTTCATTAAAGGCTTAGCTTGTAGCTGACCTATGGCACATACGTGCTCAGGAAATAAGTGCTGCTCTGAGGCTGATGATTCAGATTTTGCTGCCCTCCGTGGCTCATGAAAAGCCCAACTTCATAGGAGGTTTCCCACCTCCTCCTTGTGGCATTTCTGGATCCCTTCATGTGAGAGCAGGATCTTTCTCCTCTAGCTGTGGGAGCACTCCGCTGGTACTTCTTTGTGGCACTTCCTGCTTGCTGTCATGTGTTCTTGTGTTGTATTTATGTCACATGCTTTAGCTCTCCCCAGTAATACTGTAAATTCCTAGAGAAAAGAACTGGTGTCCCATCTGTCTTTCCCTTTTTGACATTGCCTCCTAATTCCCCATACATGGTAGAAACTCAATAATTATCGGTTGCCCCCAGGGACAAATACCTGAAAATACGGTATCAATTATTTTATAATCCAGTGGTTTTTCAGTCTTTTGTTAAAATGATCAAACTAGTTAACCCATGGGGTTAAAGGGAACATCATTTAGGACATAAAATCATCATTGCATTTGGTCTAATTGCTGTCCAGTTGTGTCGTTCAGATTTCCCAGCAATGTCTATCAGTGGCCACTGGGACAGAGCAGCAAATGCTCTTTGATAAGCAGTTTGGCCTGGACAGAAGACCAAATTCGAAATTGTAAATTTCAGTTCAATAAGTGGATTGATGCTGATAATTTGTTCATGGAAAGAGAGAGAGAAACCTAATTTCATAATTTCTGCAGTGAGAAGAAAGAATCGGAAGATTAGATTGAATCATATGAAACTGCCACTTTGGTAGATCAAAAATGGCCAATTACAGGCCTTTTCAAATGATTCAACCTTCATAGCTATCACTGAAATCTAATCACCTGGGCAACATATCTGTAAGACAGAACATATCACAAAGTCTGATGTACCATGAGAGAAAGGGTACCATGGGCTTTCCCATATTTTGCTGTTCCGAGCTACTGACTTAACATCTGTCAACCAGCTTCCCATCAGAGCCGAGAGAGCATTTTGGAAGCCCAGCCAAGGAGCAAGTGTGACTTGTACCTGTGGGCACACCAGATGGGTAAATGGGTTTATGGCAAACAAAGGGGAGAAGGCTGTGATGTCCTGGACCAGAGCCACACCACGGCTGCACAAGGGTGACTGGGCAGATGACTGGCAGGTGGAGGCCAGCCTTTAGGAGCAGAGCAGGCCTTGAAGTCGGGGCTGGCACGTGCAGAATTAGGCTGAGGCTGAGGCTGGAGTAAAGGGCATTATACTGTCCTTGGACGGTACTGGCAACAGACAGTGTGTCTGTTGCTTATAAACTGTGGAAGATGCAGATATTTATGAAGTTACATTTTTAGAAGAAAGCAAAATTACATGAGTTGTAAATATTATGTGTGAAGATGATGTTAGTGATACTCACTTAGTATAAATCCTCCTGTTGAACATGAACAGTAATGCACCAAGTTGGTAATATCTTTGTCTTTTTTTTTTTTTTTTTTGCTTGTTGGCATCTACAAAGCACGTAGACCCCAGATGTCATAAAAGGAAACCCAGATTCCAAGAGTTCTATACCCATCAGCAACACAATCTCTTTTTAAATTCTTTCTTACTCCCCTCTCCCATTCTTTGCCTGGAATTGACTTCTTTGAAGTTTTGGGGGAGGGTTGCTATCAATAACTATAGAAGCAATTCCTTCCTGTTTATTTAACCCCTCACTCCCTCAGCTCCAGCACCAGGCCTTCTTGCTGCTCCTGGAATGTGCCAGGCTTGATCACTCCCCAAGGCCTTTGTACAGGCACTCCTGCCTGGACTGCAGTCCTCAGATACCTGCCTGGCTCCCTAGCTCCCTGCAGGCACTTGTTCAGAAGTCACCTTCTTAGGGCAGCCACCCCTAACTGCTAATATTTAAAGTTATATATTGCTTAGTTGTCTTTGCAGCTTTATTTTCTCTATTGCACCTTTTTTTTTTTTTTTTTTTTTTTTTGCTTTTTAGAGCCATACCTTCGGCATATGGCAGTTCCCAGGCTAGGGGTCAAATCAGAGCTGCAGCTGCCAGCCTATATCACAGTCACAGTAATGCAGGATATAAACCACGTCTTCGACGTACACTGCTGCTCACTGTAACACCAGATCCTTAACCCACTGAGCAAGGCCAGGGATTGAACCTGAATCCTCATGGATACTAGTCAGGTTTGTTACTGCTGAGCCACAACAGGGACTCTTCTATTGCACTTTTTAAAAGACATATTTTATACATACATATTTTTTTAATATTGTCTGCCTTCCTCCCCTCCTCCCACTAGGATGTAGGCTCCAGAAGGGCAGACAATTTTATCTGTTTTGTCTGTGGTGTACTTAGAGAGGGCCTGGAACAGCACGTGGCACAGAGGAGGCATTCAAATTTGTTGAATATGCAGATGGATACTAAGCAAGTGTAAGAACTAATGTTCATGACTTGCTCTTCCTTGTGCCTCCATCTTTAAACAGTTGCATATCTGCAGAGGAGTCACAGACCTTTCTAGATGTGAAGAAATAGAACCATTTGCAAAATCAGTCACAGATTCAAGCATATACAACTTTTGCAGACTCCAGACGATGTAAATCAGATTTCAGCTCTGCTTCCCATTCATTAGCCTGCCGCTTATGAAAAGTTTTTTCTCTTTCTTTTGGCTGCAGCCAGAGCACATGAAAGTTCCCAGGCCAGGGATCAAACCTGTGCCACAGCCATAACCAGAGCCACAGCAGTGACAATGCTGGATCCTTAACCCCCTGAGCCACAAGGGAACTCGCAGAAACAGTTTTAGAAGAAAGAAAATCACAGACCTGCATGCACAGAAGCTGACCCAACAATTTTGTGAACTCACCTTTTAAATGAAATATACCCTTAAACTAAGTATATATTTATAAGTGGAGAGGAAGGAGCGACCATCACTGAGTGGTATTCAGCACGAGGAATGGGAGCCTGACACCCATCCGTTTCTCCATGGTGACAGGGGCCACGCCCGGAGATTCCAGTGTTCCGGAAGCTCACCAAGGGAGCAAGAGCATCCGGATGGGCTGCCTGGGAGAAACTGGGAGGAGTGGTGCCTAGTCCGGCTCTTAGACATAGGCAAGAGAAGCCATGGACGTGGCCCTGCCCGTTCGAGGGTCCTGCTCCGGCCATCCCCCAGCCACATCCTTTCCCACAGAGCGAAGAGCCCCTGAGGCCAAGGGGAGGTGCTGGCAGGTATCTGGAACCTGCAGTTCGCTGCCCAGATGACTTGGGGCTGCTTGGGTTTACACAGGCCTCTTCCTTTGATCCCTCCTACGGATGGACTATCCTGCTCAGGCCTCTGCCAGGCTCAAGAGGTGGCTAAGAGGCAATGATTGCAGCTGAAGCCTGAGTGAGTGAGCAGGGGTATTTACATATGGGCACAAGGCCCTTGGCAGGGCTTGGTGGAGCTGGGGTAGGTGGAGAAGGCAGTGGTTCCTAGGCCAGGGGCTGGGGGCTGGAGAGTGGAGGCCAGCTTTTTCTGTGCCACCCCAAAGTCTGAGATTTTTCAGTTTGAACTGGGCCTTTGAGGTCACGGGAACGGCTATTTGTCAAATGTCAGACAGGTTATTAGCTTGATTTATTCCTTTTAAATATTTGGCTCTCTGGAATATGTGCCTCCTTTGTCCTCTTGACTCAGCCATGCATATGTCAGAGCTGGTCCTGGGAGTGTCCCTGAGATGGGTTTTGATGACCGAGGAGGATTTAGATGAGCCAGGATGGCAGGAGGAGGCAAGACAAAAGGTTCAGAGATGTGCTTTCCAGACAGCAGTGAGCAGGGTCGGGGAGAAAGCCACCGTGCTGCATGCCCTCTCCCGCCAGTTCTTTGGCATGGCATGGGGGCCCTTGCCCTCCAGCCTGGGCTCTGCTCAGCCTTTAGGCCTCCTGTCTCCCAGTCTCCTCTGTGACGCTCACTGTGCTCCAGGGTCCTAGGCCATCGGTTCCCACAGCGCATGCTCTCCTCCCAGCTGCCTGCACACGTGGTTTCTGCTCTGCTCCCACGTCCCTTCCCAGCTTCCTGGCCTGCTCACCTCCTACCTGTCCCGGAACCGCCCCTAAGACATATCTTCTCCGCAAAGTCTTTCCTGAGCGCCCACGCCCCACGAAAACCCCCGTCCTGACACCGTTCCCACGACTTTGAAACAGCTTTGCCATCTCTACCAGACTGGGAGCTTCTTGGTTGAGCCTAGAGAAGTTCAGTGCAGAAGTGGCGGGGAGCGCCAGACAGTTTTGTTTCATTTCAGCCTACTTTTAACCCTTAGTGGTGATTACAATGCTTATGGTGATGTCTGGCCAGAAGAAAAAGTAGAGAAAGAATAAGAAAATGGTTGAGAGCGCTGGTTTGGTAGAGTAGCAAAAACATGATGCTTTTAAAAAAATTTTCCTCAGGAGGCTCGATGTGGACTCTCACTGGGGGTCAGTCAAGCAGATTCACCTGGTGTGTGCGTGTGCGTGCACGTGTACACACCTACATGTGTGTGCACAGTGGTGAGGTGGCGGCCCTTATTTATCTACCTGGAGCCTCTGTGGTGTGGGTTATCAGAGTTTTCAAACCTTCCGGGTCCCTGGGGGACAGCTCTCCTGGGGACCCCTTTCCCCACTGACCAGAATATTCTACTTCACTTACGAGTTGAGTTACCTGTAAAATTTCATCCCAGGGTTTCCAAACCTGAACGGAACAGACTCTAAGTCTTGGCTAAAGCTCTAAGGTCCTATCCAGGTCCCTGTTCCTGGGGTTCCATGATTCTGTAAGAGGAACTAGCAGCTGGGTCCCCAGAAGGATGGGTGCAGCGGAACACGGAAGCCCCACGTGGGGGTTCAGTGCAATGCAGCTTATGGATCTGGATCAGCTGCGACTCTCGATATCCGCCTTCTCTGTCTCCCTCCAGGGACTCACTCTCTGAGGTATTTTCGCCTGGGCACTTCGGATCCTGGCCATGAAATCCCTGAATTTAGCTCAGTTGGGTACGTGGATTCTCACCCCATCACCACGTATGACAGTGTCTCTCGGCAGAAGGAGCCGCGGGCCCCGTGGATGGCGGAGAACCTGGCGCCGGATCACCGGGAGAGGTACACGCAGCTGCTGAGGGGCTGGCAGCAGACGTTCAAGGCCGAACTGAAGCAGCTGCAGCGTCACTACAATCACTCAGGTGGTGAAGGCAGTGGAGTGAGTGCTTTCCATCTCCAGCCCCCATCCCGGTAGAGAGGCCCCTGGGCTGGCGGCGAGTGTGAGCAGTTGCTGCGTTGCATTCTTTTGGCAAAGCCTGGGCAGTCTGGTTGATGGGTTCAACGCCTGCCATCTGTCCTGTGTGTGTGTCTTCCAGATTGTCTGTGTCTTCCTCAGGAGCCCTTTGCCCCGTATCCCTACCCAGTCCCCATCGGGCTCTGACCTGTACCTTCTCCTCTCTCGTCCTAAATTTGGCTATTGCCTGTCTCATTTCCTGGAGGCAGGGCTGAGGGCTTGCTTACGCCCAGCGCCTTACTACATTAACCTTCCCAGGGCTGTTTCTGGCTCCTGTGATCTCTCCCTCCTCTACTGCATTAAAAAGTTGATCAATTGTCACTCCCGATACAGGATAACTCCCAAGCAGGGGTTATCGTACCCTCTTGGCCTGCAGTAGGTACTCTGCAGGTTACTGTCGTTAGCGGGCTTATGTCGCAGGACCCTCCTAGAGACTCAGTGATGCAGTGATGTACTGTGGGGCAGAGGAGGCTTCCAGCCAGGCCCCCAGTCACGGCGCCTGGGCACCCGCGTCCGCATCCCCACGTAAGCCTCTGTCCCCGCCTGCCTGTATGTGTGTTCCAGGGCTTCACACTTACCAGAGAATGACTGGCTGTGAGTTGCTGGAGGATGGGAGCACCACGGGATTTCTCCAATATGCATACGATGGAAAGGATTTCATTACCTTCAACAAAGATACCCTCTGCTGGATGGCCGTGGATAACGTGGCTCACATCACCAAGCAGGCGTGGGAGGCCAATCGGCATGAGTTACAGTATCAGAAGAACTGGCTGGAAGAAGAATGTATTGCCTGGTTAAAGAGATTTCTGGAGTATGGGAAAGATACCCTACAGAGGACAGGTAAAGAGGAGAGGGGACACCTTGCCCCCACATCCTCAGAACCCGTGTATTTTATACATAACTTCCTTTAATCTAGGTTATAGTCGCCCTGTTCTGAAATCCAGCTTGTTACTGGGACCGTGGCGACCCATAACTCCCTGTGAAGACTCTCCCTAGCTACTTTTTATCGGCATTTTGACAACATTCGGCAATTCCACTTGTCTGACAGAGTGGAGAACCTCCAGGGACGCTTCCTTTAGAGGATCCAGTGAGACAAATCCTTCCATCTGTCAGTGATAAGCTGGGAAATACTTTGGGAGGTGATGCAGTTCTTCAGGTTGTGTAGTCACCAGGGGCCTACACAACAGCAGGATGAGTGGAAATCTGCTTTGATTTCTTAAAGGGTTTATGATACGATTCCTTTCACTAACTTGCTCCCCTTATACACCGAGGATATGATTCGATTAGTCAACTGTAAGTTAACACAGGACTTTTCAGGTATGATCACATTATTCAAAATGAATAACACCTGCATTGTGCTGGGGAAACTCCTAGACAAAAATGAATGTCTCTTTTCCACAGGAGTGATTTTTATGTATTTATTTATTTTTACAATCACTTTATGGGAGTTCCTGTCATGGCTCAGTGGTTAACATATCCGACTAGGAACCATGAGGTTGCAGGTTCGATCCCTGGCCTTGCTCAGTGGGTTAAGGATCCGGCATTGCCGTGAGCTGTGGTATAGGTTGCAGACGTGGCTTGGATCCCGTGTTGCTGTGGCTGTGGCAAAGGCCGGCAGCTACAGCTCCTATTAGACCCCTAGCCTGGGAACCTCCATATGCCACGGGTGTGGCCCTAGATAAAGCAAAAAGACAAATAAAATAAAATAAAATAAAATAATTTTTTAAAAGAAGAAAAAATAAAATAAAATCACTATGTATGTATGTATGTATGTATGTATGTATTTTAATGGCTGGCTGCACCGTGGCATATGGAAGTCCCCTGGGCCAGGGATTGAATTCGAGTCACAGCTTCAACCTATGTCATAGCTGCGGCCACGCTGGATCCTTTAACCCACTGCATCTGACTTGGGATCAAACCCAAGCCACTGCAAGTTAGATTCTTAACCCTCTGCCCCACAGTGAGAACTCCCCAGGAGTGATTTTCTTTCTTTCTTTTTTTTTTTTTGTCTTTTTAGGGTTGTGGCATATGGAGGTTCCCAGGCTAGGGGTCTAATCGGGGCTGTAGCCACCGGCCTATGCCAGAGCCACAGCAATGCCAGATCTGAGCCGCGTCTGAAACCTACACCACAGCTCATGGTAATGCCAGATCGTTAACCCACTGAGCCAGGGATTGAACCCGCAACCTCATGTTTCCTAGTTGGATTCGTTAACCACTGAGCCACGACGGGAACTCCCCAGAAGTGATTTTTAATGGTGGGACTTTCTAGAGCTGTGATGGCCCCGGGGACGCATCTGGGTCCCAGATATGATTATGAACATGGACTCTCTTCTAAGTGCATCAGCTTTGGAGGAGGGCAACTGGAGTTTGTTTCAACACTCCCACTCACATGCTGAATAGCCGCCTTAATGTGAATGGTTGCAGGTAAGAGAAACCTACTCAAACTGGCTTAAGCACAAAGAATTTTTTGGTGGTGAACCTAGGTTCTGGGTTATTCTTGGTTTTAGATGTTTCTTGCAATGAAGAAAATCAATTGGGAAATGCAGTTGTCAAGTTCTAATATTGTATGCTCAGTACATAAAATATTTCTCTTAAACTTGAAATTCTTCTTCCTAGAACCTCCGCTGGTTAGAGTAAATCACAGAGAAACTGTTCCAGGGATTACAACTCTTTACTGCAGAGCTCATGGCTTTTACTCCCCAGAAATTTCCATGATATGGATGAAAAATGGAGAAGAAATTGTCCAAGAAATGGATTATGGAGATATTCTTCCCAGTGGGGATGGGACCTATCAGACATGGGTGTCAGCTGACCTGGATCCTCAGAGCAGCGATGTTTACTCCTGTCATGTGGAGCACTGCGGCGTCCACACGGTTCTTCAGGGTTCCCAGGGTAAGGACAGGCTGTGGCCGTCTGGGGAGTGAGACTGAGGAAAGGGGGCAAGCGGGAAGCATGGATCTCCTTCCGAGGTTCTCTAACTTGGTCTCAGGACTCCTTTCTACTTTTAAAAAAATTATCGAGGCCCCCAAAGAGTTTTGTCTACGTAGGTTACATCTATTTCTACTTACTGTATTATAAATTTAAAAAGAAATTTAGACACTAGAAAACACAAGCACATTTTTCATTTGCTATCAGAGTGATGAAGTCATATCAGGTAGGCCTCTAGAAAATGCCACAGTGACCATGTAAGAGATAGAGTTTTTTTTTTTCTTTTTACAGCCACACTTGTAGCATATGGAAGTTCCCGGACTAGGGTTCGAATCGGAGCTGCAGCTCCGGCCTATGCCACAGCCACAGCAATGCTGGATGGAACCACATCTGCGACCTATGTCATGGCTTGCAGCTGTGATATAAGAAGTAACAGTAAGAAAAACAGTGTTGGCTTCCTGATGATCACAGGGACAAAAGTCCCCGAAAGTTAACACAGAAACAGGAGAAGGACTTGTGGATTTTCCCCATTTGCTTGCTTTCAGAATCGGGAACTATGCTTCTGTTGATGAAAGCTGTTGCAGGGTTCACTGTCCTCGCCGTTGCCCTGGTTGGAATTGGTGTCCCGGCCTGGAGAAGGAGGCCCCGAGGTGAGAGGCATGTGGAAGGATCCTAGGGGGTGACAGACTGTCTCTCCACAGCTCCACAGAGTTTTATTTGCTGCATCTGCCACTCCAAGCTCCACTTAGAAATCGGTTGGGCCTCATTTTGCCTCTCTCACCTTGTAGGGAACAAACACCATGGATGATGCTTGCAAGGAGAGTGGTCTGTTTCATTGGTGATGGCTGACGTCAACAGAGTAGTACAATTCCTGTCCAGGTGGACTGTCCTCCTAGAAGTTGGGTCAGAGACGAGATAATGATATTGATTTATCTTTTTCCAAAACAATATCATTGTTATTCATTGTTATTGACTTTTGAGGGAAATTTTGCCCTTGTTTTCAAGGCTCCAGCAAGTTTTCGCTTTTTGGCAACCATTGTTCTGCCCCCGTCATGTGGCAATCCCTTTTCTTCTAAATTCATACTTCAACATATGAAATGTATAAAGGTAGATACCTTTGGAAGAGGGAACTCAGGGTGAGAAAAATGGGAAGGAGAAATGGGAGAGATACAGGCTTTTGGCACCTTAGGGTAAAACTATTCATTCAATAAACATGTATTAAATGCCTGCTATGTTCCAGGCTCTGTATTGGATGCTGGGATACAGCAATGGAAAAGCCAGACACGATCCCTGTTAGAGAATTTATAGTCTCGTCCTGTAAGGTCGTTCTCACCTCTGGCTTCACTAGGTGCTCAAATTGATCACACCGTAATACTGATGAGACCTAAATTATGGGTTTGAACCCCATGTGGACCAGGAGTTTGGCTTTGTTTCAGACTTAAACCCCACTTCAGGTGATACCATAGCAAGCATGCTCCTCCATCAAAGTTAAACCAACCCTCTGCTAGAAAATTAACTCCGAGTTAATTGGTCATTATGTTTTCTTTATAATAAAGTATACCACTAATTCCAATCCAAAAAATGATAGCTGCTGAAGCAAAAAAAAAAAAAAATATTTTCTTTTTTTTTAACCTCACACCTCTCTCAAGAATGATACACATTGTGAGCTTTTTATCTTGTGGAGCTGGTGAATTTAAAGTTTGTCAAGTACTAAGAGTATCTTGACAAAGCAAGCTAAAAATGCCAATGCCAGCTTCTCAGATTTTGCTGAACATTGCACAATTTATTTTTGAGCTATATGAAAAAATGCACATATCTGACTAAAAACTCTTTTCCTTTCAGAGCAAAATGGAATCATCTACCTTCCTACACCAGCTCAGGATGGGAGATAGCTGTTTTCCAGTTGTCTTTCCTCTAGGAAGCATGGTCTCCTCTGTTCCTTGTGGACTCAAATCCAGCACGCAAAGCCCTTGACCAACCTGTCACAGACATGGACATTATAGGATTGAGTGTTTATGGCAAGTAGGAACCATAAAATTCTGTACCTTGGCTCCAAAAAGACTGTCAGCTATCAAGATCTTCCGATGGACTCTTTTATCGTGTTTCTTCTAACCATGGCTTGTCTCATGACCCAACACTTCCTTACATCCCATTTGTCATCAGTGGTTTGCAGGTGGATTAGAGAATCTCAGGGCTGGGAAAAACCTTCAATCCAGGGCTGGAAATGTCTTCTCCAGTACCTTTGACTTGAGCATCCAGCCTCCATCTGAATTCCACCAGTGAAGGGCCCCTCATTACATCATCAAATGGTCTTTGTCCTCTTTCATGAGAGTGTTTACTATAGAAGAGTTTGTGGGTGCCATGACTGTGACCCTACAGACAGGCTGGACCACCCCAGGAGAGCAGCCAGAGAGTTTCTGCAGTGGCCTGTGAGTAGTGGGATTTACACCTCTCCTGGCCCAAGAGAAAACCAAAGTGCCCTGTTCTTATGCAGCTCTTCCTGGTAGCTTGGCGTCTTGGAAATATAGCCGGTTATATCCGTGGAGGTGCTCTCATTCTTCCTCTATTTTGTGGAAAAGTAAGAACAATAATGATGACACCACAACCTTCAGTGGAACTGAACCACACAGATTTGAAATCATTTATTTAAACAAAATTTTTTTGATCGCAATCTTTTTTTTTTTGTAAATGGCCGCATTCATAGCATATGTTAAGTTCCCGGGCCAGGGACTAAATCCAAGCCACAGCTGTGACCTATGCCACAGTTGAGGTAATGCTGGATCCTTTAACCCATTGTGCCAGGCTGGGGATCGAGCCTGCAACTCCACGGTGACCCAAACTGCTGCAGTCAAATTCTTAAACCCACTGTACCATGATGAGAACTCCATCAATTGCAATCTTTTAATGTAAAAATGATACTATGTTTATGTCTCAGAAGTGAGTTCAAGTCTAATTTCTGTCCTTCCTTTACTGGCTTATTGTGGATGGGGCCAACTCAGCTTTATCCATGTGCTTTTTCTCCATATATCTGCACTGGGAATAAATAAAAGCTCCACTGTGAGAATTAACATCCCCTTGAACTTCCTTATTCTTCTCAACCCCCTAAAATCCTTGCCATCATTTACCTCTTGTCCTGCCATGTGTAGCTGCTGGTCCTGGGGTTGACCATCAGTTACACAATCATCTGTCCCACTTCAATGAGCCCGTCTGACCACACACATCAGCTCTGATACTTAATTCAGTGGCCCCAACTTTGACAACTGACTTTGAACATGTATATCAGGCTTGAACTTTGCTCTCCCTGGACCATGACATTTACCCTCTGGCCTTAATCATCACAGCTGTGGGTACAGACACGCTCAGCATGCCAGGGCTGTTCCTTGCTCCACGTCCCCACCTCCTTCCATGGATGAAGCTCCCACTGAACATCTCTTACCCAGTACCAGCTGAGTTGCCAAGGAGCACAATTGATTTATTTTGCCTTTAGGGTTGCCATGCAATTTCCATACCATCTTTTAAGCAGTATTGCACTGTGAAGAGAGCTGCTTTATTTCTGGAATGGTTCCTTCTTAGGATTAGAAGAGTCAAGACAATATATTTTTGGATGGACACTTAGTGACTCAGGTGAGGTATCTATGAAAATGTCTCTCCATCTACCTGATCCTCTCATCAAAGTTGTGAATGGTCAAAACCTTTTTGGGTTCCCAGGGCCTACAGTTAACATATAATAAAAATGTCCACATGGATGAAGAGGAGTTTTTGCAGTATTTCTGTTTCTCCCTTGGGGATTTTATAATTAAAAAGAGTTATACAAATATAATATAAAGAGATGATTTTTCAATAATACCTAAAATTTTACAACCTTCATGTTACGAGTGGCTCAAGATTGCATTATTTCTTAAGACTTTTAGACTTATTGCTCCATTAACCCATGTTTGTTGATTACAGGTGCTCAGCAATTGGAATCTATGAAATATTTGATAATATAATCTAAACAATAAAAACAAGAACCATGGTCTCATCACAATCATTATTTTGGCTTTGGATTGTCTTTACTTAATATTTGGATTAAGAACCTTGGGGTGAGAAATTGGTTCAACTCTCTTTGTCATCGTCTTTTTTTTTAACTCTATTTATTATCCGTTTTCTTTTTAAGCATATACAGACCAAGATGTAGTATATTTAAATAGCAGTGTTCACAGGGAGGGAAGGAAAACAATTTGAAGAGCAGGGTGAAAGTCCAGTAAGGTTTTCCTGGGGGCTTGTCTGCTGTGAGCTGTCCTATCAGAGGGTTGGCCTTCTCGCCTCTCCTACTGTTTTCAAGTTCTGGGCTGTTCCCTCATTTCTGAGGAACCATGGACTTAGTGTTGCCTCTTCTATCTACTTTTGGCCTGAGAGAAGTTTGTTTTCACAGCTATGGTCACAAGGAATAGTCGTTCACGTTGGAGGCCTGTTGATCATTTTCTGGCAGGGGCCCTCGGCGTGGTCACACCTTATTTTGATCACCCATGCCTGGGGTTTCTGTCCTAACATGTGCAGGTGGAGTGTCCCCATCGGTGCATAAACTGGAGCGCCAATGCATTCATTTACTGTGAGAAACACCATTGCCAAGTGGGTCAGGTACTTGTCTCAGAGGGCCAGCACCTCTACCAGCAGTAGAGTCGATGTGACAACTGATCACAGAGTGGTGCCTGGTAAACCCCAAATTGGTGCACATTCTTATTCTTTAGCACCTCCTTTCCAGAGTTAGCCGTTCTTTCACACGCCGTTAGTTCATAGAATGTTCAGGGAACTGGCATTTGCCAAAAGCCTCAAGCAGTGGGCAGCAGCGTTATGGGAAGTGGGCTGCTCTCCCAGCCCATGCTCGACTGCACTGCCCTTTTCAGAGGAAAAGTCTCCGCCGCGCTTCCTAAAATGCCTTCACCACCTCCTTTGCTTTGGCTGTTGGTCACCTTTTAACCTGTTATCTTACTGTAACATCTCTGCATCCCCCTTTCATTCTGGGTCCC
Organism: Catagonus wagneri; assembly: GCA_004024745.2. Lineage (NCBI taxonomy): Eukaryota > Metazoa > Chordata > Mammalia > Artiodactyla > Tayassuidae > Catagonus > Catagonus wagneri. Next base: position 14,857,646 of record PVHT020000175.1, read on the forward strand.
CTTTCTCCAAAGTCCTTCTATCTTCTGGTTGCCTCACACCCTGCAGGCTGCGTAACAAATCCCAAATCCTAGTGGCTTAAAATAACAGTAATCAATTTATTATCTTGCACAGTTTCTATGGGTTGGGGACTTGGGTAGTGCTTGGCTAACCAGTTCTGGCTTGGGGTTACAGTCAAATAGTAGCTGGAATTGAAAGAGTGCAGGACTGGAACAATGGGGGGTGGGGGCCAGGCATCTGTGTGTGTGTGTGTGTGTGTGTGTGTGTGTGTGTATAGACTTAGGGGATCTCCACGTGGTCTCTCAGTGTGAGTTAGGTTGAGCCTCAGGACAGAAGACTGCTTACCAGGCAGCTAACTGCCCTCCGAACAAGTATCCCAGGAGATCAAGGCAGAAGCGCAAAGCATTTCTCTGACCTAACCTTGGAAGTCACATAATGTCACCTTTGCCATACTCTAACTAGTCAAAGAAGTCACAAAGTCCTGCTCACGTTTCAGGGGAGGGTATAGGGACCCTAACACTCAATAGTAAGATTGTCAAAGTCATGTTGTAAGAAGAACATGTGGGTGGGAAGTACTGTTGTAGCCATTTGGGGAAAGATAGAACCTGTCGCCACTGCCATGAACCACCATCCTGTCCCCATTCCTCCTTGTATCAGTGCCTAGAGCTGCTGTAACAATGTACTGCAAATCGGGCGGCTTCTAGGACAACAAAAAGTTCTCATCTTACTGTTCTGGAGACCACAAGTTCAAAATCAAGATGTTGGCAGAGCTGTGCTCCCTCTGAAAACACTAGGGAAATATCTGTTCCAGGGTTCTCTCCTAGCTTCTGTTAGTTCCTTGGCTTGTGGCTGTATCCAGGCTTCACCTGGTGTTCTCCCTGTGTGTGTGTCTCTGTGTCCCCATTTCTCTTCTTATAAGGATACTGCTTATACTGGTTTGGGGTCCATGCTACTCTAGTAGGACCTCATCTTTAACTACATCTGCAACTACTCTGTTTCCAAATAAGGTCACATCCTTAGGTACGTGGGGTTAGGACTTAAACACACATTTTGGGTGGACACAATTCAGCCCATAGCACACCCCTACCCAGCCTCTGTAGGCTCCCCTCCACCCAGCAAAAAGCCCCTTTTGCTCCACGGGGTCAGCTAAGTACTTAGGCAACCAAAGTAATTAAATGAATTCTCCCTACGGTGAGATTGACCGGTAAGTCAGTCCATCTTACCTTAACAATCTGTGAGAAGAGTTAGGTCAAATGAATCTGGCAGAATTGTGGATGGTTCTGGGGGAAACTGGGGGACAGCCATCCTTTCTTTAAATCACACCCCTCAGTTTTCTTCCATTTATAAGGCTCATCACCCAGTCTCCGTAGGACAAAGAAAGATGTTCCTGGCCTCCAACTTTTATCCCTGATGGTAAAAGCAGTTGCTCATTGATCTACTTGCCCAAGAGCTTCTCCTCTAGAGCCTGAGGCTTCTGATGACTGCTGTCTTTGATTCGCATAAGAAGGGGGAGGCTGGTGCCTTTTAGTAAGTTAAATAAGACTTCAGACCCCTGGACCTAAGATATCTGGAAGCATTTACACCATCAGGAGCCCCTTGCTGAGGGAGGAAACCAAACTGTGGCTCCAGGGGAACTCACCAAGCTTGCACTGTGGCCTCCTCCTTCTTCCTTCTTTTTTTCCCATCAATGGTTTGGCTGCGTAAAAAGAACACAAAATACGGCCACTTAACATGAGTGACTTACAGTGTAGCTAGATAAACATCATATATGCCATTAAATGTATCTTTGTTATAAATCTTGCTTGATTACAGCACGAAACTCTGCCTATTTATTCTATTTCTGGCTCATGAACTGACTGAGGAGAGCCACAACTAACCCATACAGGACATTTGTGTAAGTTAGAATTGCTCCCTTCCTCTGGGTGGACACTGACCGAGGCCAGGTCACAGGGCTTAGCCAGCAGAACACAGAGTGGACTTCTACCCTATGGGGCCCCTTGTGGGGTGACCCTGTACAGAGCACAACCTTACATAGCAGCTCTGTCCCTACCCTTAGAAAACAGATGGAAACTGGCTGTAGACTAAGATGAACGGAGGGGTTGAAGGCAGAAAAATATGGGTCAAGTCATTCAAAACAGTGGAATTAGAAGCCCTGTGTGTGTATCCAAACAGCTAAAATTATCTGAAAGGTTTCACATAATCCTATCATGGAGTTTATTTATGGTGATCTATTTTTAAATTTTTATGTCATATTAGACAGTCTGTGATGCCTTGTATGTGGTAGGAACTCAGAAAATACTTCTTGAATGAACCAGTACAGTATTTTAATTAGCGAGTCCTCATGTACTGGTGCAAAGGAACAGTGTCATCTTACAGTTGAAGTCATAGAGGGGAAATAGCCCACTCGGGATGGGATGACATTCGAGAGGCCCAGGATGGACACTCCACGGGTTCATCTGAATTCTTCGGAGGTTTCCTCAGCATCAACATTCTTTATTTAATACTTTATCTTGTTATTGCCTTGTCTGTGAGATTATGGATCCCAAACATTCAAACCTCCTCCCCACCAAGCAGACTAGGAACAAGAAGAGATGTGAGAGGTTCTTACATGAGGCACTTTTTTCTAGAAGGCTTAAGAGAAGAGGTGCTGAGAAGTGAGTTCTCAGTCTCCTAGGTGCCCAAATAGGTGATACTTAAAGTATATCCTTTTATTCTTAAGGCCAGTAGAGCTGTCATATAATCTCAATTTTCCTTTCTATGGTCACTTGGGTACTTAGTTAATGAAAGTTTTTGAAATACAAATACCATCAGTTCTTACCCATGACCTATGAGGTATAGGAAACTACTCACTCTAAGGAAAACTGACCACGCCTGCGTTCTCCTCTCCCCCTTCCTCCCGGTCAGTGTTAGCTGGACCCAGCCAGAGCTTCTGCATTTGTTCCTTGGCAGGGCTGGGTGTGAGAGAATGTTTGGGACCAGAAGGTTCTGAGTCGGTTGGGGCTAGACAGTTGGAGCTGAGTGGCTGTGTGGCAGCTGGAAGGCTGGCTTGGCCTGGAGCCCTGGCAACTGGGGCTGGGGCTGAGGCAAGTGCCGGGGCAGCAGCCAGGCCTCTGAAGGAGCAGAACAGGGGCCGGAGAACAGGAGGAAAACAGCTTCTGAGAAAGAGCTTCTTTAATGGAAAATAAATTCAGGGACCAGGAAGCTCCAGATCGAAATGGGAAGCCACCTGAATGGAAAAGGTCGTGAAACCGAGGGAGAATTGAGACATTCACCCCCAAGCCAAAGCAGGCTTTGCTTTTTCCCCTTTTGGAAGTATCGGCGTGGATTCTAAGGTGAATGGGTTAGCTGAGCTGAGTCAAAGCTCTCTTTTTTTTTTTTAAAGCAACACGACAGTAGCCTGAATAGAGAATTCTAGGAACACATGGAGAAGGCACAAACTCTAAAAGGTGACAATTCCTGGTTGTATCATAAAGGATCCCAAAGCATCTACGCTGAATATTACTCACATAACGGCTACAGATATATGGGCTGGGCATTGCACACCACAGGAAGTTGCCAAACCAGATGTAACCCCAGAGGCTGAGTTCTTAGGCTGCCTGCCATCCTACTTTTAAAAAACTGAATTAGTCATTGATCCCTGAGGATCAAGGAGGGTTGAGGACCAAAGGCAAGCTGCTCTAACCCAATTTAGGCCTTTGCAACTGAAACTGAGATCAGATTTCAAAGAGCTATAAACTTGCTCACCCTCATAGACCTGAGATTAGTCTACACAATGACGTGTTTACAGGCCCGAGGATGACATTTTCAAGGACTGTCCTCTGCCACAATGAATTAGTCATTGCTCCGTGTGAACTGTATACACTGTACTTTCATTAACGCTAGAGTTTATTTACTCCAATTTCTTACTAATTATCTGCCACGGATATGATACTCAAGTTAAATTCTCATGTCCTTCATTAGTTAATCAGCCGTTCATAGAATGTTTCTTCCATGAGGCCTGAGACTCTAGTACCTGGCACACAGTAGGTACTCAATACATGCACGTATTGACAAAATAAGTTGCCCTAGTACCTGCTATTGTATACGCAATAGCGTCCAATGATGTTTTGAGAATCAGCAAGTGTGGAAATGTGCTTATAAGCAAGTCAAGCTCACAGAGAATGAGTCTAGCGAAGGCAATCGGAATGTGTTTCTTCTATAAAACAGAGCCTGGGCTTCATGTTGATAGACGAAATACATCTCTGACAGTGAGGTTTTGTGATAATGCTGAAACTTGTGTCGACAAAATGTTAGAGCCTGATGGAAATACTGCACTAGTGAAGGGGAGGAGGGACACAGGAGACAGCATGAAGGTCCAGCGCCGTCTCCCTCCCCGCCGCAGCTGGGCTGGGCTTCCAGGGCCAGCAGGCAGTTGTGATGGTGACATCGAGGAACTCGGAGATGTCCAGAGAGACAGAGTAAGCTCTAATCTTCTCACTTCCTTTTGCCTTCTCCAACTGGCCAATCCCCAAAATTAACTCCCTCTCTCAACTCCTCAGTGCCCTGTGGCTCTGACCCCCAGTGGACACTGGCTCCTCTCTGCTGCCCAGCTGTCTCCCCACAATTTATCCCTCTGGCTAGACTCTGCAAGGATAGTTTGAATTCTATCTCCTTTGCTTGGTACCAGAGTGATTTTTTTTGCAAAGGCAGTTCTGTAACTTTATTTAATAGTCAGCTGTTCTCATCCACATGAACTGCAGATTTTTGAAAGTGATGACAGGTACACAGCTAACCAATGCATAGAACTTGTTTGGTAAATGTTCATCTTCATTACGTTTTCTGGACAACCACAGCACAAGAATCAGGTATGGGGCATTCCTTATGCCTTTGTTCCAGGTGGTTTTATTGAGCCTGATGGCAACTTGCACACCTGGAGTTTCCATCACCTTCATGGCAAATATCCGGATTTCCTTGAGTGCCCAAGGGGCACGCTTCTTAAAACCCGCTCCGTGGATGCGCCTGTGAATGTTGATAGTCCATTCCCTGTCACCACCTCGTTGATGGCGGCAGCTCTTCTTCCTGCCACCCTTGCCTGGGAGCCATTTTGCCGAGCCCTGGTAGGAAAAGCAGTATCAGGGTGGTCTGATAGCCTCTCAGCCTCAGTTTCCCAGTGTTAATGTGTTAAATGAGATGTGCGTGTGTGAAAGCACCCTGTGGGGGGCATGCCACATGCTGCGTCCCTGCCTCGAGGTTTCCCCAGGGACTACCACCAGTCTTCCAGGTCATCGTGGCTGCCATTTATGGCGGGGCTTACTATGAACTGGGCACTTTATATGATTATCTCTTTTCCTCACAACATCAAGAGCAGGTCCATTTCTCTGAAGTTCAGAGAAGTTATATTTCTTGATGAGTCCCAGTTCACAAGTGGCAGAGACATGATTCAAACTCAAGTCCTTCTCCATCTACGGTTGGGCTCTTTCCAGTACACCACCCTATCTGCACACAGTAGGCACTCAATCAGTGCTTGATGAAAATTATAAAGTATCATCTATACAAAAGTATACTCTATAGTGAACCTTGAGAACAAAGGAATAAAAACAACTTTACAAAGAATCAGAAATTTAACAAATTCCCTTATAAACTTGCGATTGTCTGAATCTTTTGACTCGGCCTTTGATAATGTGACTTAAACGCTGGACACAGCCAAATGAAGGGGAGCTGTCATACATTTCACGGAAATGTCAGTGAGACCCATGGATAAGATTCATTCTAGGCAATTCTTGGCAGATGGAAATAGCTGATGCATGAAAGGAAAATTAAAAGCTCCTGACTCTGCAAACACAGTCTCCTAAGGTAGACCCAGTGGTACATAGGATTTTTGAACTGGGAGGTCATTTAGGGGTTATATATTCTCTCACTTTACAGATGAGGAAATTGAGGCTTGGAAAGAGTAAAATGATTTGCCAAAGAAACTCTAAAACCCATTATAGACTTGACATCTTTATAACCTAATGTCACTAGTCATTAGGGAAATGTAAATTAAGACAATAGCTAGATATCACTATACACTTACAAAAATAGCTAAAATAAAAAATAGTGATAACACCAAATGTTGATGAGGATGTGGAGAAACTGGATCACTCATCCACTGTTTGTAGACACACAGAATGGTAAAAGCATCCTGGAAGACAGTTTAGCCACTCCTAAAGAAAGAACCCTAAATATATACTTATCTAGCAATTACCCTCCCAGCTTACTCTAGAGAAATGAAAACCTATGTCCACATAAAAATGGGTACACATTGCTCATAGCAGCTTTATGCGTAACAGTCAGAAACTGGAAACAACCAAAATGTCCCTCCGTGGATGAATGGTTAAATAACGGTTCATCCACACCATGGAAAACTACTCAGCAACAAAAGAGAATGAGCTATTCACATATGCAACAATGTGGATGAACCTCAAAGACATTATGTTGGATGAAGAAAGCCATAATTCCATGTCTGTAACATTCTCAAAATGACAAAATTATAGAGATGGAAAACACATTAGTGGTTGCCAGGCTTGGGGTCTGCTGGGGGAAAGAGGCTGGGTGTGACTACAAAGGGGTGGCATGTGAGCGATACTAGACTTGTATCTTGAAGGCAGTGGTGGTCACACAAAACTACACCTGATAAAATGATACAGAATTATACACGCATAGTGTATCAGTATCAGTTTTTTGGTATTGATGTTGTACCATAATTACATAAGCTGTGACCATGGAAGAAACTTGGTAAAGGGTACCTGGGACCTCTTTGCACTTTCCTATGAAACTACAATTATTTCAAAGTAAAATTTTTTTTATAAAATGGGAGGACATGGGGTTTCCCCTGTGGTGCAATGGGCTAATGATCTGGCTTGTCTCTGTGGCGTTGCTGGTTCTATCCCTGGTCCCGTACAGGGGGTTAAGGATCCGCATTGCCGCAGTTGTGACGTAGGTTGCAGATGCAGCACAGACAGGGCTCAGATTCCATCTCTGGCCTGGAAACTACCATATGCCACAAGTGTGGCCAGCAAAGAAGTGATGGACAATACAGAAACTCATTTATTTTACAATACTTGTAATTACTGGCTTACATGAAAATAGTTCCATATAGAGATTGGCCAAATAATAGACTCGACTAATTGTTCTGGTTTGTAAAAGTCATCTGTGCTTGTTAACATAGCTACCGCAAAATTTACTAGAAAAATCCCATTTAGTTTGCAATCAGTAGATTGTAAATTAAGAAACCCAAGAGGTTTCTTAATTCCATTAACAATGGAATCATCTGAAAATCCAGTCATATTAGAATTTGGTAATTTCATGTTATAACATTTAAAATAACCTGTTTGGGGAGTATTGGGAGTATTTCCACTGTTTTAAAACCCCATAGAAGAAAAAGTGCAAGGTATCTGGGGCCTGGATCTTGCTGCTCTTTTACAATTGAAAGATGCCCATACTTAAGCTAAGTGCTATCTACTTATGTGACTGAAAACCCTCATCACTTGGTGGTGAGCAGCTCAAGATGATCTGCGTCTTAAGCCTCTTTCTGCACAGGCAGGAGGGCTACCCTTAGGACTGATTATACTTCAGCCATTCAGATTCTTGGGTCCTCAAGCTGGTTCCCTTGCAACGACTGTTTTTCCAGTCGTAACAGCTCTACTTTGAGTCTGCAGGTAAACTGCCCCTTTTCTGGGGCTCTTAGTGACCTAAGGGATATGACTAATGATTTCCCTTGTGACTGTACTAGTCAGTCTAATGAATAAACTTCTGTTAACTGCGTAGTTCCTTAGGGGCAATTCCTCATGGAATTTATCCACATGGTGTGGTTAGGCATGATAGCCAGAATCTCAACTCTGCGTGGCTTATATTTAAAGAGGTAAGCCTGATCAGTTTTGTATACAACGGCTATTTCAAACTCTCCTCACTGCCTCAAGCGCTCTGCTTGATCCCATCCCATTTGCCTCCAACTTCACAAAGAAAGTGGGATTTCTCAGAAGAATCTTAGCTCCCCAGCCACAGACGGACCTGCGCTTCATCCCCACTTACCTTCTTCCCTTCAGTCTCAGGAGAGGTATTCTGCTTTTGCTCTGGGCTGGCCCCCACCTTAAGCTCTTTCTTTCTTTCGCTTTTTTTTGTTTGTTTGTTTGTTTTGTTTTGTTTTGTCTTCTTAGGATCGCACCTGCAGCATATGGAAGTTCCCAGGCTAGGGGCAACATGGAATCCAAGCTGCGTCTCCGACCTACACCACAGCTCATAGCTATGCCAGATCCTTAACCCACCGAGCAAGGCCAGGGATCGAACCTGATTCCTCATGGATCCTAGTTGGGTTTATTAACTGCTAAGCCATAAAGGAAGCTCCCCTTTCTCTTCCTTCTTTCCTTCTTTCTTTCTTCATTTCTCCCTTCCTTCGTCCCTCCCGCCCTCTTTCTTGCTCTTCCTTCCTTCCTTTCTTTTGTTTTCTAGGGCCACACCCGTGGCATATGAAGGTTTCCAGGCTAGGGGAAGAATCAGAGCTACAGCTGCTGGCCTACACCACAGCCACAGCAACGCGGGATCCGAGCCACATCTGAGACTTATACTGCAGTTCACGGCAACACCGGATCCTTAACCCACTGAACGAGGGCAGGGATCAAACCCGCAACCTCATAATTCCTAGTCAGATTTGTTTCCACTGCGCCACGACAGGAACTCCATCTTTTTAAAAAAATGTTATTGAAGTACAGTTGATTTACAGTGTTGTGTTAACTGCTGCTATACAGAAAGGTGATTCAGTTATACCTACACATATGTATATTCTTTTCCATATTATTTTCCATTATAGATTATCACAGGATATTGAATATAGTTCCCTGTGCTATACAGTAGGACCCTGTTGCTTATCCATCCTGTGTATACTGCCCCATCTTAAGCTCTGACCCCATCGTTTACTGACTCCCCCAAGACTTTCTCCACTACTGATCCCCCCCTTTATGCAGCTTCCACTCCATAGAGTGGTGCCGGTGTTTATAGAAAAGAGCAGAGATTTCACAGCCAGCCGGACAACAGTTTGAATTCCACCTCCTCCATTTAAAGCTATGTGATCTTCAACTATTTTTTTAATGTGTGGTAAAATACACATGACATAAAATTCACAATCTTACTCATTTTAAGTGTACAGTTTCATACTGTTAAGTACATTCACACTATTTACAGCCAATCTCCAAAACTCTTTCATCTTGTAAAACTGAAAGTCTCTACCCATAAACAATAACAGCCTATCCCGCCCATTCCCAGCTCCTGCCACCACCATTCTATTTTCTGTTTATGAGTGTGACGACTTCAGGTACCTCATATAAATAGAATCCTACAGTGTAAGTCTTTGTGGCTGGCTTATTTCACTTAGCATAATGTCTTCAAGGTTTATTCATGTGGTAGCATGTCTTAAGCAAGTTTTAAAAACCATCTCCAGGAAGTTCCCTTGTGGTGCAGCGGTTTAAGAAACTGGTATTCCCATAGCCGTGGCTTGGGTTCGATCCCTGGCTGGGGAACTTCCATGTACCTGGGATGTGGCCAAAAATAAAAAATAAATATAAATGTAAAACTAAAAACCATCTCCAAACCCCAGTTTCCTTACCTGTAAGCCCCACACCTTCCCAAGAGTTGTTCAGGGAATTAAATACGATGGGAACTCAACTTTGGTTGGTTCACTTTCCTTCTATTCCTGCGGCCCTCTTCTGAATGAAGATTTCTTGCCTTTTAACAAACCTCTCTCAACTCTCAGAAACCTCCCCAAGTTTCCAGATTTCTCTACTCAGACCTTTCATCTTCACAGTCAGAGTTCCTTTCTTTTTTTTCTTTTCTCTTTTTTGCTTTTTAGGGCTGAACATAAGGTATACGGAGGTTCCCAGGCAGGTGGCAGAATCAGACAGAGCTCTGCAGCTGCCAGCCTACACCACAGCCACAGCAACACCAGATCCAAGTCTCATCTGTGACCTACACCACAGCTAATGGCAACACCAGATCCTTAACCCACTGAGTGAGGCCAGGGATCGAACCCATGTCCTCAAGGATACAAGTTGGGTTCATTACCACTCAGCCACAACAGGAACTCACGGTCAGAGTTCTTGAGAACCAACGGTCTGCTAGCTGTCTCCCTATCACTTTCCCATTACACATCAACACTCTGCAGAAAGACTTAAATATGTCGCTACCATTCTGGTTATTCTGTTGCTGGGGAGGTCAATGGGAAACTCCCAATGGTCCAGTCTACTTCTCGGTCAAATTTCACTTGTCCTTTCTGCAACAGGACATGAATTAACATCACTGAATATATTTTGAGATCTCCTTCCTTGGCTCCTGTGAGGCCACCGTGTACTATTCTGAGCTTGTGGAAAAGGTAGTTAGGGATAAGGTGACAAAGTGTGGGTTTTAATGTATTCTTTTCATTCATTCCAAAACTATTTTCTGCGCACTACCACTTGCCAGCTTCTGTCCTGGGTGCTAGAGAGACTTCTGTGAACAACACAGACCCACACGGTGCCCTCTGGGAGCAGATGCTGCTTCGTTAAGGGTTGGAGGGTGGCTGGAGCTCCCCCACCCACTCCCATATTTCTGCACATTATCCGTTTCTTCAACTAGGAGAAGAAAAAGTAGCTCAAGCCATTCTCTGACACCATGAACCTCGGTCCCCAGCGCCTCTCACCCCACCTCCCTGCTCTGCATCATAGAAGAATTACCTTCGCCCTATTTGATCTTGCCTTTGTCTTGGTGCGTAGTTCTGTTACAGGCCCGATCACGATGAATTTCTATTGTATTCTCCCCTGTCTGTCTCCCCTACAAGGAGGTGAGATGCATGAAGGCACCACTGGATGGGGCCCTACTCGTCCAGGTATTCCCAGGGCCCAGGATGGGGCCCAGTACATAGTAGACAGTGAATCTGCATTAGATGGATGACGTCAAGCAATTTTTTGAAAAGAGTTTTAACTAGAATATTGTGATAGCTCTTTCTGTCCTCTTATATTTTATTGGTCAGAATTTTAATAAACCCTGGAAACACTTAGGAAACATCTCAACTCCTTTTTCCTTCAAATAGTCCTTCACTGCACTAAATAAAATTGGCATATAAAATTGGGCTATTCAACGTCTTTCATTCCCCTTGGAATGCGTTTTGGAGCTGGAGGGGACCTTAAATGAACCTCTTCATTTCACGGATTAGGGTCCTGTGGACTGTGAAGCCCCACAGCTTGCCGAGGGTCACCTGACTGGCTAGTGGCAGAAGCCCGTGAGAATCTGATTCCTCACCAGTGTTCTCTCCACCATCCCCTGCTCTCTCTCAAAAATTCAAAGCAATCAGTGTTCATGGGGTACCTATTAGATACAAGACAGTAGGCTGGTTTCTACTGGAGAGAAGGAGGTTGAAAAAAGTCCCTACCTTGGACCATTTTATAATCTAGTGGAAAGAAAGCCATGTGCGTGGAAAATTCTAGAAAATATATGCAAAAAAATAAGTTTCGTGAAAAACCCACACGATAATGAACTCCAACTGAAGGGCTGCAGTAGATTTTGGAGTAAGTGTAGTATCTTAAACAGGCCCACTCTTCTTCTTAGGGGAAATGGTGCTGGGTGTATGGAGAGGGGGCGGGGGAAGAGGCGTGTCCCAGAGGCCATTTCCAGCAGAGCTGTTGGGGTTGCAAAGCCGCTCACCTCTCACTTACAGGACAGGCCAGGATCCATGACGATACTCAGACTAACTACAGGTGTTTTGAGCAGAAAGGAAAGAACCAGGCTCAGTACTTCGGGCACAGACTTACATCCTTATATTTTCTTAATCTAAAAATGTTTCTGGTCCCATCATGGCTCAGTGGAAAAGAATCTAACTAGTATCCATGAGGACGCAGGTTCTGTGCCTGGCCTCCCTCAGTGGGTTAAAGATCCAGCATTGCCGCGAGCTGCGTGTAGGTTGCAGATGCGGCTCAGATCCAGCGTTGCTACGGCTGTGGTGTAGGCCAGTGGCTACAGCTCTAGTTCAACCCCCAGCCTGGGAACCTCCATATGCAGTGGGTATGGCCCTAAAAAGGCAAAAACAAACAAACAAACAAAAAAGTTCCTAAACCAGGTTTTTCCAGCCAAGAGTCTTAGTTTGCAATTCTAGTCAACACAGCTTAATTTTGTAAAACCATGTCCAGAAATGCCCAGGATATTAAGTGATACAGGACTGCAGAGAATAGTCAGAAGAATTAATGTGCTAATGAAGTAGTAATATAGCTTTGCTCAGGATTAACACATCCAGGAGCCAACCAATTAACTGGCCTTTCTAATACCTCCCAGGCATATTCTGTGTTCAGAGCTTGGGAAAGCTCCTGGCCTATGTAAATCTCAGTTCTATGCTTCTTGCTGTTTTTTTCGGGGCTTGGGGAGTGGGAGAGGAGTTGGAAAATGAATGGCTTAAAGCTAGCTGAGTGACAAATCCCAGATTGAACTATCTTGTTGTTGTACCAAATATTGGTTACATATCTGCATAATCACGAATTTGTTTAGCATCATCCTGGTCCTTCATGGTTTCACACAGCCTTTCCCCAACCTCAATTTGGGTCAGGGCAGAAGCCCTGCTCTCTGGGCTGCAAGTATTCTATTTTGCCTGTTATTCTGGCACCAACCTTGCTCTCTAATTAACATCACTCTATCACGCAGAGTCCTTGCCAAAGTAAAAAGAATGTGAGCATCTCTAACGTCTAACATTTAAGTCAGCCACAGATGCCTTTGGGAGAGGGTCCTTAGGAAATATTACACCACATACTCCATTCCTCTCTTTACTCTAAAAGCCCTTCCCTGGTGACCAAAATAGCCTTTCTCTTCAGGAGACATTTTTCTCGTGCTTAAGATGTTTCTCAAGGTTTGGGAAAGGTGCTGTCATAAAACACTTTACATTTAGGATAAACAAGGTCCTTCTGTATAGCAAGGGAACTATATTCAATCTTCGAACCCGAGCCTGAGAACTTCCATATGCTGTAGGCGCAGTCCTAAAGAGCAAAAAAAAAAAAAAAAAAAAAAGAGTGTGTTTGTGTGTGTGTGTGTATAACATTAGACACACACATGACTGAGTCACTTTGCTGCACAGCAGAAACAGGCACAACACTGTAAATCAACTATATTCTAATCTTAAAGAAATTAAAAAGCACTTGACATTGGTGGAGCTATGTACTATTCTGCCATTCCCTTTCCTGGAAACTCTTTCCTCAAGGAATGATACCTGCTTTTCCTCTCTCGAAATCATTCATTGAACAAACGTGTGCTGAGGGTAACCCAGCGCGTGTCATGTCCAGCGCTAGGTGCTGGGGAGGACACATGAGGAGCATCAAAGTTAATCCTGTCACTTCTCTGAGTTGCTTCTCTGTTAGAAGAAAGTTTGCCAAATGTTATTCCTTCTCTAGACTCTCAGGAGAAAAGGAGATACTTTATGCGTATTCCAAGACTTACTCTGCATGTACTCTCCTATCCATCCATCCATCCACCCGCTCACCCCAGCACTGCCAACATCCATTTCTCCTTTAGACCAAGCGCTGTGCTAGGCACTGAGGATGTACGCAGGGAAGTCCCAGTCCAGAGGGACCTGGGTGTGTGATCAGACCATGAACCAGAACATGACCTTTAGAGTGGAAGCATGTCCCGAATGCAAAAGGAACCAAGCCCTGTAAGTTTACAGCAGCCGAGGTTGATTGTGAGTTAATTCATGACAAGGTTTCTGTTTCTGATGGCTGCTTTAATTATCTCTGCGTACATTTTCAAGGAAATTTAAAAACAGCAAAACCTAGAATTCCATTTTATTTGTATAATCTCTGAATCCGTTGGGGGACATATTTTGTCCTTCTGTTTCTCTGCTTCCTCCTTTCCCTTCAGGCTCCCGACCTTCTCAAAGGCAGGTTGCTGGTCTGCTCCCTTTGTTTAGTGCATCGCCTGCTTTCCCTTCCCATCCACATCCCCACTCAGGACAAGAGACATTTCAGGACCCAGAGAGCGGCTGGCAGAGCAAATTGACATGTGGGAGCGTGAGAGGCAGTCTTTCAGAGAAAAGCAAGAGGAAGAGGCAAAAATGGTAGGCTGAGAGAGCAGGAAAGGGAAAAGAGAAATAAAGAAGACGAGGCAGAGAATGAAGAAGGAAGAAAAAAGGAAAAAACAAAAATAGCAACAGCAGCCCTAATCAGATCTCTCCAGACCTGGTGTTGAGCAATTTCTGTAACTGGGAGTCAGGTTTAGAAAAAAGCTGGCTGGAATGAACGGTCCTTCCCAACATGGGGGCGAGGTGGAGCGGAATTACAGAAATACCAGAAGACATGACTCACTCACGGAGCCGCATCTTAAACGGAGAGTCTACTTCGAAATTATGAACTTGGGGCGGGGGGAGAAAATCTTCCCAGCATCCATCATGTGCTGCTTTTGAAAATTAGTATTTTGGAGCACAAGCTGTTTCCTGTCTTTAAAGCCTATTATCTATTTCCCTTCCAGGTGGAGCCTGGGCTGCCTGCTAATTTAATCCCCTGGGCTTCCCCCTCTGCCTTCAAGATCTCAGAGAGATGCAGGCTTCATAAAGAGGGCACCTTTGTGTCTTCTTCCCCTGAAGGCCCCCATATACCCTGGCAGCCAAGGAGATGCTATTTTGGGAAACAGCAGCTGGGTGGGGAGGATGGTTAATTGTTTGTCAAACCTTTCCAGTCTAGTTAGATCTCATGAAGGGCAAAGAAAAAGAGCAAAGCCAAAGCCTTTCCTTCATTCTATTTTACTCTCCCATCTGAGAGAGGGGAGGGCAGCGACCATCTCCTTTTCCTCCTCAAGCACAAGCACACAAACTAATGCTTTTAAACAAACAAACAAAAAAAATCAAAAACACTTCTTCTATACAATTGGAAACACATGAACATGATATTGGCCCAAGAACCAGTCAAATTAGTTTAAGAATCATTTATAAGCCTAAAAATAAACAAGGAAGCAAAAAAAAAATCCAAACAAAAATCTTGTCAAAAACAGAAGAGACATCGGGGGTTCTGCCATCCTTTGGAACCACAGCATTTTTTCAAACCACAGTTGTGGCCAAACTGACTAAACAGATGCCCCCTTCCCCAGCCAACACCCACTGACACACTTGAAAACAATTCTACCCCGGCACACTAATCAGAACATCCATGGTGACACGCATTCGCTCTATCACACCGTGGACAAATTCAAAATCAAACAGAAAATGACCCATGCTGAGAAAACTTTCCTCGGAACCCTGACCTCAGTGGCCCCCACGTGACTCTGAAACTTCCTAAGCATTGCGTCAGCCTACGAGGAAAGAGGGAAAAAAGACTGGGAACCAAAATCTTATGCATCTTTAAAGGGCAATGCCTCATAACATTTTAAAACTAGTTCTTCTTCCCCGGCCAATTCTCATATGAAAGAAATCTAGACCAATATGACTTTTAAGGAACACTTTTGTTTTTCCACAATGATCTTTTTGGTATTTTCAGGAAATGCCAAAAGGAATTGTCTCTTAGTAAGAAGGGAGTTAGAGAACTTTATAAGTGGTGACAGTGCAGGGATGGATACGGAAGTGATGCCTATGTTACAGTCATTTTTCCTCAAAAGAGCTCAGACTGCCTTATAAACATAAATCTGCTAATTTACACACTAGCTCCTGGTTAGACAGCAGATCTGAAACTTCCTTTTACACTGGAGGATGTGTCTGCATAATTACTTACTCGGAATTTGCTTAGTCAAAATGAGCACAAGATGGGTTAGCGAGCTGGGGTTTTCGAACTGAATGAACATTCATGTTGGAATATAGATCAGCTGTGTTGATCTAAAATGGACTTGACTGATGAATTAGAATGTGTTCTATTGGCTACAGCTATTAGAAGGGACTGGGAAGATGAGGCAAGACTTTGATTGGCTGAAAGAGATATAAGTTGCCCCTAAATGAGGTGCTGATACCCAGTAGGGTTTTCCGTATATCACTAACCAGTAATGTTTAATTAGAACAGAGCAGGCAAGAAACTACTTTCTCAGTATCACACATTTGTAAATAGCATGGCAGAAAAAACAAACTATTAAAAGAAAACCTATTTTATGTAGAAATAGCTTTTATAGGGAAACGGTAGAGCTTAGGGTCATGGATAATTATGAACTAGGGTAAGATTTTTTTTTTTTTTTTTTGCTTTTTAGGGCCACACCCATGGCATTTGGAGGTTCCCAGGCTGGGGTTCCAATCGGAGCTATAGCTGCTGGCCTACGCCATAGCCACAGCAACTCGGGATCTGAGCAGTGTCTGCGACCTACACCACAGCTCATGGCAACACCAGATTCTTAATCCACTGAGCAAGGCCAGGGATCAAACCCGCAACCTCATGGTTCCTAGTCAGATTCGTTTCCACTGCGCCACGACGGGGACTCCTAGGTTAAGATAAAATGTATTTGCAGTGATAGTTTGGTTAACGTTGCCATTTGAATAATCTGTCTGGTATTCTTGTGTCCCCTCTTTGTAGGTTGTGTTTGAAATTTTAACTTAAGATTTTGGGAACCCGTTAATCTGTTTATCAAATAGTGCTCCTTCGATGTGCACATGGCAATGTTAGGGTTCCGTGTGTAGCAGAGGCAGGATGAATAAAAACAGTGTAATGTAGCATCTCTCAGCACTTCCTAATGTCACTGGAGACAAGGAATATATTCCACATCAAAGTTAAATAATACGAGAGTAGAGGAAATACAGAACAAATAAAAGGGAAGAAGATAAGTTGTATTGCAGCTTTAAGTGAAAAACAACAGGTTGTGAGAGTGGGTATGCCCAAGTGAACACACTGTAAACGCGGGTGGGCATGGAAGGCTTCCTGGAGGGGTGGCGCAGCATTTGAGCAAGAGGGGAGAGGGTATTCTGTGGAGGAAGCAGGAGATGAGACACACGCTTTTGCCTAGACCTGCCCAGCTGGGGAAGAGTGGGGCACCCATGCTGCTCGGGGTAAGAGAAGGGTGGGAACATTTGTTTAGACCCATATCATCATAGAATTTTAGAACTGAAATGATCCTAGAATAACCAGCTAGGCCCCTGTTTTTCAAACCTGGCTGTATACTGTAATCAGCTACAGAGCTTTAAACAATTCCACTGCCCAGGTCTCACTCGAGAGATTCTGATTTAAGTCATCTGGAGAGAGGCCTGGGGGACTTGATATTTAAAGGCTCCCCAGGTGATTCTAATGTGCAGCCAGCGTTTGAGGACCAGTGATTCCATCCAACTGCCCAATTTTACAAGATAAGGAAGGACCACCTGCAAATCTGCCCACGCACAGCTGGTGAGAAGCCGGGCTCCTGTCCCCGTTCCATTCCACACCGTTTGTCTTTGACAGTGCATTGTGGAGATTAGGCCAGAGGGCTGGATTTTTGCCATAAAGGTCATGGGGAACCACTGAAGATTTTTGTGCAGGAAAAGGGCACATTGAAAACAAACGGTCCTACAGTTCCCAGGGGAAAAGAATCAGCGCACCCTAGGAGCGCACAAGAATGACGCTGTCCAATTTCTCTCTGAAACTGAAGTGTGCATGTTTGGGTTTTGTTTCTGTTTGTTTTTTTTGGTTTTTGTTTTTGTTTGGCTGCACCGGTGGTACCAGGCCTGGGATGGAATCTGAGCCACAGCAGTGATAAACACTGAATCCTTAACCTCTAGGCCACCAGGGAATTCCTGCCTGTTTGTAATTTGAATTCAAAAATAATACTGTGCTAATTTCTGTGTGAGCACATTCAGATAAGTAGAATTGAGCTTCTCTATCTTTGTGGCCACTCCTCAGTTCTTGAAAGAACTTTCTTCTGACCAGTTAGCTCTGTTTTTTACATTTTTCTTTGATTTTCTCCTCAACTCTAAAGCCATCTAAATGTTTCATGTTTCACTTCCTTTTCACTTTATCTTTCCTCTGCTCTCCCTCTTCACCAACCAAGGACATTTGTTAATTGCTCACAATATGCTCATGCATATTTATATGTCCACACCTCCCTATCTCTTTATTATCCCCAGGGCAGTGTGGGCCAATAGAAATATAATTTGAGCCACACAGGTAAAAAGAAACAGGTTAACTTTATATATGAAATAAAATATATTTTCTTTAACCCAGTATATCCAAAATTGTATTATTTCAACACATAACAATTCTTAAAAACATTAATTAGATATTTTAAATTCTCTCATTGATACTGTCTTTGAAATCTACATATTTTACAATTACAGCATCAATTTGGATGCTAAATTTTCAAACTTCACAAATACTACACAATAAGGTTGGGTTTCAGGAAAAGGATTTTATCCTGTTCCAGTTGATAAGACTTTTTTTTTTTTTCTTTTCACAGCTGCACCTGTAGCATATGAAGGAGGTTCCCAGGCTAGTGGTCGAATCGGAGCTGTAGCTGCCGGCCTACACCACAGCCACAGCAATGCAGGATTCGAGCCCCATCTATGACCTACACCACAGCTCGTGGCAATGCTAGACGCTTAACCCACTGAGCAAGACCAGAGATTGACCCAGTCAGGTTCTTAACCTACTGAGCCACAATTGGAATTCCAGTTGTTAGATTTGAGTGAAATAAATTTAAAATTCAGTTCCTGAGTTGCACTTGCCACATTGACCTAGGGCCTGCAGTACTGAATAGTGCAGGTCCAGGGTTTTACATGGTGGTGTTTTCCCATTATGTGGCTTGAGAGGGTACTATGCTCATTTTAGTGAGTTTGAAGGGTTCCACTTATTGAGGGAATTTGTTATTCTTTGGAGTATTAAGGGAGATGAAATATGACAAAGACGATCATAAAAACGACCTAAGTTTCTCTGAACCAACATACAAAATTCAGGACAAGGCAGAGGGTGGAGCTGTAATAGTTTCAGAAAGGAAATGGGGAGGAGAAAAAAAGACAAGCAGGCTTTGGTACCCACCCCTAGTCGAATGCTATTTGAAGATAAAGAAATTCTATAGTCAAGCTGCCAAGAGAAAAAAAGATGCAAAATATGCCAAAATAGTGAGCGAGAAAAAGTTGAAAAGTAAATTTGTCCGTTCTCAGAAGAGCAAGAGCATTACTTACATAAAGGTGCTAATACTGTATTTTCACAGCGCTTTGCTCCTCCAGAATTCAGGACGCCGTACAAATGATTATTCACTTCCATAAGCAATTTCGACCAAAAGAAATTCCAAATGTCCTAATATTGAAAGATAGATACAGTGCAGTTAAATTATTTCACTCACTTCTCACCCATTGTCACTTCTCACAGAGCTATTGTGTGCATGATCTATAGTGGGTCTGCATCGTTTTTATACAGACTAGACTCCGTCTAAGGCAACCCAGGAGTTCCCAGGTGGCCTAGCAGTTAAGGATTCGGCATCGTCACTGCCGGGGTTGGGGTCTCTGCACAGGTTCGATCCCTGGCCTGGGAACTTCTGCATGCTGTGGGCACAGCCAAAAACAAACAAAAATTAAGACAATATAAGCTCTGTAATCATCCGATAATAATACTTAGCCTTCAATTAATCATGGAAACGAGAATCCATTCTATGATTCCCTTACTCAACAACTTTTAGTAGCTCCTTGTAGGGGGTCCCATCTCCTCCTCATTTAGGCATCCACAGACCCTCTCTTTTGTAGCCTCAGCCTCTGTTTTCAGCCTTTCCCGCTTACTATAGGTGCCTGGCATCTACAGGTGTTCCCTACAGCGGGCTGTATTGCTCTTGCTGCTTAGAACTTGTGGACCCTACCTGGGGTTTTTTCAATGCCCTCCTCAAATACAATTTCTTTCTCCCATCTGTTCCTTCCTTCTCTAGCCTCTTCTTCTACCCTAAGATTACATGAGGTGTGATGTGTTCCATAACTAACACACATTGATAGCTTATTATATATCAGGCTTTGCACATATTACCTTACTTTATCCCCACAAAAGCTCTAAGAGGTGGAGTTTCCACTGTGGAGCAGCAGAAAAGAACCCAACTGGGAACCATGAGGTTGCGGGTTGGATCCCTAGCTGCTCAGTGGGTTAAGGATCTGGCATTGCCGTGAGCTGTGGTGTGAGTCACAGACATGGCTCAGATCCTGTGTGGCTGTGGCTGTGGCTGTGGCCAGCAGCTGTAGCTCTGATTTGACCTCTAGTCTGGGAACCTCCATATACCAAGAGTGTGGCCCTAAAAAGAAAAAAAAGGAAAAAAAGTCTCTAAGAGGTAAGCACTATTATTATCATCTCTATTTTAAGATTCAAAAAGACCAAGGCACAGAGAAGTGAAGTAATTTTCCAAAGGTCACATAGCAAGTAAAAAGCAGAGTTGGGATTCCAATTCGGGAAGCTTGCCTTCAGAACCTATGCTGTGAAGTGTTTTATAGTGACAACTAGCTCTCAAAGAAAGATAAAATAGAAGAAAAAATTTCTCGTGCTATTACACAAAACATACAGCTTGCTTTTTGTAATTATTTGTGTTATTATTATTTTATCTCCTTCATGTGAGCTGAAAATTCCTAGAGAGGAGAAACTCTGGGTCTCATGGACTAGTGTCTGTTATCATCATTTCATTAAGTTGTGGGAACAGATAATTACTGAATGATCACATCATTTGGAGGCCTCTGGATTGTCAGTTAGCTGTAATCAAGACCTCCTTTCACTAGTATTTCTAACTAAATACTCCACTTGGCCAAACCCTCGTGCAAGATCAGGCCAGTGTTCCACATGGACTCCAAGAAAACTCTAATCTGTTTAGTTTTATGGTCCAGATTGTGGCTGAGAGGTGTCTTTTATGAGAAGACACTGCATAATAGAGCAGATTGTGTATGTGATTTGTCCTTTTCAGAACTGGAGAAACTAAAAGGTCCTGAGGCTATTTACCCAGAGTCCTCAGGCAGATCTGAGGTGGAGTTTTGGTGGGACTAACTTAAACTGACTCTCCAGGAACCCCGTCTAGGACCCTGGACAACCCTGTGGTGGAAGGTTCAGTAAGCGACTAAGTTGTTGACTGACCAGAAAATTCCGGAACACTCTTCCCCTATAGTTTTACCTTGACACAAAATAAAATTATGACGTCATGTTGGGAACACAGGACTTCTCTATTTGTATTTTTAGAACTCATTAGATTTTGCCAAGGGTGGACTTTGTCAGTCCTCCTGTTCAGGAAAAATCATTGTGGAGAGCCTGTACTATTTTTAATTGTAGCTGATGTAACAACTGTGTGGCTTCTAGTATCTAAAGAACAAAGTGGTACGCTAGCTTTAGTGGAGAACGAAAAACTTTGTTCGTAGACACAAAGCCTTGATAAGTCAGAAATTTCAGAATTTTTATTTAATTAATTAATTTATGTATTTATTTATTTATTTTTGTTTTTTGGGGGCCGCACCCAAGGCATGTGGAAGTTCCCAGGCTAGGGGCTGAATTAGAGCTACAGCGGCTGGCCTACACCACAGCCACAGCAACTCCGGATCCCAGCCGCATCTGCGACCTACACCACGGCTCACGACAATGCTGGATCCTTAAACCCCTCAGTGGGGCCAGGGGTCGAACTCCGTCCTCATGAATACTAGTTCGGTTGTTACTGCTGAGACACGACAGAACTCCTGGAACTTTTAGAAACCCCCTCCCCCTTTTCTTTTTTCAGAGCCTAAACTGACAAGTGCTGAACAGTGTATGTGCCTCCTGGAGGCAGGGGACTTACCCAAAATTAATATCTGTTAAATATCTTGCAGTAACACCATTAGTATAAGGGTGTCCTTCGCCGCCGTTGTCCCCATATTGTCGGGTAGGCAGCGAGCTTACAGGTGTGTGCCGCCTAGGAAACGGTGGCGGGAGAGGGAGGAGGGCGGATGGGGGAAGGATCCGGCTGGTCGGGGAAGCAGAGCAAAGTCCACCACCACACTCAGATGAAAGTTTGAATGGTTTAGTTTGCTTTGGTTATGGCGAGCAGCGCACCAGCCAGCATCTCTACGAACGAGCAACACCCCCTGCTCTCCGTCAACCAGGCTCAGAGAACTGGCCTGCACTGGACTGCCGGCGAGTAGCGCGTCGCCCCCTTTAAGAGGCTGCTCCGCGGGACTAACGTTCGAATGGCCCTGGCGCCCCTCCTCGGTCTCCGATTGGCCGCGCGCGGAGCACGAGGGCGCGCCGACCGGCCCCGGAACGGTTGGCGGCCCTTCGCGATTGGCTATCGCGGCACCTTTATAAGGCGCCTGGCGGCGGGGCTGTCCTTAGTCAGCGACCGGACCCGAAACTGGCTTCTATCCTGTAGCGAGAAGGGTGCGGGAGTAAGAGTGTGTCGCCAGAGCCGTTTCTCTTCGGAGTCTCAAGAGATCGAGGGTCAGCCCCCGAGGCGAACTTGTTGACGCCTCTCGTTTTCGTCTCAGCTTCGGAACGTGGGCTAGTGTTCACCCCCCTCACCTCCGCGCCAGCCCCGGGAAAGGGGAGGCAGGATGGAGTTCAAGCTGGAGGCGCACCGCATCGTCAGCATCTCCCTGGGCAAGATCTACAACTCGCGGGTCCAGCGCGGCGGCATCAAGCTGCACAAGAACCTCCTGGTCTCGCTGGTGCTCCGCAGCGCCCGCCAGGTCTACCTGAGCGACCCGTGCCCCGGGCTCTACCTGACCGGCCACCCAGGGGTCCCGGTGCCGCCGCAGCAGCCCGGGGAGCCGGCAGCCGGGCCACCCGCGGGCTGGGGGGAGCCGCCCCCGCCGGCTGCCCGAGCCGCCTGGCCGGAACCCGAGCCGCAGCCGGAGCGTCCTGCCGTCCCAGAAGTGCCACGGGTGGATGACGCGGAGCCCGCGGCCACGGTGACGGGCGCCGGGGACACTCTTCAGGGCCGAGAGGCGGAGGCGGCGGAAGCTGCCTGGCGCCGCGTGGAGGGACCGCGAGACACGGCGATCGTGGGGGCCGGGGGCCCCGCTGGAGCCCCGGGCGTCTTCCCGGAGGGGCCCCGGGCAGCAAGCCACCCCTGCGGCTGTGCCCCGGGGAACGAGGACACGCCGAGCGCTTATCCACGCGTGGACGGCTGCCGCGCGCCGCGCCGGGCGGAGGACGAGCCTCCCGCGCCGCCCCCCGTCTGCCCCAGGAAGCGCGGCGCGGCGGGGGTGGGCGGCGGCCCCGCGGGCTGCCCGGTGCCCGGCTCGACCCCGCTCAAGAAACCCCGCCGGAACTTAGAGGAACAGCCGGGCGGGGCGGCCGCGGAGGAGGAGGAGGAGGAGATGGAGACCGGTAACGTGGCGAACCTCATTAGCATCTTCGGTTCCAGCTTCTCCGGACTCTTGCGGAAAAGCCCCGGGGGCGGCCGGGAGGAGGCCGAGGTAGAGGAGAGCGGTCCGGAAGCCGCCGAGCCCGGGCAGATCTGCTGCGATAAGCCGGTGCTGAGAGACATTAACCCTTGGAGCACAGCCATCGTAGCTTTTTGAGCCCCCGGGTGCCCGTCCGGGAAGGAGGTTGAGCAGCGGGCGTCCGGACGAGAGGGCCGGGCCTCTCCCGACTGCGAGGACGTCCCGGAGACCGTCGGCGCCGAGCGCGAGCGGGAGACCGGGTGCTGCCGGGCGGCACAGGCTGCCCTTGAGCTTGGCGGCCCGCTGGGCCGTGCCTCTCGGGTCTGCTTTTGAGACTTGGGAGTCGGGGGCTTATTGGAAGAGCACGATCGTGAACTTTTGTGTCTGTGTGTGTCACTGTGTCTTGTTGAATTAAGACTATTTTGTCCCTCCGGAATGCCACACCCCTTCCCCGGGGTTGAGGGGACTGGGGGCAGACAGGGACTTTCCTCTGCCGGCAGCGCCGAGAAGGAAGCGGCTCAAGAGGCCGGGGCCCGGGGAGTTCCCCATTGGTTCTTGGGGGAGGAAGGGACTTTACACACACCCTTCACATGAAAGCTAGAACCGCGCCGGGGCCAGGAGTGGCGTTTCCTCACAGGATTTCCTAAGACTGGAGGGATTTAGTCTGGAGTAGAAGCTTGTGTTATGTCTCTTCCCTCCCCACCTTTCTCTCTGAAGAAGCGTTTATACCCTGTGATTACTCTGGGAAAGGGGAATGTTAGCGGCCCTTGTCTTCCCCACAGGGAAAAAAAAAAAAAGCTTGATGAACTTCACAGAAGAGTTCAAGCCTGGAAATACGGAGCTTATAGGGGAAAAGATTTATTTTTTAAAAGCTCTAGATCAGAACTACTACACAGTGCTTTTAAAAAGTGTTTAAGGAAACAAAGTTTACAGACAGAAGCCCTAAGTGGAAAGACGTTATGGTTTTGTAGATAGTGACTCCAGTCTTTGTTGTATAAAGGTTGGGGGAGCTGACAAGGTTTTGTACAGTATTTTCTCCTTCGTTGTATTGATTTTTGTATAAAAACGTAACTTTACGTGTCTAACACGTATTAAATATTTTGAAGCAACTTCACTGTCTCCTTGCCTGTAATCACCTGTCTGGGTTGGGAGGGATGTGGGAGGAGGGGAGTTGTGGTCCGGCTGGAAGACTGAAGGTGTGGACAGACTGGGGGCCCTGTTAGTTGACTTCCTTAAGTACCAGGAACAGCACGTTTAAGATTTCTCCCCTACATCAAAGGACTCCTATTAGATACTAATGTCAGTGGTCTGCCAGTTTCTTGAAAGCTGCCGCTGCACCTGCCCTTTCTAAAGTCAGTGTAGGCGATTTGATTTTTTACAGCCCAATCTGACAGTGTCTAATATTAAATAACCTAAGTGCCAACTTACGAAGCCCTTCCCATCCACAAAAATGTTTCTCATTAAAACTCTTATTAGTTTCCTGTTACGTAACACGGGTCATCTTTCAACTTCGTTATTGAAAAAAACCTGACAGGGAAGCCGATGAGTCTGACTTGCCCAGCTGGTCAGGTCTGCTCTTGGCATTCCAGTGGATGTCAGGATGGAATTTTCAATGCTTTAAATTTTTTTTTTTTTAATTACATCTGTAGAAAGTATATGCATTAGTAAATGGAAATTGCTTGTATCAAACTGGGTAAGGACGGAGGGCTAAGCAATTTTAACGTATCAAAACCTGGTTTGCTTTTGTCACCAAATGGTGACATCAGTGTTTGGGTCATGGTAAACACTTAGGTGATGACAGTGGTGTCATCCATTGATTTTTTTTTTTTTTTACTATAGTTACTGCGTTTAAGAACCTTTTGTCTAAGGCAGAATATTCAATATTTGAATTTATATCAGAAGCAAATCGACTAGAGAATGGTGTCATAAAATATGGTTGCTAGTACTTTAAAGGATGGAATTGGTCTATAACAGCTTATGAATAAACTGGGTGTTTAAGGGGGAGAAATTGAGGAAATATTAGAAAATGCTTTAAGAAAGGATTGTGGCTTTTGAGCAAAAGGAACATATGGATAATGCTTTGCCCTCCCTGAAGTCCCGATTACATGAACTTCTGTCATAGCTGAGTAGACCAGTGTTTTGATATTTTTACAAAGCTGTTAGTGATTCATTCATTAAGCCTAAGGAACTTTTTACTTTATGTTCCATTGCCATAAATAATATATATAGAATTAAACATTCTGTAATCAGGGTCTTGTTAAAATTGCCATGTTTTTCTTTCAGAGATTATCAACTTAAATTCTGTTATAGCCTCAAGAGATCCACTGAGTGCTGACTGCTTAAACTGAAGGTGTCCAGGGCCTTAATTTTACAAACATTTCCTGTTGCTAGAAAGTAATTATTATGCCTGAACAGCTATCTCAGTACATTTTTATGTTTGAAAGAGGGTTAACACTTGGTGTGTTTTAAGAAAGTTCTTTTGGATGTGAAAATTCCCATTGATCCTTGTTTTCACATTCAGATGAACCACGGGACCCTGAGTCTGCTTCATTTAGAGAAGGTACAAGGACATGTTTGATAGGGAACTACATTACAGCTTTGTAGGAAATCGGAAAAGATTTCTTTTTTTTTTTTTTGTCGTGGGGCGGTATGTCATGGTGAGAGCTGGGATCTGAAACCAGGCTTCTTGCATCTGCCCGTATTAGCTGAACGACCCTGGACAGGTTATTTCATCTCTCTGTGCCTCAGTTTTTTCAGATATGAAATTGAGATAACTACACCCACCTCATAGGTTGTGAAAATTAATGTTGATGCCCCTAAAGTACCTCATACGTAGTAAGCACTCAATTTTAGCTGTTAATGTAGAAGTAAGTTCTGTGTTGGTGTTCCCATTGTGGCACAGTGGAAACTCATCCAACTAGTAACCATGAGGTTTTGGGTTCGATCCCTGGCCTCGCTCAGTGGATTAAGGATCCGGCGTTACTGTAAGCAGTCCGGTAGGCTGCTGACACCGCTTGCTCGGATCTCTAGTTGCTGTGGCTGTGGCACAGGCCGGTGGCTACGGCTCCCATTCAACCCCTAGCCTGGGAACCTCCATGTGTGGCAGGTGCAGCCCTAAAAACCAAAAAAAAAAAAAAAAAAAAAGTAAGTTCTGGGTATATATCAGATATATTAGAGTTGAAGAATTATGAGTATTTGTAAGAGGGAAGCAGAGTCTATTTTAAGATTATCCTACCTGTGAATTCTGGGTTCTTTTGTTCTTGCTTTTCTCTGGGCACTTGGCTGTCCATAGAGCTTAGTTTTGCCGTTCTGTATGTCTCACCTCTACCTTGTGACTTTTCTGATTGTATCAAACAACTCTTTCAGGGAGGAGTAAGCAGGAGTGAAAACACTCAAGGAGCAAAGACCTTGTTGACATACAAATGTTTTCTGTGGGTGAGTAGAGAAAAAAAAAAAATAGCCCACAGAGTTATTTTTAGCCTAAATTGCTTGGGCATAGAATGTTTCTTAAGCTGTGTTAATTGATAGGTCCCGGCAAAGAGACTTCCCAGTGCCAGGATAGGGTTCTCAACACACAACTAAATCAGATTCAGTGTGGCTAGAAACAAACCATGGTTTTGGTACCTAACCATTTCTTGACCGCTCTGGGAGGGACTTGGTTTTTTGATCTTATTAACCTGAGGTCTGGTCCGGAAAGAAAAATTTTTTTGACTGTCATATGAAAACCAGATGTTGAAAGTGCTTTTGGACAAGTACTCCAAGAAGATTACACTAATAGTGAATAAAGGTGATAAGTTTTAGTACAGGACTTCTCAACTCTGTCTTTTTAAACCTGTCTTCGTGCTCAGAAACCATCAATTTTATTTGGGGCAAGGAACTAATGATGGAAAGCTGGATAGCTTGAACTGCCCT
Organism: Catagonus wagneri; assembly: GCA_004024745.2. Lineage (NCBI taxonomy): Eukaryota > Metazoa > Chordata > Mammalia > Artiodactyla > Tayassuidae > Catagonus > Catagonus wagneri. Next base: position 14,884,810 of record PVHT020000175.1, read on the forward strand.
TCCAAAGTAACTGGCTTTGCCCTAAGGCACCTAGTGGAGTAATAATAACTCTTGCATTCCTACCATTTACCACTGATTGGGTTTGGGATGAGAGGTGGAAGGGAATGGGCCATTTAACAGCTTTGGTAGAATGTGTCTCAGAATAAAGCTATAGGAAATATCAGGATCAGAATTCATAATGACAAAACTCCATTTTATCACTGGATTAGTCTGAGCTCTAGGCATGACAACTCAGCCTGTGAGATGAGGTCAAAAGGCTAATACCTACTGTGACATGGAGTTTGATGGACATTTATTTCCTTATACATTTTTTTTAAGTAGAGTTAGTTCAGTTCACTGCATAACCAAAGAACTTCTGATCTTTTGCCTTAAATATTTTATCCTTGTCCTATTTGTGATTTTTTTATTCTCCTAGGCCTGCTTTTATCCCAGCAGTGACCGAAAGAAGACGAGAATGAAAAGAAACACAGATCCAACCCTCCCGTGACTATGAAAGAAGCCATTACAATTAGGTACAGAACTCTGGTGGGGAGTGCGGCCTGCTTCCCAGGATTCCTGGCACTCTTTCCAGTAATGAGCAGTTTGTCTCTCAGCCTTTGAACCATAGTTCAGATTTAAAATTCTGCCCAGTGGAAAAGCCTTGGGAGGAAAAAGCCAGTAGAAGTAGAGTTGATGTTGGGAATCATTGTGATTCTTACTCGCAGCCCTGGGAGTTTTTCCATCACACTTCTTGAGGGCACGCTAGAGAAGAGAATATATGAGAACACAAAGTGTAAGAGGACACACACCTAGTAGAAGGCCTGTTTGCTGCTCCAGTGCCTGCCACCACTCCCCTACCCCAGTGGGAACGAGGGATTTGAAAATAAAATCTCTCTCCAGCAATTGCTCTCTCCCAGAGGGATGTAGCCCAGAGAGTCTTTGCTGGACTATGTGCTGGGATTTGTCTCAGACCTCCGGAATCCTACAAGCAGGGAGGGGGGAGCCTCCAGGGACCGGATTCCTGAATGGGCCTCTCCCTTTCTCCACTCTGCTGACCAGCAGCGGCCTCCACCCGCTGGATGCTGCCCACTTCTTGGCTGTCAGCTTTGGAGAGCTGCAGGAAGAAGGGCTGGTTTCTGGTCACAAGCAGTCTCTATTGTCTGTGTGATAAGCTGCATCCCTAACTTCCAGGATGAGGGGAAGACTCAGCTTCCCCTTTACTGTCCATTAGGCACCAAGTGAGCCCTGACCCCAGGCCTCTGCTTTCTTGCTGGGTTTTCAGGACTGGGCTTCTGCCAGGCTGCCCCAGCGCAGTCATTCCCCTAGATGCCAAGGCAAGGTTCCTCTCAGTTTTTTCTAGAACTCGGTCGGGGATGTACCAAAGCCATGTGTTCCCACCTGCTTATTCTTCATTTGACCTCGCAAGTCTTGGGACAAAGCAGCTGCTGGAAACTTGCTTTCTCTGCGGTAAAACATCACCATCCTGTTCCCTCTGTTCAAAGCCCCGAAGTTGTCTCTAAAGGCAGGATTTCCTCAGACCGCTCCCCACACTTGATACTTTTCCTGAATCCAGGATACCACCCGTGGAGTTTTTCTCCAGATCGATCCACAAGTGTTTGGCTTTTTCTTTCTAGCCAGTCACAGCATCATCCTGCCCTTTGTGGCATAAATACTTTTTTCAGGGCAATAGTCATTTTGTCCTTCTGTCTCTGTCTGCCTGGGTCTGTTTCCCTTCCCTCCATCCTCTTGGGAAGGCACTCGCGTTTATTGTCTGCCTGGAAAGAGTCTGAGCTACGGGGAAGAGGTGTGACTGGGGATGTTCCTGACAGCTTAGAAGGAGCACGGTTTGGATTTCTTGACCTTGAGACTTGCGGTCTCCAGAGACTCTGCGCCCCAGTGATCAAGACACAGCTACGATCCCTGGCCTTCCAGAACCCGTGCCTCACCAGACCTCCAACCTCCATCACGTGGCAGAGGCTGGGGATGGGGGTACCCATGCCAGGAGCAGGAGCAGCCCCTGAAAACCAGCTTGGCTGTGGCTAAGGAGAAGCGAAGCCAGGGGAGCCCAGACATGGGCTATGAAGCTTCCCCTTCCCTTTGCTGGAGCTGCCTGTGTGGCTTTCTAGAACAGATAGTGCAGCCACAGGGCCGCTCTGATGGAGAAACCCCAATGTGCCCTTTGCCTTGCCTCCCCTCTCTAGGCTTTTATTGATTTGTAGAAACTTTTTACAGCGAGGTACCAGAAGTGGGAGTCGGGCGGGGTGTAGTTATAACCCACCAGAATCATGCGGCAGAGGTGATGGGCAGGGAGCGAGGAGGAGCCCGTGAAAAGACAGTGCGTGCGGGGTGGGGCACGGTCTTGGTGGGGGTCGCCACTGAGTCAAGTTCTCCAGCTCAAGACCGCCGGCAGCAGCGCTCCACCCACTTTCTTTCCCCTGGTTTTTCTCAAGCTGCACCACAACCTCCCTTTTCCTTTAGACAATTTCCAAGTTTTATTTTTGGTTTGGAAAAGGGTGAAAGTACTATGACATCTGCATTTATCAGCACGAGCCTTCCCTCTCTCTCTCTCTCTCTCTCTCTCTCTCTCAACTGCATGACCTACTTTAGAGACTGGAGTTGCTTTTATTTTTATGGCCTTGGGACAAATGCCTGAAAGTGAAGTTTCAATGTCAGCACGCTGAACTCAGGGTACAGGGGACGCAGTGCTGAGGTCGTTACTACTCCAGGATTTCTGAGGTTTTTCTCCCCAAACTCCACTCCCTCTTCAAATTATCTTTTAAAAGACTTTCCTAGTCCACACTGCTGAGAGCAGCTGTAAAGATGCAGCGGCGTGGGGGTGATTCTGGCGTGGGGGTGATTCTGGCGCGGGGGCTGGCCAGCTGTCTGCTTCCCAGCCTTTTAGTCACCGCAGACTGGCCTCCCAGCGTGGATGGAGCTTGCTGCTCCTTTAGACTCCTGAGCTTCTCCGTGAGAGTGGAGCATCTCCTACTCATCAGTCAGGAAAAAGGAAACAAGGTCCAGAGGGTGAGTAGAGCATCTTGAGCGGTCAGGTGAGGGAGAACCTGAGCAGAGGCAGTGTTGGAATTCACCCTGAACTGGGATGCCTCTGAGCCAGGACTTGCAGACCAGAATCTGAAAATGTGACTCATTACTTAGAGAGTCGTTCATCTTTCTGGGTTTCTATTTATAGTTAATTAAAAAAAAAAAAAAAAAAGCGTTCACTTGCCTCACAATTGTGATCTAAAGATAAATTAGTGTGTGTGAAGCAAAGCCAGAAGACAGCAACAACTCAGCCCTGGGTCCCATCAATTTTGTATTTATAGGAACACCCAGAAGGAACCCATCAATAGGGAATACAGTGATGCAAACAATAGCATCCTGGCCGTCAAGTCAGCACAGAAGACTCCCAGGAAATCTGACCATAGATAAGTGTGATCCAGCCCTTTGCTCCTATGAATGGTCCTTGGACCAGCAGAATGCGTCACCTGGGGTTTTACCAGAAACAGTATCTCGGGCTCCAAAGTTGACCTACTGTATCTCCATTTTAACAGGATTCCCCATGGGATTTGCATGTAAGCAGATGTTTCCACCGATCTCAGGGTCAAGTGTGAACTTCTCAGCTGGAGGTCATTCAACCTTAGCACCCTCAAGCCATTCTTGCCCTCATACCAGGCCTCTGGACCGTGGGCCTCTGCAGGCTTCTGGGGCTTTTCTTGTGCTGCTTTCAGGGGAGCAAGGCCAAGTTCCGAGCCGATCCTTAAAGCTGAATGAAAATAGAAACTCTGCAGGCAGAAGCTAACGACCTAGTGAAGGGGAAGCACGAAGGTGGGGCGGGAATGGGAAGAGGGCGCTGTCAGCAGGAAGACAGCTTGTGCAGATGTGGGAGCTGAGCCAGACTTCGGCTCCTGGAGATGGGAAACAGAAAAGTCAAGGAAAATGGGAACACCGAACTAAATATTGGTGAATTTTGAGAGAGGTTCAGGTAAAAGATGGGAGAGAGAGCTCGATTATAAAGGGAGCGGAGGGAAAGACGTGGAGGCTCTGGCTGTAGCCTCTTCCCCAAGAAATCTGGCGTAAAAGGCAAAAGAATTACCAGGATGGTCGCTAGACAGAACGTTGGGTCAATTGAAAGGGCCTGTGCATGTCTTACCACGGAGCCAACGGGCGCAGAAACAGCTCTGTTGAGGTGAAGGGGGTTGAATATATAAACTTAGTAAGGGACTCTTATCAGAAGGAATAAACACTTTCTTTTCCTTCTCCTGTCAAATAAAAGGAGGCTGGAGACACTAATAAATCACTCCAGGGACGTTGTTAGTATCAGCCGCCCACATTCTCTTCCTTACTTCGGCCAGTGAAGACTCTTACCCCTTCAACTCCAGCAGACCAGTTGGCCAGGTGACAAAGTACAAGGGGATCTCAGAGGACGAGGGAGCACTTCCCCAAACCCTAGTGCCGCCAGCTGCTAATCTAAAGACATACAGTTCTGATGCTTCACCCTCTTTATATATTAGGAATTTAAAACATAGGGATGCAGGCATGTGCTCTGAAGAAAGCAGGATCTGGGGTTCTTGTTAGCAGAAACACACACACACGCACAGGCACGCGTACACGTCTGTCTGTTCTCATTTGGAAAGCCAGTTATGAATGAGCATGGTTTCCTGGATAAGAAATTCCCTTTTCCTTCCCCCTCCTCCCTCAAGCAAGTCTGACCTCATCTGTCATTCTCGGTGAGGCTGCGAACAGGTCGAGGCATGTCCGACGAAGAGGCCCCAATGCTGAGAAAAGGGAAAGAAGCCGAGCAGTTTGAGGTCTTAAGGCAACTGAGGAGAGGTTAAGGAGGTGAGAGTTGGGGTGGGAGAGGAGAGAAGGGTGAAGACAGGAGAGACAGATGTCTCGGATGATTTCAAGAGAAACACAAAACTAAAAAAAAAAAACAAGCAGTCAGAAAATAGGAAGGATGTGAGAAGGGGGAAAATGTAATGAACTGAGCACAGTCGTGTGTTTGCTAGAACATTGCCCCGTCCAGATGGAGAAACAGCTCTTAGCCCCCAGCCAAGTCCTCTGGAACGTGGGGGGGAACACAAAAGAGCCAATAGCTCTTCTTGGTGGTGGGATTCTTTTGTGCTGAAGCTGGGGGAGAGATTCGCAAAGCAACACCGGTCCTGGGCTTTCATCACAGTTTTCTGAGAGGACGAGACAAGGCCGTAGCTTGTCAGTCTTTTCATGCTGAGACCACCAAGAGACAGACTTGATGCAGAGATCAAAATCCCGTGCATCTATTTGCTTTCTGTCCTAATTAGCCGAAGCTGCTTCTAAAAACAAACACATCACCTCCTCTCACAGACTCCTCTGCAGCCCTTTCCCCGCTGCTACCTGCATGCTGCGCCTTCCTGACTTCGGTCTGCTCCCCATATTCGAGTGCCTTCTCTGGCATCGGTGCCGCCATCGTGCCAACACATCCACCGCTCAAGCTTCTAGCATCACCTCCACCGTGAAGCTCATTTTCACCCTCTTTCCAGCTCCCAATGTCACCTTCTTCATTCTTTACTTCCAGCTTTTGTTACTTCATTCTGTTCTCCCCTTTCCTGCAGCCCCCCTCCCCTCAGCACTACCTACTGGGTAACTAATGGATTACTCAGCTTACAATATAGTTTTTGCGATATTATCAGCCTCTGACTCAAAAGCCTCTAATGACGTCCCATATTCTCTGCGAACTCCTCTGCCTGCTGTGTAGCCTTTCATCCAGCCATCATTTATTGTCTACTCCGTGCCAGGCCCTAGGTCCAAGATGAGTCAGGAACTTGATATTTAGTGGGGAGAGGGCTGGTAACTCATTATAATTCAGACTTCATACTGTGGTGATCAGGAGATGGGGATGAGGGGTGCTTAACTCAGAATATCACGTTATTTCTGGGCTGGGTCCCCAAAGGCAAATTGGAGTCAGCCAAACGAGGAGTAAGAGGAAAAGAATTCCAGGCAGATAGAGCTGCCTGTGCAAAGGCCCTGAGGCCAGAGACCTGATACGGATCTGGACATCCCAAGTGCTTCATTCCTGTTGGAGCATGAGTGCAGAGTGGGAATGGCTTGATGAATTAGGAAAGGTCAGGCTATAAAAAGCTAGGGTACCAAGTTAGGGGCTTTGGTTTCATCCTGAAAGATGTGGGGGAGCCAAGGAGCTTTTAAGCAGTGGTGGGACCCAATCAGATTTGCATTTAATAGGACCAGAAGTGGAAGAGGAAAGCCTGGAGGCAGGGGGAGGCAGGGCGGGTTAGAGGGCTGTTCAGTGATTCTGCTGGGAATTGACTGGGGCTGTTAGCTGCAGTGCTCTTCTCCTGAGGCACCTATTGCACTTTGTCTTGTATTGTTATTTAGGTTTGTTTGTTTTTTCATTTATTTATATTGAAGTGTAGTTGATTTACAATGTTGTTAGGTTCAAGTATACAGCAAAGTGATTCAGATAAACATACACACCCATACACACACACACACATACACACACGTACATATACCCATACATACACACACACACACATGTGTATATATATATGTGTATATATATATATATACATATATATATATTCTTTTTTCAGATTCTTTTGCATGATAGGTTATTGTAAGATATTGAGTATAATTCCCTGTGCTATAGGGTCCTTGTTGGTTATCTATTTTATATGTACTAGTTGTATATATGAATCCCAAACTAATTTATCCTCCCAGCAATCCTTTCCCCTTTGGTAACCATGAGTCTGCTTTCTGTGTCTGTTAGTATACTAAGTACATGTTTTTTAACTTCCTGAAATTCCTTCCTTCTCCCTTCCCCACCAGATTATAAATTCTTTGAAGATAAGTGCTGGACTTTAATCTTATCTGTGTAGAGGCCTTTCAGTGCCAGGATCTGAACTGATATCAGCTGACCAGAGAAAGTGAAAAAAATAAACAAATATATGAGGACTCGCTTAGAAGCAGTAGGCAGGAGGGAGCTCACAGCCAAAAGAAAGAGAAGAATGTGAGGCTTCTCAGACCCCACACTTCCTGCAACCCAGCTGGGTTCCCACTGCTATTTCTACGAAGCAAATTCTGAGTCACCTCTTTCTTCCTAAATTCTCTTCCCCCAAAGGATTTGAAGGCTGTAGCTATTGGGGTAGGGAGGGTACAGCACCGTCTGATTCTTTCCCCTTTTCACAATATAGACAAAGAGCAGTGACATTGACAATGGCCAAGCCAAGAAGAATGTAGCCAGAACCGAACCGTCTGCCTCTCAGCCCTGGGATCTTGGTTACGTCAAGCGTGGAATTATCGCTTGGAAAGTAGGCAGAGAGTGCTGAAATTAGCTTTGAAAAGTTGCAGTGGGGCAGCGGGGCTTGAGAAAAGGCAGATGTCTCTTAGATAGTAAGTAGAATCAAATCATTTCAGCCACTTCTCTGGTTACCGGGCTGTCTTGCAGGTAATTGCCTGTTTACTCACTTCTAGTTTTCAGAGGCTGTCGGACTCTTGCTGCTCTGGGAGTTGTGGGTTTACCGACCCCCCCACTTCTCCCCTTACCTTCTCCATTGTTATTGAACCCACTGGGGAGGAACAAAGACCAGAGTTCAAGTTCTAATGAGGTCTCCAGTGAGGCAGAGGTGATAGTCTTCATTTGGTCCCAGGCAGAGTGATGTTGAAATCCCAGAACTAGCCTTTAAATTGGCTGTTGGCCTGGGGTGCAGAATGAGCACCCTGGGGAGGTGAGCAGGCCTGAGGAGCTGGGTTTCCCTGGGAGAGGGGCTGGGAGTGCAAGGAGCCCTTCTGGACTCATTTCTTCCCTAACCCACAGTCTCTCACGCAGAGAAGGCATTTAGTGCTGTGATTTAATAAATTCCTGAATGAGTGGCTTAAAGACATGATAAACACAAGTATGCAACTTGTACTCATAAAGCAGAAGATGAGTGAATCCTCGTATCGGACTGTAACTAGTAATACCTTAGACGAATGCTCCCCAAGTGGAACAGACAGGTGTTAGTCCCTTCATGAACTAAGGTCCTTTTCTGAATTTCTATTATGAGGGCGATCCCGTACTAGTAAAACTTCCTGTCTCTGGAAACCAGTGGTTGTGTATAAACATTGACACCTTGGTAGTAAAAGCCATAGGTATGCAATTCATATCTTCTCATTAAAGCACATTATTGCCTATTCACAAATGGCTAGGGCTGTACTAAACTAACCCTTAGGAGACCCCAGCTCAAAGAATCAAAGATAATTTACTATGGACTATCAATATGAACCTAATTGAAGAGTTTACTGTTGCTTCTGCTTGGAGATATTAGGTCCCTTAAGGACTGCCTTGATCTCTGTTCAAGTTCAGCTCTCCCCTTTGGCCAGGGCCCTGGGGAAGCAATTGGAGTCCTTGGGCAGGAGGAAGAGGAGAAGTGTCTCCAATGGCATGTGGAGCATCTCTGCACCTTTCTTCCCTCCACCATGCTCTGCTCTCAGCTGTACTTATGGGTTCCCCCCTAAAAGCCATGTTTTCCCAGGATTCCTCTGCCAGGAATGCTTTCCGCACAAACATGCTGGGCCTAGACACTTCTCCTTGGTGAAATTATTTGTTCATATATTTCTCTTCCTATATTTCTCTTCCTGACCCAGACTGTGCCCTCCCCAACTCTAAATCACATTCATCTTTCTAGTCCCTTAATCTAGATGGGAACCCAGCACACGGTAAGTGCATAGCATTAGTTGACTCGATGTCTGGGGAGACTCCAGCGTTGGTTTGGCCCATTCACAATCTGTTTGACTCTCAGCAAGTCACATCATTCTGAGTTTCAGCTTCTTCATTTAAAAATAAATCCTGCCAATCCCAACTCACACAGTTAGGAATTAAAAATGAGACAACCGTGGAAGTGCTGAACAAAACGCCAGGTGGTGGAAGTGGTGGGAAAGGGTGTTCAGCTCCAAGCAAAGACATATTTGTCTTAGTCTGCTCAGGCTGCCATAACAAAATGCCACAGACAGGGTGACTTAAACAACAGAAATTTATTTTCTCATAGTGTTGGAGGATGGAGATCAGCCTGCCAGCATGGTTGGGTTCTAGTGAGGGCTTGCAAATGGCTGCCTTCTCATTGTACGCACACCTGGTAATGGTGCTGGAGAGAGCTCTCTTTTCCCTCTTATAAGGCCACGATGCTTCTCAATTTTAATCACCTCCTAAAGACCGCACCTCCACACGCAGCCACGTTGGGAATTAGGGCTTCAACATATGAATGTGCTGGTGGTTTGGGCGGGGGCTGGACAATTGACTCTACTGTAAAGTTAAAGGAAATTCAACAGCACACGGAGCCCTTCAGTCCTGCCTCCGTGCCCTCCGGCTTGCAGATCTGGCACCCTCCTGAGTAACTGACTCTACTGTAAAGTTAAAGGAAATTCAACAGCACACGGAGCCCTTCAGTCCTGCCTCCGTGCCCTCCGGCTTGCAGATCTGGCACCCCCCTGAGTCCAAGCACCTTCTTGTCTTATTCTCTGGATTGTCAGATTATCTTTTCTGGTCCTGTGCTAACATTTATTCTTTTATAACTCCCTGTCTCTTACTTGGGTTTTGGTGCCTAGACTTGGAGTGTGCAGTCGTTGAAGCCGTCTTATAAGCTAGGAAGTAAAAAGGAAGTCATCAGTTATTTTAATGTGAAACTGAACCAAGGATACAGGAGTGGTCCTGAAAAAACAACTGAATTTCTTCCCCCCAGTCTGAGGAGCCTAGGAAAAGGTTGTCTGTATCTAACTATAACATCTGGAGAAATAACCAATAAACTCTTGGGAAAGCATTTTGCAGCCAGAGTATATGAATAAGGGCTTGTGTGTCAGTGTATAGATGTCCCAGGAACTAAAGCATTTGTGTGCTGTGTCCTACAGCTTATGAAGAATAGTTCATACATTACCTCATCTTCACAATAATCATTTCTCAGATGAGGAAACTTAGGCCCAGCAAGTCTCATGCCCACTGATTGTACATCCCCAAACTCTTGACCATACAAAGGTAAGCCCACTATACCACTTCAGAGAAAACAAAGGGCTCTAAGAACTAGGAAGCGAACTCTTTACGCTTCTCCACTCTGATCATGGATAGCTGAAACTTAGTTGCCCCATATGACTCCTTTCTTCTGCTCTGCAATTTTATGGAATTTGAAGTGGGAAATACATATGGAATGAGACAACATTCTTAGAGGAAAGGACTTTACAAATGCAGGGTGTTATTTTATTATGTTCGTTTGATTTGGGACCAAATTTCAAGGGACCTGAATACTTTCTTAGTGTATTTCCTTGGGATGCCCTGCGCACCCAGGACAACTGAAGGTACTATCTGGTTTTAATCATATTCCTTCACTAAACATTAATTTAGTTCCAAACGTTTTCTGTTCCAGGGGTTCTGCCTTGCAGGAACTCACCTTCCCGAAAGTAGGCGGTAGACGCGGCCTCTGAAGAGGGATGGTATAAATGGAACTATCTGGTCTGCCCCATTCCTTCCTCCCCCTGTTTGGTGGATCAAAGTCTCGATTCTCAATTCTTTTAAGGCCGGAGATCGTTCCGATCTGTGCCACAGCAGTGACCTGAGCCACAGCAATGACAACGCCGGATCCTTAATCCGCTGAGCCACCAGGAAACTCCCAAAGTCTCAATTCTGACCCAATAACCCTGGAATCTGGAGACACTCTTCTGGGGATCTGCAATACTCCCTGCACACCACGCCAACAAACGAAACAGGTGGAGGTCAGGCACGACGGAAACCTTCCTGGGAGTGGGGCCCACAATCTCATCAAGGAGCCACAGGGACTTTCCAGAGTGCAGTGAACTTGTGGAGGGGCTCCCCGAACGCAAGACTCCAGCGCCCGAAGGCGATAACCCCTCCAGCCCATTGCCCCCTCAGCCCACACTACCGGGTTTCTTGGGGGGTCCCGGCCCTCGGGTAGAAGGCTTTATTTTTCCAGGCACCCCTTGCACCTGACCGCGCAGGCCCGGGACTCTCCGCCAGGGTCTCCTCCCATCCCCAAAGGACGGGCAGGGTGGGGAGATCTGGGGAGGATTTTCAGGGGCCGGAAGTCAGGCGCGGCCCGGGAAGGCTCGGAGGAGACAACACGGCCAACGCGGCGCGCCTGCAGCCTCCACCGCCGCGGAGCTTCCTCCCCTGCTCCCGCCTTTCCGGGAGGGCAGGCGACGGGGAGGGGAAGCTTCCTGCGCCGGCTGCCTTGGCGCCTGCGGCCGGGCCCGTTGGTGGCCCCGCCCTAGAGCTGGCCCGGCCGCCACCGGGCGGGCCGCGGGCCAGGACTGAGGCCGGGGCTGGGGTCGGGGCGGAGCGCGCCGCAGACCAGAGGCCCGGCCCCGCCCTGTAGCACTCAGAGTCGCCCCCACCTCCCCAGCGCGCGCCGCGGCCGCCGTTGCCAAGGTTACCGGAGGGGCGCCCAGGTGGGAGGGAGGCAGCCTTGGCAGCGGCCCGCGGACCTGCGCAGCGGGCGGGGCGGGGCGGGGCGGGGCGGGGCGGGGCGGGGCTGGAGTCGCAGCCTAGTCTCCATGGGAACCGCGCAGCTATTTCCAACCCCCGGGTGGTGCCAGTGGCGCGGTGCCAGGGTGAGAGGGTATTGCAGTACAGCGGCAATCTGCTGCAGCCTGAAACCTGACAATGCGCCCCTTCTGTAGCGCGGAGCCCGTGGGCAAGAGGCCCGGGTAATCAGAGGGCCCGCCCCCAGCGCGCCGGGCCTCCTCCCGAGCGTTCTTGGGCTGGGAGCCCGGCGGCCCCGGGCGCTCCCGGCTGCACGTGCTGCCCCATCCGCCGCCCTCGCCAGACAAAGCGGGGCCCTCCCGGTCGCGTTTCCTTGGCGCCCTCCTTCGTTCGACCGACCCTTTGATTTCATACTCCTGTCTTCATCTCACTCGTCCCACCCCTCACAGCTGTCTTCTGGAGCGCCTTCTGTTTTGTGCTTGCTACCTTAAGTTTGGCCTTCACTCCAGAGATTTGCCTTAAAAAACGACTCCATTTGACCTTGCCCCTCCCCCACTCTGTCACCTCCTTTGCTGGTTTAATGCTTTTGTTACGAGGGCGACTGCTCTGCCCTTCCTTTACTGTTGTCCGCTGGCTCCCCTACCTAACACAACCTACTTTCTGTCCTTAGCCTTTTCGAGATTCCCCGAAACCCCCTTAACAACTCTGCCTTTTTCTCTCGGAAGACTGGGATAGCGGAGGGGAAACTGCAAATGGCTACCTAGATCGAGCCCCCTTTCTGTTTCGTTCACATCACCCTTTTTTCTTCCACCGAGAAACGGCATTATTTGGATACCGTTGGTGGCGCCGCGGTGGGAGTGCTGTCACCATTACCTGTTTCTTTGATTGTTAAGCTTAAGTAAAGGAAACTTCTGGGAACTGGCCAAAGACCCTTGACATACACCTCGCCGAGTAAACATCTCTAATGTCACCTCTGCTTGTTCACTTTTTGCTTTAGGTTACACAGCATCTGTCTCATCCCACCTCTAGACTCCCTTCGCCCCCGTCCACGCCCCCACCCCCCTCAACTGCACATTGTTCATCCTTTTGGCACCAGCCCTAGAAGAGGAAAGGGCAGGTCCTCCTCCCCAGGAAGGAAGGTGGGGCAGAGTAGCTCCCGCAGGAAGGGAAGGAAAAGGAGGGAAGGAAGGAAGTGGCCAACAGAAGAAGGTGGAATCCGGTGGGAGGGCTTTGCATTGTTTTAACTCCTTTCCTATTTAGCTCGGCAAAGTCTAGCCCAAGGCCATCCCACAAGCAAACTTTTGCTGCCATCTCACAGAATGCCCGCTAAAACTGCGTGCTTGAATCTGAAGGGGGCCGCCAGAAACTTTGGGGAACATATTTAAGGGCGGTGGGCCGAGTTCAATGTATGCTGCAGATTCTAAGCACTTACATGGTTTGTGTATCCGTTTGCTTTTGTTTCTTTTCTGTCCAACAAAAAGGCTTTTATTTTGCCTTTTCCCTCCACAAGACCCAAGGGTCGAACTAGGCCTCAGGTAAGAAAAATGTATGTAACGTTTTCTGAGGACCTTCTACCCTCAGAAATCTGCTTGCAGTCTGTGACGCTTCACATTTAATGGGGCTTTATAGTTTTTAAATATCTGCCACTTAGCCCTACCTTATCTCAGCCATTATTTTTACCCCTTCTTGGTCCCCTTCACCACTAATTTTATTTATCTATCCATTTATTTATTTATTTAGGCTTTTTTTTTTTTTTAATATTTTTAGGGCCGCACCCGCGGCATATGGAGGTTCCCAGGCTAGGGGTCTAACTGGAGCTGTTGCCGCTGGCTGATGCCACAGCCACAGCAATGCGGGATGGGAGCCATGTCTGCGACCTACACCACAGCTCACGGCAACACAGGATCGTTAACCTACTGAGCAAGACCGGGGAACGAACCTGCAACGTCATTCCTAGTCAGATTCATTTCTGCTGCACCACAGTGGGAACTCCCACCACTAACTTTAAAACTCAGTCTTTAAGGGAATAAATATCCATCAGTATTGCTCTCCAATATTCCTTCCACCCTTTTTCGGGCCAAGGCCCAAATTGCCTGCCCCAGAAACATAGTCAAGGAAGTGCTTTGGTCTATTCTAGGCTTGTGCTCCGATACCAGAGACAGCTTCCTTATAAACTCAGAGAGGTTTATCATGGGACTATTATTTGCGCTGTGTATCTTTGCATCTCCATTCACTTAATGTCCACATGTTTAGAAAACTGCCAGCCAGTTTTGTGGCTCTACAGGCAGTATCTTGTTCTTTGAAAGCCTCAGAGCAAAAACAATTGCTATGTGCTTTGGAAGTGCTTGTCTGAAACCCAAAGTTAACCTCTGTTTGTGTTCGTGTCTTCTGGATTAGTTACAATACCCTGAACACTGAGCGGAGCACAGAGGGAGGAGGGTTTTGTTTTTTTCAGTCTGGGAAAGCTCACCCTTGCTCTGTCTGTAAGCATATCCTTCTGGGAGGAAAGTGTTATCAGCAGTATTTCAATGACCTGGGATGGGGCTGAGGATCAGGAAGGGAGCCCAACAACCCGAGGATCCTTTCGTGTTTCTTTTGGTTTTAAATTGCTGTCTTGTTGATGGAGGAAGGTAAGAAGGGGTGGAGACGTGGCTCTACGGAGTTGGGACGAGCATGGGCAGAGCCATGAGGGCTCAGCTTCCTTTGCTTCGGTCTTGCTTACCCAGTGAGCTAGAGAGAATTTGCAACCACCTTTAACCAGAGAACAATCTGCAAGCCAGTCTGCCCTGGGCACAGCCTCCGGGAACCTACACTGTGGCACATAACACAAGTTCTGCAAACAGTTGTGTGGAGGGGTGTGGGATGCAGCAGTGGGGATTTCTGGTAAGTAGTAGAAAGGATTTTCTCATAACTAGAGAATCAGCTGTGACGAGGGCTGGGCTTCCTTACGTGTTCGTGGTCGTGGAGATGGTCCTGGAGTCTAGGCTAGATGTCCACCTGTCAGAAATCCTGCAGTGTCTATTCCTGGGCCACGTGGCGGGCAAACTGATGACCCCTGTGGTTTCCTTCTAATTCCACGAGCCTGCCATTTTCAAATACATTAGTGATCCTAGGCAGTGTGCAATGAATGGCTTGGACTTTAGAGGCATTCTGTTCACTGATTAGCTATTGAGTGTGTACTTTGTCCTTCTGCTAGATGCTACGGGAGATCCAGAGATGTGAATAATAGGGTTCAAGAGCTTTGCGAAGGCCACTGACCCTCAGAACAACCTGAGGCAGGAAGGGTTCCAGGCCAGAGTGAGAGACCCCGTGTCTCCCTTTACTTTTCAATCAAAGGCCAGAGGTCAGCATCCTCTTACGCCACTGCCCTGTGATTTGTTTCTTCCTGAGATGCTGGATTGAAAGATTTCTAGGGCTTTGGATCTGAAAGAGAGAGAATTGCTGAGGGAGTGAGGCCGTGTCTGGCAGGGTGAAAGCTGGGTGAAGATAGAGACACCCCCACCACCACCACTGTCAGGATATGCTGGGATGGGGACAGGAGTGAGAACTGGGAGGAAAATGAGGTGGAAATGAATGGGCCCCCATAGGAGGAGGTAATGAGGTGAATCAGAGAAATCTGTCACTGAGATCCGAGAAGAGACCAGGAGGTTTCATCTCGCTCGGTCTTTTTAAAAAATGAGCCGTGTCAGTAAGAGGGCCTGGATTGATGAAGACAGATCTGCTTCGTTGGTTCCTACCAGGAGGCTGGGGATGGAGCAGGTGGGGCTTTGCCATGGCTGCTGAGAGAGACGTCGCTACCCCAGCCCTGAGCAGCCCCACCCCAGACCTTGGGCAGCCCGGCACCAGCTTAGGGGCCCATCTTTCTTTTCCCATCTTTGGTAAGAGGAGTTCTGCTAAGCCCCTAGATCTCCTTCCCTGGCCCGTGCTCAGCACCCTGCACCCCCTCCCCATCGGCAGCCTCCTTGGGAAGAGTCTGGGCACCTATAAGCCAGGGAGAGGGGTTGGGTGGGGGTGGGGTGGGGGGATCACTGCTCAGTGGCAGTGAATGTTGGTGGGGGGCAAAGACGGGACCACTGGCAAAGATTCTGATTTGCTTCTCTGTCAGTTTAATCAGTCCCTGACATCCTTGGGGATGGGCACTTCTGCTTTGTTGGCTCACATTTGTGTGTCTTGAATAGCTTCCGTCTACTCCAGCCCTGGGTACTCTCAGAATCTTATGCCCAGAATGCCCTTCAAGGGGTCATGCCTTGCAGCTCCAAGAGGACTGGGGTGTGTGATTTGAAGGGCCTCCTGGGGGACCCAGGAGGCAGTCTCATGCCCCTAAACCTAAGCTCCTACTAGCCTATAGCTTCTGTCGGTCTAGTCTGAAGCATAATTTCCCGTTCTCACTGAAATGCCAATGCTGCCTCTGTGGGAATGATACCGCCCTGAGCCACTACCTGCTGTAAGGAGCTGGCAGGCCCAGGAGGGCCACTGAGCAGAGCCCAGGGACCTGAAGGAAAGGGATCTAGGACCAGGGAATTTTGCTGAGGGTAAGGACAAGTCAAGGAAGAAAATAATCAAAAGCAATACACCAGGGCAAGGGTTAGGAGCCATTTTTGTTGTCTTGGCTCCATGCCTGTGAGTGGAGGAGGACTCTGAAGCTGACCCCAGGTCTTGGCTACAGACTTAAGGAAGGTCTTCAAACCTTCTCTGAACTCTAGGGCCTGTGGATCTGCAACAGTGGCCTGGGGCATCTCAGAACCTCTCTGGAACAGGAGGATGCTGGCAGGGAATTGCATTCTGCTCTGAATCTGAGAATAGGAAGGCTGCTGCTGGGAGTTTTGCTCTTGTCTGCGTTCAGATCCTCACACGGTTCTTTGCTTTGAAGGATGAACGGAAGCCAGGGGCTCAGTTTGACAAGGACTCTGCAGGGAAATGGTGGGATGCGGTTGCGGGCTGCAGGAAGCTCTTCTCCTGCCCAGATGATGGATGTGATGGGCCTCTGTAAAAAAGAGGCAGCCAGATGCCGGCTGCTTTTCTGGTTTTAGCTTTTAGTGGTGGAGTTCAGCTGAAAAGCCCTGGTAAGTATTTCATGTAAACCAAAGGAGGGCTACAGGCACCTTGCCTTAGCTCAAAGTCCTCAATGTCACAGACCTCGGGGAGGCAGCCCTTGGATTTCTGCTTGCCAAGGCCAAGGCTGAGGAGGGGAGGGGCTGAGTTGGCAGCTGAAAGAGACGGGGTAGAGGATACATTCTTTTGCCTCAGGGGAACTGACCTTGAGGCCGGTGCTCTGGACAGAGTGACCAGGAGAGCACCCTCTGCCCCCGGAACCTCTTCCAGTGTCGAAAGCTAAGTTGTCTCGGAAGCACCAAGGTCATTGGGACCTATTTTTCTGTTGACTGGTTTTATCTCCCTTCTTGGCGGACATGTTTGAGAGCTAATTGGACTTAGAGGACTAAGCGAGGTTTGCCTTCACTTTCAGAATTAAATCCAAATGTGTCAGTGTGAGGTACTCAGGTCTCTGTGGTTCGTCCCCTGCCTACATTTTCTGCCACATCATTTTTTTTTTGTCTTTTTAGGGCCGCACCCGTGGCATATGGAGGTTCCCAGGCTAGGGGTCTAATTAGAGCTGTTGCTACTGGCCTACACCACAGCCACGGGCCAGATCCGAGCCGTGTCTGCGACCTACACCACAGCTCACGGCAACACCGGATCCTTAACCCACTGAGTGATGCCAGGGATCAAACCCGCAACCTCACGGTTCCTAGTTGGATTCGTTTCCGCTGCGCCGTGACGGGAACTCCATCTGCCACATCTTTTGACACTGTCCTGCGTGTATAACACCAGCTAGCCACACTCAATTATTTGCAGTTTTCCAGAGCATTGGGTACTCCGGTTCCTCTCTGTTTCTGCCCATGCTGTTCCCTCTCCCTGGAGCACACCCTTCCCTTTCCCAACTCCAGAGGTGCCTGGCCTTCCAGAGTGCTTGTGGGTCTCGCCTTTAATGGAGGCTTTCTCCATGCCCCTCCCCACCCTCCCCAGAGGGGGCTGTGCCTGCCCTAATCATAGCAGTTACCCCATTGGATGGTGGGGCTCTGCTCCCTCGTGTCTCCCTGACTGATAAGGAAACCACTCCTGGGCTTTCCCAGAGCTCAGCACAGCGCCTGATGTGTAGTCTTGCATAGCCGTTCAATTGCTGATTGCCTGCGTCTCCCTTCCCTTCCTCGAATTTAAGCTCCGCAAGAGCAAGGATCTTGCCTTCCTTGTTCACTGCTAAGCCCCAGGGTCTAGTGTACAGTGGGCTTGCAATAAATATTTGTTGAATGAATGGATGGGAGTCACGGACTGTGATTCACGTTTTGACTCTTCCCCTGAGCGCCCTGCTGGCCGCGTGTAAGTTACTCAGCCTGTCTTGCCTGGTGCGGTGGGACTCGGGTAGACCAGAGCGCTGCCCCGAGGCACCGCTTCAAGCCTTCTGTGCCTGGGCTCTTATTCCAGCCTCTGCTGCTGCGGCCAGTTCTGTGAACAATTCCCAGCCTTGTGCATATGCAGCCCAGAAACACGGAGGAGTAAATCCCAGCGGGAAAACTCTTGGCCAGTGGGGAGCCACCGCCAGTAGATAAATGCTCCCCCCCCCCTTTCTTCCGGTGGATGACTTTGAAATACATTTCAAAGTGTCTTCAGATGGTCCCATGGGACTGGTCAGCCAGTCAGCCTTTACGGACAGCTTCATAGTCACTACTGACTGGGCTGGCGCTTCTTCCTGGCCTGTTTCTGCCTCCTCGGGTCACATTCCCAAACAGCCTACTCATGTGTAAGCCGGCTCTGCTTTGGGGGGAACCCGGGTGAAGACAGTCAGGTTCCACGTGTGACTCGGCTGCTCACCAGCTTTGCCTTTGGATCAGACCACTGAACTCCTCTTCTTCTGTTGCCTCTGAAAACAGAAGCTGAAAAATGGATGTCATACCAACACACAGGTTTATAATATTGGGTGATTTTGTGAGAGGTTCCTTTCTGGTTCTCCTGCCTGTGTTTGTTAAAAGGCAGGCCTGGGAAGCCTGCTCGGCCTCCTAAGGAGTGAGGCCTCATGAAGAAATGTTGCTGAGCATGGTCGCCGCTCTGCTGGGAAGGCCAGACCAGAGGAGCAAAGGGTGACGAGGCCGGATGACTCAGGCATTTGGCAATGGGGCCATTCTTCAGAGCATTCTGTAAACATTGGTCAATGGAGTCTTGCAACAGACCCGACAGGTGGGAGGCGGGAAGAGGCCAGGGTGTGGAGGCAGGGAGGGGCCCGGCGTGTGGCACCCAGGACCAGAGGCGGCGCGTCTGAGATGCTCTTCTGGCACAAGTGAGCGGCCGCCTGCGAGGGTAGTGACTTCGCGAGTTCTCTTCCTGTCCCCCGATTGCCAGTCTTTGACTGCAGAGATGAATCCCAGCATTTTTCAGACTACCTCTCTGCCCCTCACCCCAGGTTTTCCCTCCAAAACAGCTTGAGCTCCAAAGCAATGGAAACTCATTTCTGGCCCTCTTATAGGTGATAAGAGACAGTTGTTGTTTTTTGTTTGTTTGTTGGTCTTTTTAGGGCTGCACCCACGGCATATGGAAGTTCCCAGGCTGAAGGTCGAATCAGATCTACAGCTGCCAGGCTACGCCACAGCCACAGCAATGCCAGATCCAAGCCAGGCTGCTGCATTAATAGCACCCTGCCTGTGCGTGGCGAATTCCAAGGTGGGTGGCTGGTCCTCAGTCCTGTTCCTTCCCAGCCCCATCCCTCCCTTCCACGCTCTCCGGTCCTCTCCACACTCCAGACCCGAGTAGCTGACCACAGATGGTTTCAGTCGTGACCTTTTCGACAGGGGTCCTGAAAGCGTGGTTTCTGGATCAGCGGCGCTGGCCTAACCTGGGAACTTGACATACAAATTTCCAGGCTCTCCCCAGACCTGCTGCATCAGAAACCCTCGGGATGGGGCTCGGCAGTCTGAACTTATCAGCGCCCCACCCCTCACCCCCCAAGTGATTCAGTTGTTCTCTGAAGTTCAAGAACCGCTGCCTGATCCCACTGCCCGCGATAGTCTGAGCAGGGAAACCCTCGTGTGGAGCAGGGCAGGCAAGCTGGCAGCAGCTCACTGCTCTCTCAAGCCGGGCTCGCGGTGAACACACTACAGCTCACAGAAGGTGCTGGAGGCCTCTACCCGCTGACAACAAGCCCAGAGGCAGCCAGGAATGTGGGCACTTCTCTCTGATGTTTCTCCCACTGGCCGTGGGAACCAACAGAGGCGTGGACGAACTCTCCCCCCAAGGCCTGGAGAAGTTGGGAGAGTGGCTGGGAATGGACCAAGGGATGCGGCTTCTCCTTGCGGACGGTGTTCAGGGGACAGTGACTCGCGCCAGGCAGCATGTTAGCTCAAAGTGAAAACGCCAAGGTGGTTCTGCGTGTCTCTGGAAGGAGCACCTGTGACGGTAGCATTTGGCATGTTTGGTTAGTTGGGTGGCAATGCATAATTTATGGCGGCAGAGAGTAGAGTGGGAAGAGCACTGGACAAAGAGTCAGGAAACACCAACTTTAGATGCTTTTTTTTTTTGCTTTTTAGGACCGCACTTGTGGCATATGGAAATTCCCAGCCAGGGGTCGAATCAGAGCTACAGCTGCCAGCCTACACCACAGCCACAGCAACCCCCGTGAGAGCATCTGTGACCTACACCGCAGCTCATGGCAATGCCAGATCCTTAATGCACAGAGCGGGGCCAGGGATCAAAGTCGTGTTCGTTACCGCCGAGCCACAAAAGGAACTCTTAGACACACACGTCTTTGTTGTGACTTAGGACAACTCTTTCTAGCCTCGGTTCCCCAACCTAGACAATGAGGGTGATATTATCAATTTCAGTTACCTGAAAACAATGCTCTGAAGACAGACTAAGAAAGACCCTTGTAAAATTGTTTGGAAAAAGTTCAGAGTGTTTAGAATCAAGTCCTACAATGCTAGATTTTTTTTTTAAATCTCTTATTTCTGTGATCTGAACCCAAGGCACAAGCAGAATCAAGGGGGCATTTTTTTTTTTTTTTTTTTGTCTTTTTGCCTTTATGTAGAGCCGCACCCGCGGCATATGGAGGTTCCCAGGCTAGGGGTCTAACAGGAGCTGTAGCTGCCGGCCTTCGCCACAGCCACAGCAACGCGGGATCCGAGCTGCGTCTGTAAACTACACCACAGCTCACGGCAACGCCGGATTCTTAGCCCACTGAGCAAGGCCAGGGATCAAACCTGCAACCTCATTGTTCTTAGTCGGATTCGTTAACCACTGAGCCACGAAGGGAACTCCAAGGGGGCAGTTTTGAGTACCGGAAATACCAGTTGTCAAGAAGCTTGGGCTCTAGTTTCAATTTTGCCTTTAACCAGCCATGTGACTATGGATAAGTCACTTTCTCCCTCTGGGCCTCAGTTTCCTCATCTGTAAAATGGGGGCATTAGATTAGCTTATATCTAATGTCATGTTCAAATTTAATAGTCTAAGAGTCCATGACTTTGATTAGTTGGTCTTCATGGTCTGGATTTCCAGGTGGGCTCCATGCGGTTCTGGCCTTCGCCTCATGGAAGGAAATAAAAGAAAAAAGGTGGGCCACATCAGAATGTCATCGTTAGCTTGACATTGGATTCTGGACCCAGGACATGGAGGATGCAGACAGAAGGCAGAGTAGAAGGCTTTCTGGAAGGGTGGTATGTCGTTGTCAGAGAGACAATTTGCTGGAAGCCTGGGTTTTTTTTTTTTTTTCAACCCATAAAGCCAAGGTCAGCAGCTCATAAACAAGGGAGTTCCCAAGAGAGAAGCAAGTGGGTTGGCTTTATAGACTCCTATCCTCCTGCCTCCTTGGCTTCCTGACATTGGATGGAATGTTCTCTTACTCTTCTCCACCACAGTTGACAAAGCTGGAGACCTAGAGACAGAAAGGGGGTGGGAGAGGCTTAACATCCTCCACTCCACATCTGTTTCTCATCCTTAGCCTGCCCTTGAGAGGGCCACTCAGAAAGGAGGGCAGGGAGCAGGCCATTGACTTCCTAAAGGGAGAAGAGAGCCCAGGAGTTCCCATCATGGCTCAGTGGTTAACGAATCTGACTAGGAGCCATGAGGTTGTGGGTTCGATCCCTGGCCTTGCTCAGTGGGTTAAGGATCTGGCATTGCCGTGAGCTATGGTGTAGGTCGCAGATGCAGCTCAAAGCCCTTGTGGCTGTGGCGTAGTCCGGCAGCTACAGCTCCGATTGGACCCCTAGCCTGGGAACCTCCATGTGCTGCAGGTGCGGCCCTGGAAAATACAAAAAAAAAAAAAAGCCCAGCATCCCCTTAGCAGGACCAGCCCCCTTACATTCCAAACCTCACCTCTGGTCCTCTGGGCCCTGGACACTCCCTGTCCCCACCCAGGCCAAGCGTGCGCATGCCCAGAGCCTCACCCCCATTCTGCCTCCTGCTTCTTTGGGGGCCGCTCACAGATTTGGGGAGCAGCGTAAGTGGCAAAACCGGTGTCAGAGTGCCCCAGGGCTCTCCGAGACTGTAGCTCCAACTCCTGGGAACAGCCTGAGGCTATTTCTACTCCCTTAGTCAGCACAGGGCGGGAAGGGCGAGGGCCTGGGAAAGGCCAGTGGTGTGAGCTGCTGTGGCAATTGCGCTTTGGTAAACACAGTAATAGCAGGTGTAGGATTATGATTGTTACCGCTGATAATTATCAGCTGCAGCGCGTTCCCTCCCAGGTGGGCCACACGGAGCTCATCCCTGCGCAGGGGGCCGTGGAGAAAGCTCCGGATTTCCCAGAGCTCTTCCTACGGTTGCTAGGCAACTGGGAGTGTGCGCTGGAAGCGGGGAGCTCATTGAGGAGAGTCTCCCCAGGCCTCCCAAATCTCTGAAATCTACATCAATTGCTCTCCAAGTGGAGACCTTGGATGGCTGACTGCTTACCTGGTGGGGTTAGAGGCTGGTCACTGAATGAGGTCCCTCATTCAGTGAGGCAGCCCTGGGGGCAGCCCTGGGGGACCATGGGGGAGGGGAGGCAGCCTGGGAGCCACCCTTTTGCTGAAATGCCACAGCTGCTGTTTAGGGCCTGGAGCTGAGTTCACGTGCATTACTGCTGTAACCAGTTGGGATGAGAAACAGTTCTAGGTTGGCTGCCTGGTACTGGCCAGAGAGGCCTAAGAGGTGACGCAGGAGAAGAGAAGATGAAGGGGAGGAAGCTGGGTTCATGTCATTTGGCTTGCTTTTAGTGGCAGGTCCCTGGGGTGTGTTAGGGAGCAGGCCCAAATGTCTTTTGCTCCATTCTAGTGCTCCATACACCAGTGTTTGAGACCATAGGGGAGGAGAAATCTATTGGAGCTGCCTTGAATTCTTGCTAAAGGTGATGTAATTTGGGGCCTGGGGAACTGAATTTTCTCTATTAAAGGACCCAATACATCGTCTCTGGCATGACTTAGAAATCTACTCCCCAAACCGTCAACATCATAGGCTGGGGCAGGTGCACTATTGAGAAGGAAGAGGAAGAAACAGCAGAAACTATTGGTCCCCAACCCTGTTAACCTTGACCCAGTATGAATGACATTTGCCTGTTGAATTCTAAGGAGTGCATCTAACTCTGCTGACCTGGTGGGAGCCCCTGGCTCAGACGCAGTAACAAATCACAAAGGAATTAAAATTCAACAAGCCTTCCTTGACCAGGTACTCGGATGGGCATGGTGCTGGGTGCCAGGAGGAAACAGGGACCTCCCCTCAAGGTGTTCGCAGTCTGGCCGGGGAGGTGTCATTTTTGCTTCCCAAGGATGAGCTTCCTACAGCAGCCAGAGGTTGAAGCTTTGTCTTAAGGTGGAGGTAATTAAAACCTGTTTATCATCCCAGAGCAAGAGGTGCCTCAGGGCCTCTGCATGTCAGTTTGCCTGAGTCAGCCGGGGGATGGGGGGGCGGGGTGCCTCCTCTTCTCTGGAATCCCGGTGGTGCAGGGGGGGATGGGGGAGGAAGAAGAGGTCAGGTGCATCTCTGGCGTGGGAGCTGAGGAGGTGGATGCAAAGAGCTCCCTTCTCAGCGGCTGGTCTCCTGGCAACCTTGACCATGTCCTCTCTGCGTAGCCAGAACTTCCCGGAGAGGACCACGATGAACAGTTCTGGTTAAAAGTATTCAAACAAAGAAATATGGATGGTCAAGCCCACCTTCGGTTTCAACAACTATTCATGGAATTCTCACCGCGTGTCAGCTAGGGGGCTTGGCGCTTCTGCTTGACTCTTAGTCAACATTCTCCCAATAATTCTAGAGAGTATTTTACAGATGAGAACACAGAACGTCAGAAGCCTAAGAGTACTCACCAGACTCAGCCCAGTGCTGCTTGCAAGTCCTAACGGACACCACCTACAAGTCCTTCAAGAATTTCCAACTCGTTCTATCTAAAACTAAGTTTACTGTCATCTCCTCCTGGGTTCGATGGCTACCGGTCTAGCTGCCTGAACTACGGAAATTATCCTAGATGTTTCCGTTTCTCTCATCCCTACTTTCTACATTTGTTTTCCTTACCCTCTAAACAGCTCTTCATTTCACTTTTGCATTCCTGGGCCACTGTCCTGATCCAGGCTCTCATAATTCGTCAGCCTGGTCATCATGGCAGCCTCTGCCTGGAGCCTTCCCCACCCTTCCCCATCCAACAACCCCCCCCCCCCCCCCCCCCCCCCCCCCCCCCCCCCCCGCTGGAGAGTACCGCTGTATAGCTTTCAGGATCAACACAAACCCACTGTTTGGAATAAGAAGTCCATTTGGACTGACCTTGAGCGCTTGTGGTGACGTGTCTCCTCTCCGGGTCCCCAGGCACCAGAGCTGTTTGCAGTTCCTGCAGTGTGCCTTATGCTCCCCTGCCCACAAGTTTTCTCAAGCTGGGCTTTCTTCCCGGACTGCCCTTTGTCTCAGCCAGCTCCACTCGCTGCCCCCACTGCCATGTACGCAGATCTTCCGACCTAACCCGAGCTTCCCGCTTTCAGTTAGCGCTTCCAGACACCCTGGGTGGAGATGGGGGCCCTTCCTTGTGCTACTTGCCCCGAGAATGAACCACGGGTCTCTGCTGACCGGAAGTGACACTGTGTGGTATTTGACTATGGTAGTGGTTATCTGACAAACGAACTGCCTTAGAAAATCGCGCTTAAAATGGGGGAGACGCTGCAACACACCCATTACACAGAGAAATTTTAGGGATTTCCCGTTATCCCTCAGTGGGTTAAGAATCTGACTAGCATCCATGAGGACGCAGGTTCTGTCCCTGGCCTCGCTAGGGGGTTAAGGATCCGGTGTTGCCATGAGTTGTGGTGTAGGTTGCAGACACGGCTCAGACTCTGCATAGCTTTGGCTGTGGTGTAGACCAGCAGCTCCAGCTCCAATTTGACCTATAGCCTGGGAACTTCCATATGCCATGAGTGCGGCCCTAAAAAAAGAGAGAGAGAAATAAAAAGAAAGAAAGAAAGAAGGAGAGAGAAAGAAAGAAAGAAATTAATTTTATAAAGCAATCTGAATGTATCATAGAGTTCATTATTTAAAGGAACAGCAATAGCATTTGTTGAAGCCTCCTGTGGACAGTGCTGTGTGTTTGCACATGTCACATCATCTAATCAGCAGGGCCGGGACTAGTGCAGACAGCCTAGATGGCACAGCCACAGTCAGTAGTCACTCAACAGTCACCTGCCAAACCTGGGGTTCAAGTCCAGGCAAATGCTCTGCTCCCTCCACTGCCTCCTGTGGCCTCTCCTATTGAGAGGCACGTTTCCCAGCGTGGGCTTGTCTTTTGGCCATTGGGGGGGTCTATCGGGACTGTCGCAAGAGAGAGAATAGGGGATGGGGACCAGGGATGAGAGGATCTGTGATGCCTGAGGCCCCACAACTCCACCTCTTGACTGTTCTGTGCGTGTCCATCACACCTCGCTGTGTCTCCCTGGAAGCACAGTTTCTGCCGTTGGACTGTCACAGGTGGCCCCGAAGGCTGAGGTTGCCATGACTCATATGTCAGCATCATGTAGGCATATGTCAGGCATGTAGGGCCCAGGCCTGAGTGCTGCATAATCAGCAGGGACAGAGCAGAGACAGAGCTGGGGAGGGGGCTCCGGGGAGCCCTGGGGCAGGGGTCTGCCCTCCCCCCTCTGTCTCTTTGCTCCAGCAGGGAAGTGTCTGGTGCCAGCTGGTTCTCAGTGCAGGACTGCTGCGTGAGTGAAGGAATGATGGAGTGAGTCCCAGAGGTCCATGACTGTCAGGTAGGGGAAGGAAGTGTTTTCCCTTTCTTGGGTGTCTGTCCCTCAGATGGGGGTATTTCTGCCACAAGCCATCCCGCGTTCCCACTGCTCTCCTCTTCTCCCCTCCTCCTCCCTCACCTCTCTTTTCAAGTCTCATTACCTCACCCAGACAATTAGCACATGAATTTACCTTTGCCAGGCTTCAGGGTCTCCTCTAGAGTGATTCAACTTTTATTCACCAATCATTGCATTACTTCCTTGTGCTTGGCAAGTGTGAGGCTCTGCCAGAGGAGAAAGGCAGATGCCATGTGCCTGAACTTCTGGAGTGCGCGTGCCGTTGGGGAGCCAGGCAGTCAACAGGCAGGTGCAATGGAGTTTGACCGGAGGTGAGAGCAGTGAGGGACATCCAGGAAGACTTGGATGGATGTAGTTCAGGGAGGGCTTCCTGGAGGAGGTGACACCTAAACTGAGCCAGGGGCACTTGCAGGACTCTGAGAGTGAGAGTCTCCTTATATATTGTGCTCTAAGCGTTTACTTTGCCTCACTTTAGTCCCAGCCCCGGCCCTGAGGATAGGCAGGAGCTGGTAGGAAAGAGATGGCAAATAAAGCTCCTTGCAGGTAAAGGAAACCTGTGGCACGGCGCAGAGCCCTGAATTGAGAGCCCTCCAGAGCCTTCACTCCCACCTGCCCGCAGGGGGCTGGGTGTTGAGGGAGAAAGTTGCTGGTGCCCGCGCCTCATCCGTCATGCCCAAGAGCCAGATCACTGTCCCCCTCCCAATGTTACCAGTGCTCTTGTTGGTTAGAGTTCAGGGCGGCATGGCATCGAGTGTCCTGGGCAAAGAAATAGCTGATACTTCCCCAGTGCTGACCTGGTTGCTGGGTGCCATCACTACCAGCCCAGTTCACAGATGGGGAAACTAGACACAGAGTGGCTGAGTAACTTATTCAAGGTCATCCAGGCAGAACCTGGATGTGAACCCAGGCAATCTTGTGCTAGAGCTTATGCATCTAAGGTTAACCCTTCCTGCTGATCCCTCTGAGCAATGGGAGAGCTGTTGATAAACGCTACGGGTGTGACATTTCCGAAAGACTCCCATTGTATCTTAAAAATTCACATACAGGAGTTTCCATCATGGCACAGTGGAGTAAGAATCCGGCGTTGCCACAGCTGCGGCGTAGGTTGCAGCCACAGCTTGGAATCAGTCCCTGGCCCCGGAACTTCCATAGGCTGCAGGTGCAACCATAAAAAAAAAAAAAAAATCATGTACATCTTGTATCTATTACAAGATAAAATCCCTCTACGTTTAATCCAAACTATGCCTCCCCCCAAATAATCCAGTAAAATGGATGCTCCTGAGAGGTGTGCCACGTTCATCCCAAGGCACTGAGTGTTCCAGGGACACAGCTGTAGCGGGATGGATACAGGCAGCACAGGTTTCAGAGCAGGAAGAGCTTGGCCCCCGCTGGAGGAGCCGGAAGAGGGGAGCTGGAGCATGTCTCAGCCGTGCTGCACTGCTGCTCGCCCGCCCTCCATGGCTCACCTTGTCTACGCTGGCCGCTCTCAAGTCAGGGTGCATCCCCTGATGTCCCCACGTGATCTTCACGGCAAAGGTCATCTGGAAACGGGCTACTCCCACTCTGTGGTCACCGAGCTACCTTGTTTACCACTGCTGTTCCTTCCCCCTCCCTCCTCCTCCTCCTCCCCCTCCTTC
>PVHT020000175.1:14913174-14926676 GCA_004024745.2 Catagonus wagneri
TCTTCCTCCTCCTCTTTCTCCTCCTCCCCCTCCCCCTCCTGCTCCTTCCTGTTCTTCTTTTTTCTTCTCTTCTGGGGGGGGCCTCCCTGAAGGTCACGTGAGCCCCCCCATGTGAGCACAAGCTCCGGGGAGCCTCTTCTATCTTGGTTCACGGCACTTAGTTCTCTCCATTCTTCCAGTTCCTCTCTTTTCTAGAACTTTCCATGTTTGCTCACATTGAGCTGCTGCAGAAACCCCCTTGAGTGGCCTCGAAGAAACATAACAGCAACCGGCACGAACCCAACACTTGGATTCTTTACTCTCCTTATTCTTTCTTTACTCTCCCAGTTGCCAAAGAGTCCTCTCTCCTCAGCCAAACCGTTGTCTGCCTTCTTTCTGTTCCAGATGTGCCTCCCGCTGGCAGACCTGAGGCTCTGCTGGGCTTTTCCACACTTCAGAGAGCCTGTCCCAGCTCCCTCTCCTCTGCCGGCTCCACAGAGCTCATCTACTGCGGAGGCGGGCGCAGTACCTGCTACGGTTCAGGGACAGTTCTAGCCAGAGGGATGCAGCAGGAACCGTGACAGTGACGTTGCGAAGCTTCCATCGTGGAGGAGGGACTGGGCGGTAGAGACAGACAAAATCAAAACAAAACACCACCAACAAAAACAAACCCCAGACCTCCCATGAAATTAAATAATACACTTTCAAATAGTTAAAAGTGCTAGGAAGAAACTAAACGAGGATAATATATGGAGTGACAAGAGGAGAGGGAAAAGAAATAGCAAGTGCAAAGCCCCCAGGCCTGGAAAAAGCACCAGACTTGGAAAGGAGGCCAGCATGGCTGGAACGCAGAGACTGAGCGGGCAGGAGGCATGGGTGAGCGGGGAGATGGAGGCAGGGCTGAAGTCACCCACCGCCTCATACCCCACAGCAAGGAGGTAGATTTTATTTTGCAGTGTGGTGGGGGAGTAACATGCTCGCTTCCTGAAAAAGACCACTCTACTCCAGCTGTTGTGGCAAACAGATTTTAGGGACCAAGAATGAGAATGTGGCAAGCACATGGGAGACTGTTATCATGACCACGGTGAACTGGGAAGGTGGGTTCAACTGATGGCGGCAAAGAGGGAGCGAAATCAACAGAGTCGAGATGGATTGCAGTGGGTGGCCAAGACAGGAGTAGAAAAAGCTTGAATTGGGACTCAGAGGTCCTGGAAGTGAATCCAGAACCCTCCACCCACCCGCTGTGGGAGCTTGTGTGATGACACTCGTTCTCGCAGCAAGGAGGGTGGCAGCTGCCCCCTGTCCCTCAGGTGGGAGGAGGGGAAGGCAAATGGGCCCAGTGTGGCCTCTGTGTGACCGTGCTCCATCATGTAGCTTGCGATTCTGTGTTTGCGGCTAAGTCTAGTCTAGAGAGGCAGCTCCACGTTCCCAGCATTTCCAGGGAGCCACCTATCCTCTGTTAAAAGGGATAAAAGGATTCTCACCCAGGATGCTGGGAGCAGGCCCAGCTTCAAGGTAAATCAAAGCTGTGTCATCCGTGAAGGGAGTACTTGGGGATCGTTGCCTTTCAAAGTGGGGAAGTGGGGTTTTGGGCACGGGGCTGGGAGATGTCCAGGGCCGTGGGAGAGAGTGGCCTGAGGGGCTGATGGTGGCCGGACAGGGCAGGAGGGCTTGGACCTGGGGGCGAGCCTGTCACTGTCCTGACGGGGCAGCTGGTAAGGGTGGCTTTGGACACACGTGCTCTGGTGGGTGAGGACGGGAAGGCCAGGGGACTCTGCTGGACCGTCCGTCAGAAACTCTCAGTGAGGTGGCGTTTTGCCCTTTCATGGGTGGAGTAGGTCAGTTTCGAGCCCTTTCCATGGAAGTTCTGAGAACAGAGGTCCCACCCCTGGAAATCACCTATCTGTGGCTGGCTTGCGGTCAAGAAGGCCCACAGCCCCGTGGGAGCTGGCTGACCTGGGGACAGGGTACGTGGACCTTTATTAAGGCACGAAGCAAAGGTCAGGGTAACATGAGCAATATTCACGGGCCGTACCCCTTTCTCTTGAGCTTTCTGAAGTCTGGACTTTGGAACCTCAGGTTTCTAGAAGGAAGTGAAAGGGAGCTGACATCAGCTGTTCACCTACTGTGTGTCTGGCACCGGGCCAGGCATCAGGCAATACCCAGGAGGTGTTGACAAAGTAAACATTCTCTCTACGTTTTTTAGACCAGGAAACTGAGGCTGGGAGGGATGAAAGTGACTTTTTTCAAAGTCACATGACTGGTAATGACCTAGGCTGCCAACCCACAGCTCCTGCTCTAGCGCAAGTGTCTCCCACAGAGGCCTGGTGCATGTCAGAGCCTCCGGAGGTTCTTGATTTTTTTTTCTTCTTTTTTTCTTTTTTAGGGCCACACCTGCAACATACGGAGGTTCCCTGGCTAGGGGTCGAATCGGAGCTGTAGCTGCCGGGCTACACCACAGCCACAGCAATGTGGGATCCAAGCCGAGTGTGCGACCTACACCACAGCTCACGGCAAGGCCGGATCTTTAACCCACTGATCGAGGCCAGGGATTGAACCTGTGTCCTCATGGGTACTAGTCAGATTCTTAACCCATTGAGCCACCACGGGAACTCACTGGGATACTGATTTTTAAAAAGTTCCTCAGACACTTGTCTTGGTTATCCAGGATGGGAACGTCCACATTGCACCATGTGGCTTTCCCGAGGCCTCTGGGGGACAAGTGGAATAAAAAGAGAGAGTAGGCACGCACCTTTGGAACATAACCTTCGCAAGACTTACTGATTCTTAACTGGAAAAGAAATTTGGGAGTTCCCGTTGTGGCGCAGTGGAAACAAATCCGACTAGGAACCATGAGGTTGTGGGTTTGATCCCTGGCATTGCTCAGTGGGTTAAGGATCCGGCATTGTCGTGAGCTGTGGTGTAGGTCGCATATGTGGCTCAGATTCCGTTTTGCTGTGGCTGTGGCATCGGCTGGCAGCTACAGCTCGGATTAGACCCCTAGCCTGGGAACCTCCATACTCCATGGGTGCAACCTTAAAAAAAAAAAAAAAAAGAAACTTGAAACCGTATTAACTGACTTTCTGGCTCTGATGCTTGGAATGAGTCATCGTATTTCTCTGAACCTCAATTTCCTTGTCTGTAAAATGGGAATCCAAATACTTACCCTGAGGACTACTGAAGGACTTAGGATATTACATTAATGACTGAGCTTAATGCCCGGCTCAGCTAACCACTGAATGGTAACCATTAACCCTGCTTGCTGCGTCATCGAACCGTTTGTTTGGGGGGGCATCTGGACGACAGTTACTTCTCTGTGGCCCACCCATCGCTGAGGCTCCTCCTTGGAACAGCCTGATCCATAGAAAGAGCAGACTGCCAGGCACACTTCCTCCCTCCTGGGAAAGCCCAGTGTCCCCATAGGCCACTGGGGCCTGGCCCCTGATGCTGAGGCTCGGACACGTGGGGACACTCTCTGCTTTTCAGCTGGTGAGCCCGCCCCCCCTTCCCAGACTGGCCCGAGGGCAGGCTGGGCAGGAGGAGCTGGCAGCGGGAGCTGGCCCCGCGCCCTGCTCCTCTGCCAGCTGGGCGGCTGGGCCGGGCAGCAGCTTGGACGAGCTCGAAGGCCCAGCGGGTGCCTCCGCGGGGCAGTGGCCTCCCCGCGCCCCTGCACTAGCACCAGGCCATCTGGTGCCTCTGTCCCCTTTTGTGTGTCTGGGGGGAGTCGGGGTGGGGGGAGACTTTGGCTAGCTTTCTTCAGAACTGGGGAGAAAGGAGTGGCAGTGGAGGGCTCTCCGGGCTCAGGGAAAGAAGGGACGGGGAGACTGAGGCCTGAAAGGCGGTGGGGGAGGAGGGAAGAAAGCACAGAAGGAATGGGTGCTCTCAGGCTCTTGGCAGGAAAGCTTGCATGGAGGGCAAGTCTTGAGCGGTACGGAGGCGGGAATGAATGCATGCAGAAGGGAGAGGAGGCCACGGCAGGAAAAGGTACGGGAGCTAGCTCCCAATCCAGCGTGTGAAGTTGTTGCCGTATTTCTGTTCTCAGAAAGAGGAAGTGAGAGCCTGCGGGCTGTGGGTGCAGGGAGGAGGTGGCTGAGAGCGCAGGCTGGGTTTCCGGTCACAGCAGCCTGGGGTCCAGGCCGGTCCTGCCCAGCAGCTGGGAGGCTTGGGTCCCTGTCAGAACTGCCACGAACTGCAGACTTTTGGCAGGGAGTGTCACGGTGGGTCTCTAGGGCTGGGGACAAAAGTTGTGTTGACAAATATGCACTTCGAGGTGCTGCACGTGGTGGTGGGTAAATGTGTACCTTCCCGGGGGCTGGAGGGAAGTGACTTTAAAGGACCTCACATTTGGGAATTTATAGTGGCTTTGAGGGAACTGTCCCCTGTCAGGTGGCAGAATATCCCTCCTCCTCCATGCAGGCCTCCAGGCAACAGGACATAAATAAATCAGACACAGAAAATAACAATGGTGGAGTTCCTGTTGTGGTGCAGCAGAAACGAATCCGACTAGGAACCATGAGGTTGCGGGTTCGATCCCTGGCATCACTCAGTGGGTTAAGGATCTGGCGTGCCGTGAGCTGTGCTGTAGGTCGCAGATGCGGCTCATATCTGGCGTTGCTGAGGCTGTGATGTAGGCCAGCGGCTGTAGTTCCGATTAGACCCCTAGCCTGGGAACCTCCATATGCCACAGGTGCAGCCCTAAAAAAGCACACACACACAAAAAAGGAAAAGAACAATGGTGAGTGTGCTGCTTTGTGTTTCTTTGGTGTTCTTTGGGCTCACGTTCTGTGCTCATCATGAAGTCGCGAAGGACACACGGAATGGTCTGTTTTCCTTGCCGGCCTCGGGTTGGAAGCACCCCTCCCCTGGCACGTCTCCCTCCAGACTCGGTTCCCGGAGCCCTCTCAGACTCCAGCCAGCCGCCTGGGCTTCTTCCAGGCAGGGCTGCCCCTCCTGGACCCTGAGGTGTGCATTCCTCTCTCTTGCTGTCCCAGAAATCTGTCCTGTCATCTGCAAAAGACCTTGTCAGAATCTGTTTTCTCATCCCCTCTGGAAAGTGGGGCTGATGACCGCTGCCTTCCTTGAAGTGGGAAATCTGCACGGAGCTAAATCATGACTGAGGCACCGGGAGGGCATCTTAGCCAAGTGTGGTTCATTTAGTGCAAATAGGTCCATTTTGTATCAACCAATGTGCAAAGCTTTTTTTTTTTTTTTCCTCCCCACTAAGGTCCCCTGATGATCACCATTTGGTGGCTCTGGAAGCGCTCTGCGGCTCTGGGGGTGATGGGGATACCCCAAGTGAATGGGCATGTCACAGAGCTGGCCCTGCTGGGCTCGGAGTGGCTCAGTGGGGGGGCTGTGAGGATCGGGTGGGGGGGGGCGGCGCTCACTGCCAGAGAGGCTGGCATACCACACGGAAGGTCAGACTATAGCTTGGAAAGCTCAGAAAGCCCCAGCCAGGAGGTTCACCAGACGTAGCCGATGGACAGCTGAGAGGAGCAGGGCTCGCTGGGAGATGCCTGTCGCGCGTGTCTGCAGGCGGGCTCCCGCGGGCTCAGCTGAGCCCCCTGAAGAAAGAACAGAGAGGACTTTATAGCCATCGATATTTATTGAGTGCTTATGATGCGCTGTCACAATCACGCTGTGCTGTCCTCACAGTGATCGTGAAGGGGACAGAGCCTGGCCCAGAGAGGCTAAGGGCGTCTCCCACCACCAGTCAGCTAGTACGGGGCAAAGCCGCTGTTCAAGCTGCAGCCAGGGGACAGCAGAGGCTGAGCGCGCACGGCTGGGCCTGCGGGGCAGCAGTGAGGAGGGGCGGGAGGGCTTCATGGAGAAGGCTTTGGAAATGGCCCCAAAGAATGTGCAGGACTTAGACATTTAGTGTTTTAGACACTTAGACATTTAGACATACTTCTTTTAAATGGGGAAAATTCAGACCCAGAAGCACAGGGTATATTTTGGGATTTGGGCAGAGGCAGACCATGGGGGAGTTGTTTGGAAGGTGTTCCGGCCAGGGAGGTGAGTTGGGGCTGTTCTGTGGAGTCTTTTTTTTTCCCCTTTTTAGGCCTGCACCTGCATCATATGGAAGTTTCTGGGTTAGGGGGTTCGTATTGGAGCTGCAGCTGCCAGTCTATGCCACAGCCACAGCCACAGCAACGCAGGATCCGAGCCGCATCAGCAACCCTGTGACAACGCTGGATCCTTAACCCAATGAACGAGGCCAGGGATCGAACCCGAGTCCTCATGGTTACTAGGCAGGTTCTTAACCTGCTGGGTCACAACAGCGGGTTCTGTGGAGTCTTAATGCCACTGTAGAGGTTGTATTGTTTTCAGTAGAAGGTCGGGTCCCATGAAAGCTCTGATGGGGGTCATCACAGGGTCAAGGTTGTCCTGGCAGTGGTCTAAGAAGGAATCTGGGGGAGAGGGAGCGGCAGGGGCCAAGGTAGGAGGCTCTGTGCGAGCAGTGGGGAAGCTGTGTCTATAGGCAGAATACAAGCGGGGGGAGAGGAGATGCGTGGGCCAGAGAGTTTCGGGCCTGGGAGGAATAAAAAATGACTGAAATGTTGGCTGGGGGGGATGGTGGGGTTATTTATAGAAATGGGGAAGTCACAGAGAGAAGGCCCTTTGGGGGAGGGGGGAAGAAGGCAAATTTGATTTTGAACCTGGTGAGGTCAGCTGCTGGCTGGACTTCTACGTGGCCAGAGTGAACAGGAGGGGCTCCCTGATAATAACGCTAAAACCTCATCCTGAATGTTCAGCTTCCTAATTCTCCCTGGAGGTACTGAGTTCAGAGGCTGGCTTTACGTCTGGTGCCTCCCAGTGGCTCCAGAACCTTGATGTCCTGGGAGCTGTGAGGCCCAGTCACCACCTGGTGCTGAGGTCAAAGACAGCAGTTACCCAGTTCCTGTCCCAGATGTGGCCCCTCAGACCTTCAGGGAGGTTACAGATAAACAATTTCCCTAGAGGGGTGTTCGGGTGAGGCCCAGTCCTTCTGTTTTGTTTTTTTTTCCCCAGGAAAGACCTTGCCCACACTTCTGCAGGAGCGCTGAGGCTGGCAGCAGGGCTGCGGCTGGAACTTTGGCTCAGGGCCGTGGCAATGACCCTGCCTGGATGAGAAGGGAGAGATGGCCTTCTTTTGCTGGCTTTTCCTCAGCATGAGCAGGAAAGGAGCCATCACCCTGGCTGTTGATGACTCCCATTCCCTCATTTCAGCAATCCTTGGCTGCCTCTCAAACCACCTGCACAGGGCAAAACCTTCTGAGGAGTTCCCTTGTGCCACATTGGGTTAATGACCCAGCATTGTCACCGCAGTGGCTTGAGTCACTGCTGTGGCATGGGTTCGACCCCCTGGCCCAGGAATGTCCACAAGTCAAGGGCGCAGCAAAAAAAAAAAGGCTTCTGAATTCAGATACTGGATTTGGGCTAATCCTGACTCTTAGAAGGTAGAGCTCTGGGAAGAGCAAATTATAATGTAAATAAGATCCATTCATTTTTTTTTCCATCGGATAAGTATGTATCTAGCGTCTTACTCTGGATCCCAGAAGGAAGGGTTAAGTTAAAGGCCCCTCCCCTAAGAGTTGGGGTTATAGAGGCACAAATGGGTAAAGCCTCAAAGGAGGGGCCCATAATGGATTCAGGGCAATCAGGATGTCCTCAGAGAGAAAGAAGGTTTCAATTAAGACAGGAGGTAAGCAGGAAACTGTCCAGTGAAGGGAGAGGGGAAACTGTCTTCTGAAATAGAAACGGCAGGAGCACCCCTACAGTTTCGATTTCTGTGGGTCCGGAGTCGGGCTTGGGCGCTGGCATGTTCAAACCTCGCCAGGTGATACTACAGGCACGGCTGAAGGCCACTGACCCACCAACCTGTTTGCACGGAATGATCATGCCCCCTTTCCCCACCTTTTCTGCGGTTGCCAGGCAACCCCAGGCCCCTGTTCCCGCAGGAGAGGAGTAACCATTCCAGTGCCTCCACCTGCATAGCTTGCCCGGGGGCCCTGCAGATGAGACTGACGAAGACAGATGAACAAGGGAAAAACAAGTTTATTAGACCTCGTGCATACGCATAGGAGCAGGTAAGGGCTGTTTAGAGGAGTTTTGGATGGAGATTCCTCTGGTGACTTCTCTGGGCAAATAACCTCTGGTGATTAACTTCTGACCTTCCGGGTAGAGAGGGGAGGGGGAATATTTTTACAAATTTATAACCCGCTTTTAGGCAAATAGGGGGAAAGACCGAGAGCTTTTCTTCTATTTTCTTCTCAGTTGCCTCCTGCTCAAAATAGTCCTTATGCCGAAGTGGCCTATTTTGGGGTGGTGTATTCTGCTACCCTTTACTCCCCAGGCCTCCTGGCCCTCAGCACACAGCGGGTGGTCAGAGAAGGTGAAGATGAGTCCACTGAGCAGAGGCCCAGGTGAAGGTGTTGGCAATGGCCTCACTGCAGACGGACATGCAGTTTAAGCGGCTCTCCTGGTTTTAAAAGAGGGAACCGTGGTTCCCCTAGGAGATGCGAAACTTGTCAAAGGTCACTCTGTCGCAAAGAACAGAGTTGGCATTTAAGTCCCCGTGTTGGGAATGCTGCCTCAGTGTTTTTCTGGCTTTGTGTTGACAGGGCTGGGCCTTCGTGGGGGAGGAATTAGGGAAGCTGCTGTGTCATCCTTGCCTTTCCTCTGCCACCCCAAGTGCCCCTGTGCCCCCAGCTATTTTCTCCCATTTGCCTGATTTTATCAGAGACGACTGCTCTTTGGCTTTAACCATCGATGGCACGGAGGGCACACCGACAATTTCAGAGACTCTCAGGAAAGCTCAGGCTTTATTTGCACCTTTGCCAGGAGCCCGTTTCTTTAGAGACTTGGTCTCCTAGCCTGGGGAGCTTGACGGTGGCACTCCTTGAAGGAGCGGGCAGCCAGGGACAGGGAGGGGCAGATTTGCTAGTGGTGTGTTTCTGCCTGAGCGTCCCTGGACCTCTGGGTTTGCATGGCAGCAGCTCAGGCTGGGGCCAAGGGGAGGGAGGCGTGCCCGGGCATGTCTGGTGCGGCAGGCTTGCCAGGAGCCCAACAGCACGAAGACTGCAGAGATCCTTGGGAGCCTCGACTGGACTCTGGGGCGTGGTAAACCGGGCCTGGAAAGAATGCCTTAGTCAGGGAAGGGGAGGGGAAATCTGCTCTGGGGGGAGGAGGGCTGGGTACGGATGATGATGGTAGGCAGGTGGGTATCCTTTGCTGAGCACTTCCTAGATGTTGGGCACCGTGCTTCAGTCCTTTATAGGCATTACATCATTTTCTCCTTAGAAAGTACTTTGAGGTGACACTTACCGCCACTTGCAGATTTTACATTTGGCAGGTTACAGATGAGGAAACCAAAGCTCACACCTCCAGCCACCAGTGGAGCCCCCAGCTGCCTGGGCTCCTGACCACTGCCCTCTATGGAGCCCTTCTAGAGACACCCAGAAATACTGGCTGAGTTGTCACAGGGACACTTAGAGCAGGTGTGGCTCAGAACCAGCCCTTATGGGTTCCTCTTGTTTCTATGTCTCAGATTAGCAGGGTCTGGGAAATCTTGGGTTACGTTTATAGGTCTTTAAAAGCAGAATTGTTTTCACCCTTGACTCTTAAATAATATACTTTCTTTAGCCTTTGCTCATAATGAGGTCTGGCTGTCTTTAAAAGACTCTTTAAAATGTTTCCTGCTATGAGTCCTCTGGGCCATTCTACTATGAATTGGCACAAAAACTAACAGCTTAAACTCTTCTGGGCAAGACTACAGAAGGAAATAAATCCTGGAGTGTCACAGTTTGGCCACAAACTGAACATGAGTAAGCTGCAGGGATACCAATTGGTGAGAAAACGCTGATTTGTGTCATTGCGATGGGTGTTACCCTCCTTCAGTGGGCAACCTCCTTGAATTGTGCCCCAGAGAGCTATTCATAGGTCACTTTCAGAAGCTCGGAACCCCTTCTATCTCAGAATTATTGTTACACAGAGGCGAAGTCCTGAAGCTAGTCTAGAAAGGCCCACCTGTGGCTTGAAACCTGTTTATGAGGAAACGGCAGGAGAAAGCAATTCAGCGGTGATGTTCAGTTAATTTTCATCAACCCTTTGTCATGAGGAGAAAATACCCCATCAGACACTTTATGAAGGAAGTGATGACGTCACATCCACAAGCACAGCTTCTTCCAACGTTCAGGTTGTCAGTATTTGGTGCGCCTGCGCCCCTTCCTACCCCCATCCCTACTGGGTCTTTCTAGAAGGCTTTCAGCTCGCCCCCAAATCATTTGCATGTGTGCGCATGCGCACCCAAGGAACAAGCGCCCAGGGAACCACGCCTCTGACGCATGCGCGCGCACGTGTCCGCTCAGCTCTGCGCTCTTCAGGTGTGAGATGCTTGTTACCCTCCAGAAGAAGTCTGACAACAGCTGTGTGACAAAGGTCAGTCCCACTTCCGAAACAGATCTCCCTCCAGGTTGTAGCTCCATCTTCCGTGGCCCCCGTCGTTATTACCAACACCCTGGTCATCGTTTCGCAGGGAGACCAGGGCAAACTTCACTGGCTCCTTTACTTCCCCACTGCTTCCCCTGCCCCAGTCCCGGCGTCCATGTTCCACACACAAGCGGACTTTACGTCACCTCCCAGCACATAGAGTGAAATCGGGCTCTTACCCTGACCCTGCCAGGCCTGCGTGGCCTCCCTGCCTCTCACCTTTCTCTTTTCTCACCCCACAACCCCGACTGGTGGCAGACACCAGGCAGGCCTCTGGCGCTGGGCTTTTGCTCTCACTTTCTCCTCAGTCAGAACCACGTTTCCTCCCCCTGCCTCTTCTCATCCGGCAGGTGTCAGTATAAATGTTAACCTCCTCCTGAGTCTTCCTTGATCTCCCTTTTTAAAGCGCCTCCTTCTTCTGTGGTCTCTGGTTTGATCCTACTTGTTTCCTTTGAAGAACGCGATCACAGTCTGCAGTGCTCATTTGTTTACGGGTGCCCTTGTATGCTGTGTCTTCCCAACGAGAAGGTCATTTTGAAAGCCCAGCTTTGGAGTTCCTGTCGTGGCTCAGTGGAAATGAATCTGACTGGTACCCATGAGGACACAGGTTCTATCCCTGGCCTCGCTCAGTGGATTAAGGATCCTGGGTTGCCGTGAGCTGTGGTGTAGGTCGCAGATGTGGCTCCGATCGGGTGTTGCTGTGGCATAGGCCAGCGGCTACAGCTCAGATTTGATACTTAGCCTGGGAACTTCCATATGCCTCTGGTGTGGCCTAAAAACAGACAAAACAAAACAAAACAAGCCCAGCTTTGTCCAGCCTGTTGATGCCGTAGTGGCAGTGCCCAGAGCAGTGCCTGATGATGAGGGTGTTCATAAATGTTTGATGAATGAATCAGTGAGTGAATCTAGAGTGCTTCAAAGAGAGCATATGAAAAAAAATGCCCCCACAGAAGGGGCATTTTACAGAGCATGACAGGATTTTGGGAGATGGACACTGCATAACACTACAAAATTCTGGTAATTGAGGACTGGCTCAAAGTCAAAGTCAAGGCAGAGTTGTGTGAGGCCTCAGCAGTTGGAGGGCATCTGCTGGGTTGGGTGAAGATGAGATTTAGAAGCAAAGATCCTGGGGCCTGGAATGGTATATTGGCTGAGGTTTCCAGAAGGGTCATGGGGGACATACAGTAGCCACTGGTTAGGACTTTGTGGCATCTGTGCTCATAATGAACTTGGGCTATGTGGTTACAGAAACAACAAGCCCCACCTTCGCATCCATATTAAGTGGATTGAGAGTGACACGGCTGGGGTGAAAATAATCACAATTTAATTGGTTTTAAATATGCTAATGCCTGCATTGAAACACAGTGATGTGAGCAGATGTGAGCACACCTTTGGGGGTGTGACCTTTGTGCCACAAGGTGGGGTGACGTGAGTGAAGCAGATGCTGCATAGATAACTTAGGAGTGCATTTATAGAGTCAAGTACAGATCTCAGGGAAGAGAATTCAAAATGTGTGAAGAATTTGGTGGTTAGGAGAGCTGAATGTGAGGCAGAAGTTGTTCTTTTAGGTGTTTGTCTTGAGCCATGAGAGAGAAATGAGATTTTATTTTTGCAGTATTAGAATAATGCATTTTCAGTCTCAGTAATCAAGGTGTGCCTTTGCCCTGAATCAGTGGGTTTGTGGCTTCAGGGGAGACTCACACATCCTCTAGGACAAAGAAGTCTTGCTCAGCTTTGCATTTCGACTTAGAATATTACAAGACCATAGGACACAAATAATCAAAACTCTTGAAGGCTGGGTTGTTGAGAGGGAGGTTTTCTGCTTTCCAAGAAATCCCTTTTCTGTATCTGGAGCACAGCGTGGGGAGCTGAGCGCAGAGTGATGTGTTAAGCCAGGGTGCAGGGAGCAGAGGGTTCAACACAAAGCAAGTGCCAGCTGCTCAGGAAGGAGGCAAAACCCACGTGGTGCTGGGAGAAGCTTGTTTGAGAGTCAGGGGGTTGAAGATGCAGGGTAAGATGCTGTGTGAGTCCACCGTGGATTCTGGGTGGAGTGGGCAGGCTGGTAGAAACAGCCCAGATCTGGTGGCAGGAAATGGGAAGAAGGGGTGCTTATGCCCTTGCACTTTTGGGTCCCTGGAGAAGAATCCCTTGCAGGCTTCTGTACCGGGCAGTCACGACACTGTAGGAATACTGTTGTATTTCAGCAGAGTGAGGGCCTGAGACGGCGGCCCTTGCTTCTACAAGCCATGCATGAGGGTGGTCCAGAGCCTCCCACATGACCCCTTGGGGTGCATCAGGAAGTTGGGAAATAAAAGCCTCACCCAGTGAGGAGTGATGGGGTCAGTAGGACGCCAGGGCTGAGTCTCAGTGTGGACAACCAGAACTGGGACCAGAGGGAGGCTGGGGCTGAGCCTGGGTGGGTCAGCGGTGCCAGGGGCTGGAGGTACACGCATCAGGGGGATGGCCAGACTGCCTGGGCTACTTGAGCATCCCAAATCCAGCGGGACGAGGGCAGGAGAGGTTGTGGTTTCAGGACAGCGCTTGAGAAAGGCACTTAAGGGTTTTCATTCATAAGCTCAAACTGAGTCCCTGGTGTGAAATACTGAGACTCACACAAACAATGAAGGGGTTGTATAGTCTGGTCTCTTCCTTCTCTGGGCAGGTCAGTTCATTTCTGGAGCACTGAAGTCACATTTGCGTCCCACCTTGAGACCGAATAGACAAAGCAGACCCCACTCCCAGGAGAGTGGTGAGAAGCTGCTGCGTGAGAGGAGCTTGGTAGGAATTGAGAACATGTAGTCAGAAGAAGGACAGTTCAGGAGTGACTCACTGCTGAGTTCGTCCACGGTCGCAAGGGTGGCCTCGATATGTGGACATTGCAGGGAGAGATATTACAACTCTAAACAGAACTGTCTAGTGAGTCTGAGCTGGCGTGGCCTGAATCAGGACCTAAGGCCCTTCCTGAAGTTGGAGTATCTAAGCCCAGGCCAGGACATCGTGCAGGAGAGTCAGACCTCTGTCTGGGTCATAGGCCTGGACAACCTTCAAGATGT
>PVHT020000175.1:14926776-14989954 GCA_004024745.2 Catagonus wagneri
AACGATCCGGCGTTGCCGTGAGCTGTGGTGTAGGTTGCAGACGCGGCTCGGATCCTGCGTTGCTGTGGCTGCGGCGCAGGCCAGTGGCCACAGCTCCGATTAGACCCCTAGCCTGGGAACCTCCACATGCCGCGGGTGTGGCCATAAACCCGCGGCCATAAAATGACAAAAGGCAAAAAAAAAAAAAAAAAAAAAAAAAGATGTCTTCCAGCCTTAAAGGTTTGTGGATTGCTGAATGAAGTTCTAATTTTATAATTTCTGACTCAGATACTTTGAGTCAGAGTATCTGAGTGGAAGGATCCCAGCTCCTTGGTGTCAGACAGACCGGGTTTCTACGATCGGCTATCACTCAGGAGCTGTGTGACCCTGGAGAATTTCCTTCAGCTTTCTGAATCTCAGTTTTTCACCTAAAAGATGGCAGTACCTTACCTGGCAGAGTTTTTTTGGTGTTAAGTGAAACTGTGTAAAAGAAGATGAAAAAAAAAAAAAAGATCAAAGCAGTTGTGTGTGTGTTAGCAGGAGCAGGGAGGATATAGGACCTGTGCAGTGCTGTAAAATTGCATTATCGCCTGCAGGTTAATTTTTTCTTCATAAGACCAGGTTACTGAGCATCGGGATTAATGACAAGATGAAATAGACTCTGATGGGATGTGGACAGATTTTGGCTTGGATCCTCTTGGCAAGGAAGGGGATGGAGAGGTGACTGTGCTGGGGGGAGGGGCAGGAGGAAGTCACCCCCTGGCCCTGGCCCTGGGCTTCTGGCTATGGAGGAGTCTGCTGTGGAGGTGCCCACCCACTTTTGAGAAAGGAGTGGGCCTGGACAAGACCCCCACAACTGTCTGGTGTGGCACCTTATGCTGTGATGGGGACGCGGGCTTTCTTTTAACCTTCCCACTTCAGCTTTCTGCCCTTATTCCCCCAGCCCCACCTCCTTCCTTAATCCCTCCTGTTGCCTCTGTCACAATGTTTCCTCTTAGAAACAGCTCAGCTTGTTCACAAGGAGCTCTAAGGGACTGACAGAGCTAAACGTGCCACCACTCCCAGGGACACTGCACTTCAAGCCACGGGTGACTCTCCACTGGGGTCCCCTCTTCCGCCGCATGAGGGTCCTGGTGGGAGTGGGCACCTCTGGCACCCATCTTTTTGCAAAGCTGACCTAGTCTGGAGTCCAGGTGGACAGACATGAAGGAACAGGCCCAAAGCTTTGCCTGGAGTGGGGGCCTGCCCCCCCTCGGTCTGGTTGGAGGAAGTGAGTGGGTGGGCCCTGCCTAGGCTGCATGCTGACTCAGTGATTCCTGGAAGGAGGTGATGTCATGGTGACAGGGCAATTCCGCTCCCCAGCAAAGTCCGTAGGAGAGTGTGTCTCATTGGCACCGAGGCCTGAGGCTCACTTAGGTGTGACCAAGTCCCCTGGATCTTGCAAGCCACTTAACGCCGCCAACATTGACAGCTCGCTTCTCCAAATTCCCACAGCTGGGATCATCTGTCCCTACAGTGTCCCCATATTTGGGGCAGTCTTGGTTGATCTTAAGCATCTGGCCCCTTTCGTCTTCCATGTGAACACATTCAGAAATCCTAGAAAACCATCCTCGTCTGAGCATGCCTCCTGGGGCTTTGGGAGCAGGAGCCACCAAGCTGGCTCAAAACCAGAGCACGGCATCATGGGTATTCTTGTGTCTTTCTCCAGTTTCACATCTGGATGTCTTTTCAGCAATATGAATGGCCCCTGAGAGTCCCTTTATTTCTTTTGTCTTCTTCAGGACCCCACTTCGGGCTGAGGCTGTGGGAAACTAAAAAGGTTTGGGGGCAGG
Source organism: Catagonus wagneri (assembly GCA_004024745.2). Classification (NCBI taxonomy): domain Eukaryota; kingdom Metazoa; phylum Chordata; class Mammalia; order Artiodactyla; family Tayassuidae; genus Catagonus; species Catagonus wagneri. The sequence goes on from PVHT020000175.1 coordinate 14,928,588, forward strand.
GTAGGGGCTTAAGCGCCTATCCGGTCCTTGTCAGTGCTGCTCCCTTTACTTCACGGGGGTTGGAGGCATCTGCAGCAGGGGCCCTCTGGGTAGGTAAGAAAGTCCCTTCTTCCAGATCAGATCAGCGCTGCGTTAAAAGGTAACGGTAGCCAGCCCTGGTGTGGGCTTGGGAAAAACCCGGCTGGATTCGTTGGGGCCTGGGGTGCTTTCAGAAAATCACTCCTGCGGCCTTGTTCACCAGAGACTCCCTGGGAGGGCGCGTGTCGGACCCACGCGGAGTAACACGGGTCCTTTGTCAGCAGGAGTCAGGATTCAAATGCCAGCCACCTCCGCCGTCATTCCCAGACGGGCCCAACGTTTGACAAGGGGCTGGCGTGGCCTTATGCTGCCCGATGCTGCCCCCTAAAGGCGGCTAGGGGGCTCAGTCTCGAGACTGGGTTTGCAGGCTCTGAGCCTGTGCCACGGAGATGGTGGCTTTTCATCACTTAAAGTTGTCAGAGCAGCTAATAGGCCATGAATATGGAGAAAATTAGGCTTCTCCAAGTGAATTGGGTGTTGAAAGACACTGAGATAAATGGTGGAGGTAATGAGAGTGACGGATGGAGCCCTGTTTACTGCAGCCATCTCATTTTAGTCCAAGCTCATGACAGCCCCGGAGGGGAGGCAGGTGTTCTGAGGCTTTGTGTAATGAATGATGGAATCTAGTCTTAGAAAGTTAAATAATGGGCCCAAGGTTATATATCCAGTAAATGCTGGAGCCATGTCTTGAACTCAATGACCTCAGAGCTCGGTGACATCTGCTGGGCCATCACCCCGTGCTAAGAGGGCAGAAGCCGATCCAGGAGGAGGCTTCCTTTATGTATAGTGTGAACAGGGTTCTTTGGAGTGAAGGTGAAATTTCACGAAGAGAGTTTTAGCTGTAGCCTCTGTGATGTGATTTTAGGGATTCTGGGAAGGTCTCCCTACCTGGACACAGGCCCCCAATTTGCCCGTCCCATTGCCTGGAATTTCACTGTAGGGAAGCCACTCCTTTGATTAACATTGGCGGGGGGGGTGGGGGGGGTGGTGGTGGTGGTGGTGGTGGTGGTGGTGCTCTCTTGCTAGTTGGAAATGACTCCTAAGGAGAAGTCGGCACATTAACCCTTTCATTGTAATTCTTCCTCAGTGGGGATTAGCATTTCTGATTGCTTTATCCCTGTGGTAGAGGGTTAAGGGTATATGGGGGAACCTGAAGGACTGGCGTGTCTTTGATTGTGTTCCTGGATGTCACAGAAACTCCCCAAGCTGAAATGGGGCACCAAACTGAATGCTTCTTCTCTCTGACCCTGTCCTTTTTTTGGACATCAAAGAGGCCCAGAAATCTTCAAGTTCGCCTTTACTCCTCCACCTAATTGGTCCTGAAGTCCCACCTAGCCTGCCTCTAAAGTGCTTGAATCTTTTCCTTGCATGCCTCCAGTCTCTGGTCCTCTCAGGCCCCCATCAGCTTGTCCCTGGCTTCTTTTTAACTCCAGGCCTTCACTCCTCAATCAAACCCCAGAGCAGCAGCAGCAGCAGCAGCAGCAGCAGCAGCAGCAGCAGCAGCAGCAGCAGCAGCAGACTTTTTAGAGGGTAAATCTGATGCTGCTGCATTTCCTCTTCAGATTTTCCTCATTCTAAAGGCGTGCAGACGCCTGAGTGTTTTATCACAGGTCCCTCAGGACCCCATTGCCACCCTTCTCTTTAGCCCCGACTCTGTCTCCCCTCAGTGCCTCCCTCAGTCATCCTCCTCCATCCCGTTTCTCAGCCCGATTGGCAGACAGTTTTCCTTCGTTGTCCTGAGTGTTCCTTCACGTCTCCATGCCTTTGCCCATGTGCTGGTTTTGTCAGAAAACCCTTCCCTTTTGCGGTCAGTTGGCTGCACCTCCGTGAAGCCGTTCCTGGTTCCCACCTCTGTCTTCCAAGGAGGAGGTGAATTTGTAAATCTCCGTCTCCTCCACGAAGCCTGGATGAGTAAACGAATGAACGAAGGCTGAGGAGATGGAGTCAGTGGGTGAGTGGCTGTCCGTTTCATAGCTTGTGCTGCTGGTTTTGAAATGAGTACAAGCCAAACCATGGCTGCAAATATGAATGTTGCTGTGATGCCCCGAACGGGCATGTGTGTGCATCGGTGGGATATGCCGGCTCTGTTGTGATAAATGATTTGTTGGGCCTTGAACTTACACAAGCAGAATAGTTCCAGAACATTGCCATGGAGACGAATGAGGACTCAAGCAGCAGGGTATCACTTAGGCAGTGACAGATTTTACAGAAAATGGGCTTAGACACACCTTTCTTGTCAAAAAAATCCCCTAGCTAATAGGAAGAGTGCTTCAAGACTGAATAAAATCTTGTGCCCCCGATGAACAAAAAGCTCCTGAAGTTAGGAAAACAGGAAGTAGCAGGTCAGGAAGACGATGAATTCTCAGTGATAGACTGAAGGAGGATGCTGGTGCCCTGACATGGTGTTGGGAATTCCAGACACTATCAGAAAATAAGCAGAAGATGAAGATGTTTCAAATATATGGTTACATTAAAAAATGTGAGGAGGGAAACCTGTTGTGTGAAGTGATAGAATGTCACACGGAATATTCAGGGCTGGGGGAAACCGGGCCCTTGGACCTTGGTCACACGTTTATCATTTATCACTGAACTTGAACTAAAGTCTTCCCATTTGAACCTGTAGAGAATGACTTTTCTTGTCTGCTGAAAACCTGTACTTTGAAACACCAGCTCAGGCAGCCCCACCGTGTAAATGAAGGCTTTCGTGCTCTCCAGGCAGGGTTAACTTCCTTTTCCCTTGGCCCATTGCGTCCGTGGATCTGTCCTGGCGGTTCTTATATGCACCCTTGTCTAGCCATCTCTGTGCCCCCACACCCAGTGTAGTGTCTGGCGTGGAATGTATTAGGAGCTGTGCTGTGTCTCCCAGAATCCACATGTGGGTGCCTTAGCCTCTGGCACCTCGGAATGTGACTGTAATAGAGGCAGGCATTTAACGAGGAGATGAAATTAAAATGAGGCCATTAGGGCGGGCTCTCAGCCCACTTAGCTAGTGCCCTTATAGGATGAGGAAATTTGCACACACGAGAGACCTCAAGGCTGTGTGTGCACAGAGGAGAGAGGGCTCAGCGAGAAGGTGGCCACCTGCAGGCCAAGGGGAGAGGCCGTAGGAGAAGCGGCCCTGCTGACACCTTGGTCTTGGACTTCCAGCCTCCAGAACTGAGGGAAAATAGCTTTCTGTTGTTTAAGCCCCCATTCTGGGGGACTTTGCTATGGCTGCCCTGGCAAACTAATACGGAACACTTCCTCAATAACTCTGTCAGATGAAGATAAAAACACTGATTATGAGAAGAGGCAGGAGCAGGTTTTGGTCGAAGATATTAGGAACACAACCTCCAGGAAGCCAGGATGGCTCGGCTCACCACTGTAGAAAAAGCCATGTGTCTGAATGGATGCCTTGGCCACCTGTAAAAGAGCTGTGTGTATGTATTATAATATATTTATATTAATATAAAAACATAATAACTTTATATCAAAACATAAATATTAAATATTTATGTTTAATACACATAACTTTTGATAATTTATTCTGAAATAATTTTAAACTTTTGGAAAAGTTGCAGGAACAGATAATGAATTTCCATATCCCACACCCAGGTTTTCCAACTCAACATTTTACCGAATTTACCTTATTGACCCCTCTCTCATTCTGTGCGCACGTATGCATATATCTGAACCATTTGTCTCTTTCCGAACCACTTGAGAGCAAGCTGTTATACGATGCCCTATTGCTTCTAAATACTCCAGTGTAAATTGACCCCAAACAAGAGTTTACGTACTCACCATACAACGCTCCAAATTCGGAATGAACTTTGTCACACTGTCATTGCTCAGTTCACACCCTGCCTCCCTCAACATTTTCAAGCTGTCCCAACAATGTTTCTTTTTCCTTTCTGGTCCAAGATTATATCCAGGAACACATGTTGCATTGTTCTCATGCTTCTTTAGTCTTTTCCTCAGCCTTTCCTGGTCTTTCATGTTCTCAGCTGCTTTAAAGTACACAGGGCTTTCATTCTGGAGCATGTCTCTGGGTCTGTCTGGTGTCCTCTCGTGACCAGACTTGGGTCATGCTTTCTTGAGAAGAATACCCGAGAAATGCATTTTCTCGGTGAGTTCCCTGGGAGTGGACTAGGGGAAACATGCAGTGTCAGTCTGTCCTACAACTGATGATGTTCACATTTTTTTTTTTTTTTTGATGCCTGTTGACCACCTTCACCCATTTGGTGATAATTTGTCTTGATCACTAGTCATGTTGGTATCTGTCAGGTTTCTCTTCACATGGGTAACTCTTTAAGTTATCAGTCCGCTCTTTTATGTTGATTGGCATTTTGAAAGGATATATTCTTTATCAAACTTCCATCCATCAGTCTTAGCTTCCACTGATGTGTCCTGCTGGAATCAACCACTACTCTGACAGTTGCCAAGTGATTGTTTTCTATTTTCATTATTCCTTCTACTAATATTTATTGGTTGGCAGGCTACTGTAATCAAGAGCTTTCCTTCCGTTCTCTTGTGGTGCAGTGGGTTAAGGATCTGGCGTTGTCACTGCAGTGGCTTGGATTGCAGTTGTGATGTGGGTTCAGTCCCTGGCCCTGGTTCTTCCACATGCTGTGGTTGTAGCCAAAAGAAAAGCTTTCCCATTTTCTTTATTTGTATGTTTATTTCAGTAAAAATTCTTATTTTATTCAATAGATTATATTCTACTGCTATCCTTGTTTATTTTTATGTTCAAATTGTTCCAGATGGTGGTCCCTTCAGGGTGGTCCCTGTATTCTTCTGACATGTCCCCTTCATTCTTGGCACTTCCTTACTTTCTGGCACAACAGTTTGTCACAGATTCACCTTGTGCTTTTCCTGTTTCAGCCTGGAATTAGTCTGTTTTCTAAGGAGCCCTGCTTCCTTTTGATGGAGGATGGTATTTAGAAATCAAGATCTGGGCACTTAGTGTGTTTGCTGTTACTGGGATAACAATTGCTTCCAGGCCCTTTCAGCGGAGAGAGTTAGGAAATATACCTATGCCTGTGCACACACCTGCACACACACACACACTTACCTCTAGAACTTCTTCCCTACCTATGTTTATATATTTTTTCTAAAAACATAGGTTTCTACTTATATCTCCAATCTCAATCCATTTTCAGAGTTCTTTATAGCTCTCTCCCTCTCCATATTTGTAACTCCCTTCTCCAGCCTGGCTCTCATTAACCTCAGTATATGGACCTGTTTGCTCAATAAGTTTACTTGTTGGCTAACGCACTCAATGTCCCAGTCACACAAGCTGTATACCCTTTGCCTCCACCCCTTGTCCACCCCCTCCAGGACCCTTTTACTTGGGTGCCAAACAGATGCACCATCAGAGCAGCTCCACGTGGCAGCCCTGTCTCCCTTTCAGTACCAGATGGGGCCTGAAGCCAGTTCTTTCATGCCAGGAAGGGAAAGAAAGAAGAAAGAGGAAAGGAAGAAAGAAGGCGGCTGGGCAGGTTGTTTTAATTAAAAGCTAGAAGGAGGGAAAAGGAGATGACATTTAACGTAACCAGTAAGTGCTGTATCAAGTATTTTATTTATTTATTTATTTATTTATTTATTTTTTGCTTTTTAGGGCTGTACACATGGCATATGGAGGTTCCCAGGATAGGGGTCAAATCAGAGCTGCAGCTGCCAGCCTACACCACAGGCACTGCAACATGGGATCCAGGTTGAGTTTGCCACCTACACCACAGCTCATGGCAACGCTGAATCCTTAACCCACTGAGTGAGCCCAGGAACCGAACCCGCATCCTCATGGACACTAGTCAGATTCATTTCTGCTGAGCCATGATGGGAACTCTCAAGTGTTGATTAATAAGAAAGTATAGATAGATGCACATGTGTGTATGAATTTGTAATTTTTTATAATAAATTATACAGTTATTTATGTTTAAAGTATAATGAATTGTTGATCTCCCTCTCTTTGCAAATGCAATAAAACATTGTGGGTGGGATAGAGTGGGAAATATAAAATAGCAGTGATAGGGTCAAAAAAATGTCCAAACAATTCACAGATGGGGACATGCCTCACAACAGGGACATGTCTCAGAAGTCTTCACACAAAATTTAGGAAAATTTGCCCTCTGAAGCTGACACCAACAAAAATCAGTCTCAGATGACTGAGATTAACCACTCATGGGTAGAACCATCTTGAAAGATGATTTGTAACTGCCTACTGGATAACAGATGGTGTGCTTTCCAAATTTCCATCTGGGAGACTGGAGAGCCTTCCAAAACCTCCCTCTGCAGTCATTCATTCATTCAACACCAGTCATGTTGGTGTCTGCCAGGTGTCTCCCCAGCAAAGTTATCATTTCTTTCTTTGAAGTTATGTGTTAGTCTTCTAAGCACTGGAGGGGTAGAATGAGGGAGAAAATACTGTCCTCATATTCAGAAAGTTCATAGTTTTGCTGGAGGGACAGACCAGTGACCAGGCCATTTGAATACGTGTGCTGAGTGCCTTGAGAGGAGCGAGTGCCCAGCCCTGACTTGATGTAGTGCATATGGAAAGGATTCTCAGAAGAGGTAGTGTCTAAGCTGAGGCCTCAAGGACTCATAAGAATTGGCCAAGAGAAGCAGCTTAGGAAAAATGCAGATTTGGAAAAATGAGAGAGCCTGAAGCACGCAGAGTTGCAGGTGGCTCAATGTGACTGGAATGGCAAATTTGAAGGGCTCTGCGAGGGTATGAGACTGGAGACCTATGCAGGGCCTGGATCATCACAGGTCTTGGAGGCCATATTTAGGCATTTAGACCTCATCCCAGGAAGAGTAAGACATCCCTTGAGTATTTTAGGCAGATGTGTGATGTGATCATAGTCCCGTTTTAGAAAACCCCTCTTGCTGTGTGCAGTGAATTAGCCAAACTCAAGGTTAAGGGTGTAGTCTTCACAAGCCTGCCCTCACTCAGACCTCAGCTCCGAGTTTGAGGTTCCCCAGGATCACCTTCTCTTTAGAGCAGCTGGCTATAAATGCAGGGGTTCCCATGTCTACACTCAAGAGTTGATCATTTGCTTGAACAACTCATGGGATTCAGGAAAGTATTATACTTGAGTAGAGTCTTATTATAATAAAAATATATAAACTGGAATTGGTCAAAGATCAGTAAAGTGAAACCCGAGAAGTTTCCCATCCGGAAGCTTCTGTATCCCTAGGATACACCGCCTCCTCCTCATCTTGGTGTGACAGTGCACGTGAGTCTTGCAACCAGGAAAGTTCTTCCAGGCTTCAGTGTCCAGAGTTTTTACTGAGGCTTCATTACCCAGGCATGATTGAGTAACTGCCCATCATCTCCAGGCCCTCTCCCCTCTCCTCTGAACAGGCTGATGGCATGTGGCCCCAAACCCTGGCCATAGTCATACATCATAGGTCTTTTGGCATGGCCAGCCACCGCTCTGAATCATCTCATTAGCTTAAATGAGGAGTCCACATTGAATAATAGGTACTCCTCTCAATGCAAAAATTGCAAGAGTTTAGAGACACCTCCTAGGAGTTCAGACAAAGGCCAGATCTCTCCTAGGTGAGGCCAAATTTCTTACTATGTCCTGTGGTACGGAAGTTAGACTAAATGAGACCAAGTCTGGAAGCGGGGAAGCCAGTTAAGTGGTTGCTGCAGAAATCCAAGAAGAGGACAGTCAGCTAGACCGAGGAATAGCAGACAGAGTGGAAAGAAGTAGAGGGACTTCGAATGAATTCAGGATAGACGATCGGGACTTGGTGGTTGACTGGATAGGAGGGCTGCGGGATGGGGCGCGTCAAGGATGACGGGCAGGCGTCTGGCCTGGACATAGCTGTTACCTGCTGTCTCCAGCAGCGCATACCGCCGGAACTGGGAAAAATGCTGCAGAGTGAAAGGCGGTGCTTAAACATTTAAAACTATAAGATGTTAACATTTTTATTTTGGGGAGTTTCCCCTTCTGGCTCAGTGGAAATGAACCCGATCAGCATCCATGAAGATGCGGGTTCAGTCCCTGGCCCTGCTCAGTGGGTTAGGGATCCAGGGTTGTTGTGAGCTGCAATGTAGGTCGAAGACACAGCTTGGATCTGGCGTTGCTGCAGTGTAGGCTGGCAGCTGCTGCTTGGATTTGACCCCTAGCCTGGAAATTCCCCCTGCCACAGGTATGGCCCTAAAAAGACAAATTTTTTTTAATTTTGATCTAGGCTTTAGAAGTCATCACATCTTATCCCATGATACTGGCTGGCAATATGAGGTCTATATATCTCCAGAGGATTTGCCAGCCGCTCTGAGCAGCATCCTCTGTACTGGAGACCATGACCATGGAACGAGACCCCCATTACTGTCACAGACTGCCCACATCTGCTCTGGGAGCCAGATTTAAGGGAGGTCTTAGCAGTACCAGGTAATAGAAGCAAGAATGCAGACTCTGGAGCAGGTAGAACCTGGCTTTGTGACTTTAGGCATATAACCTTGCCTCCCTGAGCTGCTTTTTCATCTGTAAAACGGGAATGATAACATCACATAACGTTGTCAGGGTCAAAGAAGAGTGTGTACTTCAGAGTCCATGTGTATGAGTACCATGTCTTGCCTTGCTGACGTTAGCACCCGAGACCCTTTCTCAGGCCATCCTGATGGCATGAATTACTACCAGGCCTGGTACCGTGGCATTTATTTCCTCCACGAGGTCTGCTGTGACCTTCACAATGCAGAGGAAACTCTCTTCCAGACTGTCTCCCCCGCCACCTGCGTGGACCACAGCCTGCTTTGCCAAGTGAGCTTTCTATTTCTGTCTCTGCAGTTTCCTTCTTCATTTGACTGTAATCTCTTTCAGAGCAGAGACTTTCATCTTTTTTAGCGTTCCACTTTGGAGTCTCAGCACAGTGCCTTTTGGTACCTCGCACTTGCTCAAAAAATAGAGATTAACTGCTATTTCACCTACATTTGTCTCCTGAAAGTTGCTCCAGAGTCAGGAGCTGAACTCAGCCCACGTAAGGTCATTGCATTTATCTGTTTATCCAGCTGCCTACATTGACACACATCCAAATGAGGACCGTGCCTCAACAGGGGGCTCTCTGAAGGATTCCCAGCAGCCTGTCACCTCTGAAAACATTTGCGGCATTCCTGCTTTGAGTTGGGAGGAGTTATTTTTGGAAACAGTGAAAAAGTCATCTGGGCCAAATTTGGTAGGTGTGGTCATTTAGGGGGTGGGTTTGGAGAAGGCATCATGACAGTTCAGTACATATTTAATTGGGCATTTCCAGTGTGTCAGGCACTTTACATTCACTGTCTTATTTTAATCTTAATGTTGTTTGTTTATATGTTTTGTGTTGTGTGTTTCTTACTGTGTGTAGCTGTGTGTGTGATGTGTGTTGTGTTTGTGTTGTGTTGTGTGTGGTTGAGTGCGTGTTGTATGTGTGTGTTTAGTTTGTTTTGTGCTGTTGTGTGTTTTTCTGTGTGAATCGTTTTGTGTGTTGTGTGTGTGTTGTGTGTGTGTGTGTTTTGTGTTTAATTAAAGTGTGCTAGGTGTGTGTTTTTTGTGTTGTTTCGTGTTGGTTTGTGTGTGTGTTTTGTGTGTGTTCTGATGGTGGTCGTGTTTGTGTTGTGTTGTTATTTTTTTGGCTGTGTGTTTGCGTTGTTTTGAGTGTATAGTGTGTTTGTGTGTGTGCCTTGTGTTGTTGTGTGTTAGATTTCTGTGTGTTTTGTGTACGTTGTGTTTGTGTTGTGTGTGTGTTGTTTTTGTGATTCTAGTGTCTGTGTGTTTGTGTCTCTTTTGTGTGTGTGTTGTGTTTTGTGTTGTGTGTGTTTGCTGTGTGTGTGTGTTGCATGTTATTGTGTGTGTTTTGTGAACGTTTTCTGTATTGTGTGTTTTTTGTGTGTTTTGTGAAAGTTTGCTGTGTTGTCATACACAGCAGGTGCTATTATTATCCCTATCCCTATGAAGCAGGTGCTATTATTATCCCTGTTTTACAGACAAGGAACCTGAGGCACAAAGAGTGCAAAACACACTCTCTGTAAGGGACTCCGTTGCTTTTTTTCTTTTCCCAGGCAAAGCATTAAGGGGCCAGGAAGTGGCAGGGCAGACAGACCTTAGCGACCCTTCTGCCCTCAGGAGAGATGAGGGGTGGCGGTGCCTTATCTAAAGACGGCAAAGCCGGGAACTGTGGCCTTTGACCTGACGGGGGCAGGGACAGTAGGAGGAACGCAGGAGTTGAGGACACTGGTCCTTTCCTGCAGTGTAGGAATTGCAAGCACACGGCTCCTCTCAGAGAGCGCGGGGAAGGTAAGGGACTGGTCCGTGGTTGGGGGACCCACGAGCAGGGTGAAGATTCTCCACTGAAGGATTTCCTTTTGTGCTTCTCTTTTTTACTTTCTTAAAATTGTGTTCATGTTTACTAAAAGGAGTTCAAGTTCACTGTAGAAAGCTTGGAAAATTGAAGTGTAAAAAAATGAAAATTAACTATAAACGACCCTCCTCCCGAGATCACAGGCCTTGCTAAGACAAGGCTGCCGAGCAGAGCAGTGCACATGGGTTATTTATAAGCTCCCTCCTTCCCACTCACCCACCCCTTTTTCTGCCTGGGCTCGAGAAGGGCCTTCAGCCAGGACATTCCCTTGCAGCCTACTCAGGCTGCTTTATAAAGCCCTGCCCTTCTAGGGGCTGGATGGGGATGTTCCTTATCTCTTTGCAGCAGGGTTTTGATAATCTGCCTGGTTGGCAGGCACTCAGAGACGTGCCAGTGGGTTCTGGCTGCTGCTACCCATGCCTCCAGCCTTCACGGGGTCGTCTTTTCTGGTTCCCATTGAGACTTGGCCAAGGACATTGACTGAAACCTTCCACATAGGAGGCTGTTGGCTCGTTTTGTTAGAGGGCAGTTGCCAGACAGCAGAGGTGAACCCGATGGGCCTGGCACAGGTGGTGGGTGTGCCTGGTGTGTGCAGGCTCCGTGGTTCGTGCCCCTTCCAAGCAGCCTGCCTGCCCCCTACTCTCTCAGCCCCCACCCCGACTTCCCTCCCCTTTCCCTTCCTTAGTGCTTGGCTCAGAGTCTTCATCCATATGGCTTCTACAAGCAAAGGCCTTCTCTGGCTGGTGGCCTGCTGCGTCTCAGTTCCAGAATTCTGGGCTGAACTCCTCCCTAATCGACAGTGGACTCTGCCTGGAAAATAAGTCTTGCCAGTGGAGGCAGAACCACTTTTTTGCTGCAAGTTGTGGCAGAAGAGAGACCAGAGAGGGATCCTGAAAACACGCAAAGGCTTAAATCAAACAGAGACGATGTGAAATCCTAGCGCCACTGCTTAGATAGAGGTGTATGATCTTAGCGGATTATGTAACCCCTATGAGGCTTAGTTTTCTCGAAACCTTTAAGATGCAGAGAATGACATCTCTACCTTAGAACTCATTCGAAAACTGTAAAAGATGACATCTGTAAAGTGCTGGAAACATGGTCACTATTTTAATTTTTTGTTAATATTGTTTATGATCATTTGGATGGGAAAGAGGCGGTAGCTTCTCTTTTCCCTCTTAGATTTGAGATTTCACAGGGGAACTCTTGACTTGGTTGTTAAGAAATTCATCTAGGCAAGTGGGTGCATGTTCCATTGATATTTAAATGAGTTTTTCACATTCGTTCAGAGAGAATCCTTTCAAAGTAGCTTCTGGGCCCTGAATAGATCCTGGTTCCCCTCTGTATTGGCCTCAAGAAAATCAGATCGATCTTATATGAAAAGGCGAGTCATTGCACTTACTGCCCGGTCAAAATTTAGAATCAAAATATTCCTGCTGTAAGCCACAAGGCACTTTCTAGATGGAATGGTTGTCTATAAAATAATAAAACATTTCTTATCAGAACTTAAGAAGAACTATTAAAGCACTGCCCACAGAAAATAGCAGGTGAGATTTTGTGTCAATTGGACTGGGCCACAGGGTGCCCAGATATTTGGTCAAACATTCAGGTGTGTCTGGGAAGGTGTTTCTGGATGGAATTAACATTTGAATTAGCAGACTGAGTAAAGTAGACTGCCCTCCCAGTGTGGGTGGGCTTCATCTCATCTGTTGAAGGTCTGAACAGAATGAAAGGCTAAGAACAAATTCCTTTTTTTTTTTTTTTTTGTCTTTTTAGGGCCACACCCACGGCATGTGGAGGTTCCCAGGCTAGGGGTCTAACAGGAGCTGTAGCTGCCGGCCGACACCACAGCCACAGCAACTCGGGATCCAAGCTGTGTCTGTGACCTACACCATAGCTCACGGCAATGCCAGATCCTTAAACTGCTGAGCACAGCCAGGGATCAAACCTGTGTCCTCATGGATGCTAGTCAGGTTTGTTTCCGCTAAGCCATGATGGGAACTCCAAGAACAAATTCTTTCTTTCTGTCTTTGAGCTGGGACTTTGGTCTTCTTCTGCCTTTGGATGTGGACGAGAGCTTAACACCACTGGCTCTCCTGGGTCTTCAGTTGCCATCTGTAGGTCTTGGGACTTCTTAGCCTCCATAATCACATGCCATTTCCTTGCAATAAATTTCATTTTATATCCTATTGATTCTCTTTCTCCGGAGAACCCTAATATATGTCTATATATCTATATGTATGCATATGTATGTAGTCTTATAATGAATTAATAAAAAATTAACCAGGAATGAAAAAGTGAACTAAGCATCCAACTGAAGTAAAAGTTAGAAAAAGGTAAACATAAGGAAAGCAGGATGAAGGAATTAATAAACGTTAAAGCAGAAATGGATGAATTATAAGACAAAAAGATTTATAGTTACATTATAAGTAGCAAATAAATTCTAATTTAATTCTTTGGAAAAAACAATAAATATAAATTGTTAACTTTGTTAAAAGTAGGAAGAAGGCACAAATAAGAAATGCTAAGGGGAAAATAACCACAGGTGGAGGGAATTAAAAAAATCTTTTGAGACAGTTTGGCCAATTCCATGCAAATAAATTTAAAATCTTATGTAGCAAAAAAAATTAACCTTACCCAAAAAGGCATCTAGCCTTGGTCTCTGGCTCCTGGGAGGTAATCCCTATGCCCTTGCCTGGTAGGAGTATCTTTGTTTAGCTGGGGCCTGGGGCCACACCCGGCAGTCTAACAGTATAGCTTATGATGGGAGCTTTGGGTCATGCAGTGTTCTCTCTATCCCTGGAACAGCTGGAGACTAAAAGTCAGCCGTGTGGGCAGTCAGTACTGTCTATGTGATCGAACTCCAATAGAAACTCTGGATATCAAGGCTCAGGAGAGCTTTCCTGGTTGGCGGTGGGTACCGTTGCATGTTGCTGTGGGGGAAGCACGGTCCACGGCTCCCCTGGGAGAGGACAAGTGCAACTCTGTGCTCGGATGCTTCTTGGACTCTGTCTCTGCATCTGTTTCCTTGGCTGGTCTTAATCCATATTCTTTCAGTGTAATGAACTGTTACAATGAGTACAACAGCTTTCAGTGAATTCTGAAATTTTTGAACCTGAGGATGGTCTTGAGAGCCCTTTAATTTTGCAAAACTTTATAGATTGGTTACTTTTCTGGGAAAGTATAATCTGCCAGAAACTGACCCCATATCATAGTCAATGACAGTCAATGTCAGCTTGCCTTAGTTAACCCATCAATTAAAAGAAATTCAATACAACTAATAGCTCATATAGAAAAAGCTGAAAAATGAATGGGAAAGCAGCCCTATAAGGTATAACATAATGCATATTATAAAACTTAAATAATTAAAATAGTTTAGGACATGCTGTAGTTGGAACAAAATAGGTCCAGAAATAGACCAAAACTTATTGGGAATCTAGCTTATGATAATGGTGGCATTTCAAATCATTTGAAAAAAGATGAATTATTCAATAAATGGTGTTGAGACAACTGGGTAGCCATCTGGAAAAAAATTAAGTTGGATCCATACCTCATTTCTTATATCAGGATGCATACCAGGAGAAATCAATGATTTACATTTGTAAAAATGCTAGAAGAAACTATGGGAGATTAAAAACTAATGACTATTTTGTAAGGGGAAGAATTTCAAAGGTGATACAAAATGTAGAAGCCATAAAGAAAAAAATAGTAACTTTTGTTGCATTAAAATTATGTGTGGTGGGAGTTCCCGTTGTGGTGCAGTGGAAATGAATCCGACTAGGATCCATGAGGATGTGGGTTCAATCTCTGGCCTTGCTGAGAGGGTTAAGGATCTGGCATTGCTGTGAGCTGTGGTGTAGGTCACAGATGTGGCTCTGATCCCACATTGCTGTGGCTGTGGTATAGGTCAGCAGCTGTAGATCCAATTGGACCCCTAGCCTGGGAACCTCCATATGCCTTGGGTGTGGCCCTAAAAGAAAAAAAATATGTGTGGAAAAACTAGCAAAAGCAAATTCTAGAGTATTATAAAACAAGGAAAAACATAATATTCCTAACACAGAGAGACTTTTTACGAATCAGTAAGAAAATTGTCAAAAGATATAAACAGTTCACATAACAGGAAACACAAATGGCTTATAAACGTGAAGATGCTTCACATTACTCATAGTAAGAGAAATTGTACAGGGAGATAGCATTTACTATTTTTCAGTTACAAAATTGACAAAAATAAAAATTTTATTTATAAACTGTTGGTAAAGGTATGGGGAACAGAATCTCTTACATGTTGCCCATGAAACGTTGAATCTATGCGGCCTCTCTGGATGGCAAAAAGTAACGAATGCACATACCTGTTGGCCAGCATTCTACCTCCAGGAATTTATCCTAATGAGTTTTAGATAAAATATAGCATACTTATGGGGGTTGTTATTTGAGAGTATAAAACTTGCAACCAGTAGATATGTGAGTCCTGGCGATCTAATGCACAGCATAGCGATTATAGACAACGATATTCTAAAATTCAAAGGTGCTAAGAGATTAGATCTTAATCTCTCTTATATAAAAAAGAAATGACAATTATGTGGTATGAAGAGGTATAAAAAATTATGTGGTATATATATAGTTATTCCTTGAAGCATTGCTTGTAAAAGAAACTACGAAACTGGCTCAAATAAATGATGGCGCCTTGAGGCAAATGGAGTACCATGCAGCTCTAAAGCAGACTGAGTGAGCTCCCAGATACACTTGAAAGTGAAAGAAATTAGATATGTGTGTGTGTGTGTGAAGCAGACAGACTGCTCTCACTTCAGTAAAACACAAAAGAGGAGAACATCTGTCACAGCGGGAGCTAGTAGGTGTAGTTTAACCTCGGCCCCATCTCATGGCGTAGGCGCTGCGACCATTACTCTGTTCTGTGGATTGGTGGAGGGGGGGGACCAGGGCACAGAGGGACGCCCCAAAGCACCAGCTGGAAAGGGGCAGTGCTGGGTCTGGGGCTCAGACAGACTGGCTCAGAGTCAGTGCCCTTCCCACCGTGCCCTTGGTCTGGAACACCTTCACCTTTGCCTGTACATTCATGAGCTGTCCCTGGGCAGCTAAGGGAAAGGTCTGGGAGTGTATGTCACTGAATTCCCTTTACATTTGACTTTGGATCGCGTGAAGTATTATATATTAGTGTGTTTAAAACAAACATACCTTTCTGATTGGGAGCAGCGTTCAGGAGAGGGGAGATACGGCACAGGACACGGGTTCCCTGAGGCAGATGGAAAATTCTGTCCTGGGTACCAGGAACCTAGGGTCTCTGCCTACCGTACAGGGTAAACTGTGGCCTCATCATGGCTCCTATCCACTCTTGGGGTCCTTGTAAAGGTGGTGGGTGGAGGTGAGCTGGAGATGCCCAGGCTTTGCGCATTGCAGGGCTGACTCAGCCCACCTGGCCTCATGTTAACTCTGGATCCAGGGTCAGGGAGGCGGGCATCTGGCCAGGCCCTCTGCTGTGATCTGTGTGTGTCTTCGTATCACGCCTCCCATCGCCCCCAGCCTGTCGGACTTGCTTGCAACATCTCAGGGCAGTGGGGTGGACAGGGTCTGTTTTGGATGATGCAGAGGATGATTTTCTGCCCAGGAATGTGTTTTTGCAAAGGGAGGTGATGCTGCTTGGAAGAAAACCTTCAGGGTTTCAAGCACTTGGATGTGGCTCCGGCTCTGGATGGGGCTGGCACACCTGTGCTCGGGAGCCCTCGATGGCCAGAGAGAGAGGGTGTGGGTCTAGGGAAGTTGGTGCTCCATCATCCGCTCCCCGGAGAAGGTGTCCTCCCTCTGCCTGCCCCTTTGTCTCCTTGCCTGGTGCAGCCTGAGATGAGATGGTGTCAGGAGGCCACCTCTTCCCAGCGTCTGGCCTGCTTCTCAGGCTTTGGTGCCAAAGGAGCCAGAATATCTGCAGCAACCACAGAACCACAACGACCACAAGTGCAGCAAGTGCAGCACCCTCACACCCATGACAACCACACAACCACAGTGGCCACAAACTCCGGGACCAACGCAAGTGCTGCAGCCGCAGCCAAATGACCACACAACCGTGCAACCACACAACAGCGACAGCCCCACCCCCGCAAGGACCCGCAGCAGCCACAGCATCAGCTGTCATTGAGCAAATACGGGTTATGTTCTGACCTCCTGAAAGGGCGGTCTCTGAAGACTCCAGCCACAGATCAGCTGAGTAGCTTCCGGACCTTGAGGTGGGAATGGTGGGCGGGCATTCGGGTCAGGTGGGCGGGCTCAGGACACCGCCTCCTCCCCCGAGGGAAGACTTCGGGTCAACTTGGCTCTGAGCTCCCCCCCCCCCGGGGGGAGGGGTCTTTCTTGCTTCCCTTCCAGGGATCGCCTGTGACGCTCAGCGTGGAGCTGTCGTTCCGTTCCGGGTGCGTGTCCTGAAAGGGAGTCTCTGGCCTTCCGAAAACCGCTTTCCTTAAGGGGGTGGGGGTAGCTGTTCGTTGACCAGAAAACCCTAAGCACCGCCAGCACAATGCTGTAGGATAATAAGCCTCCGCTCCGTGCAGCCCAGAGCTGGTGCCCACAGTCCTGCCCAGTGGAAGGCCCCGTCCCAGCCTGCGAGGGGCTGACCGTGTGTGAGGGGACAGCTGGGCACAGGCAGTTTAGACTCTCAAGACAGACAGTGCTCTGAGGGAGGGAGTGCCACCCCCAGCCAGTGCCACGGGGGGTGGGGGTGGGGTGGGATGGCCATGCTGGTGCCTAGGGCTCTCAGGAAGGCTTCCTGGAGAAGGTGGGCTTGCTGGCTATCCAGAGAAGGATTCCACTCACCCAACAGGGAAAGAGGAGAAGGAAGGAGAACTGCATGAGCCAAAGCCCAGAGGCCAGCTGAGTCACTGGGTGGGGGCGTGTGGGAGGTTGGGGTGTTGGGAGGGTGGGGAGGGCTTCTGTGTGCAGGAAGAAGGGTGTAGGATGGCTGGGGTGCTCAGAGGCCAGAGAGGGAGCATCTGAAAGAATCCTGTGGGCAGTGGGCACTAGTGAGGGTTTTCTAGAGCGGTGGGCGGTGATGGTTGCAGGGCGGGGTCTCGGAGTAGCTTTCTTAGCAGCTCTAGTGGGACTGAGTGATGGGACACTGAGGGTGTTGTGGCTGCACAGGTTGGGCCAAGGGAGAGGCTGGGACTTAGGCCAGGTGTCCCCTGTGAGAGTGAGAAAGTAGGGAAGGACAGGGGCGCAGACAGGACCCGATGATGGCTTGGATTCGGGGAGGATGAGTCAAGAACAGCCAGTCTGAGCTGTGACGCAGGTCGCCGAAGCGGCTCGGATCTGGCACCACTGTGGCTGTGGTGTAGGCCGGCAGCTGAAGCTCCAACTCGACCTCTAGCCTGGGAACTTCGTATGCCATAGGTGTGGCCCTAAAAAGAAAAAAAGAGAAAAAAAGAATGGCGGGGTCCAAGAGGTGGCGTTGGGCTACTGGGTAGAAACGTCCGAGGGGTCTGTCCTTTCCGGGGAAGGAGATGAGCTTGTGCTGCAGGCGAGCTGGGGTTGTGACCGTGGGGTGGGGAGTCCAGAAGGCTGTTAGCTGTAAGGCGTGAAGCCTCGGAGACTGACCAGGGTGGGGCGGGTCGGGTGGTGACAGCTGGAAGCACAGAGGGATTGTGGCAAAAAGAGCCTGAGAGAGAAAAGTGGAGGGGCAGTTAGAGGACCAGGACCCGGCTCTGGGCCAGGAGGGAACATGGGAGCGTGAGGTCAGGGGGAGGCGGGGGGGCTCGGGCAGAAGCCCCCGGCTGCAGAGTGAGGCTGTCTGCTGCCCGCAGAGGTCCCCTTTCTCTGCCCGACTTTGAAGCTTGCCATGTAGTCATGTTTACCTGTCCCTGAACCCCGCTTCCCTGGGAGCCCCAAGAGGGCTGCCCCCACCCCCAGCTTTGTACCTGTGTGCAGCGCAGGGCCTGGCATTCAGCGGCTGCACCCACAGTGAAGAAAGGTGCTTACCTGGCAGGTGAGCTGTGTGAAGTCTTAGTGGTGTCGGAGCAGCGGACTGTTGTCAGTAAGCCGGGCCCCTGGCCCACTAAGTGGGGAGGAGGTAGGTTTGGGGCAGAGTTTATTGAAGAGTGTGGTGCGAGGAGGGGAGGGGCCTGGCAAGCTCAGGGTAGGTGGAGGGTCCCAGGCCGGGAACCAGAGGTGATGGGGAGGGGAGCGGAGGGCGAGGCTGCAGGAAGAGCTGCAGTTCCTGTGAAGGAGGAGGGTGCTTATGTAATTGGCTCCCTGGAGTCGGAGCACGAGGAGACGCTCAGTCACTTAGTCCATGTGGCTTAGGAAGATGATTGCACCTCCTTCGAGGAGGTCGGAGGTGGGGAGCCGCCCGGGCGGGTGGTCCATGCGGGACTTGCTGCAAACTCAGGCATTACTTATCCTGGGTGGTGGCCGAGGGGCTGAGCAACCAGGACCCCAAGCTGGCAGGGCACCACGGGGTGAGGGTGTGGGAGGCGGGGAGCAGCAGCACCGGTCAGAGGCCTGGGGTGCTGGGCGGGGGCTGTAGTGAAGAGGCAGGAGTTAGGAGGATGTGGGTGGGTGGAACTGGATCAGGATGTAGAGAGCAGGGGGGTGGGGTACGGGGTGTGGGTCTGGGCCTGGGACAGAGAACAAGGAGGTGGAGAAGTGCTCTCTAGATCCCAGGGAGCAGACTTTTGTGTGTGTTGCAGCATAGTTGATTTACAATGTTGTGTTAATTTCTGCTATACAGCAAAGTGACTCAGTTACATATATATATGTATTCGTTTTCTTATTCTTTTCCTTATGGTTTATCACGGGTTGTAGAACATTGTTCTCTGTGCTGTACAGTAGGGCCTTGCTGTTTATCCATCCTGAATATAGTAGTTTGCACTTGCGAATCCCAAACCCCTAAGCCTTCCCTCCTCCACCCCCTTCTCCTTTGGCAATCACAAGTCTGTTCTCTGTGAGCCTGTTTCTTTTTCGTAGATAGGTTCATTTGTGTCATATTTTAGATTCTATATAGAAGTGATATATGGTATTTGTCTTTTTCTTATTTCACTTCGTCTGATAATCTCTCGGTCCATCCATGTTGCTGCAAATAGCATTATTTCATTCTTTTTTATGGCTGAGTAATAGTCCATTGAATATATGTACTGCATCTTCTTCATCCGTTCATCTGTTAATGGACATTTAGGTTGTTTCCATGTCTTGACTGTTGTAAGTAGTGCTGCTCTGAACACTGGGGTACATGTATCCGTTTTGGCTTATAGTTTTGTCTGGATATATGCCCAGGAGTGGGATTTCTAGCTCATATAGCAACTCTAGTTTTGGTTTTTTGAGGAACCTCCATACTGTTTTCCATGGGAGCCTCACCCATTTACATTCCCATCCACAGTGTGGGAGGGTTCCTTTGGGTCCACACTGCAGGGGGGTAGGTATTAACAACTTACGTTGTTTGGGCTGTTTCCACGTGAGGCTGTGCATATGAGGAACTCAACAGCCCCCTCCTCCCCCGCCCTGACCTCAATTCTAGGCTGCTGGCCTGTGATTTTGTTCACAGTTAAGGGAAGAAAAATCTCCCCATCTCCACTTGGAAGAGTTGTTACTTTTGCTGATAAGTACACTGTGCTTCCTCTTTTCTGATTTCAGAGAAGAGCTACACTGTTCCTTCAGGGAAAGGGGAACCAGTTCCCAGAGCTGTCAAAACAGTGGCCTCTGAAATTTGCCCAAGTGCTGGTTCTGGCTGTCGAGATGGGCTACCAGGCCCCCGTCCCCGGACTCAGCCTTTTGGGGTAGAAAGAACATTTTCCTTCATCTCAGTCCTGTTCTAGGCCAGTGATTCTCAGCTGTGATTGCACAGCAGTATTTCCCCAGGGGCTTTAAAAAATCCTTTTGCCTAGGTAGCTGTGGGATCAGCCAAATATGCATATGACTGGGGGACAGGCATTGTGTGCTTGAAAGCTCCCCCAGAGATTCCTGGGTGCAGCCAGGCTTGGGAAGCTCAGGCCACGTGTGGCTTCCGTAAATGCCTCTTTATTTACAGCTTGTAACCCAGGCTGGCTAAAAGCTGGGCACATGTTCTGACACCGTAGTGCTTAAAGGTGGGCCTAAGGGAAAAGGGAGCAGGGCAAAGGGGTAGCCACCAGCATGAAATGCTTCTGAGTTAGATTGTCATCTGTCTTCTCACTGTTGGACCGCTGCTTGTACCGAGCACAGGTACCCTATTCCTGTTCCCAAGGGTCAGAAGGCTTCACCTGTACCTCCCGCTTTGCTTCACTGGCTCCCTATCTATGTGTAGATCCAGACTATTATGCATGTGTCTTCGTTGGCTGAGGCTACTAAGTCTGGGTGTATTAAACAACGAACATTTATTTCTCATGGGTCTGGAGGCTGGGAAGTCCTAGATTGGGGTGCCAGCAAGGTGGGGTTCTGGTGAGAGCTTTGCAGATGGTCACCTTTTCACTCCATCCTCACGTGGCAGACAGAGGAGGCTCTGGTGTCTCCATCTCTTCTTAGAAAGGCGCTAACCCCATCATGGGGGCTCCACCCTCCTAATTTCGTCTAAATCTAGTTACCCCTAAAGGGCCGTGTCTAATACCATCACATGGGAGGTTAGTGCTTCCCATGTGAACTTTGGGGGGACACAAACCTTCAGCCCATAGCAGCATGATTATCCCATTCTACCGGAAAGTTTTCTCATCCTTACAGAGGAATTAACAAGGCCTAGTTCATAACCTGAACTTGAAGGCTGGAAGAGGTACTACTTGGGAAATGCCTAATATAATTCCCAGCTCATTGCTTGAAAGCAACATATCAAAGCCATTATTGATATTATTGTTCAGATATGTTGTGCTTTTGTTGCTTGGGTTTTTAAGTTTTGTAATTTCCACTGTGGTTTCATTTCTTAGTAATTGTTTTGCCTGGGGCCCATGGGCTATGATTTCTTTTAACTATTGTGTGCTTGAAAATGTGTATCTCTATCTATATCTGTCTTCTCTTGGATGAAGAATAGTTTAGCTGATTATAGAGTTCTGTGTTGATTAGTAACTTGCAGGACTTTGCAGGAGTTCCTGCCAGGTCTTCTGGCGTCTGTTGCTGACGATGTTGCTACTGGTTTGTTCTTTTGGTTCCCCATCAAACCTACGGTAACACGAGGCCCAAAGTACGAAACGAATGCTGAGATTGGAAGATGCCTTAATGTTCACCTCACTTCACCTCGTTTCACAGAGGAAGAAACTGAGGCCCAGTGACTTGCTTTGGGCCCCACACATTAGTAGCAGAACCTGGAGGGTACACTTGACTCTGCAACCTGGGTCTTTGAACACCCGCCCTTGAACATGATTTCTCATACAGAATGGCTTTCCCCCTTTGCTGCTGTGTCTGAACCTCACTCACAGTTTAAGGGCCAACTCAAGATCTGCCCAGTCCTTAGTGGCCTCTCCCTTCTCTTGAGGCATATGGTGCTTAAGAGCAAGGGAAGGAGGCTCATGTCTAATAATTAATGGGTGCCTCCCCTTGTAATGGTTTTGCCTGCAGGGTCTTCTCAGTTAATGGTTATGTGGAAGCTCACATTTTGGTATACACTACTGCTCTCTAGTGGCCACGATGGGGATCAACTGTATGGAACAGCAAGGAAAGTTGCCCCAAGACCAATTTGTCTGGAGCACCTTAGGTTCTTTGTTTGTTTCTTGCTTGCTTTTTAGGGGCACAATCACGGCAAATGGAGGTTCCCAGGCTAGGGGCTGAATCAGATCGGAGGTACAGCTGCCAGCCTACACTACAGCCTCAGCAACACCAGAACCCCAATCCGCTGAGCGAGGCCAGGGACTAAACCTGAATCCTCATGGATGCTAGTCGGATGCGTTTCCACTGCGCCACAATGGAAAACCCCCTGCATTAAGGTCTTATAGTCAAAACTTCCCTGCCCTGCATGGAAACATAAATTCAAATCCTATTTATTTGGAATTTCAATGCCAAGCATGAGCCTATGAATATAATCAGAAGCTATAATCTATCTTGATGGCCTCTTACATTTTCCAGTTGATGTTGCTCATCTAGGCAGCACTGTCAGTAGAACTATAATGTGAGCCATAGAGTAATTAAAAACTTCCTACTAGCATCATTATTTTAAAAGGTAAAAAAGTTAAATTCATTTTAATGATATATTAGTATATCCAAAATATTGTCATTTCAATGTATTCAGTGTAAAAATTATGAAGAGACGTTATACGTTTTTTTCGCTTGTACTAAGTTTCTGAAACCTGATGTGAATTTCACAGTTACAGCACACCTCAGTTCAAACAAGTCACATTGCAAATGTTCAGTGGCCACGTGTGACTAGTGGCCATTGAATTGGACAGAGAAGGTATGGGGCAGTGGTTTCCAAACTCTGTCTGTCCCTGTTATGGCACTGATGTTTGTACATCTGTGAGGAACATTTTCACCTGTGTGCAGCAGAATGAGAATAATATGAATCATCTTTTTTTTTTGGCTGCCCTGAGGCATATGGAGTTCCTGGGCCAGGGATCAGATCCAATCCACAGTTGTGACCTAAGCTGCAGCTGCAGCAATGCCATATCCTTAACCCACTGTGCCAGGCTGGGGATTGAACCTGCGTCCCAGCACTCTCAAGAAGCTGCCAGTCCTGTTGCGCCACAGGTGGAGCTCCATGAGTCATCTTTTAAAATATAAAGTCAGTGCCAGATTATGACCTGTCTTACTTGAGGAAATGCTTGGGAATTGTCCTTCTGACTTTATTACTGTTAATATATTCATTCTTTTATGAAGTGA
This sequence comes from Catagonus wagneri, assembly GCA_004024745.2. Classification (NCBI taxonomy): domain Eukaryota; kingdom Metazoa; phylum Chordata; class Mammalia; order Artiodactyla; family Tayassuidae; genus Catagonus; species Catagonus wagneri. The sequence continues at coordinate 14,951,754 of PVHT020000175.1, forward strand.
TGGTAATAGCAGATGACAGATTATCGATCAAGTGTTCCTAGCTTGTAAATAAAACATTCTCAGTCCTTTCCAAGGCCCCACACTTTGTGTGCACATTTTACTGGTGTGTAATGTATTAAATTCTGGGAGCCACATGCTAGACAATCCCCCCTCCACCCCAAGCTTGGACAGTTGATGGTCACAAATGGAACACGCGTCTCTGGGGTGAGGCTACTGGGCAGTTCTCAGTGATTCAGTTCTATGGCTTTTTCTCTGCCTCCCAAAAACAAGGAAATGCAAGCGAGTGAATGGGACGAGGATATAGCGGTGACCTTGAATTTATTCTAAAAACCACAACTGAAAGAGTAAACCATTAGCAAAACCCAGTTCTTAGCAATAATTAGTAACAATTACTACTCAGTGGAGTCTACAGACTTGGTTGCCACAAATCTGGACGATGGCATTGCAATTTCACCTCGCTGGTTTTAAATGCAAGCCAGGGAAAGCGATGAAATACAAAAAGAGAGACCCCCGCTTTATGCGAAAGGCCTTTATTATCCTCCCAGGCTTTATGACAGGTAATATCTGAAGTGGTTCTGGGTAAGTTTGTCTCACTGTGTGTGGCTGGAGGGTGAAGGTGTAAGAGTCCCTTTCTTGGGACCAGCAGCTTTCCCCTCTGTGCGCACATGGGGAGCGTCTACTTGCAGTAGCTCCAAACTGCAGTCTGGTCTCTGGGTCCCCTCTTCTATGATTGATGTCCCCCCTTTGATTCACCTGCTTGCCCTCTGTTGTCCCAGTAGGTCACAGCCCTATCCCAGGCTTTGAGGCTGATCTTCAAGGTGTCCTTAAAATATGCCTTCTGGTCACCCTGTTTATAAAAGCAAGTGATTCTTTCCTGCTCAGCTGTCTCTAGGGTACTCATTAGCAGATGTGCTTCTTTTTCAAAGATAGCCTTTCTGCTCAAGTCATAATATGGAAAAGATGCTAGCAAATTGAAAATTTGTAAATCAAGTAATTTTGCTTGCTCTGGGAGTTCACTATTTAAGAATTCCTATGGTGAATTCTTTTGTAAATTGAGTCATCAACCCTCTATCTGTTTTAAAAATTTAAGTTTTAATATATTATCTTGCCTGAGGGGGAAAAGTTCACTTGTATTAAAACATTAAAAAGCTGCAAAAAAAGAAAAAAGATTGAGGCTAGTGCTCCTCCTCCATATTAAAATAGTACTGGTGTGTAATGACGAATATCCAGCTCCCAGCAATTATGCTGGTATTAATGAAGGGACCCTAGTCAAAAGCGGTGCCCAAGGGGAGCTTCTGCCTCAAAGTCAAGGTTAATGGCCCAGCCATTGTTTTACTAGATTTTCAATGAGGTGTGAAGATGACAGGCCAATAAGGGTGAGATTTTATGACGCAGCTAAATAAGCACTATTAAGTATCTTGCCATTGGTATCCTGACCTTGTTTCCATTTTTATTTGCTTCCAATCCAGGTGAACTGATGCCCTGAATCTTTAACCATTAATTTATGTTTTACGGAATTCATAGAGGCTTTGTTAACTCAGAGTACAAGTGTCCCATCTCAGATGCTTTTGTGGGAAGGAACTTAATAAGGCCCCCTCCCTAGAGACCCACCCATTTCTGCTCTCCATGGTGTCTTTCCGGGCTCTCTGGCCCTTTCTTTCCACAGCCATATCATCTGGAGTAGCCGGGCTCCCTGGCCCCGGTCTGGAAGAATGGTGTGTAGCTAGTGGTTATAGATTCAGCTTTGAGCCAGATCGCCTGGGCTTGTTTCCGCACCTCTAGGAGCTGTGAGTCCTTTGATAAGTCCCTGGATCTTTCTGTAAGATCAGCCCCTCTGGGGCCCATAGCGAATCCTCCAGGGCATCTTATTTTCCTTCATATTGAATACAAGTCCTTGGGCCCAGACCCTGGACCTGACCTGGCCTGACTCCACCCCTAGCACTTCTGGGGACTCAGCCTTCACTTCTGACCTTTATTTCCCTGGCTGAGTTCCCTCTCTGAGAAAGGCTGCATAAACCCTTTTTTCTTATTTTGAGTGTCTGTCTCCTAATTTAGGGATTGGCAAACCATGGCCTGTAGCCATGTCCCACTGCTTGGTTTTGTCAGTAAAGTTTTATCGGATCATAGTCATGCTTGTTCATGTACATATTGTCCATGGCTGTGATATTGTCTTTCCTGTGTTAACAGCAGTCTAAAACATTAACTATCTGGCCTTTTACTGAAAAAGTTTACTATTCCTTGTCTGTGTGGATTGAATTATGTCCTAAGAAAAAGACATGTTGAAGTCTTGATCCACTTCAGAACGGGTACCTTAGAATGTAGCCTTTTTGGAAATAGAGTCTTTATAGATAATCATGTTGTTAAAATGAGGTCATTAGGGTGAGCCTAAACCAGGATGGCTGTTGTCCTTATAAAAAGGGACATTTGGACACTGGGTATATTAACTCTGTTTTCTTATTTTCTGTGTTCCTTTTTTTTTTTTTTTTAAAAGGGCTGCACCTGCAGCATATGGATGTTCCCAGGCTAGGGGTCGAATCAGAACTGCAGCTGCCAGCCGACAGCACAGCCACAGCAACGCCGGATCAAAGCCACTTCTGTGACCTACACCACAGCTCACAGCAGTGCTGGATCCTTAACTCACTGAGTGGTGCCAGGAATTGAACCCTCATTCTCATGGATAATAGTTGGGTTCAGTACTGCTGAACCACAACGGGAACTCCTTATTTTCTGTATTATTGATGCTCTGGTATCTGGGCTTTCAGTAACTGAGGTAAGACTGGCCCTCCTGGGGTAGCCAGTTCCCAGAGGAAGCAAATGACAGGCACAGAAGCATGCCTTTCATATGCAAAGCAACCAATGCAGTACCTGCACTCCAAGCCACCCCTCTATCTGGCTCTTATGCTGCAGGAGACAATTCTTATGCTCCAGGAGCAAATGTTCCTAATCACTAAGGATCAAATCCTGTAAGTGGGTCCCATGGACAGAGAAATGAGGCACCAAGGCCTTTTACCAGGAAGCAGCGTTATTTGTGCTGGCACTGCCTCAGCAGGTTAGTGTCCAGAGGCTGAGCCCCGAGCACAGCGGAGCGCCACCTTATATACCTCACCTGGGTTTCCCCTTACATCTAAGTTTCTTTGTTCCCCTTCTCAGGGATACCTTAAATTTTAGGCAACTATAGATGCGCCTGCGCTCAAGCATATAGGTTATGCCACCTTACTCCAGAGCTGCACATGGGTGTACAGATGTTGGCGGTGCTGCCTGTCTCCTCCCTTTGATCTAGGAGGGCACGGCCCTCTCCCACTACAGTCACCGACAACTAGGGACCACCCTGCACCCAGAGCCTCCTGAAATTATTAACTGTCTAGTCCTAAGTATACTCAGCTTGCTTACTGGGCCTTCCTGATTCCTTCCCTTGAAAACCACAATAAGGACCCCCTGCTCTCGCTTTCTCCTCTCTTTCTGCCTCCTGACCAACCCTGGTGCTTCTCTGTGGCTCTGTTTGAATGGTGTGCCCCCTGAAATCTATGTGAAACAAACCGTCCTTTCCAGGGCAGTTGTCTTCTGAGCTGTTGGTCTCACTGTACCCGAGTAACACTAAAATCCCAAGTGCGTTATTATTATTTTTAAATGTTATGGCCTTACCCGCGGCATATGAAATTTCGCGGGCCAGGGATCAAATCCAAGCCACAGGCTGTGATCCGAGCCCCTGCAGTTGGATTCCTAACTCACTGTACCACAGCGGGAACACCCCAGTGCACTTTAAAACTCAGAGACACGAGTTCCCCTTGTGGCTTAGTAGGTTAAGAACCTGACATAGTGTCTGTGAGGATGTAGGTTCGATCCCTGGCCTCACTCAGTGGATTAAGGATCCAACTGCGGCTTGGATCCAGAGTTGCCATGGCTGTGATATAGGCTGGCAGCTGCAGTTCCAATTTGACTCCTAGCCTGGGAACTTTCATATGCTATGAGTGCGGCGGCCTGGCACTGTAGACAGGGCAGCCGATGGATGTCATGACAACAGATGAGGAAGGGCAGGCCTACCCTTTCTGACGCGGAGCCTGAAAAACAGCCCCAGCATATGTCCCCATCCTAACCCCCGGCCTGGGAATGTTACCTTACAGGGCAAAAGGGACTTTGCGGATGTGATTAAGGATCTTGGTGATGGTTGGATTATCCTGGATTATCCAGGGGGACCCCATATAATCACAAGTTCCTCTAAGTAGCTACAAGGCCACCCAAACCTGCAGGGTGGCAGAAGCAGTTTCCTTTATCTGATGAAAACTTATTGAATGCCTCATACACATAGGGACTGCTCTGGAGGCCCTGCATATGGCAGCGAGTAACACAACGTTCCCTGCCCTCATGGTGTTCGTAGTCTAGTGGAGGAAGACAGGAAACAGGCCAATACTTGTAGATCAGGTGGCAGTAGTGCTGTGGGGAAAATGAGCAAGGTGGGGGCATAGAAAGTGCTGGGGGCAGAATGGGGGTGGGGTGTTCAGCGAGGGCTTGGTAAGATGCAATTGGAACCACAGAGCCCTCCGAAGGAAGAACATTCCAGGTGGGGAGAAGAGCTGGACAAAGGCTGGGGGCTGGAGCATAGCGGGTGCTTTCAAGGGCAGCAAGCAGCCCAGGCTGGCAGCGTGAGCACTGGGGTTAGTGATAGGATAGGAAGGGTGTGCAGAAACAGAGGGTGGGTGGTGTGAGGTCTTGGGACAAAGGAGCCCTGGAGGGTTTTGCCCCGAGGAGGGAGATAGTCTAAGTATTAAAAGCTTCACTCCAGGAGACCTGAGACATCTCCTTTCTCTGTTCTGCCACTGGCTCCACTGAAGCATTGGCCCTCAGCTACATCTCGAGGAAGACAAAGAAACCAGTCTCTGTGACTCCATCCTCCTCTTGTCCCATTTCTCCTCATTAGAGGAGCCATGGCCTATGCATTGTCCCCTCCTCCTGCACAACAGCTCTCTCCACCCACATACTCCCCGCCCCCCCATCTTATCATTTATTTACACTTTAGTGAGATCAAGGATAGTTATCCCATGGTCTTCTCCAAAGCTATGAATTGAATTGTGCCCCCACCAAAAGACATGTTGAAGTCCCAATCTTCAGTGCCTCACAATGTGACCTTATTAGGCAATAAGGTCATTAAAGATGTAATTACTTAAGATGAGGTCATACTGGAGCAGGGAGGGCCCCCAGTCCAACATGACTGGTGTCCTCCTAAGAAACTGATGTGAAGATATGAGGGAGGGAGGCCATGGTGGAGGCAGAGATGAGGGATGCCGAAGATGGCTGGAAAGCACCAGAAGTTGGGAAGAGGCAAGGAAGGATCCTCCCCTGGAACCTTCCAAGGGAGGGGGACCCCGCCAACACTGTGATTTCAGATTTCTGGCCTCCAAAACTGCGAGGGAATAAAGTCCTGTTGTTTTAAACCACCCAGTTTGCAGTACTTTGTCACAGCAGCCTTAGGAAGCTAATGCAGGGATATAATCTTTGTTAGGGCCTTATTTCTAAAAACATCTTACTCCATCTGAAGAAATTTCTGGTATTCTGTTGGCCTCCTAATCAGACTTTACTTGAAGTCAATAATGCTTTGTTTTTTGGGGGCAGGTCCCCAGGCTCCATGAGAACTCAGAAGGGCCCATTTCTTTCCACTGCCTGATGTGCTTATCTTTGCGGGGGGAGCAGCTGAGGAGTCCAGGTGGATCCCAACCCCACTGTTGGGTGGGGTCTGGCTCCAGGATGCTGAGAGTGTGGGTTTGGGAAGAGGAAGATGCTGGACTCTCAGTCCTGGGCTGTGGCAGAGGCTGGATGAGGGGGTCCTGGAGACCAAGGACACTAGATGCTCAAACCTTGACTGCTACTTATTTGTCTGAGGATTTGCCTGTCCATAGCTGTTAATTACTGAGCCCTTTTCTGTGCAGGTCTGTTCACGGGCTAGAGATGCAGAGGGATCTAAACAGAGACCCACTCCCCCAAACAAACACTCATATGCAAATGTTCACTGAAGCAGTATTTACAACAGCAAGAAGTACAAACCATCCAAATGTCTATTGGCTGACCCACGGACAAACAAAATGTGGCATATCCATGCCATGGACTGTCCTGCAGCCAGAAAAGAAATGAAGTGCAGCTAACTGCTGCAGCAGAGTGAACCACAAAGACCTCATGCGAAGGGGAAGAAGTCACACCCAAAAGGCCACATAGTGTATGCTGGCATTTACCTAAAACGTCCAGAATAAGGAGATGCATGGAGACAGCACCTTAGTGACTGCCCTCTGGTTGGAGGAGGCAGGGATGGAAAGCGCTGCTTCCTGGGTATGGGGCTTCCTTTGGGGGCTGATGAAAACGTTCTGGAACTGGGCAGTGGTGATGGTGCACCAGGAATGTACTACGTGTCACTGAGTCGTATGTTTTAAAATGACATTTTATATTATTGTACCACACAGACCCGTGAATCCCTGCCCTCCTGCATTCAAGTGAGTAGAGACAATCAGAAGGAAACATGTTTAAGGTAAGTGCCCCGAGGACCAGGAATACATGATAAGGGGACAGAGAGTGACGAGGAGGTGCTGTCTTACAGCAGAGCGGCCCCCGCTGGCCTTCTGAGCAGGCTGGGGGGGGAGTCTGGGGGAGGTCTCTGAGAGGGGCTCCTTCCAGGAAGAGGGAGCGGAAGGGGCCAAGACCCTGAGGCAGAAGTGGGCTGGCGTGTTGGGAACCCAGGGGGGGAGACGGGAGGCTGGCCAGGGAGAGTCCATGGCCCAGGCCCCTGGGGCCCCTGAGGGGCGGGGGCGGAAAAGCACAGGGGAGAGAGCATGCGCAGAAGCTCATGGGGACCCCTCTGCTACCAGATTTGCGGCAGCAGGACGAACAGGTCAAGGAGGCCGGCTTTGGCCGTGTCAAGTAACGCTAACGAGAGTTCTACAGACTTGGGACTCTTGCGTCTGTTACCATGCAGCACAGTCATGATTAAGCAAATGCGTAAATAGGGGAGGAGTTTTGTAGTGCTTTTTGAGCATAATACCGAAATATGTTCATTTATCATTTTTTCATTCCGGTCGTATTGAATGACATACCGTGTTTCACACAGGTGATGGGTCTTCTCTTGTCCCCGCCCAGGGCTCCTTCACCTCTCCCCCTGCTTTCTTCTTTCCCGTTGCGCTTATTCTCACCACGCAGGCAGGTGTATACCGCTAGTTACGGTTAATTTCTGTGTCCTCTGGGCTAGGTCGCAGGACGGAGGTTTTCAATCAAACACCAGCCTCGTGCTGCTGTGCTGGTATTCTCAGGATGTGCTGATCACCTGCAATCAGTTGACTTTGGAGATTACTTTTCTTTTCCTTTTTTTTTTAGGGCCTCACCCATGGCATGTGGAGGTTCCCAGGTTAGGGGTCCAATTTGAGCTGTAGCCACTGGCCGACGCCACAGCCACAGCAACACCAGATCTGAGCCGCATCTGCGACCTACACCATGGTTCACGGCAACGTCCTTAACCTACTGAGCAAGATCAGGGATTGAACCTGCATCCTCATGGATGCCAGTCAGATTTGTTTCCACGGAGCCACGACGGGAACTCTGGAGATTTCTCTTGATAGCATCTAATGGGTGGAAAGGCCTTAGCTGCAGAACGGAAGTTTCCCTGTGGGAGAAGAGATTGTGCCTCAAGATGACAGCCTCGACTCCTGCCTGAGTTTCCAGCCTGCCTACCCGCCCTGCAGATTTAAGCCTCACCAACCCTCACAGTCATGTGAACCAACTCTTTGAAATAAGTTTCCTTCTAGATCTACACGTACACATACACACCTAGATACTTCCTAGGGTTCTGTTTGGAGATGGAAATGGTATCTCAGTTTATCATCCCTTCCCCCAGAAGCAGGGTCTTGCCTGTTTCCTTTGCAGCAGTGTCTCAGGGCCTAGAACAGTGCCTGGCGGTGGCAGGGGCTCGCTCAGTCACTGTGGTCCGGTGGATAGTTCTTCATAAGTCTGGTTTGTTTATTTGTGCGGTTGTTGGCACAGCTTGAAAATCAATAGAAAGAAAAAAAGAGAAAAAAAGCAACCGCAGTCTTATATGAGCTGGACATCTTCCAGGGGGGGCCCCGGGCAGTGGGTCTTGCTGTTGAGTGCGTGTGTCTCTGCAACTGAGAAAAAGCTGTGGCAATGAAGAAAGGTTGCGGATTTAAACTCAAGTTCAGGTTTTCCTAGCAACATGCCCACCCTCGGCTGCTGGCTGTGGTAATCCAAGCATCAGATACATGCAGCTGGGGCAGTTGGTGTTGCTAGGAGAACAGGGACTCCGGACTGCTGTGGTATCACCAGCGGCATGGGGGTGGGCGGGCGGTGCCTTTTGTTTCCCTAGGAATTGTTTTACAGCAAGGTGTGCAGGAAGGAGGAGCTGGGTGAGTGGAGAAAGAGGGAAAAAGCATAAGCTGTAATGTTTGTTTGTTTTGGAGGTAATGGTTTGTGCAAAGCCTCTTGTTTCAGAAAATGTCCCAAATGGGTTTGCAATTAGGGACAGAGTCTGTAGGAGCTTATGAAACAACCAATCCCCCATACTGTTTGGCTGGCGGCACCCATAGGCCATCTGGATCAGAACAGGAGTGTGGGGGTGGATTGGGGGTGGGGTCCAGGCACAAAAGGATCAAGCTGGCATTGGCTGGGGCTGAGAGGGATTTGGGTTTCCAGAGTTTGCCATCACTTAATTACATTCACAGATCATCCTGTCCTCCATCTTCCAGTAAGCCCGGTTGAGCAGCTGAAAAACAAACCCGAACCCCTTCCCCTGTGGCTTGGAGGAACATTAGCCTGTGATGCTGTGATGTGGCTGGGGGATGGGAGAACAACAGGAGAGGGGCCAAAGAAGATTCCACTTCTGGCCACCCTTTATAAGTGTCTCCAGTTGGGGACCACCCAGTGTTACCACTTTTACTTTGTAAAAGACGCAGCTGATGCAGAGAGCAGAGCTGTACTAGTGAGTGACAAGGCTGAGAGCCTGAACCATCTTGGTCCCATTGCAAAGACCATCTGCTTTCTCCCCTATCTGTGGTCCAGATGGGTTAAGACATCATCTACTACAGGATTTGAGGGGAACACCTGCAGCCTTGCTTTGGGCCTTTTTTTTTTTTGCCTTATCTAGGGCCGCACCTGCGGCATGTGGAGGTTCCCAGGCTAGGGGTCTAACAGGAGCTGTAGCGGGATCCGAGCCGCGTCTGCAACCTACACCACAGCTCATGGCAACGCTGGATCCTTAATCCACTGAGCAAGGCCAGGGATCGAACCCGCAACCTCATGGTTCCTAGTCGGATTCGTTAACCACTGAGCCATGACGTGAACTCCGCTTTGGGCCAATTTTTTAAGAGAATGTCCTAAAGAAATGAAATTCAGGTTCTCTCCTAGAGAAGCCTCAGAAGGAGTAGGAAGCAGAAAAAATACTATGTGATCCTTGAACTGATTTTAATTTTCCTCTTGAACACATGGAAAGCCTATTTCTGAGCTTCTGCTGTAGTCAGGTGCTGTTGTGGGACTGAGCTTCTGGCAAATGGATGGGGCTAAAAGAACAAGCGTCCTTGCCCAGTATGGTCCTAAAACCAGCCTGCCCTCTGCATGCGCTTTCTTCCCACCTGCTGGTTGGATGCAGAGGACTCAGGGTGGGGCTTCGTGGCCCCGGAGGATGTGGAGCCTCCAGGGAGGACCCTGGGTATCTGATTGACTTTGTGGAGCAGAGTATTTTCTACCCTTGGTGACACTGGATTACAAGTGAAAAGAGCCCTTGCCGGAGTTCCCATTGTGGCACAGTGGAAACGAATCTGACTAGTATCTATGAGGATGCAGATTTGGTCCCTGGCCTTGCTAAGTGGGTTGGGGATCTGACGTTGCCGTGAGCTGTGGTGTAGGTCGCAGATGTAGCTTGGATCCCACATTACTGTGGCTGTGGTGTAGACCACAGCTGTAGCTCCAATTCAACCCCTAGCCTGGGAACTTCCATATGCCGCAAGTGTGGCCCTAAAGAAGCAAAAAAAAAAAAAAAAAAAAAAAACCACCAAACAAAAACAAAAACAAAAAAACTCTTGTTATGTCAAGCCCTTGGCTTTAGAGGTGTTAGGGTATTTAGGCCATGCTGGTCTGCTGGTCGATGCAGCGCATACATAAGGGTGTGTGGTACGGTCCCTTTTGCGGAGGGCGGAGAGAGTGATATTTAGCGGCCATGTTTCCACGAGGAGCAGGGAGGAGGCTCCTGGCGAAGGAGGGTGAGGTTTAATTAGCCACCCTAAATTAGGAGAAAAGGGAGCCAGTGTGTGTGTGTAAAAGTTGCAGTAAACACCCTCTGGTGGAGCCCTTTCTGAACTGTAATTAAAGATAATAATGGTCATAACGAAAGTTCATTTTTATTGCAAACTCACTTTTCTAAGTGTTTTACATGGATTGTCTCATTTAACCTTGTAACGTCCCAAAGAGGGAGAAACTATTCCCGTCATCGCCACTTTATAGGCGAGGAACCTGAGATGAAGACCTTCCTCTGTCACCAGAAAGCCACGGGCAGGGCCAGGACCGGAGCGCAGGTACGCTGGCCACGGAGCCGGCTCTGAGCTATGACACCCGGCTCTGGGGAATGTGCACTGACCGTTTTTCAGGACAGAATCCAGCTCTCTTACTTCGCTGTTTGAAACAAAGGCAGATGTGATTTGGGTGGCTTCAGTGTCCCAGGATGCTTAGGGAGCCACGCCATTCGATCCTCTCTGAAATGGAACCAGATGTTTCTGGAACCATCCCGGAGGGACAGGAGCACTGGGTGACAGGGAGGGAGACCGTGGGAAGGGGGGGGCCGGCCTGCCAGCACTCATTGCAGGTTCGTCTTGTGTAGACCCGTGCTCAGGCAGAGGGAGCCCCAGGGGCTGCACATGCGCTCCTCTGACCTCAGGACCCCCCACCCCCACCCCGAGCACACTGGCTAGTCTGCAGCACTGCAGAGGGCGCTCTGGTGGCAAGAGTAGGGGCCGCCTTTCCTCCTCTGTGTCCTGCAGAGATGGCCCCTGTCACGTGGACAGTCTCTGTTGATCTGGCCCCTCCTTCCTCCCCTAGACTGAGCATTTCTTGAGAGCAGGTGCTACCTTCGCTCCCAGGTATGTTCTCAGTCCCCGTGAGTTAGTATGTAGTAGGTGCTCAGTAAACATTGTGACCTACATGTCAAATAAACACCTGTCCTCCAAAGGCCGTGGGTGATGGGGGGAGGCAGAGAAGGGAACCAGCAGTTTGTAGTTCACTCAGCACACATTAGGGTGGAGGTGAGCAGGGGGAGGGCACTTAGCTATGTGCCCGAGGTGGGACTCAGGGATGGCTTTCAGGAGGAGGCAATCTTTTTTTTTTTTTTTTTTTTTATAATTTTAGTGGAGTATAGCTGAGTTACAAAGTTGTGTTAGTTTTAGGTGTATAGTAGAGTACATCAGTTGTCTGTCTGTCTATCTATCTATCTATCTATCTATCTATCTATCTATCTGTCTGTCTATCTATCTATCATTCCTTCTCAGAGTCTTTTCCCATGTAGGTCACTACAGAGCATTGAGTGGATTTCCCTGTGCTGTACAGTAGGGCCCTGTGACTCATCCGTTCCATATATAGGGTATATATGTCAATCCCAACCTCCCGTTTTATCCCTTCCCCCAGTGTTTTCCCCTTTGGTAATCATAAGTTTGGTTTTGAAATCTTTGAGTCTGTTTTCTGTTTTGTGAGCAAGTTCTCCTGTATCATTCTTTATTAGATTCCACATAGTAGTGATCTCATGATATTTGTCTTTGTCTGACTTATTTCACTTAGTGTAATAATTTCTAGGTATATCCATCTTGCCGCAAAGGGCATTATTTCATTCTTTTTTATGGCTGAGTAATATTCCATTGCATATGTATCCATCATATCTTCTTTACGCAGTCCTCTGCTGGACATTTAGGTCTTAACGTTGTGTCACAGCACAGTTCTAGCCTTCCTGCGGACCTGCTTCTCCTGGAGCCTGGGGAATTGTCATCAAGGTGGGCAGCAGTGGGGGGCTAACAGAGGAGTTATGGCCGGAAGACCCAGGGAGACCTGAACCCTTCCAACCACTACCCCAAAGTCCCATAGAGAGAGCCAGAGGAAGAGCAGAGAAGAAAGAAGAATCACATTTGATGGCAGCTAGGCGCGGGGCCCATGTGGCAAACTGAGGTCAGAGGGGGCCTTATTCTCCCCAAATCTCTGCTCTTCCTGTGCTCTGGCCAGCGCGTGGAAGAACAGGGGAGAGGGCGTCAGCCTGGGTCAGTGAACCCATCTGCTACAAGAACAGAAGAGAGCGACCTGCCAGCCAGCCCACCCCACCCAGCCCGGAGCTTTAGGAACAGTGACCACACCCACCTGCAGGTATGGGCCAGTCAGTGACCTGCAGTCTGACCAGTCTGCTGAGCATTCTCCCTCCTGGGGACAGAATGGCAGGGGAGGTGTGTAGGGAGGGAGCCCTGACATGTCTCCTCTTACCTCTGGATTTCCCCAGCACCCAGCACAGCATGGAGACAGTGGGAGCACCAGGGCCTTGTTGGATGAATTTGAAACCAGCCCTGCCAGAGTGAGTGATGGTCTGGCTCTGCCCTCCCCTCTGGGTCCAGACCTGGAACCTCTAGACTGGGCAGAGCCGACATCAGAGTAAGCCCTCTGCCCTCCCTGCGAGTGCTGACACAGCGGTACCTACTGGGCTTGGAGGATTCAGAAGATGCATGTCAGGGTTCACCCCCCGAGATCCCGGCTCCCTTTGGGAGACCATCCAGGGGAAATGGGTATTACAGCATGAGAGCCACGAGGGAGGAGAGCCCAAGAAGCAGAGCAAATCGAGACAGAACCACTGGGCAGTGGGAAGACACAGACTGTGAGCATGAAGTGACCCTCTGCTTAGGGAGCGAGGACGCGTGAAGGAGGCCACGGGCACCTGCAGAGGCCCCTGTACAAAGGGGACTTTTAAGAGAAGCACCAACCAAGAACTGAAATTCCAAACTCCTGTCTGCCCTGCCGGGTGCTGGGGCTCTGGTGAGCTTGTGCCAACCCTCTCTCCCGAAGCAGGGCTTTGGGCTCTGCTGGCCATGTAGAGGCAGTGAGTTAATGCTGGTTGGCTCACGGCTTCTTGGGGTAGGATTTGGGGCCAGGGTTGCCTCTTATTTCTCTCCCTTACTCTGATGTCAACTCCCCGCCTGCCTAGAGGTTCCCATTCCTGGACTCTGGGGTGGGGTGAGCTTCGTTCTCACGACACTGGGCCAGTAGTCAGAGGCTCTGGACTCCACCTCGAAGAGATCAGAATGGGACCAGCAGGTGGATTTGTCCTCACACCAGGACAGTGCTTCCGCCGTCAGACCAGCAGAGGTGTTCATGCAAGTTATGAACAGATGCTCGCGGCTGCCAGGGTTGTCCCAAGCTGAGGTCCCGGGATCCTGTGATTCTGCCTTCGCAGTGGTTCCGAGTAGGATCCTAGATAACTCTTTTGGCTTCTTTTTCCTCCACAAGTTTTGAGGGGATTGTAATGTCTATTCTCCTGGTTTCCTAAAGAGCAAGCTGCCTTCTAAATTCAGTATAGAAAAATCCGCGAGACAGTCTTGATCATTTAAGTTTCCCATATGGTTTTGGATCTCAACTCCTTCTCATTCCTTTCTCTTACCTCCAAATAAAAATCCCTCGCTTGAGGAGTTTTTAATAGTCAGCACTTGAGAATCTTACTCTTGAAGCAAGTGTATTTGTGTTTGCCTCTCGTCCGTCACACGGCTGCTAAAGTTATTATGGATCAGGGACTTTGAATAGCAAATAGCGATGGCCTTTGTTCTTCCGGATGCTTTCCTCAGCCTTATCTCATTTGAGTCTCATGCCCCTCTGTGAGGGCAGTTGGGTAGGCGTTTATCTTTATCATCATTTTCTGCTGGTGGGGAAATCCAGGCACTGGCTGAAGGAGGCACAAGGAGTCCAGGGCAGAGCTGGGCTTAGAATCTGGACTCTCCCCTGGGTCCTGTTCTGTAGGCACGACCCACGGGGTGAGGAGCAAGGCCTCTGGCCTCAGAACTGCAGACGCCCTCTGTCTTCGTTTCCTCATCGGCCCAGGGCAGTGCAGGGAACCAGGGATTTCAGGGGATGGGAACCTCAGCCCTCAGCCAAATACTCTCTTCCAGGAACAGAAGCCTGGGGGACCGGGTGTGCAAACAACAGGGGAGAAAAGGGCCCCTGCAGACAGCTCTCCTTTCCCAACTGAATAATTTCCCGTGACCTAGATCCTACCAGCCCCTCTTGGTGATATTCTCTCCGCCCACCATGCTTTCTTGTCTTTTGCCTCCGTTCCTTTTGTCCCTGTAGAAACCCAGGGCAGCCAGAGCCTGCTCTGCACCTTCAATCCCGCCGGCCGCCTCGCCGCCGATTCCGCAGATCGCCACTGGGTGGCGCAGCTGCTCGCGGTGTGCGGGCTTGTGTCCCGGCTCCGGATCCAGGTGGCACATCTCGCCTTTTGCCTCCAACAGCCCCCAGTGGGAACCAGGCTCCTAGGGGCACTGGGAAGTGGAAGTGAAGCGAAAGGGGTGTCTTCCAGGAGTCTGGGGGCGGCTCCCAGGCTGTAGGGCCAGGTGGCGCTGATCAAGGCTCAGGGTCATTTAAACAGAGGCGGGTAGGTTTGGATGCCTGGGGTGAGGCAGAGAGCAGATTGCTGGAGCCTCTTTTCCAGGGAAGCCATCTCTGGATTAGAGCAGGCTGGAAAACTGCATTCCAAGAGCAGAAGAGAAAATATGCACATGCTTTGGGGAGGGGGTTTCTCCCCAAATCTAAGCAAACAGAGCGCTTACTGCACAGCAGGCGCTTGCCAAATGTTAACGCCTTTAATCCTCGGAACTACTTTACAGCTTCATTTTACAATTGAGGGCACGGAAGCACAGCTTCCCCAGTTAGTAAGTGGCATAATGGGGTCCCACCCAGGCAGACTTGCTCTTTCGCAGCCCCCTCTCAGGGCTGGGATGGGCTTCAGACCCACTCCTTCCTAACAGAACGCTCTGGCAGGGAGGTATGCCTGGGCTTCCATGGACCTCTTGCTTC
Source organism: Catagonus wagneri (assembly GCA_004024745.2). Classification (NCBI taxonomy): domain Eukaryota; kingdom Metazoa; phylum Chordata; class Mammalia; order Artiodactyla; family Tayassuidae; genus Catagonus; species Catagonus wagneri. Next base: position 14,966,820 of record PVHT020000175.1, read on the forward strand.
ATGAATTCATTCATTCAGCCATTGTTGATGTAGGGCTTGCTGCTTGCCAGGCATTTGGGCTACAGTGGTCAGCAAAAAGCCACAGTCCTTGTCCTTGTGGAGACCTTGTCCTTGTTGAGCTAGGTGGGAAGATTAACTGAATAATCACACTAATGACGCTTACCGAAATCAGTGTTCTAGAGAAAGCTCCCTCTTCCTCCTGGTGCCCCTCTCCACCCCAGGCCCCCTGGCATATCTGAGCCCCTATGTGTCTGCTAAGATGCTAGCTCAGAACTAAGGGGACAGATGGTGACTTAACTTAGTTGCCAGCCCTTGGTGACTTCAAGGGCAGATCACGTCCATTATCTTGTTTGACCTTATCCTGGATAAGCTGGTGCAATTCTCCTGGGGAGGCAGGCTTTTTAGAAGGGGATGCTTCAATCCAGAAAAAATTCTGGGCGAGACTGGAAAAAGTCTTTGCTTTCCAACTTGGGTTTGAATCTAGATTCTCACCTGATTTGTAGTGTCTACCATTTTCTGTGGTCCATCTATTGGAATTTCAGGGTACCAATGTGATGTCACTGATTAAGGAGTTGGGAAGAGATGCACAAAACTGACTTTCACAGCCCGTGAGAGCAAGTCCCAGCATGCTGGTGACAGTGTCTCTTGCTAGTTGTGTGAACTGAGGCGAGTGATTTAACCATTATAACTTCAGTTTCCTCATCTGTAAAATGGGCTGACAGTACTATTGCTGCATATATTAAGTGACTTACTGTTGTCCCTACCTGTCTCATTGAATCCTTACAATGCCCTTACTCATTCTACTTACTTGGTTTCATGTCTATTTCTCCAGTAAACTATGAACTCCTTGAAAGTAGGGACCTTGTCACACTCATCTTTTTGTTGTTATTGTGGTTTTATTGTTGTTTTTGCCTTTTAAAAAATCAAAGTATAATTGACTTTCAATATTATATTAGTTTCTCTTGTACAATATATATATAGTGATTTGATATTTTTATACATTATAAAATAATCACCATTTGTCATCATACAAAATTATTACAGTATTATTGACTGTGTATCCTAGGCTATACATTACATCCCTGTGATTTATTTATTTTTATAACTGAAAGTTTGTGTTTCTTAATCCCTTTCACCTTTTTTGTCCACCTCCCCAAACCCTCCTCTCTGGCCACCACCAGTTTGTTCTCTGTCTCTGTGAGTATGTTTTTGTTTTGTTATGTTTGTTCATTTATTTTGTTTTTTAGATTCCACCTATAAGCAAAATCGTATAGCATTTGTCTTTCTCTGACTTGTCTCACTTAGCATAATTCCCTCTAGGTCCACCCATGTTATTGCAAATGGCAAGATTTTATTCTTTTTTATAGCTGATTGTATTCTTATGTATATATCCTATATGTATATATACATACATATACATACCACATTGTCTTTATCCATTCACGTATTGATGGACACTTAGGTTGCTTCCATATCTTGGCTATTATAAACAATGCTGCAGTGAGTATTGGGGTACAATATATCTTTTTGATTTAGTGTTTTCATTTTCTATGGAAAAATACCCAGAAGTGGAATTGCTGAATCATAGGGTAATTCTATTTTAAATTTTTTGAAGAATTTCCATACTGTTTTCCGTCCTCACTGTACCGATTTATATTCCTACCGACAGTGACGAGGGTTCCTTGTTCTCCACATTCTGTTACTTGCTGTCTTTTTGATAATAGCGATTCTGACAGGAATGAAGTGATAACTCGTTGTGGTTTTGACTTGTATTTCTCTGATTATTAGTGATGTTGAGCATCTTTTCATATACCTGTTGGCCATTTGTATGTCTTCTTTGGTAAAATGCCTATTTAGGTCCTCTGCCTGTTTTTGAATTGGCTATTATTTTTTTATATTGAGTTGTGTAAGTTGTTTATATAGTTTGGATATTCACCCCTTATCGAACATATGATTTGCAAATATCTTCTCCCGTTCAGTAGGTTGCCTTTTCATCTTGTTGAGGTTGCAAAACATTTTAGTTTGATTAGGTCCCATTTGTTTATTTTTGCTTTTGTTGTCCTTGCCTCAGGAGACAGATCTAAAAAGTGTTGCTAATAAGACCAATGTCAAAGAGAATACTGCCTATGTTTTCTTCTAGGAGTCTTACAGTTTCAGGTCTTACATTTAAGTCAGTAGTACATTTTAAGTTTATTTTTGTATACAGTGCATGAAAGTGGTCTGGTTTCATTTTTTTGCATGTAACAAGTTTTGCCAATACCACTTTTTAGGAGACTGTTATTTCCTCATTGTATATTTTTGCCTGCTTAGTCACAGATTACTTGACCATATAAGAAGGGTTTACTTATTGGCTCTCTATTCTGTTCCATTGAGCTGCATGTCTCTTTCTGTGCCAGTACCATACTGTTTTGATTACTGTAGCTCTAGTATAGTTTGAAACCGGGAGGTGTGCTACCTCCAGCTCTTTTCTTCTTCCTCAAGATTGCTTTGCACATTCAGGGTCTTTTGCAGTCCCATGCAAATTTTAGGATTATCTGTTCTGTTTCTATGAAAAATGCCTTTGGTGTTTTCATAGGGATTGCATTGAATCTGTAGATTACTTTGCACAGTATGGACATTTTAACAGTCTATGAGCATGTTATATTTTTCCACTTATTTTTTGTCTTCAGTTTCTTTCATCAGTGTCTTATAGCTTTCAGAGAATAGACCTTTTTCACTTTCTTGATTAAACTTATTTCTAGGCATTTTATTCTTTTTGATACAGTTGTGAATGGGATTATTTTATTAATTTCTCTTTCTGGTAATTCATTATTGGTGGATAGAAATGTAATACGTTTCTAGGAGTTCCTGTCATGGCTCAGTGGTTAACGAATCTGACTAGGAACCATGAGGTTGCGGGTTCGATCCCTGGTCTTGCTCAGTGGGTTAAGGATCCGGCGTTGCCGTGAGCTGTGGTGTAGCAGCTTGGATCTCGCTTTGCTGTGACTGTGGTGAAGGCCGACAGTTACAGCTCCTGTTAGACCCCTAGCCTGGGAACCTCCATATGCCGGAGGCCCTCTAGATAAGGCAAAAAGACCAAAAAATTTTTTTTTCTATATATTAATTTTGTATCCTGCAAATTTATTGAATTAACCTATGCTTACACACACACACACACATTTTTACAGCCACATCTGTGGTGTGTGAAAGTTCCTGGACTAGGGGTTGAACCGGAGCTGCAGCTGAGGCCTATTCCATGGTCATGACAGCACTGGATCCAAGTCACATCTGTGACCTATACCACAGTTTATAGCAAGGCCAGGGATTGAACCTGTATCTTCACAGAGGCAATATCACATCCTTAACCTTTTGAGCCACAATGGGTACTCCTGCTAATATTTTTTTTTGATGGATTATTTAGGGTTTTCTATATATGGTATCATGTTATCTGCAGATAATAACAGTTTTACTTCTTCCTTTCTAATTTAGATACTTTTTATTTCTTTTTCTTGTTTCATTGCTGTGTCTGGTACTTTTAATTCTATGCTGAAAAAAGTGGTGGTAGTGGGCATCCTTGTTTCTGATCTTAGAGGAAAGCTTTCAGCTTTACACTAATCTAATATGAGGTTAGCTATGGGTTTGTCATATATGGCCTTTATTGTTTATTATGTATGCCTTCTATACCTGCTCTGTTGAGAGTTCCTTTTTTATAAGTGAATATTGAATTTTGTCAAATACTTTTTTTTCATCTATTGAGATAATCATAGGATTTATACCCTTCATTTTGTTAATGTGGTGTATTATGTTGATCGAGTTGCAGATATTGAACAATCCTTTCATCCCCAGAATAAATCCCACTTGATCATGGTGTATGATCTTTTAACTTATGTTGAATTCAGTTTGCTAATATTGTGTTGAGGATTTTTGCATCTATGTTCATTGGGGATATTGGGCTGTAATTTCCTTTTTTGTAGTATCAGGGTATTACTGGCCTTGAGAATGAGTTTGGAAGCATGTCTTCCTCTTCAAATTTCTGGGATATTTTGATAAGAATAGTCATTAAATCTTCTTTAAATGTTTGGTAGTATTCCCCTGTGAAGCCCTCTGGTCCTGGACTTGTGTTTGTTGGGCGTTTTTTGATTACTAATTCAGTTTTACTACTAGTAATATGTCTGTTCTGATTTTCTGTTTCTTCCTGATCCAGTCTTGGAAGATTTTTTGTCTAGGAATTTATATATTTATTCTAGTTGTCCAATTCTTTTGAACATGATTTGTTGGATCTTATGATTCTTTGTATTTTTGTTGTATTGGTCTTAAGTTCTGTTTCATTTCTTATTATATTTGTTTGGGTCCTCTCTCTTTTTTTCTAGGTGATCTGGCTAAAGATTTGTTTTTTGTTTACCTTTTCAAAGAATCAGCTCTTAGTTTCATTGGTCTTTTCTATTCTTTAGTGTCTATTTCATTTATTTTTGCTCTGATCTTTATTATTTCCTTATTTATGATGACTTTGTAGTTCATTTTTCTTCCTCTAATTCCTTTAGATGGTTGGCTAGATTGTTTGAGATTCTTCTTACCTCTTAAGGTAGGCCTGTGTCACTAGTTCATTTTTCTTCCTCTAATTCCTTTAGATAGTAGGCTAGATTGTTTGTTTGAGATTCTTCTTGCCTCTTAAGATAGGCCTGTGTCACTATGAACCTCACTCTTGGAATTATTTTTACTGCGTCCCATAGATTTTAGGAAGTTGTGTTTGTTTCCATTTTCATTTGTCTCAAAGTATTTTTTGATTTCCCATTTAATTTCTTTTGATTGCCTAATAGCATGTTTTTAGTCTCCAGTGTCTGTGGGTTTTTTTTTTTTTTCAGTTTTCTTCTTAAAGTTGACTTCTAGTTGATTGTCATTGGAAAAGAGCTTGATATGATTTCAGTCTTCTTAAATTTGTTGAGACTTGTTTCATGGTCTAGCATGTGCTCTGTCCCAGAGAATGTTCCATGAGTACGTGAAAAAAATATGTATTCTTCAAATTTTGGGTGAAATGTTCTATACATATCTATTAAGTTCATATCTAATGTCTCCTTTAATGCCAATGTTATCTTACTGATTTTCTGTCTAAATGATCTGTCCATTGATGTAAGTGGGGAATTCAAGTCCCCTACTGTTATTGTATTGTTTTCAATTTCTTTCTTTATGTCCATTAACATTTGTTTTATATATTTAGGTGCTCCTGTGTTGGTACATAAATATTTATGAATGTTATATCCTCTTCTTGAATTGACAGCTTTGTCATTTTGTAATGTCCTTCTTTGTCTTTTGTTACAGGTTTTGTTTTAAAGTTTATTCTGTCTGGTATGAGTATTGCTGTTCCAGCTTTCTTTTTGTTTTCATTTGCATGGAATATCCCTTCACTTTCAGTCTGTGTATGTCTTTAGATATGAAGTGACTCCCTTGTAGGCAGCATATAGATGAGACCTTTTTTTTTTTCCCCCACTACACTGTAGCATATGGAAGTTCCTGGGCCAGGGAGTGAATCAAAGCCACAGTTTCAGCCTATGCCACAGCTGCAGCAACACTGGATCTTTTAACTCACTGTGCCAGGCTGGGAATCAAACATGTGATGCTGCAAAGACAACACTGGATACTTAACCTGCTGCACCACAGTGGGAACTCCTGAGCCACCCTGTGTCTTTTGATTAGAACATTTGGTCCATTTAAATGTAAAGTGATTAAAAAATAAATTTAATGTGATTATTCATACATATGTACTAATTGCCATTTTATTCTGGTTGTTTTTGTAGATCCTCTCTCTTCCTTTTTTCTTCTCTTGGTTTCTTCCCTTGTGGTTTGATAGTTTTCCGTAGTTTTATGTTTGTGTTCCTTTCCGTTTATTTTTTGTGCATCTGTTGTAGGTTTTGGTTTGTGGTTATCGCAAAACTCATGTATATCAATATACGTATATTTGAAGCTGATAGCTGCTTCAGTTTGAATGCTTTCTAAAAGCACTACATTTTAACTCCCTGCCTACATTTTATGTTTTTGATGTTATAGTTTACATCTTTTGCTTTGTGTATCCCTTAACAACTTACTGTAGTTATAGTTGAAATTTCTGTTTTTGTCTTTTAACATTCATATTAGCTTTCCAAGTGGCTAATCCACTGCCTTTACTGTATATTTGCCTTTACCAGTGAGACTTTTTCTTTTGTATATTGTCTTAATTCTAGTTGTGGTCTTTCCTTTTCTGCTTAAAGAAGACAATTAACATTTCTTATAAGGCTGATTTAGTGATGATGAACTCCTTTAGTTTTTATTTGTATGGAAAAGTCTTTATATCTCCTTCCTTCTAAACTATAACATTGCTATGTAGAGTATCCTTGGTTATACATTTTTTTCCTTTCAGAATTTATATCAAATATGTCATGCCACTCCCATCTGACCTGTAAAGTTTCTGCTGAAAAATTGGCTGGTAGTCTTATGAGGATTCTGTTATGTAACTTGTTTTTCTCTTGCTGCCTTTAAAATTCTTCCTTTAACATTTGCCATTTTAATTAGATATATATTGGTATAGGTCTCTTTGGGTTCATCTTGTTTGGGATTCTGTGTTTCTTGGACCTGGATATCTGTTTGCTTCTCCAGGTTAGGGAAGTTTTCAGCCAGTACTTCTTCAGATACATTTTCTGTCCCTTTTTCTCTCTCTGTTCTCTTTCTGGGACCTCTACAATGTGAATGCTGATATGCTTGATGTTTTCCAAGAGGTCTCTTAAACTGTCTTCATTTTTAAAAATTATTTTTTCTTTTTGCTGTCCTGTTTGGGTGATTTCCACTATTCTGTCTTGCAGATTGCTGATCTGTTTTCTCTTTCATCTAATCTGCTGTTGTTTCCCTCTAGAGTATTTTCTATTTCAGTTATTGTATTCTTCAGTTCAGATTGGTTCTTTTTTATATTTTTCTAACTCTTTGTTGAAGTCGTCCCTGTGTTCCTCCATTTTTTTCCTGAGTTCAGTGCCATCTTTAGGGCCATAACTTTGAACTCTTTATTGGGTAATTACTTATCTTCATTTAATTAAGTTTTTTCTGGTGTTTTATCTTGTTCTTTAAGTGGGAGCATGTTCCTCTGTCTCCTCATTTCATTTGACTTTCTGTCATTGTTTCTAAGAATTAGAAGAAACAGTTACCTCTCCCAGTCTTGAGGGCATGGCCTTATGTAGGAATGTCCCCTTGGTGAACTACATGTGGTTTTGGCAAACTGGTTCGAGCTGAAGTCGGTGTGGACCAGGGAGGTCCTGAGGTGTGCTGTGCTGGGGCTGCCTTGGTGGGATGGCAGGAGCTGGAATAGGCACAGGCAGGGGTAGATCCAGTGCACATCTTGCGAGGACCACCTTGAGAGGACAGCTATATCTGGTATGGGCCGGGGGCCTTGGATTATATGGTTTAGCCCTGGCTGGCCAGCTAGAACACCTGGACTCTGTTCTGACCCATGCCATCAAGGTGAAGGGGAAATGTCAAAAATGGACACTCTAGCATCCTTTACCTGGAGAGAGTTCCAGCAGTTCCTTGCCCATTTGGCATACGTGCTAGGGTTAGTAAATGGATTTCCTTCACATACAGTGTAGCTGTCCTTTAAACCACTGCTTTTGTTGTATGTATGTATGTATGCATGTATTTTTTCCACACCAAAGGGTAGGCAAGTCTGCACTCAGGTGCCTCAGAGATATCCCTCCGTACTGCAGATCACCACGTTGGGGATGGGGTTTCCATCAGTACTGTGTCTCTGTCTCTGCTACTCATACTATGGGTCCTTCTGGTGTGTGTGTGTGTGCACATGCATGCACAGAAGCTGTTCAGTCAGCCCTGTTTCTTCAGGAAGAATTGCTTTAAATATTGGTATAGATTTGGTCTGTCTGCAGGAGCAGGTGAGTACACCACCATTTTGAACCCCAAGTATCCACATTCATCTTTGTATCCACAGCATCAAGTACAGGGCCTGGCACATAGAAAGCTCAATAAATGTGTCCTTTTCAAACCTAAAGGTATGACCCTGTGAGAGCAGATCATATAGCGAAGATGTTTTATGAATAACAGCCACTTCTAGAGAGGATCCATCCCTGAGGTTCATCTCTGGGCTCTTTGGATCTTTCTGTGATTCTGGGTGATCCACCCACTACTCAGCTTGGGCTTTTCTCTGTGAGCTTGAGGAGGGTTGACCCACTGACTCCTGTGTGGATCTCTCTTGTGTAGCCAGCTTTGCTGGATCAGATTTTAGCTTTCCAAAGTCTGTGGACCATATGCCATCTGAAAGGTGATTGTTAGAAGGATCACCTTGAGTATCTCTCTTGGGCTGCCTAGACCCCCTTGTCGAGGTCTGTGGATTTGTAGGCTGGTGGGGATTGGAGGCTGGATCATAGCCATAAGGAGCTCTTTCCATGAGGCTCTCCTGGCTCCTCCCCAGCTCTCTCAACATTTATGGAACAGGGTAGAGAGAACGCCAAGGTAACGATGTTGTTACCCCAAACCCAAGAATCATGCCTGTATGTGGAAAAGGGGAAAAGGAGCCACTCTGGCCTTCTCCCATGAAACATCAAATCTATCATCAGTCCCGCCCGCTCTAGCTCTGTTGCAGCTGGAAAGCCTCCCTGTGAACTTCCTCTGGTGTGATCTGGACCCTCCCTAAATCTCCTGTGTTCCCTGACTCCTCACTATTCCTAGCAGTGCCTATCTTGGCACCACCCACTGCTGCCCTTGAGCCTAAAGCTCCCTTCCATCTCTGCTTCCCTTCTTGCTTTGTAGTTGCTACACTGTCTCCAGAGGTGCATTCCCAAGGTGAGGAACAGGACAGCATGGTGATCAGGGAAAAGAGCCGTACGGAGATTAACCTCTACAGAAGGCTGCCATAACTACACTCTTACTTTGGCTACTGTGTGCTTGTGCTCACCAGATCTAGCTGGTCTCCATACAGCAGCTCAGGGGAGCATACAAATACTGTTTCCCAGGGTGGCCTCAGGGTATCTTGCCTCTCTAGGCCTAAAAGGTATCTTCTTCTAGGAATCCCATGGGAAGAGCCCCCTCCCCTTTCTTCTTCATCAGGACACTTGCCCGGTGGTTTTGAGGCCTCCTGCCCTGGGACACCGTATCGTGTTGGTTGACAAGTCCTCTGGAGTCTGCAGTCACTGTTCATTGGCTGTGTCCTTTCTTCCTATGTCCATCACCACTGATTTCCCTCTTTAGTTCATACCTGGACTCCTATCAGGGCTTCTTCTCTCCTCCTTCCTCATCCTCTACATTCAGGTACATTCTCCAATGTAAGTCTGTTCACGTATTCATTCTTTCATTTCTTCTTTCATCACATGTACATCAAACTTCAGCTATGTGCCAGGTACTGTTCCAGGTAGTAGGGGGTATGGCCATGAACAAGACAGGTCTCTAGTATCCTTAGGAAGCTCTTTGCTGTGGCCTCCAAAGGGTTTCCAGGGCCCATAGAGTGAAGTGCGTATCCATCAGTTTGGCATCTGGAGCGCTTTAGTATCAGCCCTAGACTTTGCAACTCCTTGATTTCTGTCTCTTGCCTGAGCACTCAGCTTCAGCCTTGCTAGACAACTTTGCTTTCTCCAAATACACCTTGCAGTTTCTTTGTTCCGGAAAGCCCTCCTTTGCCTTCTCCATTGGCTTCATGGACCCCAGCTCCAAAGTAACAGCTTTGTACTGTGCCTCTCATGTGGCTGGCACTTCCTAAAAATCGTGGGGTCAAATGGGATCCATCAGTTGGGAAAACCAAAACAGACCCTTTATTTGCAAAGCTGAACAGGGAGACCTTGAATTCAACCTTCTCCAACCACTTGAAGTTCTGGAATAAACTCTTCACTTCCTTTGTCCATGAGTTATTCTCAGTAGGATTCTGTTTAGTAGAGATTGTCTTGGTGAGTCCTGCGTAAGTCGTTTTGGTTGTGTTGTTAGAGGCTAATTCTGTGAAATCCTAAAACCTCACAAAGGATTTAAAGTCCATTTATAAAAAGTATGAGATGAAGTTCCATAATTTAAAAGAAAATTGATGATACATCCTCTGCCTTTTTTTTTTTTTTGTCTTTTTAGGGCCTCACTCGTGGCATATGGAAGTTCCTAGGCTAGGGGTCAAATCGGAGCTGCAGCTGCCGGCTACAGCAACTCAGGATCCAAGCTGTGGTCAGCAACCTACACCAAAGCTCATGGCAATGCTGGATCCTTAACCCACTGAGTGGGGCCAGGGATCGAACCACATCCTTATAGATACTAGTCGGATTCATTACCTCTGAGCTGCAACATGAACTCCCTCCTCTATCTATTAATTCCAATGAAAAACACAGAGAAAGTAATATCAAAAACTATTAATGAAAGACAGGAACCATATAAAAAGTGAAGGAAAAAGAAAAAAAATATTGGAAATGTCTCAGTGTCTGGGAAACTTCACCAGCTGATCTCAGATGCCCAAGGTTGAATACCAGCTCACTGGTGCTTGACCTTAGGGCCGTTCCTTATCCTTTATAGTTATTCTAAGATCCAAATGAGACAATTCACATAAACCAGCTTAGAAAAGTGCCCATGTGGTGAGTGTTCAGTCAGCATTGGTGAGACACAAACCAAGCTCTTCATAGCAGCTTGCGCTCACTATTCACTACACGCCCACAATCCCTTGTCTTCCATCTGACATCCAAAAGCTCTGAAAGCTCAAGGCTTATCTATTTTTTGGTAAGAAACTAATTGGGTAGCAAAACCTAACCTGGGCTGATGCTGACCTGCTTATAGTGTTTATATACCCCACTAAATCTAAATGTTTGGTTCACATATACAGTTCTCTGCAGAACCGTCAGGATACTTGACTATGAGGTGCCAGCCCAGACCTCCGGGGGGAGTCATACAGTATAAATTAGTGGCCCTCTAGCATCTCTCAGAACTCTGGACATTCTAAATTCTGAAATGCATCTGCTCCAGGGATTTCTAAGATGGGGTTCCAGACCTGTTTTAGGAATTTCTAGGGAAGAAATAAATCCTTTGTGTTCCGAGATGAATTTATCATAGTCTTTGAATAAGGAGTCTTGAGTAATATGATAATCGATAACATCCATTCACCGAACAAATGTTCGTAGCAGTTTGAGCATATGCAGATCCATCTTTTTCCAACCACTGTGGAGTTTCTCCGAACTCCTGTGATAGCAAATGGTATAAATATGTGTAGGTCTCTGAGGAAGCAAGATCTCTGCCTTGTTTCATCGCCTTTAAAAAGTTATCTAAAAAGTTATAGTTGAAAAATACAGGTCTTTCATAAAATCTAGATCTTCATCACAAGTGGGGATCATTTGGCTAGACTTGGCTCAAAATGTTCTTGTAGCTCCATAACAATAAAACCGTGAATATCTAAAGTGATGCTATTGGCATGAATACACAATAAATACTGTCTCCCTCCCTGGGCTTCTGTTTCCTCCTGTAAGATGGGAGTGACAATAGCAACATTTATTGAGTGATTGCTAGGTGCTGGGCAAAGTTACAAATGCTTTACACATTATTTTATGTACCTCATTTAATTCTCACAGCACTTATGTTATAATATCCCCATTTTACAGCTAAGAAAACAGAGGCGTAGAGAGGTTAAATAACTAGCCTGAGATTATCCATCCAGCAAATGGCGGGATCTGAGATTTGAACCTGAGCAGTCTGGCTCTAGAGCACAGATTCTAATAGTAGTAATTCCTCTTCTTCCTGTCACCTCTTTCTTTTTCTTGACTGGTGACATGCTAATTACTAACCAGTCTAATTCATTCCTTTAAATAGCCCCACTAAGTCGTTAGTTTAGCTAACTGGAAAGTTACATGGTTTGGCTGCCTTTTCTATCTGCTCTTCATCTGTCCGTCTGTCCGTCCATCCACTTATCCAATTTAAGGTCAATGCAGTAGTTACAAGGATAATGTAATGTAAATAGTTACAAGGATACTACTTACCAGTTGGTAGCTTGTAACCTCTTTGAACATCAGTTCATTCACCAAAATAAAACAGCACTGTAATGTTTTCAGACCCCTTGTGAGTATTACATGAGCTGTTTTATATCAGATGTCTAGCTTGGAGTTTATATTACTCTACGCAACTGAAGACAAAATTGCATTGAAAAAATTCTATGCCTGGTGGAACTAAAGATTCACTAGTGCTCCCACCTTCATTTTTGTTGTTGTTGTTGTTGTTTTTAGGGTCGCAACCGCTGCATATGGAAGTTCCCAGACTAGGGGTCAAATCAGAGCTGTAGCCGCCGGCCCATGCCACAGCTACAGCAACGTCAGATCCCAGTCACAAATGCTACCTACACCACAGTTCACGGCAACACTGGAGCCTTAACTCACTGAGCAAGGCCAGGGATCAAACCTACAACCTCATGGTTCCTAATCAGTTTCATTTCCTTTGCACCATGACGGGAACTCCCCCACCTTCATGTTTATTCTTAAATCAGCAATACTTAAGTTTTAGAAAATCTGATCATGCCACACCCTGGGAGAAGCTCACCCTCCGTCCCCCCAGGGCTGAACTGATTTAGGAGCCGATGTCCACCTTGGCCACCACTGCCCTCTGTGACTGTGGGGGCCTTGCCTGTTGGTTGGGAGCCCGTGGTTGCGGGATTTGGGCACAGTGAAGTGACCCCTTCCCCTTTCCTTCCTGAACCTGCTCTCGACAAGTCTGGGCTGCTTCTATCTGGAGAAGAGGGTAGGAGGCCTTTTCCAGGGAGGACACGGAGGGGGCGAGCATCCGGGGAAGATGAGTAGCAAGGATTGGACTGGTCTGGGTGGTAGCTGGAATATGTATTAACTTCTAGGGAGTGCTCCAATGGCAGGGCCAGCATTTAGAAATTTCTAGTCTCCTGTGATTCCAATCCTGAATATGGCTGGGGAATGGAGGTAGACACACTTTTGTCAGAGAGAGCTTGGCGCTCAGGCTCCTGCCGTCTGGACTGTGAATGCTCTGTGCGTGTGTGTATTTTTCCATAGGCAGACTCTCTGGCCTGATGTCAAACCAAGGGCAGAGGAGTCCTTGATCAGTTGTCTCCTTAACAATACCGCATTATTCCATTTCCTCAAGTTCAGTACAGAAAGATGACGTGTATTGTTTTACACCTGTTATCCAAGTCATAAGCTTTTCAGAGACATATTACATAATATTACATAATAACCATCAATGGTAAAACAAAGACACAAGCCACCACATAAGTAGGACAACAAACCAAGCGCAGGTTCAAGCTGTTTGCTGCAGTCACCTCGCCTGAGTCCTTGGAAGGCGGCTCACATTTCTGGATCAGCCTTTATTGTCAGGGAACAGGAGTCAAGGGTCCAGGATGCCCGTGTGCGGGACCACCAGCCAGCAGCCCACAGCCAAGGCTGAGCTGAACGATTGTCCAGCTTTCACAGAAAGGCATGGAAGCCACACCCACAGGAGGGGTGGGAGGAAGGGGCTCAGTGTAGGAACACTGTTGGGGAAACCCATTCAAGACCCTTCCAAGGACTCAGAGGCCGGGGTCTCCCCAGATGCTCTGTGGAGCCCATGTTGGAACATCTGGACTATTAACTGAGCTTGAAGGGAGCAAACTGTTGCTTCTGGAGTCTAAGGAGCTGAGACCATACCCTAGGAGTAAAAAGACACATGCCTACTCTTATGAATAGCAAGGCTCGTGAGGCCGTTTGACCTTGAAAGTACAGCTGCTGGAGGAATTTGCAACTACTGAGTGAGCACTTGCTGATTAACCAGGCCCCCTGCTTAACCCTGAAGATCCCACGAGTCACTCATTCAGTACTTATTGAGTCCTTACCTGTGGCAGGTGCTGTCTGGATGCTGGAGCTACAGCAGTGCACAAACAGAATCAATAACCCTGGCCTCACTGAGTCTACCTCCTAGTGGGGTGACCCAGATCATAGATAAATAAACATATGGCATGTTGGCTAGAGACAGGCGTCTGGAGAAAAACAAGGGACAAGGAAGGAATGTTGGGGGGAGGGTCGTATAATTTTAAGTGGTGTGGCAAAGGTCTCACTGAGAAGGCAATATTAAAATGAAAGTCGGAAGGAGGTAAGAGAATGAGCCTTGTGGATGTTTAGACACAGTGGATTAGACAGAGGGAATGGCAAGTGCAAAGGCCCCGTGGCAGGAGGTAGGGGACCAGTAGGCCCATAGCAGAGGGTAAAAGCTAGACTGGAGGTGGTACTGAGAGAGGAGGGTCATGCAGGACCTCATGCATCGCTTCAAAGCCTTTGTTTCTATCTTGAGAGGTAGGAAACTGTTGGACCATTTCTAGCAGAGAGGTGACTCAAGATTTTCTAAGATCACTTTCCTGAGGTGTTGAAGAGAGACCGAAATAGTGTTTGGCCCTAGCTGTGGGAGGGTGGTGAGATGGTTCCCAGGAGTAAGAGAGGATGCCTTTGGGTCAGATGTGAGCATGGGGACTTGCGCATTTCTGAGCCTGGCTGCTAAGATGGGCTGCCAGCACTGGGTGCCTGGGGAGGAAGGTCGAGCGAGGAGACAGTGAGATAAACCCATGACAAAGAGCAAGGAAGAAAACTGCAGCATGCATGATACAATTGCATCCATGGAAAATTGCACATGTATATATGCAAGAAGTGAGAGCTGTGTGAAAACTACCGTCAAAAGCCGGCAGTGGTTAATTCCCTTTCCAAAGTGACTAAATATAAACTTTTCAGAAAATGTGTAAATTCAGGAGCTTTTAAATTGCTCAAGCTTATCTCCTCTTTTCTGGATTCTCTTACTTTTTCCCATCCTCTGTGTCCCCTACGTATTTTTCATTTTTATTTTGATCAAGTGGAAATTATTCCAAAGGTCTATACTTTAGATTAACACTACTTTATTTCTTTATTTTATTTTATTTTTGCTTTTTAGGGCTGCACTCGCAGCACATGGAGGTTCCCAGGCTAGGGGTCGAATCGGAGCTACAACTGCCGGACACAGCCACAGCAATGCCAGATCCGAGCCATGTCTGCGACCTATACCCCAGCTCATGGCAACGCTGGATCCTTAACCCACTGAGCAAGGCCAGGGATCAAACCTGCAACCTCATGGTTCCTAGTCGGATCTGTTTCCACTGTGCCACGATGGGAACTCTGAGGTTAACACTACCTTATATTCTGTAAGAGGCATCCTAATCCTGGAGCCTCAGTAGCTCTTTACTTTCTGTTTTTATGTTTAGTATACTGTTTTATTTTCCCCTTAATATTTAGCAATAACATGAATGGCAATTTGCTCATTTGAAAAAGCCAGGTGATATCATTACCATAAAGATACGTACTATCTTTTTTTTTTTTTTGTCTTTTTGCCTTTTCTAGGGCCGCACCCGCAGCATGTGGAGGTTTCCAGGCTAGGGGTCTAATCGGAGCTGTAGCTGCCGGCCTGCGCCACAGCCACAGCAATGCAGGGATCCGAACCGCGTCTGCGACCTGCACCCCAGCTCATGGCAACGCCGGATCCTTAACCCACTGAGCAAGGCCAGGGATCGAACCCGCAACCTCATGGTTCCTAGTCTGATTCATTAACCACTGAGCCACGAGAGGAACTCCAAGATGTGTACTGTTAAAGACATTCTATAGAAAACAAAAAGCAGGCAGTGATAACGTCTGGATGGCAGGTGATCCTGCTTTCTTTTCCCCAACACATTTCTGTATTGTTTAATTTTTTTTTTTTTTACAATAAGCAGGTATTATTTATATAACCATGAAAAAAAAATCTAATACAGCTATTTTCATCGTGGAAGAATAAAAGAGAATCAGTGTGATTAGTGGAGCTTCTGTGGTTTGTTCTGTTAGTACATTTTATGACTCAGGCCCTCAAAAACAGGCTGTAACTCATCAAATGGGGACAATGATGATGTCTTCTTCAATTGGTCACCTGGCTAAATCCACATCGGAACCTGCGATGATTGGCCCCGGCAGCATTCGTGCCCGTCTGTTCAGGCTTCAGACATTTCCTCCTTGTGCTGTGAGTTAACAGCTCATCCGCACCATCCCAAGTCCATTACTGTCGAGCGGTGAGATGCTACGTAACAGGGATGAACTAGAGATTTAGGGCCAAACCTTACTAGGCGCCTAGTGGAAAGCAAAGAAGTGGCCGAGAAGGAAAAAGCACCACCAATAAGGAAAATTCTGGGTCTCAGAGAAATGCTTGGCCCCTCATCCACAGCCCCTTTCAAGGAAGAAGTGTGAAGTTCTTCCCAAGGCGGAGCTAGGGAGGGCAAGGAGGTGGGGGGTGGGGAGGCAGGGTGGGACCCAGGCCTGCCTGACGCTGCCTCCCTGCGGAATCACCGCGGATGAATAATTAACCCTCCAGCCAGCTGAGGAGCCGCTCTCCAGCCAGCAGAGATCTCATGAAAATTTAAAGACCAGAGCTGAGGCCGGTACTGCATGTTGTCTTAGCCATGGCTTCGACGTCTTGGAAATCCCAGAGTCTCAGGGTCCCCTGGGGAGGCCCCTGTGACGTCTGCATGGGTTTCCTGCACCCCTGAGCCTTTGGGGCACCCTCCCCTGGGGACCCTGCCCGGGGAAAGGAGGCCAGAGCCCAAAGGCAAGGGTGCCTGGGTCCCTCTGCTAGTACCTGTGTGTGGATTCCAGGTGTCCAAAGCAGCCATCACACCGGGGTTACCAAGGCAACGCCCAGCCCACCGGGGCCAGGGCAGAGAGGGAGTGCTGACAGATGAGGATTTCCTGAGCTGCCTTTCCAGAGGATCGGGGCTAAAAATACCCCCACAGTTGGCACTTGCGTGATGTTGGGAGTCTCTGCCTCGGGTGTCTCGATCCCCTATCGTGTTCTGATCCTCTGGGTCGGGGGGTGGCCCGGCCTGGGATGAAGAGAGCAGGCACTTGAGAAAACTCCTAATGACCTTGACAGCCCTGTGCGGAGGCAGGCTGTATTAGGGCTGGTGCGAGGAGGAGGGGGCCGCTGCTGTCGTGGCAGACACAGGGCCTGCCTTCTTCGCCCGAGAAGTCGTTAGCTTGGTCACCCCTGGGCAGCATCCCTGGAAAAAACAAAACAAAACAAAACAAAACACTGGTAGCTCTAGAGGGCACTGGAAAGGTACAAGGGCTCTGAGGCCGCAGCTCCCTGGAAGGCCGCTCAGGGTGGAAGAGGCCCTCCTAGGTCACTGCCGGGCCTGGGTCACTGCCGGGTCTGGGCCGCAGCCAGCCCAGGGTTGGCTGGCCTTGAGGTTTCCCACTCTTTTGTTTGTTGTAGCAGGGATGCACACGGCAACAGAGACGCAAACTCAAGGGCGTGCTCCTGAAGGCAGCACTGGTCTGGGTCTACGTGCGGTGAAAGAGGGGGATTACCTAGGTCTGTACCGCGAAAGGACCTCTGCTCCCTGAAGGAGGTGATGTGGAGACTCGAGACTGTGACCAAAGGGCCACACACCTGGTGATGGGCCACTCCCCCTCAGGGCTCAGTGGGCATCTTTTTGGCCATCAGATGGTCCACCCAGCTCACGCAAGGTCACCCAGACAGCCTGTAGATTGGTGCTCCCCAAACCTGCATGCCAAAGAACCCCCAGGGTGCTTGTTAAAATGCAGGTGCTGGAGTTTCCTGGTGGCTCAGTGGGTTAAGGATCTGTTATCTTCACTGTTGTGGCTCAGGTCAGTGCTGTGGTATGGGTTCGATCCCTGGCCATGGAACTTCCACATGTGGATGTGGCCAAAATAAAATAAAATGCAGATTCTGACTTCTCTGGGCTTTGAGGGGCCTGAGACTCTGCATTTCTGACAAGCTCCTGGAAGGCTCAAGGACAGTGATTTGCAAACATGGGGTAAATAAGAATATGCGGAGACATTTGAAAACTCCAGATTTTGGAGTTCCCTTTGTGGTGCAGCAGAAACGAATCTGACTAGGAACCATGAGGTTGCGGGTTTGATCCCTGGCCTCCCCATGGGACTAAGGATCTGGCGTTGCCATGAACTATGTTGTAGGTCGCAGATGAGGCTTGGATCTGGCATTGCTGTGGCTGTGGTGTAGCCTGGCAGCTGTAGCTCCGATCAGACCCCTAGCCTGGGAACCTCCATATGCCGTGGGTGTGGTCCTCAAAAAAAAAAAAGACACAAAATAAAAAAACAAAATACAACAAAAACTCCAGATTCCTGGTCTCCACCTGCAGTCCCCTGAATCCAAGTCATCATAGGGCCAAACGTCACAAAAGCTAAAGTGTGATTAGCCTTCAGTGGGTGGCTGGACCTGGGAGAAGTGCCCTCCACCAGTGTGGCTCCAACATGACTCTGTTTTTAGTTAGGATTTGCCCTGCACAGAGCCGGCCTCCCATAGTTCACTCTTCAACAAATATTTACTGGCTCTTCTGTGTTTCCTTAAGAGTCCATTCTTCCTCATCTGGCTGGACAAACAGACGACAGGCGACAGACTCTGCTTCATGCCTCTGAGGCTGCGAAGCTGAATTAGAGAAATCTCCAGTGGCTCGGGGTTCAGTGGCTTGGTTTCCTTACATGGTTACAGGGCGACTAATGTGTTCTTAATGAGCTGCCATTTACTCATGCAAATAGGCTCCAGACACCAGGGGGATTAGGGCTTAGCAACTAGAGGTGCCTCTGCACAGAACATTTTAATGCATGAGCTGCTGTCCTTTCGGAGCTAACCCTGTTTTTCATCTTTAGTAGCTGCTGTGCTGCCAGTGGTGGTGTGTGCCTACGTGAGTGTGTATGTGTGTCTGGGGGTCTCGCCAAGCCACCTTGGCGTAAAAGCGTCTACACCAGCCAGAGGTCCTGTGGGAGTCACAGGGTCCTCCCTGCCCACGTCTGTCTTGTGCCTGGCCTCCCGGAGCCCTGGGAAGACCAGTCAGGGTTGGAGGCTGGGGCCGTGGAACTACATGCTGTCATGGGCTTGCTAGATCCAAGCAGTGCTGTGAATTTCATTTCTGGTCTTCTTGAAAAACTTGCAGCAAAAGTTTCCTTGCATCTTGTCAAAGGAAAAAAAAAAAGACTGTCTTCATTTCTCTGCGGCTCTTCCTAGAAGCTTCTCCCATCACCCAAAGGGAGATGCCGCTTAGACTGTGAGGGTGTGAGGTCTCTGAGCCGTTCTGGCACTGGCACCCATCTTTTTTTGGCACGGAGGAGCACCTTGCTGGGGCTGCTGGCGTTCAGCACCATACTGGGCCCTGTCCAAACAGAACGGAAAGGCCTCTCTTCTTGTTTTCCAGAGCTTTCGGAGCATGTTTGGGAAAGCAGGAATCTGTCCAAACAGGCATGGTGTTCTTGGGAGAGTCAGAGACATGCTTCTGATGTGCTTCTAGGCCTGTCTGCCGTGGCGTCTCATTAGCGCTGTTTTGCTGTCACTCTCCTCCTGTAGTCACTGGCTGTAGCTGCCAGGTGTCTCCGTAGCTCACAGCGGAGAACAGCGCTCCTTATCCAGCTGGCTCTCCCCCTAACCCGGGGGGACACGCTGGCTGCTAGAGCGTGACTGTGCTGCCGGGAGAGGTCCCTCATATCACTTCTTACGGATGCCCCACGAAATACCCTTCCTGTCCCCAGCATCCTGTATCTCCCAGGCCCGACCTATCCCTTTCTCCCTCTGTGCCTGGGGACCAATTTGCTGTGAACCCGGGGAACTTTTTGCTGGGAATCCAGCCTGGCAGGAAGCACTGGACACCACGGCAGCTGGGAAGATGACATTTTTTTGTTTGCGCTCGTTTCCACCAGCCCCGGAGTCAGTCCCGTTATGAGGGGTGTGTGTCAAGACTGGGGTGAGCCGATGCCTGCCTCTAGGGGGAAGAAAAGGTCAAGGCATGGCAGACGGCATGCTGTCATGGGCTTGCTGGATCCAAGCAGTGCTGTGAATTTCATTTCTGGTCTTCATGAAAAACTTGCAGCAAAAGTTTCCTTGCATCTTGTCGAAGAAAAAAAAGATGCTTTCATATCCTTAAAGAGTTAAAGGATTAGATTTGAGGGATGAGGGAAGGGGGGTGTCGTGGTTGACCTGAGGTTTCTGATTTATAAAACTGGGTGGTGGCTTCTGTCTGTCACAGTGAAGAACAATGGGTGGGAACCAGACTCTGGGGCAGAGTATTGAGAGTTCACTTTGGGATATGACTGCACTTATTTCCTGTAACTCATGGGAAGGACCTCGTTTCCAAAAAACCTCAGGCTCTTTAGAGAAGCACCTGTGATTAGATGCAGAGACGCGCCTCTCTTCCCCGCCATGTGGCGTTCACTTGGACCGTTGTAGGAAATAATCACTGAAAACATGCTTATTGGGGGACTAATTGATCTGGCAGGGTAGCAGTTAGTGCTACGTGGGTAAAAAAAAAAAAATGATGCTTTCATATCCTTAAAGAGTTAAATGTCCTTTTCACAGTGAGCCACTCCCTCAGTCCTTATTACAACCACATATTGGCAGGAAGCAGTGGAGCTGGGTGCTGGGCTTCAGGCCCCCATTTGCCCTGTGACCTTGGGAACTTTTTTGAGCCTCTGGTTACCATGGCTAGGATCAGAGATGATGGCATGGCCGAAAGGGCTTTAGAAAGTGGACATGGAGTGTTTCATCGTTGTCACTGTGGCTGCAGCTTTCTCAAGGCGCCATCTGCTGCCCCTCGCAGATAGGAGGAGGAGAAGTTTGTGTCAATGACCACGACATCGCTTGGTGGGTTTGGCTGTCAGCGTCGCCCCCATCTGTGGTCCCACAGCCAGATTTTTCTTCCACGTGACGCTGTCCTTACGCAAGAATTTTGCAAATTCAGTTCCTTGAGACATTGTGCCAAATCCTTCATCAAAACTGAAATCTTCCACATCTGCTCCGTTCCTCTTAGTCACTAATTTTGGTGATTTGATTACAGAGAAAACCCTCTCTGTTGGAGCTTTTCTGCTCTGGCCCAGCAACCTGGTTATGCCTGAGGTGCTGTGCCTCCCCTCCTTCTCGAACAGGTTCTTTTTACTTATGCTTTGTTCTTGGGTTTGGAAAATACAGCCTGGACATGAGCTGCAGTGGGCAAACTGCCTCCAGTTCTTTTTATAGCAGGGCAGGGAATAAATAAATAAATATGCTCACGTGTACATAAATACTCTGGGCCGCTGCTGCTGGAAAGGATCAAGGATCAATACCTGCGTGTGTTTTCTTCAAAAAAAAAGGGGACGGGCAGAGTGATACAGATGACTTCATTTACTGGCACCCGGAGCCCAGCCGGCTGTTTGAGCTGTGAAACCGTGGGCAGGTTCTTGGTTTCTTCAGGCCTCCGTTTTCTTCGCTTGTAACATGAAGGCATTTAGGTTGGCCTTTCCAGCTCAGAAGGTCATTCATTCATTCCACAAATATCTGTTCAAGGTGCCGGGGATGTAGCCTTAAATAAATCAGACACAAACTCCTGGTTTTGAGAAACCTAAGCCCTAGCTCTGCAATGGGATTGTCTATTCATTTAGGAAATTGCGGTTGGGACCCTGCTGTGTGCCAGGCGCTGTGCTGGGCACTGGGGAGACGTTGGTGGCCCATGTAGAAGTGGGCGCTGCTGTGATGTAGCCTGCGGTCTGAGAGGGAGGAAGTGATCCCAGTAAAGGGTCCTTGTTGCGTTGTGATTGAAGAGCAGGATGCTAGGATGCGGGGTGGGGGTGGGGGCGCGGCCTGGGGGACCTGCCCCTGTCTGAGGGTCCGGGGAAGGTCTCTTGAGAGGAGACGGCTGATCTGAGAAGAAGGAGGAGGAAGAGGGGAGGGAGAGGTGTTCTGGGCCAAGGAAGAGCCTTTGAGAAGCTGTGAGGAACTGGGAAAGGTTTTAAGTGGCCGGAGCTGGGAGGGAGATGGGAGTCAGCTGGGAGGAGGCAGAAATCTAGCCAGCGGGCAGCTCACCAGGGCCATAGGCTTCTGAGTGTGCCTGGGGACAGGGAGACCCAAGGCCGTGGGGACCCCTCAGAGAGTGAGGCACCCCCACTGACAGACCCTAGCCTGGGGGTGGCACTATGAAGTTCAGGGTCTTCAGCCCAGTTCCCCCTAGTTTACGCTCAGGCCCACCAGCGTTCTGGGCCATTGGAGCTACCCTTTATATTTGGCCTCCTCTAGAGACTACTCACCCGTAATCACCCCACCCCCCCCATTTTTTTGGCTGCCTCCATGACATATGTGAGTTCTCTGGCCAGGGACTGAATCCCAGCCTCAGCTGCAACCTGCGCTGTAACTGTGGCAACGCTGGCTCCTTAACCTGCTGCTCTGGGCTGGAGCTCAAACCTGTGCCTCAGCAGAGACCTGAGCTACTGCCATGGGATTCTTAACAATGCATCACAACCGAAACTCCCCTAGTTTCTTTCTTTCTTTCTCCCTTCCTTCCTTCCTTCCTTCCTTCCTTCCTTCCTTTGTCCTTTTTTGGTCTTTTTAGGGCTGCATCCAGCATATCGAGGTTCCCAGGGTAGGGGTTGAATTGGAGCTACAGCCACCGGCCTACGCCACAGCCACAGCAACGCCAGATCCGAGCCACGTCTGCCACCTACACAACAGCTCGCGGCAACACCGGATCCTTAGCCCACTGAGTGAGGCCAGGGATCAAACCTGCAACCTCATGGTTCCTAGTCGGATTCGTTTCCGCTGCGCCATGGCAGGAACTCCTGATTTCTTTCTTTTATCAATTTCTTTTCCTGAAGGGATGTTTATGTGGTTTGAGGCATTCAAAGCCTTGGAGGGTGTGAAGGGGGCCTTTTGTAACTGTACGGTTCTCCTTTCCCAGTAAGTTGGGTCTTTCCCCGCATATTTTCTTTGGAGGCCTCGCTGGGGTTTGGCTGGGCTCAGAACTTTGGGGAGAAGGCCGTGTGGGACCTGAGGGATTGACTGTGAGCTGTGCAGTGCCCACGCCAAGGAGGACCCGCAGACCCAAGAAACAATGCCGAATTCTAGCCATTCAGCACTGACGCAATCTTGGAACAAAAATTTCATTTAAAAATAAGACAGGGTTTTCCACATGAATTACGTCCCCTGAGGTGCGGCACCCAGTGGCACACCTGCCTTCTGAGCTTCAGTCGCCTTGGCCACCTTGGAGCTCCTCAAACACACCGTGTGCCCTCCCCCTCGGGACCTTTGCCTGTGCTGTGCCTTCCCTTTCAGGTGCTTTTCCTTCACCTCACGTCCCTTTGCCCTTGTCCCCCTCACTCCTCCTTCTCAGCTCAGTGTAAATGTCACTTCTTCAGAGAAATCTTCCT
>PVHT020000175.1:14990954-15012992 GCA_004024745.2 Catagonus wagneri
CCTGCCTTCTGAGCTTCAGTCGCCTTGGCCACCTTGGAGCTCCTCAAACACACCGTGTGCCCTCCCCCTCGGGACCTTTGCCTGTGCTGTGCCTTCCCTTTCAGGTGCTTTTCCTTCACCTCACGTCCCTTTGCCCTTGTCCCCCTCACTCCTCCTTCTCAGCTCAGTGTAAATGTCACTTCTTCAGAGAAATCTTCCTTGACCCACCCCGGCGTGATTATATCCTGATATGGCTCTCTGTTCCCATCCTTCTTAGCACACCCTTCAGCTGTGGTTGCGAAGGGGTTGGCTGCTTCCCCACTAGACGCTGAGTTCTCTGAGGGCAGGAACCCTGTCTGTTGGGTCGTTGTATCTTCGGCCCGGAGCACCAGGCCTGGCGCCCAGTGGGCGCCCCATGAACGTCTGTTGGATGAGCAAATGATGATAATCGCCATCTCCTATCCTTCCTGGATGTGCTGCTACCACGAGGGATCTCGAGAAAGCAGAAGTCACATTCTCCTTCGATGACTGTCTGGCTTGTGCTTTTGTGAAACCTGGGCTGAGACAAGCCTGTCAGGACATGTGTTTTGGTCCGTGTTTGACAAGAACTCCGGCCAGAAGGGAAATGAATGGGATATTTAGGGGTGACGAGCTCAAGGCCCTGGGCAAAATCAGACTTTGGGGCAGAAGCTGAGAGTTCGATGTGGCTGAGACAGTGCTCATCAAATATCCAGTGTTCCCTGCACCCATCGCTTCCCTTACACTGAGGAGTTGTGCCCGGTTCTTTCTGATGGACCATGTGGGAGTGATGGGAGCCATTTCTATGGAGAGGCAGTTAAGATGCCTGTGCCTTTTTCATCTCTCTCAACCGTTTTCTTGAAGGCCATGTGTCCATAGCACACAGTTCTAATATGGAGAAGGGGCTCCTCGTGTGTGGCCAACATTTTGTGAATGAGAAATCTTTGTTCTATCAGACCTTTAAGACTGGAATTAATCTTATTTCGATTTCAGGATTTCTTTGTTACTGCAGCCTATCATAGACTGATCCTGACTGATCCTCTCACCACATTTAAAGCTTCTTCAGGATTCGGTTTTCTCAAAAGCAAAATATTTATTTCCTTTTAAATTTGTACCTGTTAACCAGATGGCATCCGGCTTTCCGGAATTTGTATTAAGAATTCTAGGCATCCCACCAGTGATTTTCAGGCACCACAGATCCTGTCAACATTTGGTTGCGTCGGTCTCCCGATAGACTCTCCTTTCCCTCCTCCAGGAACAATATTTCACATGAAGTAAAAGTCTTCAAACCTTTAGTGGCATTTTTGACAGCTTACGGAAGAGAGGTTCTGCCTGGCAGGTCTCCGGTGTGTCTCGCACACCCTTCTATGTGACCTCTCCCAGTTGAGCCGGGCAGAAATCACGTCCCTCTCAGCCCTTCGTCTCCTCCAATTATTCAGAAGACTCAGTATTGAAAGGCTCAGACCTCGATCAGACAAAAAAATAAATCAATCAATCTCCCAGTCATTTATAGAGCGAGAGAGGCTCTTCTCTGTGGTAGCTGCTGAAGAGGAAGGGGCTTCTGCTGGTGGCAAATGACAGATCCTGTCATTGCTGAAGGGGGATCTCTTTCTTGCTTTCCTCAGGGACTGACTAGCTGGCTGACCTCGGGCAAGCCACTCCCGTTTGCTCCTGTGTGAAATGAAGGGTGTCAGTGGAGGCAGGCTGATGGGGCCCTTGGTTGGTTTTCGGGGATCATAGGACTGGGTAGTGGGGGCATAGGTTATGGACTCTCCGTGCTTTTATTTATTTCATTTGTGTGGTAGGATAATCCCTTGATTACTACTCACTCCTCTCTTAATTCATGCTTTGTTCTGGCTGTCCTGATTCCAAAGAAAGAGGTGAGGTTTTTTTTTTTTTCCCTTCCATCATCTGCAGTTCTGGTCTCCAGGCCCTAGGAATTCGTTAACAGCATCTGACATTCAAGCCAAAAAAGTCATGCACAGGGAGGATCGCTCTCTCCCAACCTAAGTTTTGTTTGGAGGTGGGTTGTGCAGGAGGAGAGGAGAGGAGGCTGGGCTCAGAGTGGTCCTTCCCGGGAGAGAAGGGGAGGCAGGGGCCAGTAGGGGGTGGAGGCCTAAGTCTTGCCAGGCAGAGGTAGTGGTACTGGTGGTGGGTTGGCTGCTGTGTGCTTTTGGAGGCCAATGCTTTGGCCTTGAGAATAGCCGTGGCCGGGTCTCCATGGTCAAGTATGTCTTGATGAATGAACAGTCCAGGAGGGAGCTGTGGATGGTATCTTCTCTGTGCAAGGAGCAGTGGTAGATGCAGAGATGAAGGGCAGTGCCCCAAGGGTTGGGATCGGGGAGGGGACTGGTCAGTGACTGGCTGGCATTGATCCCAGACTCCTCGGCTACCATGATGAGTAGAAACATGGTGCCAAATTGAAAGGACGGACTTCAGAAGAACAAGGAAGGTGTGTAATATGGAGGGAATCCTCCGCTCTGCTTGTTTGGCCTTCTTGTTTGGTTCGTTTAGAGAAAAGGTGATGAAACGTTTGCAACCCACTGTACTTGCTGAATGATCTCTGAGGTTCTTTCTGGAGCAGAGACTGTATTTTTCTTTTCAGAATTTTATTTGTTTTTCTTCCTTTTTTTTTTAGGGCCACACCCACGGCATATGGAAGTTCTCAGGCTAGGGATTGAATTGGAGCTACAGCTGCTGGCCTACACCACAGCCACAGCAGTGCGGAATCCGAGCCGTGTCTGCAGCCTGCACCACAGCTCTCCTCAATGCTGGATTTCCGACCCACTGAGTGAGGCCAGGGATCAAACCCACATCCTCATGGATGCCAGCCGGATTTGTTTCTGCTGTGCCACAACGGGAACTCCCAAAAACTTTAATTGAAATATAGTAGATTTACAATGTTGTGTTAATTTCTAGTGGATCATTTATATATTTTTGTACATTTTCTTGTTCATGTTCTTTTCCATTACGGTTTATTATAGGTTATTGAATATAGTTCCCTGTGCTGTACAGTAGGACCTTGTTGTTTATTTTATATGTAGCAGTTTGTACCTGCTAATCCCAAACTGCTAATTTATCCCTCCGCCACCCCCTTTCCCCTTTGGTAACTTTAAGTTTATTTTCTATGTCTGTGAATCTGCTTTTGTTACAGAAATAAGTTAATTTGTTTATGTTTTTCTTTTTAGGGCTGCATCTGTGGCATATGGAGGATCCCAGGCTAGGGGTCGAATCAGAGCTGTAGCTGCCAGCCTGCACCACAGCCACAGCAACTCGGGATCCGAGCCACGTCTGCGACCTACATCACAGCTCATAGCAACTCCAGATCCTTAGCCCACTGAGCGAGACCAGAGATCGAACCTGCATCCTCATGGGTACTAGTTGGGTTCTTATCCTGCTGAGCCACCGCAGAAGCTCTGACACTGTGGTTTCAATGCTGACTTAAGGGGGCTGAGTGTCTCCTGCCGGGAAACCCTGTCACCTCCTGCCCAGCTCTGCTCTGTGCCAGGGCGGGCACCCCTGCGGCGACTGTAGAGCGCCAGCCATGGCTGGGAAGTCGAAAAGGATCCTCCTACATATTTGAGCTCCAGTTCACAGAGGACACACGTGACTGGGAGCAGCAGAGCCGGACGTGTGGTGGGGGAGCCTATCCTGGCTCACTCGAACCAGCACTGACCCACTGATGACTGGAAATGCTCAGGGAACACAGAGGCTCCACCCGCTCTCCGGCTTTGCTGCCGCTACTCAAAAGCGTAGCTCCGGCAAATGAAATGAACCACTGGCCCCCCCGGGGGTCTCAGGTAGGGTTCATGTGAGGTCCTACCCACAACTTAAACGCACGCATGAGCTGGGGTGTTGATGTGCCTCGTCCATCAGTGACCGCCCTCTGTGTTTCACTGGCCAGTGGGGCTTTTGGCCTCTGCTTCCCTTAAACCGTCTGGGTTCCGATTCAGCGTTCACTTGCATTCCCCTTACACCACTGGGGAGGTCTTTGCAGAACACCAGCCATGCCAGCCCCCTGCTGGAAACCCTCCAGTGAGCTGAAAGAAAACCAGCACATATGTTGCTTCTCATCCCAAGTGAGCCGCCCCGCCAGCTTTTCCTGCCTCCCTTTTCCCTCCTTCTTTCCACGCTAGTCACGTGGCCCCTCTTCCGATTCCCAGTCTTCTTGGTGAAGACTTCCTGCCTCAGGACCTTTGCACGCGCAGGCCCTCTGCCTGCTCTTTGTCCTGTTTCTTATCCTTTGGATCTCTGCTTAAATATTACCTCCTTCGGAGGACCTCTCTGACCACCCATCACAGAAAAGTCCCTGCTCTTCTAGGCTCTACCACAGCACTGCATTCATTTCCTGGACAGAATTTTTCCATCTGGAATAACTAATTATTGCTTGCTGCAGTTAGGATCTGTCCTCCCCAGAAGCGAGCTCTTCAAGGGCGGGACCCCTACCCTGTCTGTCTTATTCCCATTGTGTTATCCCTAGTCCCGCCTCAATTTGTCACACAGCAGAGGTCCAATATGTATTTGTCAGCTGGAGAACAGAAGTATGTAATTCGTTGATCTTGGGGTAAAAGCGAGCACAGGACCTGTCCCTCCGAATTTGGCCATAAGAGGCTCCGCTGAGTCTGAGGTGAGGTCACCTGCACATGGGTGCCCGTCTCTGGACGAGGGCAGCAGTGGGCCTGGCTGGTAGGGCAGCGGGCTCCTTCTCTCTCTCTCATGGCTCTGGCCCCCCCTAGGCTGTCATAGCCATCCCTTCTACCCTCTCCCTGGCCTCGTCCAGCAGATCTGAGAAGGCCAGCAGGGAGCTGGAGAGCACCAAATGCTGCAGGAATGGCTGGAAAAAATGCAGTGTGGGATACACCTTTCTGGCCCTCACAGTCCCGTCTTTTCCTGAAGCCTCCAGTGGGAGCATCGCCACTTAGTGAGGCCGACGGAGCGGATTTGGTGATTGGTCAGCTCCAGGGCGGTGGGGATCAGCCAGGAAGTTGAGTCCAGGTGAGATTTTAAAAGATGCTATTGTCTGAGGTGACAGAGAACAGCTCGTATCAGGGCCCAGGGTCTCACTTGGGAGTCAGTGGATAAAAGAATGATTTAGTAGCTAGAGAAAGGGAAACCAGCCAGGAGGCTTCCTCCAGCTGCTCAGCTATAATACCGTCCAAGAGCTGACCTTTAATGTGGGCGTGTGAGGCCAGCCTGGTGGGATGGACCAGGAGAATTCAAGCCAAGAGATACTGATGGCACTTCTAAATCAGTCCGGGGTGGAAGAGCGGGGGTGGGGGGGAGGGAAGGCCGGCCAGAGAGCTGGGAGAGAAAAGACAGAGGTCAGGTGTTTGCAGTGGGACCAGTGAGCGCAGGGGGCCCTTGTTGGGGGTTTGAAACAGTGGGAGCCACCCTAGGCCTGAAAGCCATACCAGCAGAAGGACCAGCGGTGTAGGGGGCGGGGGATCCAAAATGTTACCGCCACCCCAGAGCAAGCTGGGCGGTGATGTCTGGAGATGCTGTGGTGGGTGGGTGTCACCGACCCTCGGAGGATATTTTGTGGCGCTTGGCAAAGCCTGCTGCCTGTAAACAGCCTCATTGCGGCCCGTGAGGAACATGGCATCTCCACTTGGCAGATATGGAAACAGGGCCTGCGGAGGCGGAATGGTTGCCCGAGGCCCCTGGCTGGTGAGTGGCAGACCCAGGATTGGAGGCTGGGTTTTCCAAGGCTGAGGTCAAGCCTTGGTCCTTTCTGCTAAGCCACAGAGGTGTTCTGTGAGCTTTGGAGCCCCCGTTGGAGGCTGTGGCCACTCTCCTCTGCTGGATCTTCCTCCTCCTCAGCTCCAATCAAATCCAGTACTGAGAGCCTCCACCGGGCCCAGGCCTGCTCACGTTTTGCTGCTCTGCTCCCTCAGTGTGTGCGGCGACCCTCCACACGCTGGACTCAGCCCCCCGGAGATCCAGGCTGTGGAATGTGGGGCAGAGTGAGAGCGTAGACTCTGGGGTCAAGCTTTCTCTCTCAGGCTGTGCCGTCAGCAGATGGAGAGCCTGTGTGCTTGTGAGAACTGGCCGAGTCCACTCTAACCTCCTTCAGGTTCAGGATGGACGCCTGGCCTGGCTTGGATGGGGTTTCTCTTTTCCCAGAAAAGCTGTGGTGGATTTTGTTAATGGTTCCTATTCTTCTCTGTCTCTTTATCCATGCCCTTTTACCAGGTAACTTTGTGGATTTTATTTCCTTACTTCTTGAATCTGGCATTGGTCATGTGACTTGCTTTGGCCAATAGAATAAAGCATAGTTTCCAGCCCGGACCTGGCACGTTTGGGCGTGCGCTCTTGCTCTCTCCCTGGAAAGGATATGCCTGGGCTTGCCGACTGGTTGAAGAGAGGAGGAGGATGAGAGACCTGTGCTCCACCTAAGATTTCCAGCCGAGAGAGAGAATCCCCAGTAAATCTGCAGAGGCCAGGCCCCACCAGCCACTCTGTACTGCTGTGTGAGCCATAATTGTTTAATTTTGTGGGCCACTGCAGTTTTGTGGCTGGTAAGCCGCAGTCTGTTGGTGGTAGCTTACAGATTCAGAGGCACTCGAAGAGCTTGTAAATTACCAGAACTCTGAAAAACTAACTCAATGTATTATGTAGAAAAAGAAAGTTGACTGAGCAAACCTTAGCTCAGGAAGGGACTTAGGGGTGCTGAGTCCCATCCCTTTATCCTGCAGATGAAGAATCTGAGTCCCAGAGAGGTGAAGTGACTTGTTCCAGGTCACACAGCTGTCTTGAGAATTGGTGTCCTGTTTCCCAGGCCCGGGCTCTTTTACGCCCCTGCCTACAAACCTGCCTGCCTCCGTGTACAGTTCACATAGGCTCACTGAGCTGGTGGAGGTCTGAGCGTATGGGCGGAGGTCAAGGGTGGGTGTGTTCCATGACCATGCTCTTAACCTCTGAACCTTGCAGCTTCTTGGCCCCAGGGTCTGAGATTGAGTAAACAGCCTTAAAGCAGGAGGCCAATTCCAGAGTGACCGTTCCACCTTCCAGTTGGGGTACCCTGGCTCCAGATGGCAGCCAGTTGCTGCTTTCAGCGGCTAAGCCCCAGAGGTCACTTTTGTGCTCTGTACTTAATGCCTAATTGGTCTTGTTCAGGAAACCGATATGGCCGCTCACAACTGAATTACACCACAGACACTGGCAGTGCCCTGCCCTTGGAGGCTGAGAACTGCTCCTTGTGTCCCAGGCATGGAATGGAACAGTTTGCTGTGTCTTCCCGTGCTGCTGCTTTAGCACTTGCACACCTGTTCTCCCAGAGGTGGGCCAGGGGGCCAACCCCTGCCAGGAAGCCAGGTGTGAGTTTTCACGTGTGTGTACGTGTGTGTGTGTGTGTGTGTTTGTGTGTGTGTGTGAGCGGGGACTGAGACTGGGGTGGGCCGGTCCCATGATATATACCATCAGGGATCTATGAAGCTCTTCTTCCTGGATAGAGCATGATGGGTTTAATGATCATTATGCTTTTCCGTAATTCTTCTCTTCCAGGGTCTCCTATTGGCCTTGTCTCCTTTTCGTTCCTTTCCTACAGATGTACATTAATTTAGTCTGTGCTGGGAGAATCAAGATTCCAGCCCAGTCGTGGCAGGTGTGAGGGTCCAGGCAGCCAGAGTGGAAATGAATAGCC
The DNA here is from genome assembly GCA_004024745.2 of Catagonus wagneri. Classification (NCBI taxonomy): domain Eukaryota; kingdom Metazoa; phylum Chordata; class Mammalia; order Artiodactyla; family Tayassuidae; genus Catagonus; species Catagonus wagneri. Next base: position 14,998,594 of record PVHT020000175.1, read on the forward strand.
CTACTGAGCCCTCTGCTTGGTCCCCACCTTCATCCAGGCTTCAGAGGAGGATCTGGGAATCCTGGGTCTGTGGATGAGTCGGGACTCAGAGCTGCACTCAGGGTGCTAAAAGGAGACGTGGGGGCTGCCTTCTAGTTCCCAAGGTACTTTGCACTGTGATTTCCGGTCTGGCTACACATTAGTATCATCCAGGAGTTTAAAAAGCCATCTGTATGCCTAGACTTCATCTCTGACAATAGAATCAGAATTTTTGGAGTGGTGAGGAGCTGAGCAAGGTACTGTTATACAATTCGCTAGGTAACTCTTAGGTGCAGCCAGAGTTGGAATTCCTGCTTCCAGAGCTGAATCTGTAAGAGCCCCTGTGAGAACTTCCACCAAACACTCTTTGGTGATAATGAGGCAGTTCTCTGGGTTAAGACACTGTCTGTGGTAGGCTGAATCATGGTTCCCAGGTTCTGCTCACTGGAACCCATAAATATTCTCATTCAGAAAAAAAGCATCTTGGCAGATATGATTGAACTCAGAATCTTAAAATAGGATTATCTTGAACTATTCAAGTAGGCTCTGAATGCAGTCGCAAATATCCTTTAATGAGGGGGCAGAGGAGGATGACCCAGATATGGAGAGGAAGGCAATGGGGAGACGTTAGCAGAGAGAGATTTGAAAATGTTGGCCTTGAAGACTGGAGTGATGGGGACACAAGCCAAGGGGTGTTGGCAGCCCCCGGAAACCAGAAGAGGCAAAGAACAGATTCTCTCTAGAGCCTCTACAGGGATGGCAGCCCTGCCAAGACCTTGATTTTGCCCCCATGAAACTGACTTCTGATTTCTGGCCTCTAGAATCGTGAGAGAATAAATGTGTGTTGTTTTAAGCACTGGAGTTTATGGTACTATGTTACAGCAACCACAGAAAACTAACATACTGCCCACTGGGGAGGTCCTTTGAGCTGTCAAGTCTTGTTACTCTTTATGGGCAACATTCCTGAGCCCAACACATAACCCACATGAATCCAATCTATCAACCAGTCGCCAACTAGTATTAACCAGAGGACCAGCCCCATGCCTGATACAATGGCAATTACCAAGCAGGATGGGTGGCAGCCTGGGGCACAGTTGGGACAGAGACTGAGCCAGCAGACTGGGTTGGCATCACTTGTGGTTTTCTACCCACTGGTCACATGACAGTCAGAGAACTTTATGTAGACCTGGAAGAGCTGGTATAGGCAGAGAGAAGGGCCTGGAGGAGAGATGACATCCCTGGAAAGGATGAGATAGTTTGAAGATAGAAATATGCCAAAGTTTTTGTGGAAATAAATGCATGGACAAGCTTGGCTGGAGCTGAGGTTAGAAGTAGGGAGGTTGTTCTTAAACTTCAGCATGCCGACTTGTTGAGGGGTGGTATCTAGGAATCTGCATTTAATACAAGATCCCTGGGTTATTCACATTTAGATGATTCACTGATGCCATTTTGATAAATGCTGAGTTTGGGGTCACTGAGATAGAAAATTGCAAAGTTGATTATAGTCAGGTTAGATGACTTCAAAATTAGCAAAACTTTAAGTATTATTTGTTTTGCTACTCCATTTCTTTTATACCCAGCCATATCTTCAGTTCTTATTTTTATTATATATACATACATACCTACTTCTTCCTATCTCAAATTTAGAGGCAACATCTTTCAACTCCATTAGATGTTTATTCTTGTTTTCAGCCTCCGTGTCTCTAAATAATGTGTGTACTTCTATTTCTTGATCTTTCAGTTTGAGACCTTAGCTACTGACTTTCCACTTAAGTTAATGTTTAATTTTTTCATCCTTGTCTCTGTCAATTTCAGCAGACCCAGTTCTCTCCCTCCACCTTCTCTCAGGAGCTATCTTATAAGTTTTGGTTAAGTTAAAAGTCAGTGTTTACTATAATTGAAATAAAATTCACTAAGTTAAAAAAAAAAGTCAGTGTTTAGATTTCTAGGCAGAACTGCTCATGGCCAAGCCATATAGTGTATTATAATCACATTTTCTTTATTATATAACTTAGCTGTCTCTTGGAATAATAAATTCCTTTATTTTAGTTTTCTTTGTGGCAGAGACAGCTAGCTGTGCCCCAGCATCCTTTCTCCCCTTGTTCTGGAGTAAGACAATTTTTATTTTTATTTTAGTCTTTTGTCATTTTAGGGCCGCATTCGCGGCATGTGGAGGTTCCCAGGCTAGGGGTCTAATCGGAGCTGTAGCCACCAGCCTACACCACAGCTCACGGCAACGTGGATCCTTAACCCACTGAACAAGGCCAGGGATTGAACCCGCAACCTCATAGTTCACAGTCGCATTCGTTAACCACTGAGCCACGACGGGAACAATTTTTAGATGTACATAGAGCTACACCTACAGCTCCCAGACTCTCTTGTAGCTGGGTGTAGTCATTGTGACTAAGATGGGCTAATAAGAAGATAGGCTGGGTCATGCCCTTAGAAGAAGGGAATGCACTTTCCTCTTTCTCTTTTTTCCTTCTGGCGGAGGAATGCAGATGTTGTGGCCGAGGGAAGATGGACGAATTTAGACTCTAGGGCAGAAATCACATGTTGAGGAGGGGAGGACAGCACTGTGGAGGACACCTGGATTCCCAGGAGAGAGAAACAGGTTGGCATCTTGTTTGAGCTCCTGTACCACTGAGTCTCTTTGGGGCCCCAGCCTGTGTTAAAAACAACTATAATGCCTAGGGCGGGGTTTGTTTTATATCTGATGTTTACTTCATTTATAGTTCAGTTGAGTGTTCTAAATGGGCAAGTTTTTCCCTCTGAACCTCACATAGCGTTTTCCCTCTGAAGTTTTTCCCTCTGAATTTCCTAAAGGCATTGCTCCATTGCCTTTTCAAGTTGCTGTAGATAAGTTCAATATTCTTTTGATTTTTTTTCTTAGTACATGATTTTCCCTCTGTAAACTTTTAGGATGCTCTTTTTGTTCTCAATGTGTTGTGCTTTAATAATATGCCTTGACTTGGGTCTTTTTTAATACGTTGAGGTAAGTATGCAGTAGGCTCTTTTAATTTAGAAACTTAAGTTCTTTAGCTTTAAGAAAGTTTTTGTTTTCGTTGTTTTGTTTTTGGTTTGGTTTTTTTAAAATAATTTTTTTGTTTCTCACTTTGTGGAAATCTGGAAGTCCGTATTATTCAGATGTTGGGCCTTATGGAATGATATAATTTTTTTCTGGGAGGTTTTCTCAATGTTAATTTCTGACTGTTCTATTGAAATTTTTATTTCCTTGATTGTATTTTAATTTCCCCAAATTCTGTCATTTCTCTGAATCCATCTTTTTTTTCTAGTGTTGTATCCATGTTTCATAAATATAATATCATCTTTTATCTCCCTGAGGATTCAGTTATAGTTTTTTAAAGGATATTTTTTTCTGCTTCTTACGGTGTCTCTTTTATCTCCTACTTCTTTTTTGTTTATTTCACCTCTCCCCTTCCCCCTAGATTGCAAATTCATGAGGATCATGGACTGTATCAACATCCCCAGTCCTAAGATCCGGGGGCCTGGTGCTTTCCAGGTGTGCTATACATTAAACAAAGTAAATGAAGGACTGACTCTGGTCCTTAAGAAGCCCACTGCCTAGTGCAGGGGTGGGGCCATGGGAAGGAAACAGGAGGGACAGGAGAAGACTTAAATCTGGGAAACAGTTATCAGGCTACATGAAAACTTCAGGTTGTAATCAACTTGCTGGCACTGACTGTCACTCTTTTCAGAGGTCTGAGGTGTATGAGGTCGGTGAATCACAGGCTACCCGGAGAAGGTGGTATTTCATCTAGGCCTTGAATGACACGTAATGTCCACACAGCTCAGAACATTTGGGACTGAGAGGGGCCCAAACCTCTTCATTCATTCATTCAACACATAAATGCTCGGGGTTTAGGTGTGGTAGGCCCTGTGCTTCATGCCTGGGATGCAGCAGTGAATGGAAGAGACCAAAGCATTGTTTGTCCTTATGGAGTTTACATTCTTGGGGGGAGAGACAGACAGTAACAAAATAAAGAAATGTTGGAGTTCCCGTCATGGCTCAGTGGTTAATGAATCCGACTAGGAACCATGAGGTTGTGGGTTTGATCCCTTGCCTTGCTCAGTGGATTAAGGATCCGGTATTGCCGTGAGCTGTGGTATAGGTTGCAGACGCGGCTCAGATCCCGTGTTACTGTGGCTGTGACGAAGGCTGGCAGCTACAGCTCCTGTTAGACCCCTAGCCTGGAAACTTCCATATGCCGCAGGTGCAGCCCTAGAAAAGGCAAAAAGACAAAAAAAAAAAAAAAGAAAAAATAAAGAAATGTATTTATGGTGTATTAGTAGGCATAGAGTGTTTTGAGAAGAATAAGGTAAAGAAGGATGATACAGTGAGTGGGTGCAAAGCTGGGCTCCCTGAGAAGTGAGGAGAGAGCCACGCATATCTTTAGGGGAAGAACTTATGGGCAGAAGGAACAGCAAGTGCAAAGGTACTGAGGTGCATGTAGGTCTGGTTTGTGCAGTTGGCTCAGAGAGGACTAGGGCAAGAATCGTAGGAGATTGGGTTCAACCTTTTTCTTTTACTCTGAAATAGAGGGAAGGCATTGGAGGGTATATTAGTGTCCTATTGCTGTGTAACAAGTTACCGGAAACCTAACAGCTTAAAATGACATACATTTATTGCCTCATTTCCAAGGCTCAGGAGTCCGGCATGCTTTCATTAGGTCCTTTGGGCAGGCTCTCCCCAGGCTGAATCAAGGTGTCAGTCATTTGGAATGTGGGACCCTTTTCCAGCTCACTGATGGTTGGCAGAGCTCAATTCTTTGCAGTTGTAGTACTGAGACCCCTAGTTTCTTGCCGGCTGTTAGTCTGGCACTATTCTCAGCTTCCAGAGGCCACTCTTTCCTGCCATGTGGTCCTGTCCACAGTGTGGCTGTTTCAGAGGCCACCTCTGCTGCTTCAGACCTCTCTGATTTCCTCTGTCTCTGACTTCTGGACTCTCCTTTAAAAGGGCTCCCCTGATTAAACCAGGCCCACCCACACCAGGGACAGGAATCTTGGGACCATCTTAGAATTTTGCCTCCCACAGAGGGCTTATGAGCAGGGGAGGGGCACAGCCTGGCTTGTGTTACAGCAGGATCGCACTGGTTCTGCACTGAGAATAGAATGAGGGGAGCAGACACACGGCAACAGGGTGGCCAGTTAGGAGGCACTCGTAGGCTGTTGGGATGGAGAGGGCGGGGAGTATGTGTTGAGATTTCTGCCTGGCCGGGGAATGCCAGGAGGCCTAGCTGGGGGTCCTGGGCTTTGAAGGGGCCATGGTAGCTTTCTGAGTCGGGGACAAGTATAACTTTAGAGTCACCAAGGCACAAGGGCTCTGATGTGCCTCGGCCTCGTTCTGTGAAAGGATTTGCCAGGAGAAAAAGCACAGCGGTTACCACTGGGCAAGAGGCAGAGGGGAGGTGGGTGCGAAGTGTCTGCGTTTGCTGAGGATGCTGGAGCCAGGAGGGCAGGTGACACACCGGAGAGCCTGCGCACTCCCATTGCTCCCTCATCTCAGCACCTCCTGTCACCGCTTCTTTCCCTGTCCAGGCAGATGTGTCACGGGCTCCGTGGAAGGCGAGGCAGCAATGGCTCTGAGCCGGGGAAGCAGAAGCAGTCAGAAAAGCACAGCAGGGGGCTACCTGTGAACAGCCACTCATCCGGCTCTGAGGCTTGTCAGTGCTCCGTGAGGGAGAGGGAGAGAGCGCGGGGGCCTGTGTGAGGCGGGTTGGTGAGGGCTCGTGTGGAGGTCAGTGTGAAAATACCCAGCCCGCTGCCTGACACAGAGCAGGCCCTCTGCCCGGTGACCTTCTCTGGGGGCTGGCTCTGTGGGCCAGTGACTAGCTCTCCCTCCTCATCTCAAGGAGCTCACAGTTTTGTTGAATGTGAGTTTTCAAGTAGCCTGTGTGCCAGGCTCTCAGGTCAGACTCTCTAGGCTGAGATTCTGGCTCCGGCTCTTATTTGCACGTTGTTGTGAAGATTCCTGAACCCTCTGCGCCTGGCCTCCTCTTTGGCGCTGGGGGGATGGTGAGAGTACCTGCCTCAGAGGACTGGTAGCAAGGTTGTGTTAATGACATGAATGAAATCCGTAGAGCGTTTGGAACGGTGCTGGGGTACGGGTAAGGCATACTGGTGCTTGACGCCTAAGAAGCGTGCAGCCTGAGTCCTCCGGTGACGTCTCCTGACCTCGCCGGCATCCTGCTCAGTTCTCAGAGCTTCCTTGTACTGGATGTGAACGGAACCGAAAGGCTGAGGACTAAGGTCACATCCTTTATGTGAACGGAGGGGTCCCAGCTATTCCTGGGGAGACATCAGTGGTCAGTGGTCCTTTGCACGTGGCCTTCAAGCTCCACCCTAGACCACTAAGGCCTGGTTTCTGGGGAAAGGAACCTGGACTGAGCTTGAAAAGGTCCTTGGGAGATTTTGGAATCTAACTAGCTAGGGTACTCCCTGATACTTTCGACTTGTCTTCTCTGCCTGTGTTTGATTTTTACCTTTGTGTCTGTGGAGAGAGAGAGAGAGAGAGAGAGAGAGAGAGAGGGAGAGAGAGAGAGAGGGAGAGAGAGATAGAGATAGAGAGAGAGTTAACCCTTTGTCATCCACATGCTCTGACAGAGTTATGGAAACAATGGGCTTGGATGTGGGCTTTTGTACCAAAGCTCATTCCATTGTTGGTTGGTGAATAAAGCTCGTTACTGGTTCTGGTGCTTCTGTCACTGGGTAGGGAGCTTTGCTGTTCTCCGCCCCCAGCCCCCTCCATACGAGGCAGGTATGCGGGCCTGACAAGCCTTTTCTGACCACTGCCTATGTCCCGTTTCTTTCTGAGTCAGGCGGAATTATCAGAGGGCCTGCAGTACCGACAAGAGCTGTTCTGGGAAGTCAGAGAGGGAGGTAGAAAGACGAGGCCTGAGCTGGGTGTGAGGAAAGGGGGGAGAGCTTCTGAGAAGAGGGGAAAGCGAAGCCCCTTTGCAGAGTCCTCAGCCTCCAGGCGCTGCCCTGGGGACGGCGGTCAAGTTGAAGAACTGAGAGTCCTGTCTCTAGCGGGCTCTGTTCAAATCCGCCCCCCACTCCACCCCCAGACCTGAACCAGGTAGCTTGGCGCAGTGCTGTCTGTCTTTCTGACTCTCCCTGATTGTTTTGTCATGGCTGGCGGCTGCTTTCTCGTTATGTAACCTCCTCTCTGCTAGATGAAGTCTCATTATTCCACAGTGTGGTGCCCGCCGGGGCGGGGTTCACATTGAGCGACCTGAGGGAAACCGGAACGTGCTGTTTCTCATCATTTCCACCCAGCAAGAGAAGCGGAGAGAGTGCTGCACCCGGTGGGGCCCTTTGGGGCTGTTACATAATCTTCCACGGGTCGGGGAATGGAGTGGGCCTCGCCCTTCTAGTGGGTGCACTGTCCAAGGCTGCGTCTTTTCCTTACCTGGCAGGTCTTGAGTAAGTTCGCTTTCAGACCCAGAGGTTTTGTTGGTTGGTTTGTTTTGTTTGTTTTATGGCTGCACCTGCGCCGTGAGGAAGTTCCAGGGCCAGAGACTGAATCGGAGCTGCAGCTGCCGGCCGCTGCCACAGCCATGGCAACGCCAGATCCTTAACCCACTGATCAAGGCCAGGGATCGAACTTGCATCCCTATAGAGACAACGTTAGGTGCTTAACCTGTTGAGCCACAATGAGAACTCCAGAACCCAGAGGCTTTTGAAATGCTTTTGTATGCGGTTGGGTCAGGACTCTTGGATCATCTTGTACACCAATAAACAAAAATAGGAAAATAAACTAAAGCAATGAGGGCCCTTCCCTGCACGCCTGGCAGCTGCTATGTCTCAGGTCCTGAGCGAGCTGTGAACTAGGCACATCAGGTCACCAGCCCGAGAACCTTTGAACCTGAATACGAAAACCCTCACTCCCAGGATGTGGCTGCAGTGGGAAGCAGAAGCGGTGCTGAGATGCTGGGGCTGGGAGCCCTCTGAGGCAGCGAGGGTGGCGGGGTGGGGGGCGAGGGGGTTTTGGCGTCAGCGGAACTGGTTTGACTCTGCTCTGCCGCTTATCGGTCATGTGATCCTGGACAAGTCAGGGTCCAGTCAGGAAAACAGAAGGCACTCAGTCTTTCAATAGAGGGTATTTAATTAAAGAGACAATGGAAGAGACAAAGAGACAAGTGAAGGATGGCGAACATGGGACCAGCACGGCAGTGGGCTGCCACCCCTGGGGCTCAGGGTGGTGGTGGGCTTAACAGAGTTCAGAAGCCAAGGCTGTTCCCGGGAGCTGGGACCGCAGAGGCAGAGAGCATCAGAGGGTGCTGAAACCAGAGGGGAGACGGAGCCATGGCTGAAGCGGAAAGAGATGAGGAGAGATGCCCACATTGGCTGAGCCTGCTCGAGGGCAAAGGAGCCTGGGAAATGAGTCTTGTGTGATATAGAACTGAGCAGGCCATGGGTCTAAGAACAGATGGGTGGATGGCTTGCATGACCACTAATGTCTCTGAATAAATGGTGTCTGATATATCAACCACTATGGCTATCCGCCGGCTGAGGCTTGGAGCTGGACTGGCAGATAGATGCTCTCAGTTGTCGGGGAGGGAAAAGGAATGCCATGTTGCCCAGAGAGGACCCTTCTGCGGACACAGCACTGAAGCCCTCCTTGATAACCCTAACAGGGCCGAGTTAGAGTGACTGTGACCTCATGTGCTTCTCTTTGCCTGCTTTGTTTCTTTTTTTTTAGAAGCCACCTACCCTTCCTTCCTGTCTTTCTTTGGTCATGCCCATGGCATGCAGAAATTCCAGGTCCAGGGATTGAACCCTTGTCACAGCAGTTACAACACTGGATCCTTAACCCACTGAGCCACCAGGGAACTCCTTAAAAAAAAAAGGACTAGTGATTTTTATTGACTTGCAAGCCTAAGATCTATCTGTCTCTTTGAAGAAGACTTTTCAGGCAAAACCCAGATCTACCTGAGTGACTGCAGTAAAAGAGGCTTTAGGGAGAGTGGGAAGCTGATATCACAGGGGATGCTGGAAGCGTCCCCTCCAGCTGGCAGTCTGAAACCTCAGTCACCTTCATCTCCTCCTCTTTTCTCTCCACCTGCTTCCCACCACCCATCTCGATCAGTCCAGTTCCCAGTAAGAAAGAGACGGTTTAACCAAAGGAAGGTTAATGAAGATTCTATCCCCTACAAGAGCTGGAGCTTGTAAGGGGCGGGGGGTCATAGAGAAATTCAGCTGCTGCATTTCCCAAACAGCAGCAAGATGTGGAGGGAGCAGAGGGATAAATAGCCATGCGCCTCTCTCAGCTGCCCTCTCATCTCCTGGTGGTGTCTTGCACTGGCTGAGTCAGAAATGCGAGGGCAGGATGCCATGTGTTCCAGCTGTGGAGACCACCTCTGAGGTCAGGGCAGAACAGAGAGGGTAGGGGAGAGGCTGGGGGGACAGACCGGGAATAATCAGTACAGTCTACCCTCTTTGTCACTTGGCATCTGTTCTCGTCCTTTATGTAGTAGAGAAACATGCGTTTCTCCAACACAGGGGAAGCCCCAAGTCCCATGGGCCCATCTTTCGTCATATACACTCCAGTCATGATCCTAAGCCATCATGCTTATGATCTTCACATGAAACAGCAGGAATAAAGTAGGGGAAAGAAACAACATGAAGCTTTTCTTCTTCCACCACTCATTTTGTGTTTTCCCCACCTGCTGCCAGCACCTTGACTGTTGGGCACCTAGTAGATGATCCAAACCTTCATTTTCTTAGGATCTACAATTTTAGTGGTCCTGTCTTTACCTGGTTGCCATGGTTTCCCAGTGACCCTTATTATCGGACATGAGAGCAGTGAGAGATGTCCCAGGGAATCCTCTCAGTTGCACTTTGCCCCCGGGTGTAGCAGCAACCAGTTTCTCCTTGTTTTAATTAAATTGATTCATGAAGCATCTCCTCCTCTGACTGTCCATGGAGGCAGTCATGGCCGACTGTAGCTTGGATCGTGTTCTTTGGTGGAAGCCTTGCTTAGTTTGGGTTCCTTCAAAAGCCGACCTTGGGACAGAGACCTGGATGCAGGTAGTTTGTTTGGGAAGTGATCCTGGAAAACACGAGCGAAGGTGGGGGAGGTAAGACAAGGAAGGGAGAAGGGCCAATGAAAGGTGAATTAATGATCAAGTGACTCTGAGCAAGTGGGCTTGGTCCTGGCGTGTTGGAACCTGCCCGCTACACTTCAGAGAGGGGCTCGAGTGGGCCAAGGGAAGAGAGACTGGCCTGAGCGGCATGGGGCATCATCACTGAGCCCAAGGGAAGCAAAAAAAATTAAAAAAAAAATTCCCCATAGTGGGTTATTGGGCAGTAAGAAGACTCGTTCCCACCTTTGTCCCCTGGCTCTGGGACCTGGGTTATCTGACTTGAGGGGAATAAGCACCATATATTGGCTACTGTACTCCATCCTGTAGAATGAGGATCCCAACTTTATAGGGTGTGGGTCTCCAGCTGGCACTGTGGAAAGGGGACTGCCCTGCTAGAGCTTTGTCCATGGACGGATACAACCTTGGGGAGGTAGGGAAGAAGTGAGAGCCTAGGGGGCATGGAAAGAAATACTTTGACCTCTCCCCTCTCTTTCTTCCTTCTACAATCTCCTTACCGGTGCCTCGCATTGGCTGAACTCCACTGGAAGCAGAGGGGAAGTGGCCTAGATGGTGCAGCCCATGGGGGTCAGTCTTCTGGAGAAAATACAAGGCAAAGAGAGCTAGATGGCTGGGAGAGGGGGCAGCAGTGGAGAACAGCCAGTATGCAGTCTGATCGATTGCCTCCAGGGTGCCTCCCCCCTTTCCACCCATTCCCACTGTCATCATCTCTGTTCCAGCCTCATGGTCCCACCCTCATCACGCCATCCCTGGAATACTGGGACAGTCTCTTAACACATCTCTGTATATCTCCAGCCCACCATTCCTAATGCCTGAGGCACAGAGCAGGTCCCATCACTCCTCCTGCTGGAGAACTCCAGTGTTCCCCATTCTCTGCCCTTTACTGAAGATGGCCAAGTGCAAGGCATTTAAGGGGATAAAAAGATGATTCGGAGACCGCACTCCTTATTCCTAAGAAGAAGGATAGGTATTAAGAAGCTAGAAATGGATAATTTCACCACAAAAGAGGTGTGTTTAAAAGATATGAAACTTTAGATTCTCAAATGTCTTAGTGTCATCTTGAAGGCTCTTAGCCTAGCTTCAAATTTTACTTCCAGACTTGTTTTCTAAGACTATGTTCTACTGCATTCTACCACATGCCCTGGGTCCCAGCCCTGCTGATTGCCAGGCATACTTTGCAGTCAGGATTCAATGCCTTTGCTCTTGCTGGTTCTTCAGCCCAAAAAGCTCCTCCCCAGCGGGCCTTCACTGTGGTCTGATCAGTCCTTCACAGCCAGGTGAGTCAGAGTACCAGACTTCTAGGGCCTCCTTCTTGGAGTGTGGTCCTGAGACCACATGGTATCACCGGGGGGCTTGTTAGAAATGTGACTCTCAGGCTCACCTGAGCCTAGATTCAGAAGCTGCACTTGGGGCGTTCCCATTGTGGTTCAACGTGACAAACCTGAGTAGTATCCACGAGGATGCAGGTTTGATCCCTGGCCCCATCCAGTGAGTTAAGGATCTGGCATTGCCATGAGCTGTGGTGTAGGTTGCAGATCCGGTTTGGATCTGGTGTTACTGTGGCTGTAATGTAGACTGGCAGCTGTAGCTCCAATTCAACCCCCAGCCTGGGAACTTCCATGTGCTGTAGGTATGACCCAAAAAAGAAAAGAAAAGAAAGAAAAAGAATCTGCACTTGAACCAGACCTGCAGATGGTTCCTATGCACTTGAAAGTCTGAGAAGCATCAGACGTTTTGTGAGCTACCCAAGTGGGGCTTGTAGCATGAGGAGGGCAGCTTGCCCCCTTCCCAGTGTTCCAGAATAAAGTACAAGGGCTCAATTTTTAGTTAGTCGTAAACTGCTTGTGTTCTTAGCTCTTAAGTTATGGTGATGAGGGGGCTAGAAGAATGGATAAAGGATGGATTTGCATGATAAATGTCATAGGTTTGAGTCTCAGCTCTGCCTTATATTAGCTTGGGGCTTTAGTAAAGGCAATTAACTTTTCTCAGCCTCAGTTTTACAAAACAATGTATTAATCATATCGTAACATAGGTGCAAATGAGATAAAATACATGCATTGTTTAATAAATGTTAACTGCATTTGTTATTTTGCAAACACATGAAGTAAAGTCGTTGGTTAAGAAGCAAAAAACCATTGGGTGGAAAGGTCTGGGCTGTATAGCCAGTGATGGAAGCGGTGCGTCTTTGGTAACGGAGCCCAAGGGCTTAAGAGTTACAAAGTGGAGCAAACCAAGGCACATCCAAGAGCAGCTGAGTCTACATGGCTGAACAGATGCCCTTTCAACAGAATGCTGTCCTTAGGTACTGTCTAGAAGGCAGGTGGTATCCCGGATGTGGCGTTGTGGGGGTCGTGACCCTTCCCCTGAGGTAGGAAGTCAGCTGTGTCTGATCAGATGGGACTGAAAAGGAGATATGCGCCCTCCTCCTGGATGACTCGTTTCAAATAACTGCCCCCACCTAATGTTCTCTGCCTAGTGTTCTCTTACTCACAAAACACTCATCTCCATCATCTCTTTTAATTCGGGCTGTGACAGGGTTTAGCCTGCTTGTTCGGGTCTCCCATGACTGCCACTTTCGCTGATTCACACATGAGAGGTGACGCAGTCAGGGTAAAGGACAGCCTTGAATGTACCTCTGCAGACTTGAACATTTCGAGCAAGAAGTAGGACGTGAGGTCCCATGATGTGATTTCACCCTTCCTTCTTCTTGAAGGTTGTGACTTTAGAAGAGCGAGGGGAGGGTTCTAAAGTATGAAACTGGTGGATTGAACAGACTACAGGGATGGACTACTGCCAGGGATGGAGGGAAAACCCAGGAAACATAGGTTTTGGCCTGGGTGCATGCCAAACCCGTCATAAAGACTTTAAAGGGACATCTGAGACTGTGGAGGAAAATGCCCTGGAAAAAAAAAATGGAAAGCTCAATATGGATCAATGGCACATGGAGGCAGTTGATGAATTTTCAAACAAAAATAAGAAAGAAGTGGTGGGGAACATGCCTGCAGCCTCCAAACCCAACCACACAGGGTGTGGGCCACACATAATTTGAACTTGAATGTTGATGCAAGAGGGTAAATACATGTGCAGATTTTTTTTCTCCATCTTGTAGGTTCATGTTAAACTGTGGAGTGCCTCTAGTGCTGTGGCTGTGACATACCCTGTTCCAAAGAGGCAGTGTTGCACAGTGGGTAAGTCTTGGCTTCCGGAGTTCAGATCCTGGTTCTATCTCTTATTCTCTGTGTGGCTTCGGGCAGGAACTCTGACTTTTCTTAATGGCAGTTTTCTCACCTGTGAAGCAGGAATAATAAGCAAGTCTACCTCACAAGGTCATTCAGAAGATTCCGTGAAATGATGTAAGCAAAGAACAGCATTGGATATTCAGCAAATGTCCCGTTATTATCCGTGGAACCTTTTCTGTCCTGGCAACTTAAGCTGGCCCTCCCAGCTTCTCTCCAGGTCCCTGCCCTGGCCTGGATTTGCAAAGGCACAAGGCAGTCCAAAGTTCCCCAGAGTCACACAAAAATACCGCATGGGTAGAGGAGCTGCGCAGGCAGGCGATGAGAGGGAGCTGGCAGTGAAGTAGGAGGAAAACCAGGGGCAGGTGGTGCCTTGAAAGCCCAGGGAAGATGCATTCGATGAGAAAGGAGTGACCACCAGTGCCATGGGCTGGGGACAGGGGAGGTGTGCTGCCCAAGGGACAGCAAACAAGCACCTCTGATCCTGGGGGCTTTTCTGGGATGGAAGGAGGGCCCAGGAGGCAGCCGCACCTGCTGTGAGATCGTGGGGTCCATGGACCTCTCTGTCTTGGCCTTCCTGTTACAGTTAAATGACTTATTCTTTTATTTTTATTTTTATTTATTAATTTTTTTTCTGCACAAAGAAGAGTTTAATAAGTACTTGTATTGGAATGAGAGTTTTTTTTTCCTAAAAACACATTTCCTCGAGTTGTAATCAAGCTTTTTTTTTTCCCTTAATGGATTTTATTTCAATTATAGGTGTACATAAATCATCACAAGTCAATTTTATAGATTTTGTATCCCAAACCCCCAGTGTATCCCCCACCCCCCAGATTGTCTTATTTGAAAAACCAAGGTTTTCCAAAGTCTGTGAGTCATTGTCTGTTCTGTAAAAAGGTTCATTGTGTCTTTTTAGTTTCCACATGTAAGCGGTAGCATTGGGTGTTGCTGTCTAATTGTCTGACTGGTTTCACTTCGCATGATAATTTCTAAGTCCATCCATGTTGCTATAAATGTT
>PVHT020000175.1:15013092-15035566 GCA_004024745.2 Catagonus wagneri
CTTATTCTTTTAAATTCCTTTTAGCTTTAAATGATTCTGTGATTGAAAAGTTGACTAGAAACTGGAAATTCTCTCTCTTTCTCTCTCTCTCTTTTTTTTTTTTTTGGTCTTTTTAGGGCCACAGCCGCAGCATATGGAGGTTCCCAGGCTAGGGGTCGAATTGGAGCTGTAGCCACTGGCCACAGCCACAGCCACAGCCACAGCCACAGCCACGCCAGATCCGAGCCGTGTCTGCGACCCACACCACAGCTCACAGCAAGGCAGGGTTCTTAACCCACTGACTGAGGCCGGGGATTGAACCTGCGTCCTCATGGACACTAGTCAGATTCGTTTCCATTGAGCCACGACGGGAACTTCTAAACTGGACATTCTCAAGTCAACAAGATTTTATTGAGCACCCAGAAAACGCGAAGTTCTTACTGAGTTTAGGCACCCTGGGGAGCACACACCTGGTTTAGAATCCTGGGCTCGTCACCCCCGTGCTTTGATCTGGAGCCTGAGTTTACTCACGTGTTCTAATAGTTACTGAGCACCGGCTGTCCCATCAAAGAGCCAGATGTTTTCAATGAGATTATTTCATTGACTCCTTCCAGCCCTGTGAGGAGTTTATGGATGTGAGGAGTTTACTCCTGTGAGGAGTATAGGACTTAGAGAAGCTGTGTAAGTTACTCAAGCTCCCCTGTCTGTGAGCCGTGGGGGCAGGAGGTGAGCGGAAGTCCACCTCCCCACATGCTGCCTTTCCACGCTTATTGGTCACTTTCTCTGTCAGCACAAGACTCATTGCCAAGGTGATGTGTCTCTCCCATAGAGCAGACCTAGTGAACTACAGTTAGTCATTTATCTGTCTCTCCTGAGGGAACTCATAGTAATTGTTTGCTGGGTACCCTTCCACAAATTTCCCTTGGCTCGGGCAAGCATACACGCGGTGTATATAGGTGTCTCCCTCCCCTCCTTTCTCCCTCCCTCCCTCCCTTCCTTCCTTCTCTCCTTCTCTTTCCTTCTCTCTTCCTGTTAACAACATGGGAGTCTACTAGACACACTGCCCTGGCATGTGTTTTGTTCCACGTAATCTATGCACATTTACTGAATGAATGACGTAACTTGCAGCTCACCCTGTGTTTAGCAGAAGTGAGAAGTTGGGTCAGGCCCTGTACCTCTCACCAGAGAGATGTCCTCTCTGCCTATAAACTGGTAAGAGAAGGTCCCAAGAGAAGCATGTGGAAAAGAGGCAGAAAGCTCAACCTGGCCTTGTAGAGCACCAGGCTTTGGGCAGAAGGGGCCTTGGCCACCATCTAGAACCACAGCTCTCCACAGACACGGCTATATTCAAGTTGGGATGAAGCTACAAGAATTTTATTCAGTAACAACTGATAGAAGCTTTAGACTTCTTTGTTCAAAGTTATCCTTGGAGTAATGTAATTTTCCAGGCAACCCTGGGTCACCCATGGGCTGAGTTATGCATCACACACACCTGAGAATATTAGCCACCTGCCTCCCACTTCCTGCGTTACTTTTGTATCAGGATGCAGGTTTTGCCGCTCTGACAAAGACCTGCAGCTGGAGCTGGCATCAGTTTTCATAAATCTTGTGAGCTGGTTGTTAAGCATAGCCATCCTTAAAAACTTTAATTGTATAAACTTAAAAAGGAATAAACTGTACCCAAAACAGAGGGAGTAAATATTCAAAACTCACCACTTCCTAATTATTTTACTACAATTGACCATTTCCTGTGCTCTGATGGTGATCTCCATCTGTTGCATGAGCATGGTAGCACTGCTCTCTAGAGGTGTGGTAATGCAGCCTCTTGGTTCTGACCTTCCAGGCTCCTTTGATCTTGTTGGTCTGGTCTCTCAGCACCTGCATTCCGTCCTGGGTCCAGGGAGGCTTTTCTTCACTCTTACATCCTGTCTGCTGCACCCCAGCCAGAAGAATGAGGGCAAAGGGGAGGGGGAGGTTCACTCCCTCCCTTTTCAAGTCATGGTCTTTAATTAGCATACATCACTTTTGCTGTCATCCCAGTGGCCGTACCTCACTTGCAAAGGATCCTGGGAATATGGTCTTTATCTGGGTTGTCATGTGCTCGGCTAAAACTCTTTTTACTCTAGAAGGAGAGAATGGATGCAGGGGAGACAGCTGGCACTCTTTGTTATAACATTTCAAGGATTCTTCTCAGCTAGCCCTAGGCCCCTGAGCGTTCTCTCCCACCTTTGCCCTGCTTCTTCTGAAGGCCTGCTACAGGGCTCAGGAAAGTCTCTTGCCACTGTCACAGCGGGGATAGACATGGCACCTTTCAGTCCATCTCGCATCCTCAGCCTCCAGGCAGTGAGAGGAGACTCAGAGGAACCTGAGCCGGGACCATTTCTTCTAGAGACAGGGCACTCACAGCTGAACAGTGACTCAGGAGCCGCCCTGTATTCAGGGCTGAGCTGGATTCTGAGTGGGGAGGGGATTGCGACACCAGGAAAAATGCCATCGCACCTGCCTCGAGAGCTTCTAGTCCAGATGAAACGCTTACACCTGAAAGATCACTAACAATATAGGCAGTAACTGGTAAGGACAAGGTAATTCCTCTCTAATTTTAAATTCTGGGCAGAGAACCAGTCTCCATGAGCAACCAGCTCACGGTTGGACTAAGTAAGCTCTTGTTTTTAGCTTACAGTTTACAGTTATAATCAAATCAAACTTGCAACAAAGTTAGGTTGACATTAGTTAAAGATCTACATAATCATTGTGCTGCCTGGTAATTAGGCAGAAATGGTAAGCAATTCACATAAATGACTGTAATTAGCATTATTTTTATACAGCCAACGATTTAAAATTTCCCTGTTATCCTGTACAGCTTCTTAGTTGTCACTCTTGGCTCTGGAGGAACTAATGCTTTGTGGTAGGTGGGCTGCCTGGCTCTCTCCAGCCCCTCCCTGGCCAGTGTCTAGAATGGCTTCTCCTGTGCTTCCCCACCCAGCCCCCTTCGTACTGGGAAGTGGTGCGGCAAAGTTGTCATGTGCTTGGGTTCGAGTCAAAATGCCCTTCACAACCTACTCCATGGCTTAAGCAGGGTGACCCTACTGAACTGTTTAAGCTTTCCTCAGAGTTGCCTCGACCTCTTTCTTGAGACTGTGTCTAGGACATCATTATTAATACATGGTAGCTATTATGCGCATTCGTTCATCTATTTGACAAAGAATTTTAGCCTCTGCTATTAACCGGGTGCTGCTCCAGGGGCCAAGAATTAGTAGCGAACCAAAGTCCTACTCCAACAGTTTACATCTGAGAGGAGGGAGACAAATAATCAGCATCGTAGTTTATAAGGGGGTGATAAGTCGGATGAGGAGAACAAGGCAGAGTGAGGATAACGCTGAAGAAGGGTGCCTTTTCAGCAGAAGAAGTGGATTGGGATAAACTTAGTGGAGTTCCGATAACAGAACAACCCCTGAGTCTCGGGGGCTTACTTGTGCTCATGTTGCTTGTCCGCTGTGGGGCAGCAGGGATGCTGCTCCACTTCATCACTTTGAAACCCAGGCTGACGCCTCTCATCGCCTGGACCTTCCCTGGTCGTTATAGCAGGTGGTTGGGAAACGTGGAAACTTAGGTCTGGCTGTGACATTGGCCAAGACAAGGTGCACATGGTGTCTGACTCCAAGGGTGGCCAGGAATGCGGGGTGCTACCTTGTGCCTGGAAGGAGAGGAGCCAAAAATGCTGATGCGTTGGGCAATCTTCATTTGCCCCAGATCTGCTCTCTGTCCTGCACTGCCCTGCTCTGTGTTCTTGTACCTGAACTCCGGACCGTATTATCAGGGTTCCTTTGCCTTCTGACAAACGTTGTTTGGATTTGGCCAAAATGGTGCACCTGCAGGAGAGTCGAGGGCCCTTGTTCTTGCGGCCCCTCCTCTACCACAGGTTTATAGCGGTTGTTTTTCCACAGGCGCTGCCATACCCATGGCTCCAGATCTCATGGGCTCTGGTGACACCATTGCCTTGCCTTGTTCCTTTAGGACTCAGGGTGAGCGAGGGTGGTGTTGGCTTCCTCGCACTGCTAGTCTTTGAGGCCTCGAAACCTATCTTGGTTTCCTCTGTGAATAATACCTTCACGAAAAGATCTCTTCAAAGATGAGTGTTCTGTTTGCATCTGGCAAGGACTCTGTGATATAACAGATAAAAATATCTATGCATAGAGTTCCCTCTGAGGAGATGACATTTGATGTGCAGGAGGAAGTCAAGCAGGCGCCTGATGGAAGATGGTGGAGCTGACGGGGAAGACCTAGGGAAGGGGGGAGGGTGGTGCTTGGCCCCTTCAGGGACCTGGAACCAGGGCTGTGCGGCCGGAGCTGTGAGTGTGATGGGCTGTGGCTGGTGGGGAAGAGGTCGGAGTCCAGACCAAAGAGACGGGGCCCCAGATTATGTAGACTGTTCTAGGCCAGGGGAGAGATTTGGGGGTTTTATTCTGAGGGACATAAGGAACCGTGGCAGGGCTGGGGTAGGGGTGGGGCTGAGCGGGTGAGCAACGTGCCCTGACTTACAGTTTCGAAGAATCACTCTGATTTTAGGGACAAAGCGGAAGTGATGAGTTAGGAGGCTAACGTGGGAGTCTCAGAGGGCACCGTGGTGGCTTGGACTGAAGTCAGAGCCATGGAAGTGGTGAGAAGGGGCCAAATTTGGGTTCCATGCTTAAGGGAGAGATGACACGAGATTTGCTGACTGACTAAATGTTGGCATGAGAGGAAAAGAAAACTCAAGAACGACTCTAGGTTTTGGCTTGAGAGGGAATGATGGAGGGGGTGCGGTTTTTCGGGGGTGGTGAAATCGTGTTCAGTGTCCATCCTATTAAAGACGCCTGTTAGACCCTGAAGGGGAGCTGTTGAGTTAGTGGGGAGAGGGAGAGGTCAGAGCTTGACATAAAAACCTAGCGATTTCTAGTGGTAGGTGGTACATAAAATCAAGATGAGGGCCTCCGCTAGGGAGTAAGAGCAAGAGAGAAGGAGCAGGTCTGAGGCTCAGAGCAGGACACTCTAACATTGAAAATGTCAGAAGATAAGGAGGCTCCAGCAAAGGAGGCTAGGAAGGATTAGCTGAGTAGGAGGAGAAGTGTTTCAAGGAGCATCAAATGCTGCTGAGAGACTGAGTTAGATGAAGATACTCTTTCAGGTCTTAGCTTGACTGCTCCTCCTCCAAGAAGTCTGTTCTAATCCCCGAGTGGATTCAGTAGTCTTGTGCTGCTCTCTCACTCTGCACTGCTTCTCCTCTGCACTGTAATTACCTCCTCCCTGTCCTTCTGCCCCAGTGCACACGGTTCCTTCAGGGCAGGGGTGGTGTCTTACTCATTAATCACACTGAGCACCATGCCAAGCACTTGGTAAAGTTCATATCAGGTCACAAAAATCCACGAATCACTCAAGATGCCCCCATTCCCTCCGTCCCCCCACCCCGAATACATTCGCTGTCCAAGGCTCCATGTCTTATTCCCTATTTTTTCACCTTGCAGGGATCTGAAATTTTGTGGGCTCCTTTTTAGCATTCCCATTATAGTAGTTGGGGTCCCTATGACACTGGGTGCTTCTGGGACAATTTCCACTGGTCGAGCAACCCAAGTCTCATGGGATGGAGCTGCAGAAACATGGAGATACAGATTTCCAGGTTGTCTTCCTTACTGAACTCTAAGGGTGAGACAGGAGTGGGGCGGAGGGGGTGAGAGGACAGGGAGGGAGCTGGGAAGGGGTGGTGGGCGGGAGAAATGGGGTGGGGGAGAGAGGAGGGAGGGAGGAGAGACCCAGGACAGGGCTAAGGGCACAGTAAGTACGAGAGACGTGGCCTTGGGGAAATGAGCTTTTCGCCCTCTGGCCTCTCAGCAATGGTTTAGCCTCACCCTCTTGTTTTACAGAAGGGAAGCTGAGGCTGAGAAGTGAATGACTTACCCAAGGTTTTGGCATCGCTGGTGCAGCAGAGCTGGCCTAGACTGTAAGCCTTGTGTCTGTCGGTCCAGGAATTTTCTGTCACACGGTGGTGACCTTACGGACAGGAATAATTGTCTCCTTTTCCAGGCACATATCTTCTTCTCATTCAGTGACACCTGGAACTGTTTTAAAAGACAAGCTTCTTGCTCCACAAGTGAGAGAAGAAAGGCTAAAACTGCAAACGATGGAGAGAGGGCAGAGACAGGGATGCTTCTTTGCTAAGGGGCAAAGGATGCTGGCTCCTTAGGGGAGGCGCAGGGACCGGGGAGGTGCTGGGTCTGCCAGCACGGAAGGGGTAGCAAGGAGAGGCCGAAGGCATGGAATTCAAACTGAAATTGGGTGGGTGCGAGGGAGGGGAGCAAACGAGCTCTCGGATTTCTTCTGAGCATGAATAGAACCAGCTCTGGATGGAGTGATCGGCTGAGCACACTTGGAAGGTGGAAGAAAGGACGAGCAGCCCCATCCTCATCCAGCAGGGAGAGTGAGCGACGAGTCTTGGTTCCCTCCTCCTGGGGGAACAAACAGTCGGCCGAGGAGGATTCTGGTTAGAGGCGCTGAGCGTGACTGAGCTGGGACCTTCTCCTTTTGGCGATGGCCTCAGTGGTCTCCCGAGCACTCCTGTCGGCCACTGGCGGTGAGAGGGTGAGGGTGTGCTCCAGGCCTTGCTGAGATCTGCAAAGCTGGGCGCTCCTGGGGTTCGGGGGTGGTCCTCATCCTTGGCCCGTGAGCTGAGCGTGCCAGGGTTTGCTGGAGTCTGGAGGCTTTGCCAGACTCTGTCCCACCTAGCTCTCTCTAACAGTGCTAATTTCCAAACCCAGTCATTTCCACAAAGAACCTGGCAGGCTCACCTCCCTTCTCAGTGAAGGTTTAATAGCAGAGCGCTGAAACAGGTCTCGTTGCTAAGCCGTCATTATTTCCCCAACATATCCTACAGGACTGCCACTAATATACCGGGAAGCATGGTCCTAATTAAAACCAAACGACTCTTGTCAGATTAAATGAGCAGAGTACATCGCGTGAGCCAGGGCTCTGGCTTGCGATTGCATGTTTGTTTACTTGCTAATTGGCCAAGTTCAATAATCTATAGCAGCTTTTTCTTCTCATCAAAGAAATTACTGATTCTTCAGACTTGGTCCGCTGGGGAGCCCTGGCCTGGGGGATGAGATAGGTGACAAAGGGTCCCACTGCGCCATCTTGCGTCAAGCTGTTGAGCCACCCCTTGTGCTGGGGTGCTCCTGGACCCAAGGGAGCACCGTCCTCACAACCCTCCCCCTTCTCGTGGCCTCTGCAAAGCTGCTGGAGAGCGCGGGCATCTGAAGAGCTTGTAGGTATGCTCCCCTTGGGAAGAGCTTTGGTCCGTCGTCTTCCTAGGTCCAGGGTCCAGCCGGGCTTTGAAGGCTAGTGTATCCACAAACAGCCTCAGGGGTCAGGCGTTTTTCCAGTTCGCAGATGAGAAAACTGTGACTCAGAGAGACTGGGTAGCTTGATGAATTTCACGCAGCTAGTCCCTCCCCCCTCAAAGCACACACCCACCATCGCGTCCATCACAGTGTGTGTTTACTGCCATTTACCTGCCTGCCTCCTGTACCAACTCTGGAGCGCTTGAGTACCCGGTGACTTCGTGGTGGGCAGATGCAGTTCACGTCATTAAACGGTGGCCTCCATGAGTAGATGGTTACCGTGGGAGCCCATTGCCCTGTGAGCATAATCCTCACCTGTTACCTGATGGCTAAACTTCTGCAATTTGGCATTTATTCTTCTGGTTTAGGGTTCACATCGTGCGGAAAAAAGTGGCAAATCCCGATGGGCTGTGCATTTTGCCAAGCGTTGTCATTTTCACCTACTTGTGAATGAATATACCAGGCTGGCACTTTCTTCAGAGACACAGCCATCTCTCACAGGGGAGGAGACTGCGGCTCAGAGAGGTCCTGCAGCTCCTAGGTGGCAGCTCCTAGGTGGCAGAGCTGGGGTTAGAGCACATGCCCTTTACATTCCAGCCAGATCTTTCCCCCTTGTGGGACGCTCAGAAGGATGGCTTTGACTGGGTGGGTTAAGGAGGGCACCTGTGGTACTGGACACCTGGGGCCAGGAGGGTTGTGAGAAGATCCTTAGCCAGGAACCCCCAGCCAAGAGAGGAGGGGCGTCCCAGGGAAAGGGACCGGCTATTCTCGCAGCACCACACCACACAGGGCGTGCCCGGGGGCTCCCTTCCTCCCAGCAAGGTGGGTTATTGTCAGAGTGAATGTCCTACCCTCCTACTGCAGTGGCCTTCAGAAAATAACCCAGGCTGTCATTAACCAGTTAGCACAATTCAGAACCAGCATGCAAAAGAGGAAAAGAAAAAAGGAGCAAGGGAGAGAGTTTACCCAAGAGGGAGACAGCGTAGCCTCCAGATGGCTCTCCCAGAGGCTGTGCTGGTGCCTGGGTCTAGCTGGGGCCCCAGGCTGCAGCCAGTGTTTTGGCAACTGAGGACCCGCCCCCACCCCTCTGTGTGCGTGCCAGCCCTGACCCGACCACAGCGGTCAGTGTGCCCTACTCTGCACAGACCACGTGGGGCGGTGTTATCCACGATCCAGTGCACTTTGCACAAAGGCAAAAAGATGTGTATGGGATCCTAGAATGTTCGTTGCTATAGCAACATCTGCCTTTATTATCACCTAAAACCATTCACAGTATAAATATAGTAACTATTTGACTTCTCCACCCCCAGACCACTTGGTAGGATTTATTGTTTTTTTAATTGTGGCAACCAAAGAAATAAGAAAACCACAACAAACTTCAGCATCACGGCTGTGTATGTAGAAGCAACTTTTGGAGGCGGTGAGGGGAGCACGAGGACATTTGTGGCTGGGGTAGATTTTCACAGCCTGCAAGTTAGTGGAGAGGCTGCTCTTTACAACCAGTTCAGGACAGGTGAATTCCCAGAAAGAATGGGACAAATTTCCACAGGGCAAGTTGAAAGCAAACCGGTGAAGTCAAAGAGGTACAGAAGACGGGAATATCGTAGCGGAAGGTATTCTAATTTGTAATCCCAGAGACCTGGGTTCAGATCTCGGCCTCACTGCTTCCTGCCTAACACTGGGCTGTTGCATCCCCTGAACCTCAGTTTCCTCATCTGTAAAATGGAGAAGTTGTAACCCACAGCTTATTTCAGCCCCTTAATCTCCTCGGGCCAGAGCCTGACATCTGCTCCCTAGCAGACGTTTGTTTCCTGTATATCAGCTCGGTCCTCTGCAGGGGAAGGCAGAAGGGGGGTACTGGAGAGGGTGATGGTTGTGCCAGTTTGGACAAGGGGGCAGGCTGGGCCGAGAGGGCAGGGCAGGGCACGGCAAAGTGGGGAGTGGGGAGGAGAAGGCTCCTGCCAGCGGATGTTCCTTGGGT
This sequence comes from Catagonus wagneri, assembly GCA_004024745.2. Taxonomy (NCBI): domain Eukaryota; kingdom Metazoa; phylum Chordata; class Mammalia; order Artiodactyla; family Tayassuidae; genus Catagonus; species Catagonus wagneri. Next base: position 15,022,423 of record PVHT020000175.1, read on the forward strand.
TGTGTGTTTCCTTCCGAAGATGGAGTTTCCATGTGTGGAGCTGTTGACCAGGATTGGGTGGGGGTGGAGAAGGAAGCCACGGGCAGAAATCCAGCCCCCACAGAGCCAAGCCCTGTGCTGGGAACTGGGATCCAAGGATGAATTGTAGAGTCCCACTGAGGCCAGAGGGACCCCTGCTTTAGAAAGAGTAGAGAGTCTTCTCTCATACCCATCCCAGTCTCCCTGCTGTCTTGCTTCCTGAGATGAGCTGATTTTTTTTTTTTTCCCTTAGGATCCAAATGATAAAAGCAAATACTTACATAGCACTTACTGCTTGCCAGGCACTGTGCTAAGTGCTTTACAAATAGTCCTTCATTTAACCCTCACAGTAATTCCATAAGGTAGGGAATAATATTGTCCCACTTTGCAGATGAGTAAGTAAATCAAAGCACAAAGAATGACAGACACAGGATTAGCTGTGGTCCCATAAGGTACTGGCTCCAGTCTGAGAGCTTCTTTTTCTATAATTCTCATGAGAGAATTTACATAAGGCATTTCGCCTTGGCCCGGCTGCAGTAAGTGCACAGTAAATGTTATTATTACTTCAGTGATATTCTCTGGCGGGACTACTGTCTGGCCCATGAAGTTCAACTTTTTTTTTCTCTTTTTGGAAATGGCTCTCTTTGCCCTCAAAATCTCAACTTGGGAGAGAGAACTTCTTCGCCTTATGACCAGAACTCTCTAGAAACAAGTAAGTCCTATTAGGAGTGAAGAGGGTGGGGACAGAGAGCCAGGCTGCAGGACTCAGGCTCTGCAGCCAAAGTCATTGTTCAGGAAACCCTGATTATAGTCAGGCAGACCTGGGTTCAAATCCTGCCTCAGGCATGACTAACCTGTAGGCAAGTCACTTCAGACTTCTGAACACTGCTTGGTGTGCTGTCGTGATGAGTAATGCCGTAAAGTGTGGAAGGCTCTTCCCACGATGCTGGGTACGTAGGAAGGGCTTGGTGAATGTAGATCCTGTGATGATGAGGGCAGTGATGCCGGTGGTGGGCGTGGGTGATGAAGATGATGATTCGAACCCCTCTTGCTGCCATTGTCTTATTCTCTCTGCTCCTCGGCAGTCTCCTAAAGAGAAGTCTTGTAGTGAGAGCATGTGTTTAGTTATGCCGAATACAGCTTTTTTCAAAACTTATTTGAGCACAGACCTCTTTTAACTTTTATTGGAATGTAGCTGACTTCCAAGGTTGTGTTAATTTTAGGCGTAGAGCAGAGTACATCGGTTACACATGTACATATATCCGTTCTTTTTCAGACTCTTCTCCCATGTAGGCTATCGCACAGTATTGCGTAAACTTCCCCGTGCTGGGTAGTGGGCCCTGTTACCCATCTGTGCTGTGTACCCATAGTGGTGCACATGACAGTCCCAGCCCCTAATTTATCCCCCTGCTCCGTTTCCCCTTTGGTAAACACTGGTTTCAAAATCTTTGGGTCTGTTTTTTCTTTGTAAGTTTCATTGTTACCATTTTTATTAGATTCCACATGTTTTTCCCCCCGTTTTTTGGCCTCCCAATGGCATATGGAGTTCATGGGCCAGGGATCAGATCTGAGCCATAGTTGCAATCTTAAGTTGCAGCTGCAGCAATGCTGGATTCTTAATGCACTGTGCCAGGCTGGGGATCGAACCTGTGTCCTAGTGCTCCCAAGACACTGCTGATCCCGTTGCACTACAGCAGGAACTCCTCCATGTATTAATGATCTCATATGATATTTGTCTTTGACTTACTTCACTTAGTATGTAATTTCTAGATCCATCCGTGTTGCTGCAGATGGCATTATTTCATGCTTTTTAAATGGCTAATATTCTGTTATACATATGTACTCCATCTTCTTTATCCGGTCCTCTGTTGATGGATATTTCGGTTGCTTCCCTGTCTTGGCTATGAGCGTGGATCTCTTTGAGCAGAGAATCCTGGGCTGGGAGACAGACTCCAGTACCCAGGACACTGTCACCAAGGCCTGTGACAGAGTCGGGCGCTCCCAAGGGGCCATATAGGTGTGTGGGAAGTGGCTGTGGCTCTTTCCTCCACTTCCTCCTGCCCTTGAGGCTGCGTTGACCCAGGAGGGGTGGTGGCGGGATTGTGCCATCTGGATTGTGAAGATCAGAATGACCAACTGCCCTACTTTGCCTCAGACTTCCTAGGTTTTAGTTTTGAAAATCCTACATCTTGGGAACCCACTGAGTCCTGGGCAAACTGGGGCAGTTGGACATCCTAGTTAGTCCCCTTCTATTTCCCCTCCATCAGTTTCACAAGGCTAGAGTGCTTCATCTTACAGGGAGTGCAAATGTACTAGGTAGGAATATAGATGACTGTATATATATATATATATATATGTGTATATATATATATATGTATGTGTATATATATATATATATATACACACTGATAATTCAGAATATGATAATTTGGGATCCAGCTGAAAATCAAAATATGATAATAACTGAGTATAAAAATAAAACTGCAAACTCCATAATAAGGAGACAGCTTCTGTGATCCCCAGATGACCTCATTCTCTAATACCATGCACAACAACTATTCCTTTTTCTCCTAAACTATGAAGCCATTAACCCCTTTCTTGTTCTGAGAGCAAGGCTGGCTTGCTTAGCCCTGCAGGATCTTAGAGGGTATGTTTCAGGAATCTGACGTGAGGCTGGGGAGAAATGTGGTGGTGAGAATAAGCTGGAGGAGCACAAGACCCTGGTCCTTGCCGGCTAGACACTGCGGTAGGTCATGAGGTACCGAAAGAGGGACTGTTCATTACGTATTGAGACATAAAGATCTTCAGTGCCCCAACCCATTCCCCACTTCCCTCTACCAAGCACTGGCTTTATCTTCCTGTGGATATCACGGAGACATCTCCCTAAAATTAGGAGTAATAGAAGCCATCTATTTAAGTCTTCCCCACTCAGCTATGGAGCTGAACTGCTCTCCTTATGCCCTTTCACATCTTCTTTCGCTCCATCTGCTTTGTTAAAATTGTGATCAAGTCTTGCTGTGTCTTTACAGCTTGTTTTAGACTGTGTTTTGGTTATCTACAGCTGTATAATAAACCACCCCCAAATTTAATACGCCCAGACACTGTGAATTAGAAATTCTAACAGAGCACAGTGGGAAGGCTTATCTGTTTCAGGATGTCTGGGGCTTCAGGTGCGAAGCTTTGAACAGAGCAGAACAAGGAGAGCACACTTTCATATCTCTTCTTACCTGGGCACTGATCCCATTCATGAGGGTTCCGTCCTCATGACCTAGTCACCTCCCAAGGGCCCCGTCTTCAAAGACCCTCACACTGGGGGTTAGGATTTCAGTCCAAGCCATATGTGATGGCTTAGAGTGCCAACGAAAAATGGTTCAGTAAACTAGGCAGAAATCACATGATGCTTCATGACCCAGCCTCTGTCATATTTTAGGTTGAAAGAGTCACAAACCCACTCACTTTCAAGGGCAGGGGAATATAGACTCCACTTTCCAATGGGAAGAGTATTAGTGGACATGTCTATCCAACATGTAGGAGGTTTCTTCACTATGTAGAAAAGTGAAATCACGAAGATTAAGCCAAAGGCGTAGTTAGTAATGTGGATAATTTGTTTTTGTCAAAATTTCCTGTAAAAAGAATTTCTTTAAATTGTTCAATAACCAAAAATACCATCAATGATAGTAGGCGGTACTTATCAAGCTGTTTCTTGGGCAGGGATTCTTAGGGCCGTCTTACAAAACAAACAAACAATTATGTGGCCAAGTAAGTTTGGAAATTGCTTCACAGTACACATAGTCCCCTCTTGGATTGGAGAGTTGTACTGAAGATTGACATTAAAGTCCCTGAGAGGTCTGACAGCAAAGAAATGTTTATTTTCCTTTGGAGTTTAGATTTTTCCAAAACCTATCGAGTGCAGAACCTTTACAATTTTCTTTCTAGATTGCGCCAAGTGTTGAAATCTTGCTGAACTAATGTTCCTTGAGCTCTCCTTGAGAAAAACCACCTAGACTCTGAATTCCAGAGCAAACTTCTTCAGAAGAATGAGTCTTAAAGTATTTAATAACTTTTTTTCAATAATTGTAGTATAATTTGCAGCACTTGATTTGAATATTTGTACCAGACAGATTAAATCAGAATCTTTGGCTGTGGAGCCTGAGCTTTGCAACTGCTTTTTTTTTTTTTGTTTCTGTCTTTTTAGGGCCTTACCTGTGGCATATGGAGGTTCCAAGGCTATGGGTCTAATCGGAGCTGTTGCTGCCAGCCTACACCAGAGCCACAGCAACACCAGATCTGAGCCACATCTGCAACCTACACCACAGCTCACGGCAATGCTGGATCCTTAACCACTGAGCGAGGCCAGGGATCGAACCCGCAACCTCATGGTTCCTAGTCAGATTTGTTTCCGCTGTGCCACGAAAGGAACTCCGTGAGCGTTGGAATTGTTGAAAGCAACTCAGGTAATTCTAATGTGCAGTCAGTTTGAGGGCCATTGACTTCGTGTGTTATCTCACAGAATGATTGTGCATTCTTTGGAGGTAGTTCACTTTGTTAACAGTTACTTGCTGGAAAATTGGGAGAACAAAGAGGCAAATTTGCAGCTCTTACTGAATTGGGAATCACAAAAGAGAAAGACCTGATGTGGAACATCCCTATTCACCCTGTTCGGCTCTATGAGTCTGAGGTGGCTCTTCCCACCCTCACACCCCTGCTTCTGCTCATCTCCTCCAGATTGCATCAATAGTCAGAGCCCTTACTGACTGTTCTGCTGAAGTGTGCCCTCTCCTCACCTCACCCCCAAATGCTCAGGACTTTATTCTAGAACGGATGATTCAAATTAGGGGATATGTATCAATTGGAGGACCTCCGGGGGAAGACGGGGAGACATACTCAAACAGATTGGAAGAGGGATTTCCAAAAATTGTGTGGAGATTCAGTGGGAGGAGATTGGAAAATAGGGTGGATGTGGGGATAGAGAAGAGGAGAGAGAAAAAGTGATGTATCCATGACAGGAACATTTCTCCCATCCATGAGCTACCTGAGTTGTAGAGTTCTATGCCACAAACTAGAGAAAGTTCATATACAGCTCTAGGTTCTCCACTCCCATGACTAACTTTCTCTAATTAATTCGCTCTTTTGGTGAAACTTGGGATACTCAGAGCCTTTGTGACGTGATGTGAAGAGGAAAGTAGAAGTATAAAGGCAAGTGTGGTCAGCCCCAAATCCATCCTCCGTGGTGATCTTGGAGGTGGCTGTATCTAGAAATTCTACATGGAGACCATGTGTGAAGTGAATGATTGTCAAAGGTGCAGTGGGAAATGGCATTAAGTGTACTGTGAGTACCCTTAGGGTAGAGCATTCTCCTTCCATCATATATTAAAAGGTGACCTTAAAAACCAGAGTTCCTTCGTGGCTCAGTGGTTTTGAACCCAACTAGGATCCATGAGGATATGGGTTCGATTCCTGGCCTCATTCAGTGGGTTAAGGATCTGGCATTGCTGTGAGCTGTGGTGTAGGTCGCAGACGTGGCTCGGATCCCACGTTTCTGTGGCTGTAGTGTAGGCTGGCAGCTATAGTTCCAATTTGACCCCTAGCCTGGGAACTTCCATATGACACAGGCATGGCTCTAAAAAGCAAAATAAGATAAAATAAAATAAAACAAAACAAAACAAAACAAATAAAGGGTAGAGGAGTTTGAGGAGAAAGGAGAGAACGATACCTGTGTTACACATGGATATATTATTATTTACTTCTTGAACCATTTCTCCTCTGTTAGACATTTGTTTCAACATCCTTCTATTATATAACACTGTCGACATTATTGTACATAAATCATAGTCCGCATCTTGGATTATTTTCTTAGGATAAATTCCCAGGAGAAGAAGTATTATATCAAATAAGAGGATTTTTAGGACTTTTGACATATATTACTAACCACCCACTAGAAAATTTGTACCAGTTTATACTCTCACTAGCAATGTACAAAATTCTCATTTCTCCACATCTGCCAACACTTAAAATTTTTTAACTTAAGAATTTTTTTTAACAAAATTTATTTCTTGGTGTTCTTATTTTTTCTTTGCTCCATTTCTGGGTTGTTCTTAGAAAGAAATGTTTCCAGCTTTATTGAGGTTTTATTGTCATATAACAACAGTAAGTTAAAGATCTACAACATGTTGTTTGATCTTCTTACATATTGTGAAGTGATTACCAGAGTAGTGTTGGTTAGCACCTCCATTGCCTCATATAATTACCATTTCTTTTGTTGCGGTGAGAACCTTTAAGATCTATTCTTTAATCGCCATGTGGTACATTGGCTTCCCAGAATTTATTCGTCTTATAACTGGAAGTTCATGATCTTTGACAGACATCTCACCATTTCCCCCCACCCTCTAGCCCCTGGTTACCACCATTCTACTCTATGACTTTCTATGAGATTGCATGTGTAAGTGATGTCATACAGTATTTGTCTTTCTCTTTCTACCTTATTTTACTTTGTATAATGCCTTTGAGATCTATCCATGTTGTTGTAAAAGGCAGAATTTCCTTCTTTCTCATGTCTACATAATATACCATTGTGTATGAGTGTGTGTATGTGTGTGTGTGCGTGCACGTGTGTGTACGTGCACGTGTGTGTATCTCACAGCTTTACCCATTCATCTGTAGATGGACATTTAGGTTGTCTCCATATTTGAGCTATTGTGAATAGTGTTACAATGAACATGGGAGTGTAGGACTTCTTTGAGATCCTGATTTGATTTCCTTTGGATGTATACTCAGAAATAGGATTAATGTATCATATGGTAGTTCTACTTTTAATATTTTGAGAAACTGTTTTCCATAGTGGTTGCATCAATTTACATTCCTACCAATAGTGTGCAAGGGTTCCCTTTTTATTCATAACCTTATCAGCACTTATCTCTTGTCTTTTTGATGATGGCCGTTCTCATAGATGTGAGGTGATATCTCATTGTGATTTTGATTTGCATTTCCCTGATGATTTGTGATTCTCAGCATCTTTTTATGTACATGTTGGCCATTTATGTGTCTTCTCTGGAAAAACTCTCTATTCAGGCCCTCTTTCCATTAAAAAATATGATTGGTTTTTTACTATTGAATATGATTTTCTTATATATTTTGGATATTAACCTTTTATTAGGTATACGATTTACAAATATTTTCTCCCATTCTGTAGATTGCCTTTTGGTTTTATTGACTGTTTCTTCTGCTGTGCAAAAGCTTTTTAGTTGAATATGGTCTCACTATTTCGGTTTTTGTTACTTGTGCTTTTGGTATTATTTCTAAAAATTATTGCCAAAACCAATATTAGGGAGCTTTCCCCCTATGTTTTCTTTTAGGATTTTCACAGTTACAGGGCTTATGTTTAAGTCTTTAATTCATTTGCATTAATTTTTGTGAATAGTGTAAGATAGGAGTTCAGTTTCGTTCTTCTACATGTGATTATCCAATTTTTCCAGCACCATTTATTGAAGAGACTATCCTTTCCCCATTGAATATTTTTAGCTCCCTTGTCAAATATCGGTTGGTCATATATGTGAGAGTTTATTTTAGGCTCTTGGTTCTGTTCCGTTTGTCTACGTGTCTATTTTTATGCCAATATCATACCATTTTGATTATTATACCTTTATAATACAGTTTGAAATTAGGAAGCATAATGCCTCCTGCTTCGTTCTTTCTCTGGCTTGTGTTGGCTATTCAAGATCTTTTGTGGTTCCATATAAAGTTTATGATTTAATTCTATTTCTGTGAAAATCCCATTGGAATTTTGATAGAGATTGCACTGAATCTCTAGATGGCTTTGGGTAGACTGGACATTTTAACAGTATTAATTCTTCCTATCTTGAACTGGGGTATCTTTCCATTTAATTGTGTCTTCAGTTTCCTTCATGAAAGTCTTATAGTTTTCATTGTGCAGATCTTTCACCTCCTGGGTTTAATTCATTTCTAAGTTTTCTGTTGCTTTTGAGGCCATTGTGAATGGGATTGTTTTCTTTATTTCTTTTTCAGATATTTGTTGTTAGTGTATAAAAACATAACTGACTCTTAGAAATTTTTAGTGGAGTAAATTAAAATGTGTATTCTCTCTTGTCTGTTTTCTCTTCAGAAAGTAAGATGGCAAATACCCCTTTGCTTTAGAAAGAGGACAATGAATTTTTTTCTTTTATACATTTGCTCCAGTTCAGAAATGGAAGACTTTTAGGTTTATAGTAAAGAACAAGAAACTCCTTATTTTTAATGAATATTGAAAATGGCACATGGTCATAAGAGATTTCCTCCAGAAAATGGTCATATGAGATTTCTTCTCCTTAGCAGTGGTCCCTAATTTTGTCTCTGCAAGAGTCTCAGAATCTGACTTTGGGAGTTCCTGTCATGGCTCAGCGGAAATGAATCCGACTAGGAACCGTGAGGTTGTGGGTTCGATCCCTGGCCTTACTCAGTGGGTTAAGGATCTGGCATTGCCGTGAGCTGTGGTGTAGATTGCAGACGTGGCTCGGATCCTGCGTTGCTGTGGCTGTGGTGTAGGCCAGCAGCTGTAGCTCTGATTAGACCCCTAGCCTGGGAACCTCCATATGCCACGGGTGCGGCCCTAGAACGACAAAAGACAAAAAAAAAAAAAAAAATCTTACTTTGGAGAATTTGTCTTCTAGCTGGAACATGCCTCCTAAAATGAATTTTAAACAAGAGCTCTTGATAGGGATTTAAGTAAAGTTATAAGTTAGTTCCTTCTTTTGTTTGTCCTTCAAATTGTCTGGATAAATTATTGAATGCCTACTAAGTGTCTTGCACTATGCAAGATGTTGTAAAGTACAGATGAGCTTCATTATTCATGGATTCCATAATTATGACTTTGCCTACTTGCTAAATTTCATTATAATCCTAATCAGTGACTCTTTTATGGTCATTTGTGGACGTGTGTAGTACAGGGAAAATTTGAGTTCTTCAAAATATACATTCTCAGCTGAGGCAGAACAAGGTGTTTCTCTATTTTTCATGTTCTAAATGTGTCCTTTTGCGATGTGTTTAATGGTGTGTTTTTGCATTTTTCTAAGTGATTTTACTATTTAAAATAGCTCCCAAGGGTGGTGCTGAAGTGTTGTGTAGTATTCCTAAGCACAAGAAAGCTGTGGTGTGCATTAGGGAGAATATATGTGTTAGATAAGCTTTATTCAATCATGAGATATAGTGCTATTGGCTGTCAGTTCAATGCATCAGTAACAATATGAGAGGCTGACAGTTTGCCTTGGGAGATGAGAAAAACACACATAAAACACATAATGAACAACAGGAACAGTAAAAATGATATAAATACCAAAGAATAATAGGGCAAGTTAGAACAAGGCTTTCTAAAAGCAGTGGTCATAAATCTGGGGTCTGCCAAAGGAAGAAGGTTTATGTAGGCCCAAGAAGCTAAGAGCAGGAGTGATGAATAGGCTTGTTTGAGGAAGAGGGGTTGTAAGCCAGCTTGTCTGAATTGCAGGGTAATTTTGAAGCTGAGGCATATGAGGAATAAGGGCTGAACACAGTGTGGGGGAGGTTTTGGAGGGTCCTGAATATTAGTGTGGGAGAGACTGGGTTTGTTCTTTAGACCAGTTGTTTAAAAAAGAAACAACTTTACTCGTAAAGTATAACCTGTGTAGAATAAAATGCACCCATTTTAACTGTACTGTGTGATGAACTTTGACAAATGTATATACTCAGGTAAACACCAACACAATCAAGTTATAAAGCATTTCTACAACCCTAAAATGTTCAGTCATTCCTTTGTAATCAATACCCCCATCACTCATAATACTAGGCAAAAAATATACAACATAAATTTGCCTCTTATAGGAGTATATATAAATGCAATAGCAAGTAGTTTTATGAGACTGGTTTCTTTTGCTCAGCATAATGTTTTTGAGATTTATCCATTTTGTATATAGCATATAGTTTCTTAAAAATGCTAAACAGTATTTCATTTTATGGATATGCTAAGATTTGCTTATCCATTCACCTGCTGTTACAACATTTAGATTGGCTTCCAGTTTTGAGCTATTATAAGTAAAATTACTGTGGCCATTTATGTACACCTTTTTTGTGTGAAAATAGGTTCTCATTTTTCTTGGATAAATATCTAAGTAATGCTGCTGGGTCACGTGATAAGTTTATATTTAACTTTTTAAGAAACTGCCAAACTATTTCCAAAGTGGTTAAACATTTCTACAACCCCAGCTATGTTTGAGAATTCCAGTTGTCCTAACAACTAATATAGTTAGTCTTTAAAATTATCGCCATTCTAGTGGGTATATAGTGGTATCTCATTGTAGTGTTAAATTAAAAAAAATTTTTGCACTTTTAAGGCCTCACCTGCAGCATACGAAAGTTCCCAGGCTAGGGGTCAAATCAGAGCTGTAGCTGCCCTATGTAACAGCCACAACAACACCTCATCTGAGCAACATCTGTGACCTATGCAGTAGCTCACTGCAACGCTGGATCCTTAACCCACTGAGTGAGGCCAGGGAGCGAACCCACATGCTCATGGATACTAGTCAGGTTCATTACTACTGAGCCACAACAGGAACTCATTTAAACTTTTTAAAGACAGATGTTGTTAAACTTATTTTCATGTATATAAGATTTTATATCTTATTTTGTCTAGTATCTATACAAATATGTTGCCATTTTAAAAATTGTTTTTTTTTTGTCTTACTGGCCTGGAGACATTCTTTAAATATCCTGTATATTAATCCTTTGTCACATATATGTAGTATGGATTTATTTCTTGTGTCTTGCCTTTTTCATTTTTGTAATGGTATCTTTTGAAGAGCAGAAATTTTTATTTTTGAAGAGGGTTAATTTACCAGTTTTTTATTTTTTTTTTAAGGTTCATGCTTTATGTATCTTCTCTAAGAAATCTTTGCCTTGGAGTTTCCGTTGTGGCTCAGTGGTTTAAAAACCCAACATAGTGTCCGTGATCCATGACCTTGCTCAGTGGATTGAGGATCCAGTACAGCTGCAAGATGCAGCTTGGATCTGGCGTTGCCGTGGCTATGTAGGCGGGCAGCTGAAGCTCCGATTTGACCCCAGCCTGGGAACTTCCATATGTTGCAGGTGTGGCCCTAAAAAGAAAAGAAATCTTTTCCTATTTCAAGGTAACAAAAATTTCCTCCTCTTTGTTTCCTTCTAGAAGTTTCATAGTTTTAGCTTTTACATTTCAGTTTATGATCTATATCGTTAGTTGTTGGTATGATATAAGGGAAGGGTTGAGGTTTATTCTTTTCTATATGGATATCCAGCTGTTTCATCAGTACTTGTTGAAACAACTCTCTTTTCCTCACTGTGTTCCATTGATCCAATTATCACTTCTGTCAAAAGTGATAATTGACTCCTGTAAGTGTGGATCTATTTCTGGACCTCAATTCAGTTCCTTTGGTTTCGGTGCTTATCCTTATACCTATACCACGCTGTCTTGGTTACTGTAGCTTCAGAGTGAGTTTTGAAATCAGGTTCTGTAAGTTTGCCAAACATATTTTTTTCAAAATTGTTTTGGATATTTTAAGTTCTTTGAACTTCCATATAAATTTTAGAGTCAACTTGTCAAGTTCTACAAAAAAAATCTGTTGTCATTTTCTTCAGAATCCCAATGTGGATCTAGACATTGATTTAATGAGAATTAAGATCTTAATACTGAGTTTTCCAATCATGAATACTGTATATCTCTCCAATTATTTGGTTCTACTTTAATTTTCTCAGTGATGTTTTGTATTTTTCAGTGTGCAGGTTTTGCATATATTTTGTTTAAATTCTCCCCATGTAGTTAAGTAATGCTACTGCTAATAATTTTTAAAAACAATAATTTTTTCATTAATTTTCTGTTTTTATCCATTTTATATACCATTGATTTCTACTTTTATTTTTATCATTTCATTTTTTTCTCCTTAGTTCAGTTTGCTCTTTTTTAAAATTATTCCTTAAGGCGGAAGCTTAAATAATTTGTTTTAGACCTTTCTTCTCTGTGTTTATTTTATTTTATTTTTCTCCTCAAGTTTATTTTTTATTTTTTTTATATTCCTAATGGATTTTATTTCAATTATAGGTGTACATAAGTCATCACAAGTCGATTTTATAGATTTTGTATCCCAAACCCACAATGTGTCCCCCCACCCCCAGATTGTCTTATTTAAAAAAACCAAGGTTTTCCAAAGCCTGTGAGTCATTCTCTGTTCTGCAAAGAGGTTCATTGTGTCTTTTTAGTTTCCATATGTAAGCGGTAGCATTGGGTGTTGCTGGCTAATTGTCTGACTGGTTTCACTTCGCGTGATAATTTCTAGGTCCATCCATGTTGCTATAAATGTTGGTAATTCGTTCCTTTTAATGGCTGAGTAATGTTCCATTGTGTGTATGTACCATATCTTCCCTATCCACTCCTCTGTCGATGGGCATTTAGGTTGTTTCCATGACCCGGCTATTGCATAGAGTGCTGCAATGAACACTGGCGTACATGTGTCTTTTCGGGTCATGGTTTCCTCTGGATAGATGCCCAGGAGTGGGATTGCTGGATCAAATGGTAATTCTGTTTTGAGTTTTCTGAGGAATCTCCATACTGTTTTCCACAGTGGTTGCACCAGTTTGCATTCCCACCAACAGTGTAATAGGGATCCTTTTTCTCCACACCCTCTCCAGCACTTACTGTTTGTAGACTTTTTGATGATGGCCATTCTGGCTGGTGTAAGGTGGTACCTCATAGTGGTTTTGATTTGCATTTCTCTAAGGAGGAGTGATGTTGAACATCTTTTCATGTGTTTATTTGCCATCTGCATGTCTTCTTTGGAGAATTGTCTGCCTAGATCCTCTGCCCATTTTTGGATGGGGTTGTTTGTTTCTTTGGTGTTGAGCTGTAGGAGGTGTTTGTAAATTTTGGAAGTTAATCTTTTGTCAGTTGAATCATTTGCAAATATTTTCTCCCATTCTGTGGGTTGTCTTTTCGTTTTGTTTAGGGTTTCCTTTGCTGTGCAGAAACTTTGAAGTTTAATTAAGTCCCATTTGTTTATTTCTCTTTTTATTGTCCTTACTCTGACACATGGATCTGAGAAGATGTTGCTATCATTTATGTCAGAGAGTGTTTGGCCTA
>PVHT020000175.1:15036566-15068510 GCA_004024745.2 Catagonus wagneri
TTGTTTATTTCTCTTTTTATTGTCCTTACTCTGACACATGGATCTGAGAAGATGTTGCTATCATTTATGTCAGAGAGTGTTTGGCCTATGTTTTCCTCTAAGAGTTTGATAGTATCTGGTCTTATATCTAGATCTTTAATCCATTTTGAGTTTATTTTTGTGCATGGTGTTAGGAAGTGTTCTAGTTTCATTTTTTTACCTGTAGCTGTCCTGTTTTCCCAGCACCACTTATTGAAGAGGCTGTCTTTTGTCCAATGTATATTCTTGGCTCCTTTGTCATAGATTAGTTGACTATAGATGCGTGGATTTAATTCTGGGCTTCTTCTCCTCTGTGTTTAGAACTATGAATTTCCCAATTAACATTGCTTTAAGTACATGCCATATACTTTGATATGTTCATTGTCATTCAGCTCAAGATATTTTAAAAATTTTATTATGATTTTTATTTGATCCATTGATTACTAAGAGAATTTTGTTTGATGTTTTCTTCTGCACTATTTAATCTGCTGTAAATGCCATTCAGTGCACTTTTCATTTCAAATATTATATTTTAATGTCTAGATGGTATATGTTATTTTTATTTACATGTTCCATTCCTCTTTGCATATGTTCATATTTTATTTTAAATAGTTATAAATAGTTGTAACATTTATAATTGTTGTTTTATATCCTTGTTTGAAAATTCCCCATCAAATCAGTCATGTCTAGATCTATGTCCACTGACTGATTTTTTTCATGGTTTTGAGTCACAATTTTCTGCTTTTTTTCATTTCTCATCATTATTTTCATGAAAATGAACATTGTCAGTTTTCTTTGTTGAGTGCTTGATTTTGTTTTATTCTTTAGTGATAGCTTTGTTTAGGCAGGCATTTAAGATACTTAGAGATCAGATTGATCCTCTTGAGATTTGTTTTAACATTTTTTAAAGGCAGATCTGAAGTGTACTTTAGAGCTCCAACATAATAGGGTCCATCTGCCACATTACTAAGTTATGGCCCTTCTGATGACTTTCCTGAATGCTTCATGAACTGAGTGAGATCTGTCCACTCTAGTTGATGGAAACACAAATGATCTTCAGTTCTGTTTGAACTCTGGGAATTTCTTGGCTTATAGCTCTCCGCTAATTGTTCTTTCCTAGCATGATGGAGCTTGACCCTATGCATGTACAAGTTAGTATTCGGGCAAAGATTTGAGGGAATCCCTATGCACATTCCTGGAGCTCTATCTTCATATAGCTTCCTTACTTTCAGTATTATATTCTGCAACTTCTAGCTGCTTTGGCCTTTTAAAATCTCAATCTTTCTCTCCCCAACTTGGCAAGACCATCAGGCTTTGTTTGGATTCCTTCTCCTTGTGCTACAATTTGGAATTTTCATGAAGGTGAATAGTCAGGGTGAATATAAAACTTAACACATTTAAATTCCTTTTCTCGAAGGTCATAATCTTGCATTACTTATAGTCTAGTATCTGAAATAGTTGCTTAATATATTTGTTTAATTCAGGAGAGTAATTCCCATAGCAATTACCTTTCATAGGTAGAACTTAAATCAAGAGCAGTATTTATCAAGTGTGTTTGAATTTGTTTAATGAGGTGTATGCATGTATTGTGTATGCCCCCATATGGTTAACATGGGTTATACATATTGTCTTAGTTGGCTTGGGCTACCATAACAAAATACCATGCTTAAACAGTAGAAGTTTATTTTCTTAGTTCTGGAGCTGGAAGTCCATTATCAGGGTACCTCCATGTTTGGATTCTGTTGAGAGCTCTTCTCATGGCTTGCAGATGGCTTCCTTTTCACTATATCTTCACTGCAAAAGAAAGAAAGGGAGAGAGAGCACTCTGATGTCTCTCTCTTATAAGGTACTAATACCACCAAGAGGGACCCACCCTCATGATATCATCTAAACCTAATTACCTCTCGAAGGCTCCATTTCCAAATACCATCACATGGCAGTTAGAGTTTCAGCAAATGAATTTGGGTGATACAATTCAGTCCATAGCACGTATAACTCAAATATCTGTCATTACTCACATTAATGGTTTCCAACTTATATGGTAGCCACTCTGCTAAGATGTGTTTTAGAACCCAAGTGACAAAGCACTTACCTTCTACTCTATTAGTGCTATACAGATTGAGAATTATCGCAGGTAATAGGGAGCCCCTACATACAAGTTTTAGAGCAGGGCGTTGACATGATGAAATGGTGATTTAGGTGTTGACCTATAGAGGAGTAAATGTAGGTGGGTGATAAGGACGGTAGGTTATTTAATGATCATTATAGTAACCAGCTGATAATTTCTCTCAGGGTTATGGGTCAGCAGAATTTGTCACTAGCCATTTGCTTAGTTGGCTGTGCCCAGGCTTATCGTTACCCTCAGTACTAGAACCTTGGACAGCTCTAGCAGTGAAGAAATCTTCAAAGACTCACATGTTGAAATGAATTACTCATTTATTCATCTAGCATCTATTTTATTTAACTATTTGTATCTAGCATTTTTAAGAAATACAAATTAAAGACTACTACTCTTACCCTCGAGAAGCTTATGAACGAACCCCTTGGGAGTGGAGACAAAGTAAGTTAAAATATAATCATAATAATAATTCATTATTTTGGTATTATATTACTCTTTTAAAGTGACTTCTCATATCTTCTTTGGTCAAAAAGATAACCAACATACTGTCTTACAGATTGTCCATATGCTTTAGAGAAAGATAAAGGATAGTCAGTGTGGGATGGCGTTAACCGGAGAAGACTTTCCGATGAGGGTTTTTGGAATGTTTTCTTGAAAGATATGCTGAAGAAGAGGTGTAAGTTCCTTTGGGCTACGGAAATCTCCTGGCAACTATCATAGGTGCCCAAGCTGACCCAGCCAGGGTAGAAGTTGGACTTCAGGAAATATAACTCAATAAAAGGAGGACCCCCCAGATAATAGAAATCTTTAAGGCCAGTATGAGGCATGTGGACTTGATGCAACAATCTAAGAGAGATATGTGGGGAGCTTGCTTGCAGCAAAGTGATGGAAGTTTTTGCCCTGTGTTTTCTGTTTCCCTTTTTTTCTTCCACTTTCATGCAAGCTTAATTTAAAATTTATTTTTGGCATTAATAAACTTAAAAAAAACCTTTATGCTTACATTTTATTTTTTAAACAAGCCATAAAATAGATCATCACCAGCAAAACAATAAAATTTTAAGACCATAATAATCGAGTTAATGTTTTAAAACTGGTAACTGAACACTTTTGGTCCCAGAAATAATGCTAGACACTGAGAGAGATACAAAGCTTCAGCATTTCTTCATTTACTTGTTCAGTCAGTATCTTATGATACTTAACGGGATGTGGTCCATGTCTTTGGGGTCTTATTGTCTAGTGATCAGATGGGACTGAACTAAATGGCTGGTTGAATGTAGGTCGCTTCTCTTCTCCCGCAGCTGTGGGAGAGGTTCACTCACACCTCAGGGCTTTCGGATTGTTTTAGGGACCTGGAAGGGAGGATTCAGAATGGAAATCAGGAACAGCTACTGAGACCTTTGTTCTCGTATCTCAGAGCACCACGTTGACATGTTTCCATGGAGATTTCTTGGAAGGAGTCATATTTCTTTTCCTAGATGATTGAAAACAGTCATTTGAATCTGTAATTGGACGTCAAGTAGAAGGGTGGAAAGAGTGTGAAAGATGCCACTTTCTTACATGTTTTGGGGATAATGCCCAGCTGTGTGAGGAAATATTAAATGAAAATCATTGATTTTACCAGCAGGTGGGAAGCACTGACAGCTAAAGGATTTTAGTCTACAGTAAGTACATACCAGGCCATGTGACCACAATTTAGAGTTGAATGCAGCCTGAGATTGTATTAACTATAGTATCTAAGAATCTGAAATAAAGAGATTCCATTTTACTTTCCATTGGCCAGTTTATGTCTACAATGTTTTATTCCTCTTTAGGGGCCAGGTTTAAAGAAAGAAATAGGCAAATGGATCTCTTAAAATCATAAGAAATTAAAATAAAAAACGAAAGGATTTGAAACCTTCTGAGTGGTGTAATGGTTGAAGGGAGTCTCTATGTTGCTTTTGTGGAAGAAAGAACTCAAACGGATTTGAAAAGTTTTAGATATCTGACAGCCTGCCCTGTGGAACAGGAATGAGTCTGGATCTACATGAACCCAAGAAATGAGATTAGGAATAACTCAAAGACATATCAGGGAAATTTACATAGGGGAGAGAAGTCAATTAGAATGGTTTCAAGGTGGACTGTTATCCACTGTGCGTGGGAAGTTTGCTGATACCACATAGGTTTGATGGGGGAAATGCTGTGGTAGGATTTCAATATATGAAAGACCCTGGGATTGTTCAGTTTTATGATTCTGTACTCTATGGTGAATCCCATTATACCTCAGTGCCTTCTGAGTGGTGAGAGGTAGGGCTTATAGGAATCCAGGGGACCTTGGATGAGCAGTTAAGGAGGGTGACTGCCAGACATCCCAATTATGAGTCATATTTGAGCTATCCTTAGAGGCAGGGTAGAGGGAGGAAGAGAAAAAATTCCAAGAGGGAAAACACCTTCTGTTGCTCTTGGCAAACATTTGAAAAAGCATCACCAGCTTGATACAACCCTATAGCAGGGAGAACGGCCTCTGGTGTCTTGGTCCCTCTATCTGCCTGACTTATCAAGGCAGGAGGCTGGTCTTGGACAACCTCTATTCTGTATCTGGTGGGTAATTAGCTCTTGGGGCGGTAGGTAAAGTGAGTGAAGGTCTGTTGTAACAGGAGACAGAGCCTACACTGAATCAGAATCTGTATTTGATATTTCCTAGTAGCCTTCTCTCTCTCTTTGGCTTATGGCGACTTGCCTGCTCTCTAGACCGTATGGGCCACATCACTAGCTCAGGTGAGTAGCCTGTAGTTTGCTGCTGATGGCTTCCTTCACTTGGCATTGATGCAGCCTTCTTTTACTGCCTTTGGTGGTTATCTTTTCACACGTACTTCTCTTACATTTCGAGTAAATCATAACAATTCTGAGGTGAGGATTGACTTACCCTTTTTTTTTCTTTTTTGGCCACCCTGCTACATATGGAGTTCGTGGGCCAGGGATCAGATCCAAGCTGCAGTTGGGAGTTACGCTGCAGGTGCAGCAATGCTGGAACCTTAACCCACTGTGCCAGGTCGGGGATTGCACCTGTGTCCCAGCACTCTGGAGACACTGCCAGTCCCTTTGCACTATGGCAGGAACTCTAGGATTGTTTTATACTTTTGTGTGTGCCCCATAGCACCTAACCCAGTGTTCTTGTGTAATGAAGTTGCTTTAAGGATGAATGGCAATTTGTCAAAGTAGATCTTTTTGTAAGGGAGATAATGTTCGCTAGTTTTTATCTGGGGATGTTATGACTGTACATTGTGAACGTTAATCATTGAATCGTTCCTTAAAAAAAAAAGTTCAAGTGGCTTATATCATTTGGAAATTCTTGTCATTGGGGTAGGTTTTGGACACTTCTCCTGGCCCAGCATTGGGGATCACCTTTGAGGTATATTTGGATCTGTGTTTTACAGTGAGTTTTGGGGACTTTGCTGCCGATGACAGAAGTCTACTCAGAGTCAGCAATACAGTGTCTTCCCCCTCACGACTTGGGCTGTTCCTTCTCCCAGCACAACCAATAGAAGGTTTGCCAAGAAGCCACATGTCTATTAAGTCCCTAAGTGTCCCAAAGGAAAAGAAACAGGGCAGCTAGAACCATTGTCCAATGCTGGCTTCTGTGTGGGTCGCAGGGTGATGGTGACCTTCTAAATGTATCTCTTCGGCCCTTTTCTTTTTCTCTCCAGTAAAAGGCAGATAGGGTGGCACCTCTTGAAGAAGACCCTCCACAAGCACAAGCAGGCCATTTCAACAGTGGTGGTTTTTATTGCCTGGCTGCATGTTCATATCTGGGGAAACCAAGGAAACCACCTTTGAAAGGCTGCATGTAGATCAAATAATAGAATCCCAAACTATGCTGTTGTATTTTAAAAATAACAAAACTTGGCCAGTAAGGGGAGCACGCCATGATTTAATTGCTTTGGGTATTAATTAAAAAAGATAGAACAGACTTTCAGGGAGGGATTTTCATGACTGTAGGAGTGTTTGAACATTATCTCTGTGTGTGTGTGTATCCTATAAATCATCACAAAAACTGAAGCAGCAGCAGCAGCAGCAGCATGGCAAGCCCATTTTATTGCCAAAACAAAGTTTGTTGTCTGCAGTAAAGTGCCCAGGGTACTTATGGGAGCTACCAGCATCCTCTTTGCTTAAACTTTCCTTCTTTGATTTAGCCTCTTTATCTCTGTTGCCCAGTTACCTCCTCCTGTACCCCCCCGCCACTCAAATTATCTTTCCTCCTTGATACATAACAGCTATGAGACACCGAACTATTGTTTGTCCTACCCTTTAAAATCATGACTGAGAGAGCTAACCTGGGCTGTTCTATCCTGTCTTCAGTTGGTC
Organism: Catagonus wagneri; assembly: GCA_004024745.2. Classification (NCBI taxonomy): domain Eukaryota; kingdom Metazoa; phylum Chordata; class Mammalia; order Artiodactyla; family Tayassuidae; genus Catagonus; species Catagonus wagneri. The sequence continues at coordinate 15,043,045 of PVHT020000175.1, forward strand.
CGTGTACTCACCTAGTTATTATGGTTTTTCTTCTTTAGGAAACTTACAGGTTTTCATGGCAGAGGTTAAGACAGCTGTGAAGAAATGCCCTGTTGCTCCTGGTTCTCTCGTTCTGAGGAATATTGAGCAGCCTCACCTCATTTTGGCCTGTTTTTCAGATGAGAGGGAGTAAAAGTGTCTAATGCTGTCCTTAAGTAGCTGTGACCTTAAGGAAGTCATTTCTCAGGGTCACAATTTTTCATCTTTAAGAGGTGAATTTGATAGCACTTAACGGCTTGAACCCAGCCAGAACCCAGGTTGGGACTTGAACCCACACGCCAGGCCTCAAACCCAGCCTAAACCCAGATTGGGACTTGAACCCATGGGCTTTAAATTAGAATCACTCACCTGGTGTCTGGACTTACTAAAGTTCAGGTTCTTTGTGCCTCAGCGCAGAAGAAATTTAGCAAGAGACAAAGTGACAGGCAAAAAGTAGATTTATTAAGATAAGACCCTTGTAGAGTTCCCATTGTGGCACGGTGGAAATGAATCCAACTAGTATCCATGGGGACTCAGGTTCGATGCCTGGCCTTTCTCAGTGGCTTAAGGATCCAACGTTGCCATGAGCTATGGTGCAGGTTGCAGCTGTGGCTTGGGTCCTGTGTTACTGTGGCTGTGGTGCCAGCTGCTGTAGCTCCAATTTGGCCCCTAGCCTGGGAACTTCAATATGCCATTGGTGTGGCCCTAAAAAGCAAAAAAAAAAAAAAGAAAGAAAGAAAAAAGAAGATAAGACACTTGTGAGAGATGCAAGTGGGCAGGCAGGGAGGATTAGGTGAGCTAGGATTTTATAATCCAAGGGGAGCAGGCATTGGAAAAGATCGCCTCTTTCTCTTTCTTTGAGTAGTAGCTCCTCCTTGGTGTCCAAGAAGAGTCTGTTTGACCCTATAAGATCAAACTAGGACTGTCGTGGTGCTTATTCAAATCAGCCGAAGGGTGGTCCTTAAACTCCTGCCCTTGGTCTGAACAGAATGAATGCAGGCCTCACCCTATCCCCCACCCGATGACCTGAGGCATATCTTGCGTTTCCACTAGTCAAGCAAGCCTGCCTCATTCTGATGGCCCTCTCGAGCAATTATTAACTTACAGTGGTCTCCCAAATTGCGTAGGTTTCCCTCTCTATCTGGTGTCCCTTACTGGGACTTCTACAACTGTCTGTAACCATCCTGCTCCAGTCCTACCAGACTGAGTTGCTTCTAGAGGCTCCATCTGTGATTCTGCTCCAGTTCAGTGCTCCACCCAGGCTCGGAACCATGGGTACCCTGGGCGTACAACAGACAAGAACTGGTTGCATTTCCAGGGAGGGAGAGCTCAGCTCGAGGGTGGGAAATGGCATTTGCAAAGTCCCGAGAAGCTAAGGCCTGCAGCACTGAAGAAATCATATGTTAAGTAATGAAAATGTCCCAATATGATGTCCTGAGCATTTTAGAGGAAAGACGCTATCGAAGTCTCATACAGAAATGATTCTTCTCTCATTTTAATTCATAGGCTTTCTATAGGCTAAAGTGAAATCTCACTGGTGTTCAAGCTTGGGGTGCAGTTTTTTCAAAACCCTTTTTTTTTTTTTTTTTTTAATGCTGTTCTAGTCCTCTTTCAGTTTGGCTGCACCAATAAGGAGCAAGCAAAGGCCAGAGCTGGTCTAAGGCTGTGGGGTGGGGTCATGGGTGGGATAGTTGCTGGCATTGAGCACGTGCTGCAGGTGACTTGCACAGGCCCCATAGTTGCCTGGGAGGGTATTCCTCAGCCTTCGTCATAGCAATCCAGAGTGTGGAGAAGCCGAGGGATCTTAACAGAAGCCTAGTAAGGCCTGTGGTACACTATGACTTGGGACTTGGGAAACAGAGAATACTAAGAACCTTTTAATCTGGAAAGAAGAAGCCTTGGGCATAGCATTGGTACAATTTTCCAGTACTTAAAGGACTGTCACATGGAAGAAAAATCAGGCTTGTTTTCGCACTTTCAGAGGACGTTATTGATGGAAGCTAGACTGATTTTGGTTCAGTCCCAAGAAACATATTCTAATAGCATGTCAGAAAAAGGAATAATAACATCTTACATCTTTGTAGTGTTTTGCATTTAAAAAAGTGATCTTCCTACCCAATTTAACAGCACCATGAGGTAGGTAGAGCTAGTATGATTATTGTTATTATTATTATTATTATTTTGTCTTTTTGCCATTTCTAGGGCCACACCCGCGGGATATGGAGGTACCCAGGCTAGGGGTCTAATCAGAGCTGTAGCCGCCGGCCTATGCCACAGCCACAGCAACGCAGGATCCGAGCCGCGTCTGCAACCTACACCACAGCTCACGGCAATGCCGGATCCTTAACCCACTGAGCAAGGCCAGGGATTGAACCCACAACCTCATGGTTCCTAGTCGGATTCGATAACCACTGAGCCACGACAGGAACTCCTATTTATATTATTATTGATCATTATTACCACCAACACCATTGTTTTGAATCAGACATGAAATTGGAGAATATACTAAATTATTTAAGGCCATGAAATTAAGTGGGTCAGCCTAGCTCTGTGTCCTCAGCTTTTCATTAAATTTATAAACACACACACACTCACACACATTCACACACACTCTCACACACACAAACTCACACACACTCACACACACACTTCCCAAACGACAAAGTATGTGAGGCAACGAGTAAGCCGCTACTACGTCTTTTGTAATGGCCGGTCTGACCGCACCATGCTCTTCTTTAAATGCTTCCCAGAATTCCTCTCCTAGAGTGTTAACTCTTGATGCGAACTCCAGGGCCTAGAATGGTCTCTCTATTCATACTCCCAGGGCCTAGAATGGTCTTTTTCTAATCTTGCCCGGGATCATCTGGGAAGGGTCAGCAAGTGGGTCTGGGAACCTGGGAGGATAATTGGCTAATTCAAGGTCTAATTTGTGGGGCCCCCACAGAGCAGCTGAGGACATCCCGAGGGACACAGCTGGTTCCTCAAAGTGTCGCAATTACAGGATTATTGGAAATGGCAAACAGGCCTCAGGCACGGGGCCTCTTTCCTCAGGCTTTAAGGGAAATTTAGCAGCAGTGGTCCATGCCCTTGGCGGTCCTGTGGCCTGAAGACGGGAAGTGAGTGGACAGTGGAGGAGACTGATACCAAACTCGTTTTAGTGTGAAGACAATCCTCTTTTAAAAAGATCTCCAAGTAATAATTCCATACATCTTTCCTGTAAGTTCCTAACCAATTTCTGAAGTTCTTCATTTTGCTAAATCCAAATATCTCTTGCTGGCTTTTAGCGAGCTGATGGGTTGCTAACACTGAGCTCTCCCTCTGGGGGTGCGTAGCACAGCGCTCGCGCATGCTTCCTGACTTCCCGGTGCATTCATTTTCAATTTCCCCAAAGAACTAAGAATTACAGTAGTTGATGCTATGATGCAGGTGTCAGAGGTACATGAAAAGAGCTGTAGAATCTGGAGCACATAAACAGGGTTCCATTTGCTATACAGAAATATATATCTTTTTTAAATCATATTTTTCATACCAAGATAGAAAATAAAAACAGAAAAATTATGAGCATGTGAGAGGTTGGACAGGAGGAGGGTTTGAGCAGCAGGGCAGGGACAGGCTTCCACCTCTCAGGTTTTTTCTTCCTTTCCATCTCCTGTGGTAACAGAGCTGGGCCCCACGGGGCCTTCCCTGGGCAGACCCCTCCCCTATATCCTCCGCCATAGCCCTTCTCTGAAGCAACTAGATAACAGCTTCTGATGCACAATTCCCGAGTTGTCTTATAGATGCTCAAACCACCACCAGATGTGGCCCCCAGACCGCTGGGGCCTAAGGATCGATAATATTAACTGCAGTCGCACCATCCTGATACCTCACCGTCAAGCAGTCAGCTCATCCCTGCACTAGCTGATCACCTATCCTGGGGTGGCCCTCCTTCACCTGTCCTTTAAAAATGCCTGTTCTGGTAACTTCCATATGTCACTGGTGAGGCAGAAAAAGAAAAAAAAGAAAAAAAAAGAAATGTCTTCCTGGATCCCAACGGTGAATTTGGGCGTTTTGAGCATTAGGGGTCCTGAACTTGTAGCTTGGCGCCCTGCAATAAATGCTGCACTTTCCTTCACCACAACCTGGTGTCAGTAGATTGGCTTTACTGCGGCAGGTGAGCAGGTTCAAGTCTGGTTCAGCAACATTTCTCCCACCAACAAGTTAGAGTAGCCCAGCTCTCACCTTAACTTTTTTTGTCATCTTCTCACATTGTTTCATTCAGAGAGTTCCAGAGCTGCCTTCTTTTCTGTTTCTCTCAGCTGGCCTAGGGGCCCACCGGCCAGTGGGTCACTTTGCAGCCTCAAAGGTCCAGAAGCCTGAGACGGTTTTGCACAGAAACCTTATCTGGACACAGCAATCCTGTGGCGAGGGCTGCTGATGTGGAGGGGTGACAAGGATGGGTAGTGCAGTCAGGAAGGCTCCCTGGAGGAGGCAGGCTATCAGCAGTGTCCTGAAAATGGTGTGTGTCTGGGCTTCGGAGACAGGGTTAGAGTCAGAACCTCAGAGGGAGCAGCTTGGGGCCAGACCTGAGCATGAGAAGGGAGGGGCCAAAGGTGTTCTCATGGTGATTATAGTGACTCAGGTAGGTACTTAGAACCCGAGTCCCTACTTCCATTCCCAGACTTCCTTTTCGCTTTCCTTCTCCCTCGCATTCAGAGAACACTGATAGTTTTTATTACCTTTTTTTCTTTTTTTTTGGTGGGGGGAGCAGATGGATGAAACTAGAACAAAAGAGTCCATTGGATTTATGATGAAATCTGAACTTGCCTGGCATGAACAGTAACCTTAAAAGCTGAGCATTTATATTAAAAAAAAAATCTAATGCTTGGCTTTAAATATCAAGAGCCAAAGTCTAGAGGACTGAATTTTTGAAAGGCAGGATGACATAAATTATTTCTCACTCAAAAGGAGATGAAAATATGACCAGCAAGGGGAAGGGAGGAGAATTGAAGCCAAATGGCTGTTGCTGGAAGGTAGATGCTTCTTCTGTGAAGAAGCTCTGCGCCCTTATTTCCTGGACTGGATTACGGGAGGGATGGGCAATGGAAATGGTAAATGGATCGAAAGGAGCTCCATGAGCTACTTGTACTCCAGAAGAAATTCTAAATGGACCAGAAATTTAAATATAAAAAGTTAGGAGTTCCTCCTGTGGCCAAGTGGGTTAAGGATCCAGCTGAAGAGATGAGGGTTTGATTCCTGGCCCAGGAACTTCCATTTGCTATGGGTGCAGCCATTAAAAAAAAAAGAAATGGTAAACCACACAAGTATTGTTTAAAAGTAGGTGAATTCCTCTATACTTTTGGGATAGGGAAAACCTTTCTAACAATGACTTAAAACCAATAAAAGCAATAGAAGCAATACAAAATTTGATCAATTTTATTACATAAAAAAAAAAAACTTGTGTATGACAAAAAATTACCATCAGAAAAAAGGCAAATGACAGAGTGGTAAAAAAAACTATTTGCAATTCATTTGTAAACAAAGAGTTAACATCCTTAATATACCGGAGACTATCCCTTATCAACTTCCACTCATCATTTTGTAGAAGAAAAGCAGAATAAATGCTTGACTCTTTCCCTTTATTACCAGTTTTCAGAAGAATGAGTTGATTTCCAAGGATGATCAATAAAGGTTTTTTTTTTTTTTTAAGTATCGTAATGAATTTGTGGATGTAAACTTATTTAATGTGTTTTAATTGATTGTAATCATGGTTGGATTGTCCTAACTTTGGTTCGTAGGAGCCTCGTCAAGTTGGCTTCTGTGTCCATCTGACATGACTTTATATTCTTTGACAGTTTTCTTGATTTCTGGGAATTTTGCTCGATACTGTCAAAAATTCCTAACTATTAGGGTTATATTGTCTCGCCTTCCCACCAGCCTTTTAACAGAATAGGATGTCAAGCTTTAGCTTTTTACTGATCTGATTGGTGATGGATGATGTCTCAGTGTTGGTTTAAATTTTTTTAAATTTTGGTTTATTTTTTAAATGGATATAGTTGACTTATAATATTATGTAAGTTTCAGGTATACAACACAGTGATTCACCATTTTTAAAGATTATACTGTGTGTGTGGTTATTATAAGATATTGGCTATATTCCCTGTGCTGTACAGCATATCCTTGTAGCTTATTTATTTTATACATGGTAGTTTCTCCCTTTTAATCACCTACCCCTAAATTGCTCCTCTGTATTTCCCTCTCCCCACTGGCAGCCACTAGTTTGTTTTCTATATCTGTGAGTCTAATTTCTTTTTTGTTATACTCACTAGTTTGTTTTATTTTTTAGATTCCACCTATAAGTGATGAGAGTTTTTGTTTTTCTCCAGCTTATCACTTAGTATAATACTTCCCAAGTCCATTCATGTGATTGCAAATTGCAAAAATCTCACTCTTTTTTGTGGCTGAATAGTAACAGTGTAGTTTTAATTCGCTTTTCTCTTACAATGACTGAGGGTAAACATCTTTTCATGCAGTTAGGAGCCATTTGCATTTTTTCTTGTGAACTCTCAGTTCATATCTTTATTACATAATATATTTTTAAGAGTGTTTTTGGCCTCTTCTCTATTTTCAGAATGTCTCTATATATGAGGGATATTAATTCTCTGTTTCTGAATAAATTACAAAAAGTTTTACCTGCTTTGTCATTTGGCTTTACTTGCCTTAGAATGATTGTTGTCATGCCAAAGTTTAAAACATTTCTTATGTAATAAAATTTACCAATATTTTTATTTCTTCTGGGTTTTAAGATATAGTTAGAAACATTTTTCCTATGTTGACTGTAGAGAAATTTAGAATTTACCCACTTTTTTTGAGTAACTGCATGGTTTGATTTTTGTTTGTAAATCTCAGATCCATGCAGAATTTATTCTGGAATATATAGTACAAGCAATGGATATGATTTTATCTTTTCCTATATGATTATATGGATTATTATATGATTATACAATATTTTCTCCATTTTGAAATGCTGTTATTATCATATATTAAATGTTCATACAATAAGTAAAATGTTATATCTGGGTCATTTTCCAGATTTTATCTTCTCTTCATGAAATAATATCAAAATGTTTTATTATAGAGGTTGATGAATTCTAACGTGACTTGCCGCTTTCCACCCACATAGCCATTGCTCTTCATTTTGAGATTTTTCTAGGTGATTCTTGCTTATTTATTCTCCCAAAAGAACTTTATAATCAACTTGTCTGACTCAAAGAAAATTGTCTGGAGTTCCCATTGTGGCCCAGTGGGTTAAGAACTCAATATAGTGTCTGTGAGGATGCGGGTTCGATCCCTGGCCTCGCTCAGTGGGTAAGGATCCAGCATTGCCAGCAAGCTGTGGCACAGGTCGCAGAAACGGCTCAAATCCAGTATTGCCATGGCTGTAGCATAGGCCAGTGGGCTACGGCTCTGATTCAACCCGTAACCCAGGAACTTCCATATGCTGCAGTTGTGGCCCTTAAAAAACCATTATCCAATGATATTTTTATTGAGATTTACACTTACAAAATACAAAAACCTGACGTCTTTAGGAGATGCTGAGTTGTTGTTTCATTTGTTCACATCTGTTTCTGATGGTTATATAGTTTTCCTCATATAGATTTGGGGCATTTCTTTTAGGTTTGTGCCCAGTTATTTTAATCTTATTCTGCTACCTTGAAATGGGCTTTCTTCTTTTCCATTAGCCTTCTAACTGGGTTTCTTTTTATATGATAATTTTTGTACCTGCTACTTTACTAAGTTTTCTGGTTATTCGTGGTAATTTTCCTGTTAATTCGTTCCAATTTTCAAGATTATATCGTATGCAAATAGTTTTACCTCTTTCATTCCAGGTTTTATTCCTCTTGCTGCTTTCTCTTATCTAAATGCATTAATTCCAAGTCAGGATTTGATAGAGGAAGAAAGAGTACCTGTCTTGTCTTGTTCCTGAATTTAGCAGGAAAGCTTTGGTGTTTCCTCATTTGTTAAATGCTGCATTGGGGGTTTTTGTCTCTTGGTTTTCTTGTTCTATTGGCTTAGCATTGAAATAATCTAATAATCTCTTCTTTTCCCTCCACTAAATCTCTTCTTGTCCTTCCACTAAAGCGATTTTGAAGTAATATTTTTTATTCTCAGTTAATTTCAGGAAGGCAGCTCAGTGAGCTTATTTTACTTTTCATGTATTTTTTCCAGCTTCCCTCTGCTTTTTAATGGTTGTACTGCATGCAAATTGCCAGAACATAAAGTTCTACCTATCACCTTACATATTCTTACAGACCCTCCTTTGTAACTATAACTTGGTCCTAGATTTGTCAATACGTGCTTAATGTTTTTTAAAATTTTTCTAATTGTTTGCTACTAGTATATAGAAGTAGAATTCATTTTTTTGTATATTAATCTTTTATCCTAAAACGTTGCTATAATTCGTGTATTAGTTTTAGGAAATATTTTATAATTTCCTGAGGACTTTCTCTCTAAGCAGTCATGTCTATTTCATTGTAGATATTCCCTACTTTTTAGTTCATTACAAGCAATTTTCTTTTACCTTACCGAGTATAGTTAAACTAGTTGCTTTAAAATCTTTGAGAATTCTAATGTCTGGATCATCTCAGGGTTGACATATGTTCATTATCTTTTTCTCTGAGAATGGGTCACATTTTCCTGAGTCTTCTCTTGTTGAATAATTTGGGATTGTACCCTGGATCTTGTGAATGCTGCATTGTAGACTCTGCATTCTGTTATATTTTTCCAAGAAGTGGTGATGTTTTGTTTTAACAGATGCTTAACTAGGTTTAGACTCAGATTGCCAGCTCTCTTGCCTGTGTTGGCTGGTGACTCAGATCTTCAGTTCTTTTTTTTTTTTTTTTTGTCTTTTTGCCCTATCTAGTGCCGCACCCACGGCATATGGAGGTTCCCAGGCTAGGGGTCTAACAGGAGCTGTAGCTGCCAGCCTACACCACAGCCACAGCAACGCGGGATCCAAGCCGCATCTGCAACCTACACCACAGCTCATGGCAACACTGGATCCTTAACCCACTGAGCAAGGCCAGGGATCGAACCTGCAACCTCATGGTTTCTAGTTGGATTCGTTAAGCCCTGAGCCACGACGGGAACTTCAGATCTTCAGTTCTTTAAGCCATACCTTTAATCTGCTTTCAGTTTGTCCCCCATATGCATGGTTCAAGGGTCAAGCAGCGACTCAAGCTGGGCTTACATACAGAATTTGAGATTCTCCTTTGCTTGTGCTTTCCTTTCTGGAGTTTTGGCAGCCCTGGCTGTCCTGGCTCCTTTGCATGGTTCCTGTGATTGGAAAGATGGTAGGCTTCCTACCAGAATTTAAGCCTTCTCACAGCAGTGTTGCTGCAGCTCTGGTCTCTCAGGGGAGGGCCACCCTACGTGGGGAGCTCATTCTGTACCGGTGATTTTCTCCAAGTTTTCCTCCCCTCAAAATAGGCCTGCCTTTGCTCAGTCTTCACAGTTCTGAGGCAGTGTTCCTCCAGGGTTTATAGCTGTTGTTGTTGTTGTTTTATTATTATTGTTATTTTGGTGAGCAAATATTCCTCAGTACCAGAAGCAGAACTTCTTTTAGTACTTGAAAAGGCCCTGCGGAGTTTCCTGGTGGCACAGCGGTTTAAGGATCTGTCCTGCCATGACCCGGTTTTGACACCTGGCCCCAGAACATTCACGTGCCGTGGATACCACCCCATACACGTAAAGGCCCTGGAAGTCTGAAGTTCGTGAGGGAATCCAGCCTGGGACAGGCTCCGTGGGAATTATTTTTGATCATGAGTCTTTCAGTGGTGATTTCCCAACTCCATCAATGGCAAAGCTTGCCTTTTCGGGGTTGAGGCTGTGGTTGGGGCTTTCTGTCTCTGGAGAAGTATTTCCTGCCCCTTTTGTTCCTCTGCAGGCCGTGGAGCTAGAAGGAACCAGGACAGGGTCAGGTGTCACCTCTCACCTCTGAGCAGATGGGTCTGTGCTCAGCAAGCTTCCTGGATTACAGAGCAGGTTAGAGCTGATATGAGCAACATCACTTGAAGTGTCCCATGTATGAGGATGGCTCGCAGGCTGGCAGTGTGAGGTGAATATTGTGTCCACAAAAATGCAGAGAAAGGGGATCGGGGTGGAGCGCAGTTTCTCGAATCCCGAGAAAGACATTCCTTGGGTCCAACACGTGTCTTCCGCTTTTTGCATAACGTTCGTGCTGTATTGTGGTGTCTCTTAATTCTGTTTTTTGCCATAAAGCCTTTTGTAAGTGTCCCTAATGGCATTCTTTTGAAATCTTTGCAGGAATGAAGTGTCTGTGAACTGTTCTGTCCCCTGTGTTGTCTTCTGACAACTTCCAATGTACTCGTCCTGTCTTTTCTTCCAGTCTGTAATCATTTTGAGGGTCTGAGTCCCATTTCTTCAATTGACCTACCCAGCGGCGCTAGCAAAGGACGTGTTGTCAAAGTAGAGTTGAGTTGAACTTGAAACCAGGAATTAATTTTGACAGCTCACAGCTCTGGCTTTGCAGCAGTAACGAATGCCTGTAAATTTCACAGTAGGTGGTCTTAAAACCCTGCTGAGAGCACACCAGGAAGGACAGGGTGAATTTACCAGCTCAAGTCTCCTGAGAGCATGCAGTGCCAGATATTAGAGTGCAGCTTTAAAAGAAATTAGTCAGTAATGGGCCTGGGTGTTTGAAGATTTCAACTTCAGTTGAGGGGCTTAAATCCAAGAGAATTATCCAGAAAGTAAACATGGCTATCTCAGCAGCTTAGGGATTTAACCAGGTTAAATTCTGGGGCATGATCTCGACACTTTAATTGAAATTAAAATTTAATATCAATAAAATAGGGACACAACATTGAATAAGAGCAGCATTTTTTTATCTTGTATGCTAAATGTCAACTTGACTTTTCTTTTTTTTTTCTTTTTCCCAAAAGGAGTTTCTGAGCTGGGTGCCTTCAGCTCAGCAACTGTAGTTTACATTATTGTGATTTTAGTCACAAGTGGTTTTTGGACATTCTGTGTCTATCAGTTTGCCTCCTGACCCAACAGGATATGATCTTCAGATTGTTTTGCCAGGAGTGCTACTGGCTGTGTTTTATTCCATGTGCGTTTCCTCCTGACCATCTTGTGAATAAACCTCAGTGATTTATCCCTCCTCTGAAACCCCAGCACTTATTGTCCATACTGCCCCCACTCACATCACTGTCTTTGATGCTCAGTTCAATGCACTCAGCATTATATACGTGAAAATCGGGGCTCAAGGCCCAGAATGCCATAGTTAGTTTCCCAGTGTCACACAGTAATTTGACTGACAAAATTGTGATGAGAAACCGAGTCTTCACTGACAGTTCAGGATACTGCCTATGAGGCACCGCTCACACTTATTATCAATATACAAAATAACAACAACAACAACAATAATAATGTGATACTCCTTTATGATGTTTTATGCTTTATTTCTATTTAAGGCTGGATTTGATTCCACTGTATGTATATACCACATTTTCTTTCTCCATTCATACCTTGGAGGATTTTAAGCAAGTATGTGCCCTGGTCTGTGATTTAGAACAATCACTCTGTGGGGCAGAGGGTGGGCAATGTGGTTCTAGAATGGAGTGGAGGGGACAGAGTGGCAGCCCGGAGACCAAGGAGGGGCTGGTGCTGGGGTCCAGACAAGCTGGCCTGGCTGCAGGAGTGGCAGAGGGCTTGGCTTCCAGAGACATTCTAGAGATGGAATTGTGGGATTTGATGAAGGCGATAAGATATTTGTCCTAACTTTAGAAATGCAGCGGTGGCTCAGGTCTTTTTGCTTTATTTCTTAAAAGTATTATTATTTTCTTACTTTTACCAAGATACTACTGATTGATTAGAGGACTAGCCCTGAAGATAGCTAACATTATGCCAATGTTTGGTTCCTAGAATCAGGCTGTCTTCTGGGATAAGAATACTTACTCGGATTTTCCATAGCCCGGATTAAAATGTACCAACACTGTCCTCCTTCCTTTGTGATGACTCTGTGCTCACCAAGCAGCAGCCTCTGGTGACTAATTTGCTGTTGCAGATTTGCTGAGAGCCAGAAGGAGGTATGCTGGCTATAGAATTTAAGTACGTTACTCCAGGTCCCAGAAAGCACGACCTCCTAGGGGTAAACTGATAAACTGCATTCCACTTTTCAGCCTCTCTGGATACTTTGGTTTATGCCACTTTCTTCCTGATACTGGTTAATTTCAAGGAAACTAACAAAGCTAAGTTTCTGAAACTGACCAGCTGGGGTCAGATTCTTAGTGGCAATGACTCTGCTGAGTCTTTTAGGCCATATCTCAGGCATCAGCCCACCTCCCTCTTGGCCATTTATGAAGATTTCCTGATCTGCAACAGCTCCGACCAATCACAACCTCCCAAAAAGTTACTCAATTGATGCATTCGGTTTGGCATATCCCACTTTATACTAAGCTAGAATTCTTTTACGGGCTGAGTTGGTAAACAAAGCTTGATGACAAGGTCAAATAGAAAACAGATAAGGAAGGCCCCCACAGGTAGTTCTAGAGAGCTGAGAGACACAGAGGATGCCTGTTTTTTAATTAAGGTAGATTAAGAAAATTCCTAGGGAGTTCCTGTCATGGCTCAGGGATTAGCGAACCTGACTAGCATCCATGAGGACGCGGTTCGATCCCTGGCCTCACTCGGTGGGTTAAAGATCTGGTGTTGCCGTGGGCTGTGGTGTAGGTCGTAGAGGCAGCTCGGATCTGGCGTTGCGGTGGCTGTGGCGTAGCCGCAGGTGTGGCCCCAAAAGCCAAAAAGGCAAAAAAAAAAAAAAAAATCCTGAATCCAAAGAGATTTTTTTTTGCTTTTTTTAGGACCGCACCCGCGGCACATGGAGGTTCCCAGGCTAGGGGTCCAATCAGAACTGTAGCCGCCAGCCTACGCCGCAGTCACAGCAACGCCAGATCCAAACCGCATCTGCGACCTACACCATAGCTCACGGCAATGCAGGATCCTTAACCCACTGAGTGAGGCCAGGGATCGAACCCACAACCTCATGGTTCCTAGTCGGATTCGTTAACCGCTGCACGACGGGAACTCCGCCAATGAGATTCTTAGGCCATTTATTTATTCTCCAGAAATTTCATTGTCACCGACATGTAGGCTAAACAGTAAATGGCATTTACAGTTGCCACAAAAACACTTTGTCGTCAGCCACCCCCAAACTCAGAGGCTGAAAACAGTAACCATTTCTTCTCAAGGAGTAGTAAGTAGATCATCTGGGGCAGCTTTGCTTCCGGTTGCAGCTGCTGGGCTTCTCTGTGTCACGCATCCCTCCTGTCCCTCCTGGGACCACTGGGCCAGGCAGGGCGTGTTCTCTTCACGGTGGTGGCAGAGGTGTTGAGGGTCAGTTCTAAGGCATCTCATCTGCTGGCATCCTGTCGGCCAGAGCAAGTCACATGACTGCGCCCATGTCAAAACCCAGAAGAGTTCCCTGCCTTCTTGCTGGAAGGGGTACCGAGCTACACAGCAAATGATGTGGATACAGGAGGGTGAAGGATGGAGGACATTAAGGCAGTCCACCCCAGGTACAATTTGGAATTCTTGGAAACCTGGTGTTATTTATGTCCCTGGGAAAGTTCTGCAGATGAGAACTTTTTAAGAGAGAATGTGGTAACAGTTTGGTGGCTCTCAAAAAGTTAAATATAGAATTACCATATGATCCAGTATTTTGACTCCTACGTAGACATCCAAAAGTTTTTTTTTCCCCTTTTTATGGCCGCACCTGCAGCATATGTAAGTCCCCCGGCTCGGGGTTGAATTGGAGCTGCAGTTGCCAGCCTACGCCACAGCCACAGCAGCACTGGATCTGAGCTGCATCTGCAACCTGCACTGCAGCTTGTGGCAATGCTGGATCCCTAACCCACTGAGCGAGGTTAGGGATAGAACCCACATCCTCAAGGAGACCTAGTTGGGTTCTTAACCCCCTGGGCCACAGTGGGAACTCTGACATCCAAAAGTATTGAAGTGTTCAGAGCAGTGTTACTCATAACAGCCAAAGGTGGGAGCAACACAAGCGTCCATCAACAGATGAAGCGAGAGACAGACTGTGCTGTATACACACCATGGCATGTTAATCAGTCTTAAAAAAGAAAGATAGGCTGACACATGCTACGCATGGGTGAAGCTTGAGGACATCATGCTGAGTTAAATAGTCACAAAGGACAGATACCGTAGGACTCAACTTAATGAAGCAGCTAGAGTAGTAAAATTCATAGACATAGAATGTAGAATCGAGGTTCCTAGGAGCTAGGGGTCGGAAGATGCAGAGTTATTGCCTAATGGGTCAGAATTTCAGTTGGGGAAGATAAAAAGTTCTGGAGATGGATCGCACTGATGGTTGTTCAACAACATGAACGTACTTAAAGCTACTAAATCATAGACTTGAAAATGGCTAAAAGGGTAAGTTTTATGTTATGTGTGTTTTACCACAATAAAAAACAGGGAGAGAGGATGAGGTTGCTGGATTTGGTCATCGGATCTTTAGAAAGACGTGGAGGCATTGGATTCGCAGGGCTGATGCGGGCTCTCAGGCATGAAGACCTTGTGTCTCAAAGATGGGGAAAGAGGGAGGCAGAAGTCCAGAGTTTTTGAATTTAATATCCTCATGGAGTTTTATTTGCAGGATTAAATTCATTTGATCGGTTTAGAAGGTCGCTTGCTTTGTGGAAATTGACTCAACATTACATACAACGAACTATGGGAATGAGAAGGATTCAGGACCAGAGGAAGTGAAGATTAGGGTCATTTGGGGGCTGGTGAGACTGTGGGTCTCTTTCCTTCCTTTTTATTAAATGAATAATGCACCAGAGCCAACTGATGCAAGAGTGAAGGTGCCACATTCAGCAAAGCCAGTGAGGTGACACTGAAGCCCAAACTCGTGCTTTACAAGACTCGAAGGGCTTGTCTTGGGGGAGTCTTTACAAGACTCGAAGGGCTTGTCTTGCCCAGACCTTCCTGTTTTGACGATTGGGCTATTCATATTTTTTTCTGGGAAGGAACAGCTAATGGGTCCCTTGGAAACTACTAGTTTCTAGTGGACGAGGAGCTAGAGTCACCTGTCCAAATAGTTGTACTTTCCTTCCCCCCCAAAGTTTTCTGAAAATATGCTGGTGCCATTGATACTTCTGTGTGGTGAGAGAAGTAAGGTGGTGTTTGTCTTGTACAAAGGTTGCACAGAGTTTTCGTGCCTTTGTTGTTTTTTTCTTCCTCTATATCCTGTCCTCAGTCTCCATGGACTTGGAAAGCCATGGATTCTCTATTGCCTTTTTGCTTGTAACTACGTTTTGAGTGTCTCCTCGGAGGGGCAGGGTTGCAACATACTGGGGAAGCAGTGGGTCGTCTGCTTAGCTGTACCTATAGGGAGGCTCCAGGGAAGTGCATACTCTGGGTGTGGGAAGAGAACATTCTATTTGTTATTGTTATTAATTAATTAATTGATTTGCTTTTTAAGGCCACACCTGCAGCATATGGAGGTTCCCAGGCTAGGAGCTGAGTTGGAGCTGCAGCTGCCGGCCTACGCTACAGCCACAGCAACGTAGAATCCAAGCCGTGTCTGCAGCTTAGACCACAGCTCATGGCAACACCAGATCCTTAACCCATTGAGCAAGGCCAGAGATGAAACCTGGAACGTCATGGTTACTAGTTGGATTCATTTCCACTGCACCACCACGGGAACTACTATTTTTTATTTTTTAATTAAGTTGTTTTACTTAAATTTTTTTTAAATTAAATTGTCTAATTAAATTTTTACTTTTTGGCTGCATCTGTGGCATGCAGAAGTTCTCAGGCTAGGGATCGAACCCAGGCCACCGTAGTAACTGGAGCCACAGTGGTGACAGTGCTGAGTCCTTAATCTCTAGGTCACCAGGGAACTCTGGGAAGAGAACATTTTACTCTTCCTCCGATAAGGCATCTGCTGTTTATTCAAGGACCCTGGGCCTAGATGACTTGGGTACCACTGGGCTCCATGAATAACATACTGCCATTTTCAGCATGTCCTGGAGGAGAGGAACTAAATGTTGCTTCTTTGGCCTTAAACTTCTCTTTAGGCACATATGGCCCATGGAAGTCTGGGTGTTACCAGAGTCCCTGGAACTGTAGGTCTGGGTTTCCTGCCGTGGTTCCTGAGGGCAACAGTGGCTGAAGAGATTGCGGAGCAGAACCAAGAGCAACCAAACAAAGACCCCAAGGTGGACAACTTACCTGGAAGCCTGGGGTTTAGGTGATAGAAAGTGAGGGAGCGTTTGGTGAGCCATTATCAGAGCATCCGTGAGGCTCAGGCAGAGGCTGCTGGGAGCACCACCTACTGTTTCCAGGACCCTGTACCCACCCTCCATTCCTGATCAATGAAAATTAATTCATGCTTGTGCTGTTCTGGTGTCTTTTGGTTAAACCTTAGTTCTGCTTCCTCTGATTCCAAACATCCCACAAGGACAGGGTGGAGAACAAATAAGACCAGTTGTCCTTGGAGTGAAGAGACTTGGGGGATGGCTTCCTTCAAAGGTCCCTCAGGGATGATGTGTTCACAGGGATGGAGGGTGAGAGCCCGAGAAGCCTCCAGTGGGCTATGGGGGAGGAATGAGAGCATCCAAGAGAAACAGTTCACAGACTGTGACAGTTTTGAAAAGTTAAGGATACCCCTGGGTTACTGATCTTCTCTAAAGTAGTCAGTATGTGTGGGATTTAAGGATTCAAATTTGCAGCCTTCCCTGAAAGGGAGCAAGGCGGCTCTCAGACATCTGTGGAATTTCAGAGCTAGGAGGGTGCATGGGAAGTTATCTTACCCATTTCCTTGTCTGCAGGCAGGACCAGCTCAGATACCTGACTTGATTCCAGCTTAAAAAAAGAAACGTCCGTTGGGGTTCCCTGGTGGCCTAGTGGTTAAAGGATCTGGAGTTGTCACTCTTGTGGCTTGGGTCACTGCTGTGGTGTGGGTTCCATCCCTAGCATGTGAAATTTCACGTGCCGCAAGCATGGCCACTCAAAAAACTTCAATTTTGGCTGTCTTTGTAATAACATTTATGGAGCATTTTCTATGATCCAGGTACTGGTGTAAGTACTTGACAAGCATGATCTCCTTCAGTGCTCACAGTGGCCCTGTAGGGAAGGTACTGCTGTAATCCATATTGTGTAGACTAGGAGACTGAGGCACGGGGAGGTTAAACAACTGGTCCAAGCTCACGTGTTATTTAGTTAATTGCCGAGGAGCAGGCAGTGAACCACAGACGGTCTGGACCCTGTGTGGTCTCTCCTCACCATCTCAATTCGGGGCACCTCTTCAGTTTGGTCTCAGGCTGCTCAGGCTGCCATAACCAGGTACCATGGGCAGACTGGCTTAAACAGAAGGCTCTTGGCTCTCGGTTCTGGAGGCTGGAACTCTGAGCTCAAGGTGTTGGCAAGGTTGGTTTCTTTCTCCTGAGGCCTCTCTCCTTGGATCGTGGGTGGCAGTCTTCTCCCCTTGTCTTTACATGGTCTTCCCTCTGTGTGTGTCTGTGTCCTACTTTCCTTTTTTAAGGATACCAGTCTTACTGGATCAAAGCCCACCTCAATGACCTCATTGACCTTAATCACCTCTTTAAAGATCCTATCTTCAAATATAGTCACCATTGGAGGTTATGATTTCAATGTGAATTTGGGGAAGAGACACAATTCAACTGATAACACAGGGGGATGGAGAACGTGGATCCCATTGACGTCCATAGTGACTAGATTGCTTCTTGTTCTTCTCTTCTGTGTGGGGAAATAGTCCCACCTCTGCTGTTTGCCTCCCAGGTCTTCTTTTGCAGTTGGTTAATTATCTGCACCATTCTTTCGTCCATGAATGTGTCCAGTTTCATATCCTGCTTTTAGATAGTTGGATCCAAATTGGAAGCATACTATGTTCATTTACATCTAATTTTTTGCTTTCTTCCTACTGATTTATAGACATCTCCCATTCTGGGTTGGAGGAGAAAATTTAGCGTAGAGATGGAGGAGGTAAAAGAGTATTGGAAAAATAACTCTGATTTCTATCTCAAACTACCATTCAGGTGCCCCCTTTAGCACTTGAGCTGGGTTCCTTTTACCCTGTACCACATGTTGAATTAACAGGCCAAAGGGCTTCTCCTATATGTGGAAAATAGTTTGGAACCCCTTAGAAACCAAGAATCATAGAAACAGAAGATGCTGAGGCTGAGGGCAGCTAAGAGTCTTGCTTGAGGCCTCCAGGCTCCTGTTACTACTCAGTGCAACGAGTTTCCCTGGTCCCGTCCTTGACCTGAACTCTACCATGCTCCTCCACTGACTGATTACGTGAAATTATTTCATCTCTTTATTCCTTTAGGTCAGCAAAGTCTGAAGAAGAGTCTTGCAATTACTTCCTGATAGGCTCTCAGTTCTGTTTGTTTTGTTAGACTCCTCAGAGGGAGGGAGACATTAGAAGGTAATGTGCACTGAAGTATTTTATTTGAAAAGCTGGTGAGACAGTTTCTCATATGTATAGATGGGACCAGTCTGATGTTAACACTATCTTGAGAAATGACTTTTCTCTAAATTGATGGAAGATAACCATTTAGAGAGGCCTCCTGGGAAGGGCCCTGGAAAGGAGAGAAAACATGGGTGTTGGATCCCTGTCCCCACCCCTGTGGTTTATGCTGGTTTGGGTCCTTAGGTTTTATCCTCTTAGAGCTTTATATGAATTAGCAAATATGATTTTTCGCACCCATTCTGGGGTGGTTGTCTTTCTTGCGTAGGGGAAAAAGGATGGTTCTCCATGACCATCTCTTGACTGCCTCTAGACCCTAGTTAATCTGAGACTTTTCCAGAGTAATCCACATGCTGAAATCAGAGTTGTCAGTACCCTCCTTGCAAGGTAAAGCCAGAGCCCTTGACTTTCTTATGATGTACTTGTACTTGACTTGAAACTAAAGCTAAACACTGGTGGTGATAAAGTGCAGACAGAGCAAGCCACTTAGCGAATGAACATGCAGGAGTGAGCAAGCTGCATCTGTTGAATGGTGAACCCCAAGAGTTCAATTACCCCACATCCCTCCACAGAAGGTAACCATGGAAACCTCATAATCCAAAGCATCATCAGCCTCTGAACAAAACACACACACACACACACACACACACACACACACACACACCCTGGGAGGGCAATGTGTATGTATG
Source organism: Catagonus wagneri (assembly GCA_004024745.2). Classification (NCBI taxonomy): domain Eukaryota; kingdom Metazoa; phylum Chordata; class Mammalia; order Artiodactyla; family Tayassuidae; genus Catagonus; species Catagonus wagneri. The sequence continues at coordinate 15,062,269 of PVHT020000175.1, forward strand.
AGTACGTGTACATGTGCCCAGGTTTCAGTCTCTGTGTATGTGGGGTGTGTTTGTGAGATGCCTTGACAGTTTGTGTGTGTGTATGTCAGGTGGAATTAGCATGGGCGTTTGCTGCCACATGCTTTCCGGTTCTGTTCTTGGGGTGATGAAAGAGCGTAGGTTTGTCCTAATGTTTGGGTGCTGTACTCGGAGCTGCTCAGAGCATGTGGGAGAAGATGTGCATTTTCAATTTAGTGGAGGGAGATGTGGGGGCATGTTGGGGGATACAGGGGGTTGGTCAATTTATTTCTCCCCATATCAGGTTTCTGTTGCACTAAAGTGTACAGGACTTGGATTTTTCACCAGCTGGGAGGTATGAGTCCCCTGAAATGAGAAAACTCAGCCTGCGTCCATATTGAGCCTCTCAAACCATCTAGTATAGATGCAAATCAGGTTTGGGGACAGCATTTTTACAAAGGAGTGTCTTTTTTTTTTTCAGGTCTGTGCTGGTCTTTTATTTTCTCTTCTAGCTTTCTGCTTTAAAGCATGCCGTTTTTCTGAAGCCTCGGCTGGCCTGCCTATGGCATGAGGGATGTGAGAATGTGACACTTAGGAGGGGGTGGTGGGGGCAGCTCCTGCAAGTCTGCTAATGAAATGTGTCTTTCAGTACATGCATGATATCAGGAAGACTGGGTATCAATTGGCAGACCTTTGACAGTAAGGCAGCTCCATCTGGGTTTAGGATTATTTGGGGAACAAGCGATGTGAAGGCTGGGGTTTCTGACCAGCGGGCCTGGGTTCCTGGGTTATGAATGGGGACAGCACGCTGTGCAGAGTCTGGGCCTGTGCTTCCCTCTGAACTTAATGGGAGCTCTGTGAACAGGAGTATGCGTTTGTGTGTCTGTGTTTTTCTCGGCTCGGTTCCTCCTCTTTAATGTATGAATGAAAGAGAATTCACTAGGGAGCAGTGGGAAGAAACCCATGTCTTCCATTCATATTTACAGCCAAGATTTCTTAAATGGGTAGGTGGTATTGGTCCATCAAAAGATGACTATCAAAGACTCTTTTCTTTTCCCTTTTTAAATTTTTGTTTTATTTTATTTTTTGGCTGTGCCCACAGCATGCGGTAGTTCCTAGGCCAGGGATTGAACTTGAGCCACAGCAGTGACAATGCTGAATCCTCAACTACTAGGCCACCAGGAGCTCCTCTTTTCTCTTTTCAAAGCAGCTGCTTCCTGGAGGACAGAAACCCACCCTGCCATCTCCCAGCAGGGGCCTGATTCGTCTGTGATGGGCCATGTGCCTCTGGCAGCACCACCCCTTTGTCCCGGCTGCCTTCCTCGTGGCCCTGCTCCCAGAAGAAAGCAGTTAGGCTAAAAGACGGCAGGATGTTTGCTGTCAGGTGGCTGCCTGAAGCTCTGACACCCTGAAGGGAACTCGCGTTGCTGCAGGGTGGTGCAGTTACCTTTTGAGTTGGCCCAGGTAGGGCCAGAGCCACCCCAGAGATGGGCGGAAGGGAATCCCCCACTTGGTGATGTTTGGAGCACGTTCTCAACCCTTCCAGGCGCTCTTTCCACTCCGGATCGTCCCACAAAACTGTCCGCCAGGGCCCCTTGCTCTTGGCTCCCCAGCTCATCAGAACAGTCTGGGGAGGAGATCTCCTGCACCCCATGCACGTAGCGGGCAGGAGGCTGGGACTCAAGTGGGCTCCCGCTGTGGCTTTCCCCCCACTTCTGGGGTGTGCCTTGAGTCTTTAACAGGCAGTGATTCAGAAACCCGTGGTTCGAGGTATTTTACTGCTTCGTGCCAACAGTACTTCCTAAACGTCCCCCAAATGGTAGCCACCAGGGATGCAGCAGTGAAGGAGGTGCTGTATTTGCCCTTAGGGAGCTAGCATGCCAGCTGAGGTACCAACAGTACAGTGAGAAAAGGTTCAATAGGGATCAGTCTTGGGCACTATGGGAGCTGATAAAGGGGGCACAGAGGCTTCTTAGAGGAACTGGTGTCTGATCCGCAGCCTGAAAGATGAGGGGGAATTAGCTGGCTAAAGGGAGGTAATGGGATATTTTCCAGCAACAGGGAATGGAATGTTAGTGAAAAAACAGTTTCACAGCAGAGAGCATGCGAGAGAGAGAAAAAAATGGAGACGCAGGAAACAAAGATAGAGAGAGACAGCTGGACAGAGATGAAAGGCTGGAAGGTGGAGAGATGAGTCGAATAGAGAGATGACCAAAGAATCACAGATTCTCAGATCTGGAAGGAATCATAGTGAACATCTATAAACCCCTCATTTTATAGATAAAGAAACTGAGGCAAAGAAAGGTATTTGCCGGAGTCACACAGGTGTTAAGCTAAAATGCTGAGTAAGGAACCTAGATCTCCTGGCTTCCAGTGGGTTTGCCACAGAAAGAGCTAGAAAAGGACCAGATGGTGAGAGAGGGGCGTCAGAGACCAGGGAGGAGTTAGGGAGAGGCCCCGATGGGTGAGCTTCCTGGGCAGCTCACTGTGCGGAGTGAAATCAGGGAAAGTTTAGATGTGATCTGGGCTAGGTTTCTTTCTTTTCCTTTTCCCCTTTCCTCTTTTTCTCCTTCTCTTTCCCCTTCTAACCACATTCTGCCTACAAACTAGATGTCAGGGAACTGGTTGCCATGGCTACTAAATGGCATTCTAGCAGGCTGAATTATTAAACTAGGGTCTTTTCTTTGAAGCCAGGGCCCCAGTACGGAGTCCCGCTAGGGGGCGCGGGGCACAGTATGGGGCACAGGTCTTCACGGGCAGGCCAGGGTGCTCTGTGGCCGGTCTGGTTCAAGAGATGCTAGTGTGCCTTGAGCACTGAGCCCTCCCTGCCCCCCTCGCTGGGTATAGCAGAGGTCTGGGAGCGGGGAGGAGGTGCACCTGCTGGGGTGAAGAGTTGGAGGGACATGGGGTGCTGAACTGAGCCTCTGCACCGCAGCTTACTCCCCCCACCTCCTCTGCCTGGAGCAAAAGGCACTGAACAGCAGCCACAACTCATTCAAATGAAAGAAGAGCTCAAACCAATATTTTTGTTATATCCGAAAGGGCACCATATTGTTTGAATTCGTTGTTACTTGTCAGAGAAGCAAGCAAGAAAGTGGCAGGCGTGTCCGAGGGGTGGTGCTGGGGCGTCTGGGCTTGCCTGCCTCCTCAGACAGGTACAGGACATCTGTCGTGGAGCCATCCAGTTGGCAGTATGGCGCCCTCCCAACAATAAGAATGGGCCGTCAAGGAGAGTCTTGTTTGTGGGCACAATCGTTGTTTGTTTTGATGGAGGAGGGAGGCGTGTGTGGATGCTCTTCTCTTAAGGAGATTCCAAGCCAGGAAAACTGGCAGCCTTCTGGTATCCCAGCTCTTTAAACTTTTTAATTAAAAAAAGAAACCCAAACATTGTCCTGTGAATATTCCTGCTTATTGGCTGATGAAGAAGGGCCTCAGGGGCTGATAACTGCCCTGTGCCCGTGTGTCCATATGCTGGGGGTGGGACTCGAAGTGTCCTTTTGGGGGGTTAATGGAGTCGTTCTCCTTCCCTCTAATAGAGTCAGTAGATTCTGAGGTTAGTTTTCTGAATTAAGTGGGGAAATCTCTCCCTCGTGTCCTCCCCACTCTGTGTTTCTTCTCCTGTGGGGGCAGGGCTGCTGACCCCCAGGCCCTAGGGTTCTGACCTCCCTTCGTGCAGGGCCCAAGCTCTCCTCCACAAGAGAGGCTCCCATTGCATTCTGATGCTTGAGCTGAAAAAAAAAAAATTGTAATAAGGGAACCAGATCTGTAAGACTTTCCAAAAATCTGTCAGCCTCTGAAAATCTGATGTATAGCCCTGATTTTTTTTCCCCTTGATGCTGGAACAGTTTTTGATATCAGGGCTAAAAGCTGGGTTTACCAAAAATTGAATTTATAGAGATCAGACTCACTTCTCTGTAGGGCTGATGATAATTTTGGGGACTTACCTGATGCTGGCGTTGAATTTCTGGACCCTCCCAACTAGAGCTCGTGGGGGTGAGGTGGGCACTCAGCCAAGGAGACCCCACTGCCCTTGGTCTTCACCTCCTTTTCCCCGTCCCAAGCTAAGAGGAGGGGGACAGGAGCCATTGGCCTTGTGGCCATCTAGTTCCTCCAGTGTATGTCTTCCGAGATGTACCAGGCCCTGGGTAGGTGGATATACAGGGCTGACTAAATAAAATCCCTGCTCTCAGCCATGGGAAGCTCAAAGCTAAGTAGGAAAGGCTAGATGTCTTCATTCAACTCCGGTAACCCCCAAAGAAGTCTCCAGAAGACTTGTCCCATCTTTCTGAGCCAAGGCTGGGCCTAAGGAACCGGAACGACAAGGGAGCCATCTCTCTCCTTTCATTTCCTCTTCTTCCCTGCTTCTTCCTTTCTGTTTCTCTTCTTGTCCCTTTCAATCCTCCTGCTTCCTCCTCTTTGTCTCTCTGGGGCCCTTCCGTCCTGTGAAGCAGAGTTGTTGGTGGAGGGTGGGGATCTGAGTACAGCCGCGCGGCAAAGCCCCTTTGCTGACCTCCTTGGACTGAAGAGATTGGGTTGGTGGGACCTGAGGGCCCAGCCAGGGCTCAGGGCGGCATTTCTACTGGAAAAGATATGCAAAGAGCCAGAGAAATGTGGGGAGACGAGCCTCTAGAAAGCCCTGGAGATAAGATGCCAGTCTGCCTGTTTTTAGGGCTGCAAATTTTCTGTGCACCTTAACTACCCCTGCGGAACAGGGTCACCCTTTGAGCCCACCTTCGCCCCCCCCGCCCGCCCCCCTCGCGCCACCCTCAGAGCGCCTCCAGGCCCCTCCGGTGGCAGAAGAGATGCTCCGCTCCAGGGCTGGGGTCCCCTTCCCTCGGGCAGCATCTGGCTCAGCGACTGGTCCCCTCACACCTTCCCCTCTCTTGATTCTCGAAGCTCTGCTTCGCTTCTGTTTCGGTTCAGATGTAGTCGTGCTCTTCCACCGCGGTTTCCCCGCCCAGACAGACAAACGCCAGACCCTGGAGCGGGGAGAGGTCCCGGAGCGGAACCTCGGGTGGGGGGCGGGGGGCTGCCACTCCCGTGCACAAACGGGCTCGGTGTTCTCGACTGGAAATCGCCAGTGGAAGTTTGAGGTCACTGAACTTTTTCGCTGAAACCCGGATCGACATCGCTCGCCTCCAGGAGCATTTACTACACCGAGCCGCGGCCGCCCGCCATCCAGCCCCGGCCCCGCCCGCAGCCCATGTGCGCGCTCCCGCTCCCGCCCGCGTCCCTCCCCGCACCTCCCGCCTCGCCGTGCGGCTTGGCCCGACTGCCGTTTCTTCCTCTCCTTGGGTACAGCTCCAGTCGTCTCGTGTCCTTGCTCCCCGCCATCTGACCCCTCTGGGGGTGGGGGGGCATGTGTGCGAATTCTTTTTCTGATTGTCAGAAATTTCTTTTCTACTCTGGGGGCCGGAGACAGATTTTTCGCCCCAACTGTCTCCCTTCTCATTTATTTTATTCTCTCCCTTCCCTCCTCCTGCCTTACTTCTCCGCTCCCTTTCTTCTTTTTCTTTTTTCTTTCTTCCCTGATTCTTCCTTCTTCCTCTTTCCATTTCACCGTCTCGCCTACCCCCCTCTCCCCGTGTCCCTTCCCCTACCCTTGTGCCCTTTTAAAATAATCCAGTGATGTCTCCGGAATACTAGCACACTCTCCTCATTCAGCCGAGCGCGGGACTCTGCGTTAATTCAAGGTAAGCCCCTGTTCTTGTTGCCCAGGGAATGGTGGTCTGCGCCCTGGCGCCCGCTGTCTGCGGGGCTGTGCTGCCCTCCCCGGCGCCTGGCTCTCTGGTGTTGCAACCTGTTGGGGGGTGCGTGGACCGTGGCAATTCCAAGTTTGCCCAGACCTTCTCCTAAGCCGACTGGCTCTTCGTCTCCACGCGCTGCCCTTTTCTTTGCAACTTCGGTGTTCATTTCCGGGGCCTGGGAAAGCCCCCGTGCGGTGGGCGTTTCGGGGTGTGAGTGATATCCCCCTCGCCAGGGCACCCAGGGCTGGCACCTCGCTCGTGCTTGCGTGTTTGCTTAGCCGGCAACGTGGGAGCCGAGGCAGCGCAGCCAAGCACAGAGGGGGTGTCGGTCGGCCAGGCATCGGGGTCTCTGCCTGTCCTCGCGCCCGGGAAGTTCTGTGGGGGGGACCACTGCCGCAGAGGGCTGGCTGAGCAGGGGAAGGAGGCTGGGTGCACCCTGGGAAGCGTCCTGGGATTGGTGCTGGGTAGGCTGGGACGTTTCTGGAGCCTGGGGTCGGT
>PVHT020000175.1:15069510-15080987 GCA_004024745.2 Catagonus wagneri
CTGGGAAGTAGGGCTCATTGGAGGAATGGGAGCGCCTTGAAGAAGCCACGCTATTTAGAGTGACTTGCTTTTTGACAGGGTTTGAGTCTCTCTGGGAGAGGGTGGTTGCACGTCTGTTTCCAGGGATGAACACCCAGTTTTCTGCCTCTTTGCTTTGTGTCATGCCCAAGAGAGAATTATGGCAGACCCCCCCCCCCCCAGTACACACATCCCCCTGAGATCCAAGCTTCTATCTCACTCTAGGGACCGAAATGGCAGTTTGCCCACTTGCCCAAGGAGGAATCCTTCCTCTCACTAGGTCTGTGGCTCTGTGGCCATTCGAAGCAGGTGGTTCAGGCTGTGTAGGTGGGTGAGTGACTGAGGTCTGGGGGATTGCAATGATTCACTCTTTGACCTTGGGAGGCCATGGTGTTGGAACACTGATTGGTTCTTACTCTTGGGGGTCCCACACCTCACGGTTTCACAGAGACATATCACGGTCAGTGGAAAGGCTGGAGGGGATAAGCAGCTTAGTGCAGAGAAGAGGCTGAAGACCTGCACTTAGAGGAGTGTTTTCATGAAAGGAAAGTGGTTTCTGACACTTAAATAAGAGCATGACTATGTCCACTGACATCACAGCTAGAGAAAAGGGGTGTTCTTTACCGGGGCTGGGAGCTAGGGTAGGCACCAGGGGGAAACTTCTGGTTGACAGTTCTAAGAGGAATTCTAATGGAAAATAACAGAACTTCCTCTTCAGCACACGTACGATTCTTGTCAGAGGGTGCAGCCATCTCTAGAGCCTAGAAGGAAATGACCTTTTCTTGTTTGGTTCCACTCTGCTCTTCTCTCACAGGCCATGTCTCTGGCCAGCTAAGATGTTTTTTCCTACCACTTTGTAGTATTGGGTAATCATATAATTTATTGCTCAAGCCGGGACACTTCTGAGAGTAGACAGAGATGTAAATAATGATTAGACACGGACAAGAGCAACTGTCTAGACAGACAGGGGTGAGTGATTGCCCCGAGAGTGACCATACAGGCAGAGGGACAGCCCACGAGGAGCATGAGATGCCTTCGTGTCGTGGGGGTCTCGCACCTCCCTTCCTGCCGGGGTTCTTCCTGACTCGATTGCACATGGACTGTATTTCAGTTCCCTCAGGGAAGCCAGTGCTGAACACGAATCTCTTTCTTTTGATGGACTTCTCTTTCCTCAGTTCCACTAAGCCCTTCAAACATCCCACTCCCCCAGTGGAACTTTGTGCTTTGATGACAGGAGTTACAAGTAGAAGGTGACTTATGTGGAAATGATGTGCATGTATTTATCCCTCTGTCTGCCTGCTTGTGGTATTTATGAGCTTGGGCTCCCAGGAGGCTGTCCTTCTGCCAGGACTTGTGAGTGTTACCCTGATGGCTGTATGAGATACACTGACCCTTGCAGTCACATGGTGGAGCGATTGGATCCCTGCTGTCCTAACTCCTCAGCTCTCCTGAGGCTGGGGTAGGGCGTGTGTTGCGTGTGAGAGAGGTGAGGGGGGAGGAAAGAATCCTATATGTGTCTGGGTTTTGAACTGAGAAACACATGTTCAAGAAGCATCCTGTTGCACAGAAGTACCTGGCTTGTCCATCCTGGCTTGTGTGAGGGAGTGACGAGGGTCCTTAGGGCTGTGTCAGGCACACCTCCATCCTCCCAGCAGCCCGTGGGCCTGCCAGAGAGGCAAGTCCTTGCAGGGCCTCAAAAGTTTATTTATGAAGTGCATATTATTTTCTAGATTCTAGAGCAAGAAGTTTCCATACTTTCTCATCATTAATGCTTACCCAGTGCTTTTAAGTCGGTATCTCTATTTTATAGGGGAGGCAACTGGAGCTCAGAAAAGTAAAGTGACTTGCTCAGGTTCACGCAGTGGCCAGCTGACTCCCTCCATGAGATGGTACCCTTCTGGGCTGCGGTTGACGTGGTCATTGTTAGGCTCACACATTTGGTCCCACGTGTCTGGGGCCCTGGGAGTGCTGGTGGTTTCCGAGTGGGGTGGATTAGGCGGTCTGTGCATCCATCCGGTCTGGTTCTTGACTCATGTTGCCCCGTTCCTTCTGTCTGCATGGTCATTTCTTGGTATCCATGAGGTCCGTGGCCTGGACCTTGCCTTGCCGCCTGGACCATCCCTGGAGGCCTCCCTCTCCTGGGTCCCCCTCCCTTGTGCCCAGGGATGCTTATAGGGAGGGAGGATTGTCTCACGGACGGGCGGAGCCTATGTTACCATTTGGTATTTAGGGTCTGTTTTCACCTTAGCTATGGGAGCCTTCTTCTCTCGGGATCAGAGTTGATTGAGCCTGGTTGTCTCAGAGACTGATTGCGGCCTGGACCTCAAGAGAGCCTCCCCAACCCTTGGTTTGCCCAGAACTAACTCTACAGACCAGCAGGGGAAGCTGAAGGTCCCCAGCTGACACTCTTAGGTCCTTTCAATCCTTTTTCTATCACTGAGGCAAAAATAGAGCCTTTAAGTAGGTAATTCTAGAAGCTTTTCCACCTATTCATCCTTCCTGTTTACCTCGCAGCGCTGTAATCAGCCAGCCCCAGAACAGCCTGCCTGGGGGAATGGCACTATCCCGTGGGAGCTGGGGGCAGGCTGGATACTGGAGCGTTGGCCCAGGTGACTTGACCGCTGACCGGCTCAGGCCCATTACGGAGCCCTGTGACCTTGGGCAAGTTGAGACCCTCCCTGGGCCTCATTTAACTTGCCTGAAAATACAGGTTGGGCAGATGCCCCCCAGGCATTCCCAGCTCCTGCACTGAAGAGCTCGCAGCTCAGGGGGTAGCTCTGTGCTCTGCATTGCACAAGTCCTAGGCAGAGCCCCGCCTTCTCAGCTCCCTCTTCCTGGATGTGTGTGTGGGGGAAGCTCAGGGGCTGAAGGATAGGAGTTAGACTGGGGGAGGGGGCTGAAAGAGGCACCCTGGGGAGGAGCAGTGACGCCCTTGGTCCCCTGTGGGCAGGCCTCAGCCCGCTTCTGCTCTGGGAGAGTGGGTGGCTTATCCAGCCCTTCCTCCTGCCTCCTTACGTTACCTTGCATCCCCAAGAAGTTTTATTTCCTTTATCCCCAGTAAGTGACAGAGAATTGGGAAGAGCAGGAAACACAACACTGTGCTAACCAGCTTCTATAATATTTCCTGAGTGATGAGCTAAGCCCTGGTAGAGGGGCCAGGGTGGGAGGCAGGACCCTGGGAGAAGGCAGTCTACAAAGAGAAAACAAACAAACCGAAAGGAGACGTGGTCTCTGTCCACATGGCACTTGCAGTGTGGTGGGAAGCCTGGATCTAAGCCAGAGTAGGGTAACAAACTCTAAAGCCATTCGGAACCAAAAATCCCGTTACAGGTTCTTTGTTATAGTACAGGGTGGGTTATGTGCAAATCAAGAGCTTTCTGGCAAAGCGAAGATGGATGGTGTCTCTGGCATCATAACCCAGAACACTCATCTCTGACATGAGGATTCTAAAGGATTCTGTTGTCTGCTGTGCCTGTGTGGACCGGGGGGAACAGCAATGGATGAGATTCTAGAGTAGGGCTTTACCAAGGAACGGTCTTCCTATCTATGATGGTAGGGTATTATTTTGAAAGATTCATCCTCTGGAATCACAGAGGCTTTACAGTGACGTTGAAAACACGTCTTTCCCTATCAATGCTAGCCTGGGGTTGGGGTAAAGAGAGAAGGCTCCAGACTCTCACTATAGGGTGAATGGGGGCCGCAGCAGGTGAATGGGCACTGGGGGAGGGCACCGGGCTGGGGCGTGGCAGGAGGAAGGCGGCATGCAGTCCTGGATACACAGCAGGCCCTGCAGCCTGTGGCAGGTCAGGGCATCTGCCTTTTATGTAATTTCTAACCAGAGTAACAAAATCTGGGGCTACCCTGATGGATACATCTTTTAATGATGGAAATACAGAGTTCTCGTCAATGGTTAACGAATCTGACTAGGAACCATGAGATTGTGGGTTCGATCCCTGGCATCGCTCAGTGGGTTAAGGATCCAGTGTTACCGTGAGCTGTGGTGTAGTTTGCAGACGCGGCTCGGATCCCGCGTTGCTATGGCTGTGGTGTTGGCCCAGCGGCTACAGCTCTGGTTAGACCCCTAGCCTGGGAACCTCCACTTGCCATGTGCAGCCCCAAAATGACAAAAAGACCAAAAAAAAAAAAAGGGATGGAATACCACTGTAGTTGCAACAACATAACTTGACCCAGCTCTGTTTCTTCTCGGCAGAGGCTGTCTGCGTTTATGCATCCTTTATGTATCTTTTGGGGTCCCCCCCGAATCAAATGTGTACAAGGTCTTTTGCTGGGAGAAATGGTGAAATAAAGATGCAAAATGACGTGGTTCTTACTCTCAAAGAATTGGTTTCTAGATCTAAGTACAGTCCTTTGAAGAAGGCTTGATTTCTTTGTCCAAATTCCGTGTTGTCTAGTGTTGCCCCAGGTCTTACTGGCTATAGACTGGGGGCAAATCGCTTACCAGCCACGTTATCAACACTTGAGTCCAGCTGCCTGTTCTTAGAGAGAAGGTGCCTGGACCCAGCACTGCCTGAGCTTCTCCCATTTTAAGAGCAATGACTGTTCGTGATTTTTTGTCTCCCATCCATTCTCTCTGTCCTTCTCTTTATGCTTTGTTTCTCCCTCTTACCTAGTCATAGATTTTTTTGTTGTTTGCTATATTTACTGAATAGGAATTTTATTTTTTGTTCTTAATTTAAAAAGTGGTGGAGAACAGGAGTTCCTGTCGTGGCGCAGTGGAAACAAATCTGACTAGGAACCATGAGGTTGCGGATTCAATCCCCAGCATCGCTCAGTGGATTAACAATCAGGCATTGCCTTGAGCTGTGATGTAGGTCACAGATGTGGCTCGGATCCGGTGTTGCTGTGTCTGTGGTGTAGGCCGGCAGCTGTAGCTCGGATTCAACCCCTAGCCTGGGAACCTCCATATGTTGCGGGTGCCACTCTAAAAAGACAAAAAAAAGAAAAAGGTGGTGGAGAACATGTTATATTTCTGCCTCTTAAAAGAAATACACTGATTCTCTCTTGACTTATCTGGTCCTTAATTGATGTTTTGTTGAATATAATGATCCTAAATACAGATAGCTTGCCATGACTTCTTTAGAGCAGGCATGTGTAATGACAGGTGAACACGTGCCCAACTCCCTGCTCCTTTTTTTGCCAGATCTCTGATGGGGATTCATGAAAGAGAGTCATCTTGTCAGCCTTGCTGTTGGGCGCTGGCCCAGAGTGGCCCGCAAGGTTCCCCAAGGAAGGAAAGGAGTCTGGGCTTGGGGGGTTGGGGGCAAAGCCCCAGATGTGAGCTCAGCTCTGCCACTTAGTGGAAAAATCATAGCTTCTCCTTGCTTCTCCCTCCCTGCTGTACCCCCACCCTTTCTCCCCACCCTCCTTTCTTCTGCGGATGTGTCTCCTGAGTGCCTGTTCTGGGCCAGGCACTCATTTGGGTACTGGGAATACCACAGTGAAGACTGCAGACAAATTTCCCACTTTTGTGAGATTTTTGTTCTACTACAGGGAGAGAGTGACAATAACTAGACAAGTAAATTTATTAAAAATAAACCAGACTGCAATACATGGCAGTCAGAAAATTAATATAGGGTGACATGGCACTTGATTGGGTAGCTCTTTAGATTGGGTATCAGGGAGGCTTCTGAGGAGGTAATATTTAAGCTGAAGATCAGAATAGCACAAGACGAAATTCGATCCGTGTCACCAATTCTCCTAATGTGGCCACTATGAGGAATAAGTACAATTGTGTATGGAAGTGTTTTATAGACTGTGTAATAAATGCAGCAGATTTTATAGCTCATTAGGCAAAATTCCTTGAGGGCAAGGACTATGATTAATAATTACTTGCAATCTCAGTACCTAGCAAACATGGGTTGAACAAAAAATTATATATATAAAATTAGGGAGTTCCTGCTGTGGCGCAAAGGGATTTGCAGCATCTCTGGAGTGCTTGGATGCAGGTTCGATCCCCAGCCTGGCACAGTGGGTTAAGGATCTGGTGTTGCCACAGCTGTGGCTTGGGTTGCAACTGTGGCTGGGATCTGATCCCTGGTCCAGGAACTCCATATGCCAAGGGGCGGCCAAAAAAGAAAATAAAAATTAATGTAAAAAAAATGAAATAAAATAGGGATTTTTAAGAAATCAAATAAAATGAAGTCTATGACAGACTTTTGTTGAAAGAAGATGGTATTCCATCCACTCTGGCCACTGCTGGACTTTCCTGGAGATTTCTTTCTTTTTTTGTCTTTTCTAGGTCTGAACCCACAGCATATGGAGGTTCCCAGGCTAGGGGTCTAATTGGAGCTGTAGCCGCCGGCTGACACCACAGCCACAGCAATGCGGGATCTGAGCCACATCTGCAACCTATACCATGGCTTTTGGCAATGCCGGATCGTTAACCCACTGAGCAAGGCCAGGGATCAAACCCGCAACCTCATAGTTCCTAGTCGGATTCGTTAACCACTGAGCTGTGATGGGAAATCCCGGAGATTTCTATCCACAGTGGCCAATGGAGAGTAGAGAAGTCCCCTGGACATCATTAGGGCAGAGGGGGATGGAGAGGGATGAGCGATACTGTGGGTATAGACTTCCTGAGGCAAGTCCAGATTCCTTATCTTGCTTTTCAGGGTCTTCTTAACCCAGAGCAGAGGCTAACTTCTCTGGAATTGTGAGGAAAGGCCAGGGGCTCCCTCTCACTCTCTACACCTGGGTGGAAGGCCTCCCTTCCCAGGCTTCCAAAACCTTTGCCTTCCTCCAGGCCCGCTGTACCTCTCTCTTGTCTCCAGTCTGGGATGTGGCTCAGCAGGTGCTTGGGACACCTGGGTCCATTCTGCTGACTGTTGGCTGTGGCTCTGTGGACCAGCTCCCCTCCCTGTCACCCTCCTGTGGGTTGAGTCAGTGCAGCCCACCTCCTGAATCCAGTGAGTCATGGCTTTTCAAACACGCAGGTGTGAATCACTCAACTCATAGCCCTTGAGATGTTTTGGGTGACAGCTGAGGGAGAAGACTGTGTACCTGTCCCTCACCTTCCCATTGCTTTGTCACGCTTCCTGTGCTGGAAACCTAGACTCTTATCCCACAGCCCTTTTCTAGGGCCACAAGACAAGTTTTAGGGGGTACATATGAGTGTGGTTCACTCAGGTGGTAGGGGGCCTCTAGGGAGGGCATCCTGTCCCAAAGTGTGGTTCCTGGACCAGCAACATCAACATCATCCCAGACATCCTGAATCAGAACACAGGGCTGGGACCAAACCCTCCAGGTGAGTCTGATGCAAAAAAATTTGAGAAGCACTGTTAGAAGCGTAGATGAAGGAATGTGCCAGAAACTTGGTACATCCTCTGCTTCTTGAGAGAGAGGAATTGTTATTTTTTTGAGAACAAAGGCCTCCAGAATCCAAGATCACAGTAGGTGGTGGAGCACATTTTAGAATCAAGCACTGGATCCAAAGCCAGAATCACTCTGAGGTTTAGACCCCTAATTAAAATGCACATATTTCTGGAGACATCTGCTACTAATCATTTTCATCTTAGCGCCCATTGCTCTCCTGGCCATTTGCAATAGACTTCTGAGAAGAGAGCTGGAGCAGCTCAGTGGTGGTACCTACCTGGGTAATTTCTCCTCTGGTTAGCTCTGGCTGGGTTCCTCCAAATGGGAACCAAGTGACTGATCCTTAGGTGCTTCCTGGTCCCAGTCCTGGTCCTTTTCACTTCTTTGGGTACATACCCTCCCAGAGGAACCTCAAGACCTTCCTTTGCTTCAGCCATCACCCATGCGATGATGACTTCCAAATTTGTTTTCCAACCCAGGATTCTCTTTTGAGGGTCCAAAATTTCTCTTCAGCTGACCACTGGGCATTTCTATTTCAGTGCCCCCATAGTATCTTAAAATCACCTTGTCCCACACTAAATCCATCATTATTTACAAAGTTCTGTCTTCTTCTCATAGAGCCTCTTTCAGCAAGTGGACAACCATCCATTCAGTTGTCCATTCCGGAAATATGGACGTCATCTGTGACTCTTCTTCCTCCTTTTCACCTTGTTCCCTCACCTACGTCTTGTTAGTGAGGATGTTCTGCTGATAATTCCTCCAGGATGCCTCAGAATTCCGTCCCTTCTCCCTACTTCCACCCCCATTACACTCATCATTTCTCTCCTTGTCTTTACTGCTCCTGTCTCGTTTCCCTCAAGTCCATGTTCTTTACTGTGGCCGTAGCCATCTTTCTAAAATGCAATCATTCTTCTTTTTGACATCATTCTTTGGTTCTTTTTTTCAGAATAAAGTATATATGATATGGTCTAACCCCTTGCCTGCCTCTCCAGTCTCGTTTCAGGATATTTCCACTCAACTTCTTCCTGTACTTCCCTCTACTGAATTATAGCTGTAACCTAGACATGCCTTCCTCGGTGAAGCCTTAATACCTTTGCCAGTGCTAGTTCGGCTTGACCTTTCCCAGCCCTTCCTCCCAAGGGCTTGGCTCAGAGTTGCTTTATTCTGCTAAACTCAGTTACTTCTTCCAGGAAGATTTCCTTGATTGTCTTCAACCTACACTAGATTCTTTTCCTTTGTATTATCTCAGAGTCTTGTGTGGTAGTGTTATCGCTGCTCGCCTTTTCCTAGAGTGTAAAATCTTTGATAGCAGGAATTATTTATTTATGTCTCCTAAATGCTTTGTGCTTAGCAGTGACTAATAAGTTTCTTGAATATATGAACAAGTAGAGAGGACACTCTGGAACCTTTGGCAAATCCTGATTCTCCTTCCGTCTGTTGTGGTACCATCTTCCCTGCGACTGGGGCCTTGTACTCCCCAACTGTGACTTTATTGGAGTCATCATTTGCTGATTTGGAAGTGACAACAAGAGCCCATCAACTCCTCTCAGAGAAAGTGGTGAGTTGACTGAAGGCTGTGATAGATGCCACGGGATGTGTGTGTGAGAATGTGTGAGTGTGTGTGTGTGTGTGTGTGTGTGTGTGTGTGAAAATGTTCCCATAAAGCCTGAAGTAGAGAATCTAGGCAGATGCTATAGTCCTACCAACTTTGTATCCAATAATTTTTAATATAGAGACGGTTGAAGAAACATTTTCTTCGGTTCCCCATTTTTTCCCTTTAGAAGAAAGAGTGTGTTTCAGTTATAATTGTGTACCTATGGCTCCTCTGAAACATAGTCTTTGCTAAATAAACTTTCAAAAGGGATCTAATGGAAAGACTCCTATGAAAAGTTTTAGGTAGAGAGCATGGGGGCAGGACCCATGAATCCTTAATAGAACCAATTCATTCCCATGGCTTTGAACACCATCTTTATGCCCTAGATACCTACATCTATTTACTTTTGCTGTATAATAAGCTGTCCCAAACTCAGTAGACATTCAGTATTTCTCACCATTCTGTGGGTTGGTTGGGTGGTCTGTTTATCCTGGGCCAGCTTGGCTGGAGTTGTATGATCTAGGCTGGCCTCCTTCACACGTATGGGTCATCAGCCGCGGCAGTGAGACAGCTGGGATGGCTGGAGCCTCTCTCTTTTTTTTTCTAATGACCACACATGTGGCATATGGAAGTTCCCAGGCCAGGGATTAAATACAAGCCGCTGCTGCGACCTACACCACAGCTGTGGCCACACTGGATCCTTTAACCCATTGTGCTATTCAGGGGTTCCAACCTGTACCTCTGCAGTGAACCGAGCTGCTGCAATCAGGTTCTTAACGACTGCACAACAGAGGGAACTCCTGGAGCCTCTCTCAGTTCCTTATTCTCAGAAAGGTTAGCCAAGGCCTGTTCACATGGTTGTGGAAGGGTTTCCAGAAGCAAGAGAGAAGGCAATCCCCAAAGCACAAGCCTTTTCCAGCATTCTGCCGGTAACACGTTTGCTGTTTTCCCACTGCCTAAAGCAAGTCACAGGGTCAAGGTGAGACTCAGTGTGGGAATGTCTTCCAATGGAGCAGACACCAAGAGCAGATCAAATGTGCAAGGATTTTACTGGGGGGAGACACACAGGAAAGGTAACGAGGAAGGAGCTGGGAAGGGCTGAAAGAGCTTAGAGCACCAGGCGAGTCTGATCCTGAGGGAAGGGCAGAGGGAAGAAGAGCGGGTACCAGGGATACAGCCTGCTCTGCAATCTAAGGATGCTGAGCAAGGTGGTTGGGAAGCCCTCCAGCCCGACCTCAGAGGGGTCCCGTGTCTCCCAGGATTGGGCCTGCCTTAGTGTCCCTGGCCTGCTCCCTCTGTGCAAATTTAGTGTTGCATTTCATAGCCCCGCAGCTGGGGCTCTCGGTCAGTTAAGCACCCTGTAGTTTGACGTCTGCCAGGCACATTCTCACAACCACCCACAGGGCCTTTACTCAAACAGTTTATCACAAGTCTCAAATCTACGCCTCCAGCTCGGGCGTCTCTTCTGAGATTCAGACCTCTCCCTCCATCCATCGGCTTTCAGTACTGTCTTGGCTTCTCAGAGGCATCTCAGGATTAGTAGTTCAGACTGAACTCTTGATTCCCAGCACCAAATCCTCTCCCCCAGCTTTCTTGTCTTGGTGAATGGTACCTTCATGCAGCCAGCCCAGGCTCACTGTTGATGCCTCTCCATGCCCTGAGGCCACCGCTTGAAATCCTGTCAGTCTACCTGCCCGAATGCTTCTTGATCCACACTCTTCTCTAGGCCGCTTGTGCCTCCACTTAGTCCAAACCATCATCATCTTTTACTTAGACGGTACAACAGCCTCCTAACTCGTATCTCACTAGGCATACCTTGTTTATTTTTTTATGGCAATTCCCTTTATTATACTTTGCAGATTTTTTTTTTTAAATGAAGGTTTATGGCAACCCTCTGTCAAGCAATTCTCTTGGCACCATTTTTCCATCAACGTTTGCTTATTCATGTTTCAGTGTCACGTTTTGGTAATTCCTGCAATATTTCAAATTTTTCGTTATTGTTATATTTGTTATAGTGATCTGTGACCAGTGATCTTTGCTTTCACTACTGCAAAAAGATTGTGATTCACTGGGGACTTAGATGATGATTAGCATTTTTTAGCAATAAAGTGTTTTTTTTTTTTGTTTGTTTGTTTTTCTTTTTTGGCCGCCCCTCAGCATATGGAGTTCCTGGACCAGGGATCAGATATGAGCCACAGTTGTAGCCTACTGCAGTTGCGGCAGCGCTGGATTCTTAACCCACCGTGCAGGACCAGGGATCGAACCTGTGTCTCAGTGCTCCTAAGACGCCACCAGTCTCCTTGCACCACAGCAGGAACTCCAACAATAAAGTGTTTTTATTTTTTATTTTTATTTTTTTATTTTTTTTCCTTTTGTCATTTTATGGCCGCACCCGCGACATGTGGAGGTTCCCAGGCTAGGGGTCTAATCGGAGCTGTGGCCACTGGCCTGCGCCGCAGCCACAGCAACGCAGGATCCGAGCCGCGTCTGCAACCTACACTACAGCTCACGGCAACGCCGGATCGTTAACCCA
>PVHT020000175.1:15081987-15096908 GCA_004024745.2 Catagonus wagneri
TGAGCAAGGGCAGGGATCGAACCCGCAACCTCATGGTTCCTAGTCGGATTCGTTAACCACTGCGCCATGACGGGAACTCCCAATAAAGTGTTTTTAAATTAAGGTATATACATTGGTTTTTAGACATAATGCTGCTACTTAATAGACTATGGTATAATGTAAATGTCACTTTTTATGTACTGGGAAACCAAGAAATCCATGTGACTTGCTTTATTGCAATATTTCTTTATTGCAGTGGTCTGGAATCGAACCTGTGATATGTGGCTTTTGTCCACCACTTCTCCCCGCCATGGCCTTCTCCTCCCAGCCCTCTCCCTTTCCTTCTTCTCTGCCTGCCTCCAGCTCGTTGTGGCTGAAATGAATAGAAGGCAGAGGCATCTCAAATGAAATGTCAAAACAGGCGTTAGTCATCTCGGTGAGGCTGGCTGCCCAGGAAGTAAGCAGAGCAGAGCGGAGCGCACGGTCAGTCAGTCCGGGAAGGTGCCTGGGGAACTGCGCAGACAGCCTGAGACGTGCGTGGCTGCAGCAGCTCTGTCCCCTGCTTCTGTCATGCTCTTTCCCCTTGGGGTGGGGCAAGGCTTGCTGACATCCTAGAATTGTTGTTGAAACTCTGTTGCCAAGACATAGAGCTGCCCAGGTGGCTATGACAGGGTTTCCTTGTGGGTGGGTAAGTCCAGAGGGTGTCAGACGGGAGCAATTAAGCGGAGGAGGACTCAGTTCTGTAGTGGAGGGTTCAGAGCACCCACGGGTGTCAGGCAGCTTTTGCATGGGGTCCTGGCTCCCCCATTCATTCATTCGTAAGTGGCTTTGCACCAATGACTTGGCTTCTCTGAATCTCAGCTTCCTTAAATGTATGTAAGAGTGGTAGCTACCTCACAGGCTTTGTGTGGCGTTTGAATCAGTATAAGCAATCAGCAGATATTAGCTGGAGCTGATTGAGACTTGTTTGGGATCCAGGGATGGTGCTGAGCTCTGGGGGAGGGGAGGGAAGGCAGCGTGGCAGGCAGAGATCTGGCTGGGCGTCACGGTAGTCCCCATGGCCCTCCCTCTTCCTCTGCCATCCTGTGGCATCTCGGAACCTTAGGCCCACTGGGCATCCAGCAACGTTGATGAAATGAGCATCTAAAGCATTCAGAGGCAGAGGGCAAAGATTACCTCGGATCCCACATCCTTTTAGTCAGGGCTTTGATGGGGATGTCAGTCGTGAGGGCTTGGGGCATGCAATTTGTAGAGGCCATCAAACCATTAAGACAATTAAATACAATCCCATTAAAATACACATTGCACCCCCATTTTATCTCTTTACTTTGCTTTTTAAAGTTTTCAGAGTAAAAATTCTCAAAGTCTAGTTAGGAAGTACCAATGAAATAATTTGCTTTCTAAACTGATGGGCTTGAAAAATATGTATACTGTCAGCTGGTATGTGGGAAGTGGCTTCTGACAGGTTTGCTTTTTTCTTTGGCTTAAGAAAGGTAAGGGGTGCCAGAGGTTTGCATTGCTGTTAACCTGCCATGAAGAGTTTGCGCTCTTGTTTTCATCGATCCTGCAACAGTCTTCTATACTGAGGTGTGGGAAGATCTTTGTAGGAGGCTTAACAGAGGTAGTTATACTCCAGCTCTCACTCCAAATCCAGCACATCCAGAAGTTATTAAACCTGTAGTAGTGTGATTCTTAACCTTTGGAGTCATACATTTGATGAAGGCTGTGGATTCGACCTGGAAAAATGGATGCCCCAAACATTCATACAATATCAGGGACCCCAGGACTTCATGAAGCCCCTCCTACTTGAAGTCTGGGTAGATCATGCCTTGTCGAGAATATTCTTAGCGTCAGGGGTCGTCCCTGAGAGGACTGGGGCAGAACTCAGAGAACAGGGGTGCCAGGTGAGAGGCAGGCCTGGGACTTGACTCTGCTGGAGCATCTGGTGTCACAACTCACCCAAAGGCGTTTCCATTCTCGTTGCGCAAACTTGCCTTCTCTGAAGATGCCTCCTGCATCGGACAGGGGTGGCTCCCTTCCGTAACTGTGGGCCCTGTTGTCTAGGAAGATGGCCCATGGGAAGCAGCTCCTGGGCATACATCGGAGGGTGGCGTGGGGACTGGATGACATCCTTCCCAGCCCCTTGCAGTGTGAACTCTGTAGAAGTCTGTGGGCGGGGCTTCGCCTCTGGCCTCAGCCTTTGCTCACATTACTTTCCTTCCTCAGATGTGTGGCTCTCTCCTCTCCACCCAGCTTCCAGGGTCTCACCTCCTCCAGCAAGTACCTGGCGTCTTTGCCAGCCCTCGTCGCCAGCCCCATCACTCTCCGCTGAACCAGAGTGTCCTCAAGGCCCTCCCATCCTCTGAGCTACATTCCCCATAACTCCTTGTCTGCTGGCTAGCTTTTCAGCCACAGTTATATATTTGACTGTGCAGTTAGAAGGCAGTTTAATTAGAAGCGCAGAGGCTGCACCTTCTGCCTGGCCACTTAGAGGCTCAGAGTGGCAAGGTTAAGATGAAACCAAATGTGTTATTTAGGAGACCAGCCAGGAGAGGCAAGAAAGCTCCAGTGAAAGCTGTGGAGACGGTGAAGGGAGAGTCTGGTGGAGATGACTGTGGGGTTTTTTAATTTGTTTATTTGTTTATAATTGACACATAATATTGTATTAGTTTCAGGTGTACAACATAATGATTTCATCTTTGTATATACTTTGTATCACCACCACCTTAAGTCTAGGAGAGTTATAGTCTTATCTCAGTCATGTCACTAACTTTAAAAAAAATTATTTTTGGTTTTTATTATTTAAAAAAATTTGTTTTGAGATATAGTTGATTTATAGTGTTTCAGGTGTATAGCACAGTGTTTATACCTATACATGTATAATTATGTATGTAATAGATACATTCTTTTTCAGATTCTCTTCCATTACAAGTTGTTACAGGATATTGAATATAGTTCTCTGTGCTACACAGTAGGTCCTTGTTTGTTTTACATACAGACAATGCATCTGTTAATCCCAAATTCTCAATTTAAGGACATGACTGTGTTTTTTTTTTAACTTTTTTATTTTTAGTCTTTTTAGGGCTGCACCCGCGGTGTGTGGAGGTTCCCAGGCTAGGGATCTAATTGGAGCTGCACCTGCCAGTGGCCTACACCACAGCCACAGCAACGCAGGATCCGAGCTGGGTCTGTGACCTGCACCATAGCTCAGGGCAATGCCAATCCTTAACCCACTGAGCGAGGCCAGGGATTGAACTTGTGTCCTCATGGATACTAGTTGGGTTCATTACCACTGAGCCATGATGGGAGCTCCATGACTCTGTTTTTAAAACTCTTCTTTACTCCTCTGGAAATCATTTGATTTTGCTTCTTAATGCAGTAGAGTCCACTCTCCACCCCTCAAAAGGCAGTACAATTTCTCCCAAAAGTTGCTTGTACTTATTGTGTCCAAATTCTCACCCTTTAGTCTCTTCTTTTTATTTTATTTTTTAATTAAAAAAATTTTTTTTGTCTTTGTAGGGCCACATCTGTGGCATATGGAGGTTCCCAGGCTAGGGGTCAAATCAGAGCTGCAGCTGCCAGCCTACACCACAGCCACAGCAACACCAGATCCTTAACCTACTGAGCAAGGCTGGGGATCAAACCTGCGTCCTCATGGATGCTAGTCAGACTCATTTCCCCTGAGCCACTACGGGAGCTCCTAGTCTCTTCTTTTTAAATTTGCTTTTCATTGTGGAAAATCTCATACATAAACTAAAGCAGAGAGAATAGTGTAATGGCCCTCCAAGTGCCTGCTACCCGCTTCAATAATTATCAACTCAAAACCAGTTGTTTTGTCACCTCAGTCTCCACTCCATCTCCCCACTGGATTGTTTTGAAGCAAATTCCAGTCATCCTATAATTCTGTCCGTAAATATTTAAGCACTAGTCTCTAAAAGATTATGGGTTAGAAAAATAACTCATAACATTACCACACTCCCCCAAATTAACAGTCATTTCTTAGTATCTTCAGTTATCTAGTTGGTGTTCAAATTTTTCCAATTGTATCATTTTTTTTTAAAAAAGCAGTTCTTTTGTTTGAATCAAGAGTCCAAATAAGGGTCACACATCAGATTTTGTTGAAAGGTTTCTTACATCATAATCTGTAGGCTCCTTCACCCCACTTGAGTTTTAGACTCATGGTTTATTTGTTGAAGAAACCTGATCATATTTTCTGCAAATTTTCCCACATTCTGGAGTTTTGCTGGTTGCATCCCTGTCGTGTTGTTGAAGGTTCTTGTTTCCTGTATTTCCTATAAACTGGCACTTAGTGCCATCTGGTTCAGATTTGGTTTTTTTTTATTATTTCGTTAGAACACTTCCTAGGGGGTGGTATGTACTTCCATCAGAGGCATATAGTGTCTGGTTGTTTCCCTTCATGTGACATTAGCATCCATCTGAGGATTCTTGCCGAGATCAGAGTTGGCAGACTTTCTCTAGGAAGGACCAGACAGTAAATATTTCAATCTGTGAGCCATGCAGTCTCTATCAGAACTACGCAGCACTGCCATGGTGGTGTGGCAGCAGTCAGAGCCACGGACTGGCGTGAGCAAGTTCCAGTAAAACTTTATTTATGGAGTTCCCGTGGTGGCTTCGCGGGTTAAGAACCTGGCTAGTATCCATGAGGATGTGGGTTCGATCCTCGTGGTGGGTTAAAGGATCCAGCTTGCTGTGAGCTGTGAGATGGGTCACAGATCCTGCTCGGATACTGCATTGCTGCGACTGTGATGCAGGCCGGTGGCTACAGCTCCAATTTGACCCCTAGCCTGGGAACCTCCATATGCTGCAAGTGCGGCCCGAAAAAACAAACATGCATACAAGAAAACTCCTTTATTTGCAACATCAAGCAGGCCAGCTACAGCCCAAGGGCCATAGTTTGCTGACCCCTGCCTGGGTGGTCTGTTTCCTTAGGGGCTTGCACAGTGCTGATATCCCGATCCTGTCCTTCCTTCTGCATTGATTGGTTGGAGTCACTTGTAAAGAGGGATTTTCCCTGCCTTATTTGGCTCTCTCCATTCTTTTCAGTCCTTCTTTAATAAGGCTTCCCTCTATCCCACCCACCAAAATTGTTCTAAGATCATCAATGACTGTCCTGTTCCTAAACCCAGTGCTCTTCTATATCCAGTTCTCGTCTGAGATACTTGACCTGCCAGCAGCATTTGACATAGCTGATCACTCTCACTTCTCAGAAAGGCTTCACCCAGCTTTCAGGACCCACCGCCCTCTCTCCTGGTGTTCTTCCTTTGCCATTGGTAACTCCTCAGTGGCTTGTGTTAATTTTTCCTAATCAATCAGCCTGTGAGAGTCTTGGATCCCCTAGGCTCAGGATTCAGACCTCTTCTCTTCTTTATCCACGATCACTTTTCCAGGATTCTAGACATAGATCATTTCTCAACATATACAAATGTAGCTGAATATATGTGTATTATATTACATATTGTCTTTAATGTGATATGAAATATATAACTCTAGCCTGGTCTTCTTTTTTTTTTTTTTTTTGCTTTTTAGGCCACACCTGCGGCGTATGGAGGTTCCCAGGCTAGGGGTCTAATTGGAGCTGCAGCTGCCAGGCTACACCACAACCATAGTAACACAGGATCTGGGCCACATCTGCGACCTACTCCACAGCTCACAGCAACGCCGGATCCTTAACCCACTGAGTGAGACCTGGGATCGAACTGACAACCTCATGGTTCCTAGTTGGATTCATTTCTGCTGCGCCACGACGGGAACTCCATGGTCTCCCTTCTGAATACTACATATGTCTCTCCAGGTGCCCAGGAGGCATTTCCACAGATGTCTAAGAGACATGTCAAACCGTTCGTGTCCACATAGGTATGCTTGATCTTCCCCATAAAACTTGCTGCTTCTTCGGTCTTTCCTATCTCAGTTAATGGAAACTCCATCCTTCTAGTAGCTTAGGCCAAAACAAAAAATCTTAGCATCGTCCTTAACACCTCTTTTTCTTTCACTCCCCACATCCAATCTGTCAGCAAATCCTCTTGGCTCCATTTTTAAGATATATCCTCTTCTCACCATCTCTGCTGCTACCAACCTGGTTCAAGCTATTGTCACTCCCCTACGCCCCCAGGATTGTTGTCACAGTCTGCTACTAACAGAAGCAGGTGGTCACGCTGCCCTACTTGGAGTGCATGCTCAACCCAGCAGCCCAAGAGACTCTTTAAAAACTGCAAGTCAGGATATCTCACTCCTTTGCTCAGAACTCTCTGTGGCTTCCCATCTCATGAAGAGTAGAAGTCGGAATCCTGAAAATGGCCTACAGAACCCTGACCCATAACTCTTCCCACGTGTCTCCCTGCTCCAGTCACACAAGCTCCTCGCTGTATCTAGTATGCTAAGTACACTCCTTGCTTCTGGCTCTTTGCCCCTGTGGTTCCTTCGGCCAGGGGCGGGGGGGGGGTGCTCTTCTGCGTATTTGCGGGCTTGTCCCTCGCCACCTTTAGGTCTTTGCTCAAAAGTCACCTTCTCAGTGAGGCCTTCCCGGGTCACACTGCTATTCCTCCCACCCCCGCGTGGCAGGGAAGAAGAAAGTGAAGATCTCAGCACCGAGAAGCCAGTATGGCTTTCCTCTGAGGGCCTAACAGGGAAGCTGCTTGGCTGAGACCCCGCGGGAGCATGGCCCTGCCCTTCCTCTTCCTCTGACCTGACTCGCTCTGCACCCGGTCTCGGTCTTGACTGCAGATACAGCGCCAGGACGCCGAAGGGGTCCTGCCTCTCTCTCCATGCAGGACACTCTCAACTATGCCCCACTCCCCCGCAGAGACCTCTTTTTCCTTTCCTTAAAAAATGAGCTCTCTGGATAGACTGTGATGGAAGATAATATAAGAAAGGGAAAGTAGGAGTTCCCATTGTGGCACAGCGGAAACGAATCCGACTAGGAACCATGAGGTTGCGGGTTCGATCCCTGGTCTCGCTCCGTGGGTTAAGGATCCGGCGTTGCGTGAACTGTGGCATATGTTGCAGATGCGGCTCGGATCCTGCATTGCTGTGGCTGTGGTGTAACCTGGCAGTTGTAGCTCCGATTAGACCCCTGGCCTGGGAACCTCCATATGCCGCAGGTGTGGCCCTAAAAAGCAAAGTAAAAAGAATTAAAAGAATGAAAGGGAATGTGACTGGGTCACTTTGCTGTACAGAAGAAATTGGCACTACATTGTAAATCAACTATACTCTAATAAAATTTTTTTTTTTTTTTTTGAAAGAGCTCCCTGACTTCTCCAGGTTGCTGGACTAGCTGGGGTGTTCCAGAACTAGGGCTGATGTGGGGCATTCACAGCCAGCCCTGAGGGGTTTTCTTCCAGGCCTTCACCCATGAATCCTGCTTCAGCGTTCTCTTCTGGAGCTCACGCTGGCCCAGAAAAAGGCCACGCTGGCCTCCTCTTTGGGCCTTCGTCCCCTTCCATCTGTCATCCAGGGACGTGCGTGCTTTGGTTCCTCTCCACTCATCTGTTTGAAAATTGTGTCTGTCATTTTGAATTTGAATCCACACCTGCCATATGGAGACTTCTGGTCCCTGCTGGGGGAATTTGAGTGATGTCATGAGGTGGTGCTGTCTGCAAGGCTGACACCCTGGAGCCTTTCCCCCGCCAGGCTGCTCGTTGTCCAGTCCTTGGCCTTCACTGTGGCATCCACGACACGGAGCCAGATGGAGCCCCGGGAATCACCTAGCCTGGCCCTCTGAGTCTTCTGAAAGGTGACTGTCCATGTCCAGACTGCCTCACTGCTCTTCAGAGTAGCCCATTCTGCGTTCAGATAGGTCTAATCACTGGAAAAGGCTTTAGACCTTCAAACTGATTGAGTTTATCTTCTCCAACGGTACTTCTGTAGTGACTTTTTCAACACTTATTCCTCTAGCGAGGGCCGCATGAAGACAGAATCTATGAAATTCCCATTTGCCAAGTGGGGAGCTTCTGAAAGGCAGGAATCCGTCCTGTTCATCTCTGTATTCCCAGTACTTGGCATGATACCTGAATGCAATAGGTCCTCAGAGCGCCTGCTGTGGTGCAGTGGATTCAGAATCTGAAAAGGAATGTGTATATGTGTGTGTGTGTGTGTGTGTGTGATTGGGTCACTTTGCTATACAGCAAAAATCGGCACAGCATTGAAAATAAACTGTACTTTAATAATAATAATAATAAAAAGAATCTGCAGCAGCTTGGAGGTGTGGGTTCGATCCCTAGCCTCTCGCAGTGGGTTAAAGGGATCTGGCATTCCTGCAGCTGTGATGTGGGTCACAGCTGAGGCTTGGATTCAGTCCCTGGACCAGGAACTTCCATATTCCATGGATGAGGCTGTAAAATTAAAAAGAAGAGGTTCTCAATAAATGTTTGTTAAAAACAGTGATAAATGAGGAACTACTACTTTTAAGCGTATACAGTGTGGCAGGCCCTCCTCTAAGCTCTTAATGTGCCTCAAAACAACCCAGTATAGTAGGTAGTGCTTTTATTGCCATTTTTTTTTTCGATGAGGAAACTGGAGCTAAGGAATGTTAAGTACCTTCCTAAGGTTGCATAGCTATGAACGGGAATAATAAGGATTCAAATCCGGAAGTGTTAACTCTAGTATTCACTCTTCTTTGTGTTTTATTTAAGGTTTATTTCTTTCTCCTTTTTTTTTTTATTGTGGTAAAATATGTATAACGTAAAATTGACCATGTTAACCATTTCTAAGTGTACAACTTGGTGGCATTAAGTACATTCACATCGTTGTATGACTGTCATCACCTCCCATCTCGATAGGTTTTTCATCTTCCCAAACTGAACTCCAAACCCATTAAACAGTAACTGCTCATTCCTTCCTCCTCAGCTCCTGGTAGCAATCGTTCTGCTTTTAGTCTCTATGAATTTGCCTACTCCGGGTACCTCATACGTATGAAATGAAATATCTGCTCTTTTGTGACTAGCTTATTTCACTCAGAATAGTTTCTTCACGGGTCATCTATGTTGTAAGCGTGTGTTAAGATTTCTTTCTTTTCTAAGGCTGAATAATATTTCAATGTATGTATATACCGCATGTTGTTTATCCTTTCATCCGTGGGTGGAAACTTGGACTTCTTACATCTTTTGGCTATTGTGAGTAATATGCTGTGTACATGGGTACACAAATATTTGTTTGAGTTCCTGCTTTCACTTCTTTTGGGTGTATACCCAGAAGTAGAATTGCTGGATAATTGCTGGATCACATGGTAATTCTATGTTTAATTTTTTTTTTTTTTTTTGGCTGCGCCCATGGCACGTGAAAATTCCTGGGTCAGGGATCAAACCTGTGCCACAGCAGTGACCCAAGCTGATGCAGTGACAATGCTGGATCCTTAACTGGCTGCATCTCTGTTGAACTTTTTTTGAGAAACTGCCATACCGTTTTCAACAGTAGCTGTATCATTTAATGTTCCCACCGGCAATGTACAGGGTTCTAATTTCTCTACATCCTAATCATCCTTATTTTCTTTTTCTTTTGTTTTAATAATAGCCATCCTAATGGATATGAAGTAGTATCAGTATGGGTTTTTTTTCTTTCTTTTTTTTGTCTTTTTGCCTTATCTAGGGCCGCACTCGCGGCATATGGAGGTTCCCAGGCTAGGGGTCTAACAGGAGCTGTAGCTGCTGGCCTTTGCCACAGCCACAGCAACGGGGGATCCAGGCTGCTTCTGCAACCTACACCACAGCTCACGGCAACGCCGGATCCTTAACCCACTGAGCAAGGCCAGGGATTGAACCCGCAACCTCATAGTTCCTAGTCGGATTCGTTAACAACTGAGCCACGACGGGAACTCCAGTATCAATATGGTTTTGATTCACATTTCCTTAATGATTTATGATGTTGAGGATATTTTCATGTGTTTATTGATGCTCTGTATATCTTTGGAGATATGTTTATTCAATTACTTTGCTCATTTAAAAATTGAGTTGCTTGTTTTGCTATTGTTGAGGTGTAGGGGTTCTTTATATATTCTGGATACTATACCCTTATCAGATATGTGATTTGCAGATTTTTCTACCATTTTATAGATTTTGCCTTTTCACTCTGTTGACAGTATCCCCTGATGCACATCAGTTTTAGACTTAGATGAAGTACATTTTATCCACTTTTCTTTTGTTGCCTGTGCTTTTGGTGTCATATCTACATCACCAAATTCAGTTTCATGAAGTTTTTTCCCCACGTTTTCTTCTAAGAGTTTTATGATTTTAGCTCTTATATTTAGGTCTTTGACCCATTTTGAGTTACTTTTTGAATATGGTTTAAGCTAAGGGTCCATATTCATTCTCTGCATGTGGATATCCAGTTTTCCTTACACTGCTTGTTGAAAATACTGTCCTTTTCCCATTGAATAGTCTTGGATCCTGTATTGAAAATCAATTGGCTATATGTGTGAGAGTTTACTTCTGGGCTCCCCGGTCTATTTCATTGATCTATATGTCTGTCTTTATGCCAGTACCACATTGTTTTGATTACTGTGGTTTTCCAGCAAATTTTGAATTTAGGAAGTGTGAGACCTCTTTGTGTGTGTGTGTGTGTGTGTGTGTGTGTGTGTTTTCCGAGATTATTTGGCTATTCTAGGCCTCTTGAATTTCCATATGAATTTTAGGCTTTTGCTTTTTTTCTTTATGAAAAAGCAGTTAGGATTTTGACAAGGAATTCATTAAATCTGTCTATCACTTTGGGCAGTATTGATACCCTAAGACTCTTGGGTCTTCTGATCCATGAACATGAGATGTCTCTTCATTCATTAGTATGTTCTTAAATTTCTTTTAGTAATGTTTTATAGTTTTCATTGTCTTCATTTTAACAGTTTCTCTTTACTTAAATAAAATTTCCTGCAGCCACCAATTACCCCTCCTAGAAAGTAACCACTGTTGCCTGCCATTTTCTTATGTATCCTTGGGTTTCTATACATGTCAATAAAATTTTAATGTACAAATCTCTCAAAACCAAATAGTAACATACATAATTTACTGTTCTACACCTTGGTATTTCTTTACTTAAGAATTGATCTAGGAGATACTTTCTAAATCAAGACACTGAAATCTGCCTCTTTCTTTTTTAAAAGACTGAATACATTCCGTAATTTATGTAGCTGATCCCCTTTATGTGGGCATATAGGGGCTTGAGGGGGGCAGCATTTCGCTATTAATGCCTCAGTGAATGTCATTTGCTTTAAAGATGTCATTTGCCCACATGCAAATATATGTGAAGAAAATTTCTTAAAGGCAGAATTGTGGAACCAAAGAATGAGTTAAAAACTTTGCATTATAGACCCAATTGCCTTCCATGGAAGTTGTACCAATTTATCCATTTACCAGCATGGTGGCAGGTTCTTTCATCCTTGCCGATACAGTGTGTTATAAAACTTCTTTGGTCCTAGAGTATCTAAGAGATTAAAAATGGTATCTCTTAGTTTAAATGTGTATTTCTCTTCTCATGATATTTAACATCTTTTCAAATATTAAGAGCCATTTATATTTCCTGTTTTGTGAATTGATTATTCATATCCTTTGTATATTTTCATGTTTATTTGCAGTTCACTAGACATTAGGGACATTTCTCCTTTGCAGTGTAGTAGAGGCAGAAAATAGTTTCCTAATTTGTAGTTTGCCTTTTGAAATTGTTTATGTTTTTATGACAATTTTTATGGAGTTGAATTATCAGCCTTTTTATTACTGTGTTTTGGTTTTATATTGCTAACAAAGGCCTTCACAACTACAAAAATTACACATTAAAAAATCTCACCACATTTATGGTTTCATTTGTTACATTCAGATCTTTGATTCACGGATAATTTACTTTGGCATAAGACTTGAAGGAAGGATCCTACTTAATTTTTCCCCATATGTCTGTTCAGTTGTCTCAGCACAATTTATTGACTATTTGTTTCTTCCTCGATGATCTGAAAAATAATTTTTCTCATAGATATTTGGGTTACTTTCTGCATTTTAAATTCTATTGCTCCATTTGTCCATTTATTAGCCAGAAATGAATGTTTTAATATCATTTTATAATGTGCCTTAATAGGTGGGGGCTAATTATCTTTTATAACATTTATTTGTCAGAATTTTCCTGGATATTCTTGCTGATTTATTGTTCCATGTGAACTTTACACTTATCTAGCTCTCCCCAGAACTTTCTGATGATTTCCTTGGGAATACATTCAGTTTATAAATCGACTTTAGGGAGAATTTGCATCGTTAGGACGTTGAATTTCTTTATCCATGAACGTGTTATGACTTTCCATGTGTTCAAGTTCTTGTTTTATGTCCTTAAATGAAACATTTCTTTATACATCTTGTATATTTCTTATTAAATTTATTCCTAGCATTTTCTTTTTATTTGTTATTATAAGGATACATTCTCTTAACGGTAGAGGTCTCATTGTGCTCCTAGAAATTTAGTCACTACAGGTTTCCCACTCTCCTGGCCTGGGCTCCTAGAGTGTCTCTAAAGAAAAAAGCCTCCTGGACACTGCCACTTATTCCAAATCTGGCCTGAGATTTACTATCTGTGTTACTTTCTGAGTAATGGGCCTCCTTCAGGCCCATTATTATCATCTTACGTTTGTCTAAAAAGCTCTTTTGTATATATGTGATTTCACTGGATCCTTCCAATAACCTTGAGGTGTTAACAAAGAGGATATTTATTCATGTCCCTGTTAAGGGGGAAGTTATTATCAGGCGGGCAGACTTGGAGCTTAAACGGGGAGTGGGGAAGTTTGTCTGAGTGCCTCATGTTTTGTCCAGGTTCTCACTGCCACTGTCCTTGCCTCACAGCCCCACCCTTCTGTCCCATCTCTGGGAGGAGCCTTTCTGTCCCTCTTTCCATGGTTGCTCTCCAGTCCTCAGTCCTGAAGCCCAAGACTGGGCACTCTGGGCCTGTGCAGGGCTTGTCCCCAAACCTCTTAGAGCACACCCCAGCACGCTGCAAGACGTGGTCTCTGCCGCTCGGATGTTCACTGAAGCAGTGGTTGGGAAAGTTTGTCATTTCCAGAGGTCGTGCTTTCAGGTTGACAACCCAAACTGTCTTATCCCATCACCTTGACTTCTCAGAGGCAATGTGGAGACACCCCCACCTTCCTCTCTCCTGGTCTAGATGAGGATTAAAGGCAGCCTGGCTTATTCTCCTGGCTCAGCAGGGCGTGGATCGTGCTCTGAGGGAGGTTCAGATTCCCTCACACAGAATCTTCTCCTGGGCTCCAGGATTAGTGGGGCTGCCAGGGGCACACAGCCCTCAAGCTCTGTGAGACAGGCCAGGGGGCGAGAGGAAAGCTCAGAGGTCTGATCAGTGTTCACTTCCTCCCTCCCTCCCTTCCTTTTTTCCCCTCCTACAAGCTCAGAAGTATTCACTGCTTTCTATTTTCCCACTTCCTCCAACTGCTACCAGACCGGTTATGATGCTGCCAGTTTTTCCTAAAGATTCATGCATTCGTTCACTCATTCATTCATTCGTTTACTCAACAAGCTTTATTAACTACTCACTCTATGTCAGACAAGTCACAGTAGCTGAAGATGTAGCAGGGAACAAGACCGTGTCCTTGGGCTCAGGGAGGTGGGAGGAGATAAACAGTAAGCAACTTGCCAGACAGGAAAAGTGCCATGAAGAAAACCAAACAAGGGGACACGAAGGAGGGAGACATGGGGTCTCTCCCAGGTTAGGATGTCGAGGGAGTTGTCTAAGGAGTTGTTATTTGGTTTGAACTTGAATAATAAGAAGCCGACCATGCCAAGATCTGCCGTCTAGGGAGAGGGGAGAGCAAGTGCAAGGGTCCTGAGGAAGAGGTGATCACGGTCTGTTCCCAGAAGGAGGCGGGAACATGATGAGCAAAGGGAGGCAGATACAAGAGGAGGAAAGAGAAGGAAGCAAGGGCCCTTCCTTTAGCCAAGATGAGGAGTTTGGCTTTTAAGTATTATAGGGAATTTAGAGAGTTTTAAGCAGAGCCATGACCCGACTCACATTTTAAGGCTATTCTGGCATGAAGAGACAGAGAGCAAATGTTCACAGCAATATTATTCATAATAGCTGAGAAGCTAGAAGCAACCCGCATGCCCATCGGCAGTAGAATGGATAAATAGTGGACCTCCACAGAACAATAAAAATAAACAGGCTAGAGCTATACACACAACGCCGATGAATCTCATAATAAAATGCTGAGTGAAAGAAATCCAGTACGAAATAATACACGCAGTGTCATTCCATTTACATAGAGTTCAGACGTTAGCCAAAATCAAAACAGTAGCTTTTAGGGTTCATGGTTAAGTGGTAAACTATAAGAGAGCCTAAAGAAACGATTATTTAAAAAGCTAGGATAGGGCGGGAGGGCCGTGATAGGGAAGGGGCGCAGGGAGAGCTTTGCGGTCAGAGCTGGGGATGTCCTACTTCTTGACCTTGTGGACGATTGCGCGCATGTTCACGTTGTGGTAAACCGCAGAGTCACACGTTTTTGTTTTTGGCACTCTGCTGCATATGTGTTATACTTCGCAATACAACTGTGTCAGTACTGCATTTTGGCTGCTGTGTGACCAATGGGTCGAAGGAAACCAAAAGCGGGGGGCGGGCCAGCACTTAGCTGACTGCAGACATCCAGGTGTGGGGGTTTCCATGGCACAGCTGTGGGACGTGTGTTAGAGGTGAAGTCCATGGGGCTTGCCAGCAAATTGGATGGTTAGTGGTGGTAATGAGGAAAACAGCAGTCTGGGTGCAGTCTGCATTTGGCTTGAACAAATGGTACTATTTCCTGAGAAAGAAGATTCGGGAGGAGGGTGGGCTTGGAGGGGAGACAATGAATTCTGCATTGGTTCTGTCAAATTTGCATAGTGTGTATTTAATGGAGTAATAAAGTAGACAACAGCGTCCTAACTAGCTAAGCGACCTTCAGCCTGGCCCCCTTCTTTGCATTC
>PVHT020000175.1:15097008-15117850 GCA_004024745.2 Catagonus wagneri
AGGTTCCCAGGCTAGGGGTCTAATCGGAGCTGTGGCCACCGGCCTTCGCCGCAGCCACAGCAACGCAGGATCTGAGCCGCGTCTGCAACCTACACCACAGCTCACGGCAACGCCGGATCGTTAACCCACTGAGCAAGGGCAGGGATCGAACCCGCAACCTCATGGTTCCTAGTCGGATTCGTTAACCACTGCGCCACGATGGGAACTCCCCCTTCTTTGCATTCTTGATGCCCTGGTTCAAGTGATCTATCTAAAGAATAAATCTGGTGATGCTGCTTCTCTCCCCCAGATCTCCCCAATAACTACTGCCTAATGTGTAGAGGCTAAATTCCTCATTGCAGCCTCAAGCTGCCTTCTCTGCTGGTCCCTGCCTCTCCAACTTTGTCTCTCCCAGTGGCTCCTCCCTCACCGCACACCAGCCACACAAAAGGACAGCAGACTTCCGCACGCCTTCCCTTCTTCCCTTGCCGTCAACCCTTCATCTTGTGCCCACTCTGCGTGCCTCACTCTGGACACCTGTTCCCCCAGGCAGCCTCTGCATGTTTCTTAACCTCCAGGACCAAGTGGGGTGCTGCCCTGTGTGCACTCAAACCCCTCCTTCATTTAGCTCTGCTGTTAGTAATCATTCCGGGGCCCTGGAATAGCTCTTCATTTCCACCTCTGGGTAACTTTCAACTACAGAGGGCCAGGACCAGGTCCTGTTCACAGCTGCATCCCACACAGCTGCACTGCACCTGTTAAGGCAGATGCGCAACAAGCACCTCTTAATAAATTAGTATTTAATACACACCCTCTCCTGCTCACGTATCAGGCACGTGCGCTTCCTCTTCCGTCCGCAAAACTTCCTTTCGGACTCTTTCCACCCCAAGGCGCACGTCAAACTGCTCCTTTTACAGGCATCCTGTCTCTGGCTAAAGAGCTGAGGCTCCGAGGCAGACCTTCAGAGAGAGAGGACCTTGGGAGGCTGATGGCGCCCCCCAAGTCCTCTGAGGGAGCAGCAGCTTTTTTGCTTGAGGGTTTGGAAGCTCACCAAGGAGGAGGCACAGATGAACTTGGAGGAGCTGTGAGAAAGAGAAGGGAGAACAGACACCAGACAAAATGATCCAAAAATTGCCTCCAGGGAAAACCCTGGGCCTCAGTGGCTGAAAATTCTGTCTGTCCTACATGACATCAGGCAAAGCCAGTTGAATTGCATTATATATGTCTTCCCTGCCCCGAAGCCACACTTCCATTCAGCATGAATTCTCCAGGAGTCATTAAGTGGAAAAAAGCCACACAAAGTGCGGTTAGAGGGTGGTTTTGGGGACCTGTGATAGGGGTGAGGTTTCTGGTCTGTTTTCCTTGGAACCTTAAGTTTTTTTTTTAAGAAACTGTTGGCAGAGCCCTGAATGCCTCTGCGGTTCACACCGACCGAGTCAGCCTAGGGTTTTAGCCACATCTGAGGTTATTCTGCAGTCATGCCGCTTCTTTCCTCCTGCCCCACTGAGACCTGTCATCTATAGGTGCGGAGGGATGATAAACTGAATTTCATCCCTGTAAGAAAAAGATGAGCTAAGCCAGACCCTGGAGTGAAAGACAGTGGCATGGGGCTGGCCAAACTGAAAATAAGACCCCCGCCCCCGGTTCCTGCACAGGGCTCAGAACAGGGAACCGTGTGGGTGCCCGACTGCTGAGCCCCCCTCCTGGTGAGCAGGGAGAAGCTGCCTTGCAGGGCGATGACTACCTGCCATCCTGATGGATGGTATTGCCTTGGAGTGTGGGTCGGGGGGTCGGGGGGCTGATTTGCTCCTAAAGCCTTTTGGTGGGAGCACCCCAGATCTTGGGGTTCGAGCCTTTCCCAGTCGGCTTGAGCCTGGGCAATAGGAAACGGTGCCGTCGGCGGCCAGCAGGACACGACATGGCTTCAGCCCTGCTCGCTCTTCCGCGTGGCCACGTGCTGAGACCGCGGGCCAGGCAGAGCAGGCCACCGAGAAGGTCTTGGGCCCAAAATAACAGCTCTGGGTCTGTTGGCTCCAGAGCTTCCTGAGGCATCTGCCTGTCTGACTACAGGGAACTGTTAGAATGTCAGCTCACGGTCTGAGCAGAGAGGCAGATGACGCGACCGCCGAGGACTGTCCATCAGCGGGGAGGGGCTGGCGGGGGAGGTCGGTGCGCTGCGGGACTCACAAGGCATTTCCGAGATGAGGTACCCAGCGCCCTCCCTTGGCCTGGAACAAACAACTGATGCCCAGGAAAGTCAGGCCACTTGCTCAGTCTTTCTGATTCAGCCCGGGCCAGGGCTGAGCTTCGATCTTCCTCGGAGCCGAGGGACCTCTCCCCACCTTCGGGTTCTGATGGACGGAGGACCTGGCTCCGGGGGGCGGGCACAGGAAGGAGGGGCTGCAGGGCTGGCTCCGCCTCCGCACACGGGATCCAAACAGTCTCCTCCCACCTCTGTCAAGGAAAGGCCCGGTGTTCCCGAGGGAGAGGCCATCTGACATTTCAGGCGGGCAATCGGGCAAGAAAGGGCCAAGCCTGGTAGAGTGTGATGGAGACACCTGCTCCGCCGAAGGGGAGACCGGAAGACAGGGGAGCTGGGAGGAAGTGGCAGGGAAGGTCGCGAGGGCAGAAATGTTCCCTTCTTGGCCCCATCACTCCCGGCTTCCCTCTGCTCCAGCCTGACTCATCCTGCTTCTCCTCTTGCCCCACCTCAGGGCACCTGCACTAGCTCTTCCCTTTGTCTGGAGTGTATTTCCTCGGATAGCTGCATAGTTACATCCTCCGCTCCCTTCAAACCTTTACTCAAAAGTAACTCTCTCGGAGTTCCCGTCGTGGCGCAGCGGAAACGAATCCGACTCAGAACCATGAGGTTGCCGGTTCGATCCCTGGCCTTGCTCAGTGGGTTAAGGATCCGGCGTTGCCCTGAGCTGTGGTATAGGCCGCAGACACGGCTCAGATCTGGCGTTGCTGTGGCTGTGGTGTAGGCTGGCAGCAGCAGCTCTGTTTAGACCTCTAGCCTGGGAACCTCCATATGCTGCAAGTGCGGCCCTAAAAAGCGAAAAAAAAAAACGAGAAAATCTTGATACTCCTGAATTCCTTTTGTTCAGATCCCTTCCCTGCACACCCACTAGGGTCACAGAAATGAAGACTCCCGCAGGTTTGTTTCACAGCTTTGTTTATTTTAGCTCTTACCTGATTTCTCTTAGGATTGGTCTAATTATCTAATTATCATTCCTGTCCATGGAGCCAGAAAGTCCGAAGCTGCAGAGAGACAAAATAAGGAACGAGGGAACAAGAACATGTCTGAATATCCTTCCTGCCCCGCCTTTTCTTCTTTCTTCCCATTCCCAGATGGTTGTTTGGCATTTTGGCGCCTGAATCAGCAGGTGGCTCATTTTTGCCCAGTAAGGCAGAGAGGTTTCTACTCATGAAGCCTCCCACCCAGAGGGCTTCCCAGTCCTGCCCACAGCTCCATCCCCAAACTAAAGACCCAAAGGTTCAGGGGTGGGGAGAGCAAGGAGATCTGTCACCACCTCTGAACCAATTCCTCCTCCGTCTGTGACTCTGGGTCTTCGGGCTTCAGGCCTGCATTCACTCTGCCTGTTTTAGTGTCATTTGTGAGCTCATGGAGTCTCAACTCAGTGCCTGTGTCTGCTGTCCTGGGTGATGGACTCGGTCACAGCTAGCGGCCGCAGCCTGCTGGGTGGGGCAGGGACTGGCCCCCCTCACCGCACAGAGGGCTTTCCTGGGTACTGTACTCTGTGGGGATTCCGGTCAGAAGTGCACTAAGGCAGTAAATATTTCCCCTTACTATTAAGACACAACAAAATCCCAGCTAAAAGCGTAAAAGGCACTTTGCATGGCATTAATTATTGACGCTGCACGACAGCAGCTCACCTCGGGGTGCCAGGCCAGAGACAGCTGCTCTGTAGGAAAAAGGCAACCAGCCTCTTCCAGCTGGGAGAAACCACCTCAGGGAGAAGCTACCCAGGGCCAGGCCGGGGCAGGGGTGGGGGACAGGAGCTGGGCTCTTGCCCGCATCTGCTCAGGTGACCAGAAGGTGACAGTTGGCCATTGTTGAGGGGGGCCAACTTTCTGCCGACCACCTCTTTGGACTGGTGGAGGTTGGAGTATGGAAGGGCAGTGAGCAGGGTCGCCTTAGCCAGATGCCTTCCCCCCTGGTGACCTGTGGCTCTGAAACGGGCAGTGACACTGAAAGTTGGAACAATAGACTCGGTCCCACTCCTCGAAGTCATTGGTTTTGGAGAGGGAGGACGTAAGTGCCAGCTGTGCCCAGCGCTGAGCTCTCTTCTGAGCTTAGATGGGTTCTAGCTGGACAGGACAGGGCACCTTGCCGTGGACACGAAGCATCGAACTCGGTCACATAGGTCACCCGGGGAGAGGACGGGGCATGTACAACCCGGAGCTTCAGAACGCCGAGGTTCTTCTACATGAGGGCGGGTCTCATCCTCCCCGCCCCGCCTCTAGTCCAGCCCTCATTTCACGGTTGAAGAAAACATTCATGATCTGAGGAACTGGCGAGGTCAATACCATTTGCTGAATGGCAGTTCTGCTTGTCATCATCTGAATGATGGGCCTTCAGAGACGTTGCTGGGCCCCGGGTCTGATGAACCATTGCCGTGTCCCTGGGATGCCGAGCATGGTGGTGACTGAGTGTGTGCACGAGTCGGGTGGCTCTGGTTGCCTCAGAGGTTTTCGTGCCTCCTAGTGATTACTGCATACTGTCTTCTGGAAGATACAAGCCAGATTTCCAAGAAAAGGGCTAATTTTCCTTCTCTTCTTACATGTCCAGACATGTAAGGCCATGTTCTGCTTTCAGCTGCTCTGCTTGTCCTTTGTGTGTGGAGACACTGATATCTACTTAAGACGGAAAAGTACGGGGCCTCGGTCTTCAGGGAGCAGCAGGGAGCCCTGACGTCCCCGTTTGAGAGTCGTGAGCCTGCCGTGAGTGGACCGGGGCACGTGGACAGGCAGTGGGTGGAGGGCAGGACCAGAACCCACGATCCATCCCAGACTCCCCGTTCAGTGCCTCCTTCTCTCCAGGGCGAGTCCAGAGAGCGCCCTTAGGAATGCTTTGGGGGGCCACGTGGGGAGAGCCGGGAGATGGCAGGTCTGGGCTGGCTGCTGTGACGGGACAGAGAGACGATCAGAGAGCCATTATAATGTGGCCTGGGGCTGGTCCTCAGCGGGGTTTATGCCCATGTTTGGGTGGGGGCAAAGGTGCCTGAGCACTGTGAGGCTTATCCAAGGCCACACAAGTCAACAAAATCTGGACTGGACTCGAACC
This sequence comes from Catagonus wagneri, assembly GCA_004024745.2. NCBI lineage: Eukaryota > Metazoa > Chordata > Mammalia > Artiodactyla > Tayassuidae > Catagonus > Catagonus wagneri. Next base: position 15,102,296 of record PVHT020000175.1, read on the forward strand.
CCTGATTTCCGGGGACTGGGCAGTGAAGGAGCTCTCACTGTGGGCTGCACGGGGCTAGGCTGGGGTAGGAGGCAGGGGCTCCTGAGGGAAATCCGCAGGGAATTTGCAGTCTTACTAGGAAGATGAGCCCAAACAGCCCTGCGCCATAGAATTCAGGGCTAAGGTGTGTCGTAGGAAAACTCCAAGTGCTGGAGCTGTTCCGAGAAGAGAATGAGGCCCCGGTGTGAAAAGGGAAGATGATAGAAGAGCGACCTTGAACCAAGGCCTCACAGATGGGTGAGACTGGAGAGGCAGGGAGGGGGGGGGTGAGGGCTGCCAGGCGGGAGCACCTTGAACAACAAGCACAGAGAGCACAGAGTTACTGCCCATGAGGAGACAGGCCTGTAGAAAGGATGGATTTGTGTGTGTGCGTGCGTGTGCATGTTTGTGCACGTGTGTGTATGTGTGTGTGTGTGTGTGTACTGGCGTGTTGTGGATGAGACTTTAAGAAGTATGTAAGTGAACCAAGTAGGAAATGTATTATCTTGATGTTGGGACATTTGAATTCCCGAGTTTACCCTTACCAACAGCTCTGTGACCTTCAGCAAATTCCGTCCCTTCTCTGTTGCTTGGTTTTCTGGTGTGTAGTTGCTTTTCCAGACCTTATCCTCATCCTTATCCCTAAACTCATAAAAGAGGCATTTTGGGCAAAGACCCCTGACTTTATTGCTTCTGGGACCGCCCCTGAGGATGACAAGTTGAGGGGAAGTTTTCTTTTATTTATTTTTTTATGACCCTGCATCCTGGCCAGGAGACTGCCATGGAGCTGCCAGTATTTGTTGGTAGAAATTTAGTGCCGCTCTTAGGAACCCGTTGCTCTCAGGCAAACCAGAGCCTGGATTAATGCCTTAATTATCCAGGCAGCCTTCCCTGAGGCCCTGTTCTCCATTTTAATTTTGGGAAACTCATGTGTGTGATATTCTTCTTCTCTTGATCTGTCATCAGTGAGGCTGGAAACACGTCCCTGGAGCCCCAGCAGAGGACGTGAGTGATGATGACTCCTGGAGCCGGGAGCCCTCCATCACCTGGTGCTGGGCGGGGGGCTCCCCAAGAGCGGGGGCCCTGTGGCAGAAAGGTCCCTGGGGCTTTGAGCACCCATCCACTTGCCTCCCTCTCCTTTGCTCCTTCCTCCCTGCTGGTCCCTCCCTTCATACCCAAGGGTGGGGGAACTCAGTGTAGCCTCTGGCTCTGTGTCTCTGATCCAACCTCACAAGGACCCAAGGACTCAGATCGCCCAGGACTGAGAGTTAACCCCACATCTGTCATGTGCCTACACTGACCCTGACCCCTGGGCATTAGAGTAGCTCTAGGACAACAGCCCCACAATCTGCTGAGGAGGAAGCGAGGAGTGTCACAGAGCAGTTAACCGATGGGCAGGTGCAGTGATGCATTAAGTGGCCCAGGAAGTGCGTGTGGACAAAGATGAATGCAGAAGTGGCAGTGAAGTACCGGGGCTTTTTCAGTTAAAGGAGACCAAGATTCAAGTCCAGCTGGCTATCAGTGAAAGAGGCAGGTTTTGGTTCATGTCACTGGGCAGATTGGGAGTGGGTCTAGATCAGGTTCAGCTGGACCAAGAGTTCAAATAATGCTATCCCCCATTTTCCCTCGGTGGCTCACCTCACTCAGGTTTTCTCCCCTCTGCTTTTTGAGTATTGACTTTCTTCCTCATGATATGAATGCAGTTTGGGTGGTGAGGAGGATGGTATCCCAGGCCCCTTTAGTCCAAGTGCAACAAAAGAGAGAGTGTCTCTCATTCAGTGACCAGAAATGAACTCTGGCCCAGTTTGGGTTACACACTCCCCACTAACCACTCAGGTTATGAGAAGTGGCGACTTTGGCTGGGCCACCATCACATGGCCCACCCTGTGACCATGAACGGGTGGCTTCCGTGATCGCCCTTCCCTGCAGAATCACACGCCTGAGGTGGGAGGAGCAGTGCCTCTAGAGAAAAGAGGGTGCTGGCCAGACAACAGTAGCAACCCATTCTGGGGTCTCAGTGGCCCACAGGTAATGCTGGTGGCTCAACTCAGAGGGTCCCTGGGACTCAAGCAGCAGCAGGTGGGTAGAGGAGGGAACACTGGGGCTGGGTGATTTGGGCTGAAAGGAGCTCCCCTGGCTCAGGTCCTGAGGGGGTAGCCAACATTCCACATCACAGTGTCCCACGGGGACTGAAGACCCCGATTCTGATCTGAGTCCAGGAGCACCTGACCAGTGGGGGCATTGTAGCAGGAGTTTCTCGGCAGGGGCCGTGCTTATCAGGTAGGGTGAGTGTGCAGGTGCCATGGTTCCTGCGGCCTGACAGCTGTCTGGACTGGAGCAGGATGGGGGCTAAAGTGCAAATCAGGAAATGGGGGCAGACTTAAAAATTATACCAGTCTAGCAAGAGAAGGGGGAAGCCTGCCAGTGCAGACGGCCTGTGAGGCCAACCCAAGGCATCTAAGTCCTTGGTCTCACGACGGACCTCTTTCTTGGAGCTGCCCTGATCGCCTCCGTCCCATGTGGTCTAGGAAGGGCTGAGACTGTAGGAGACCGGCTGAAGGGGCTGGAGGACCCAGGAGTTGATGGAGCTTGAAGGACGGTAGAGAACATTCGGAAAAGTGGAGAAAGGCCCAGAGTTACAGTGGGCATACAAGCAAGGGTCAGGGAGCACATATACCATTAGCCATCCAGACCCGGGTCCTGCCTCAGCAGAATTGCCCATGTCTTGAACTTGGAAATGGTCAGAAATATCCCCCACCTCCTTTGCCTTATCTGTCCCCATCCTTTCCCATCCATCACCTCTCCAGTTAAGGGGTTATTTAATTCAACAGTGTTTATTAAGTGCTTGCCTGTGCTGGTGTTGAGGATACAGGGGAGAACAAGACAGGTGTAGTGCCTGTACTTTGGCAGGCAGGCAGCGAAACAATTTTTAAAAAAAGTAAACAAATAAATGAAATAATTATAAATGGGGGTTAGTCCTTTGAAGAAAATAAACAGGGAGCTGGCAGAGCAAAACAGGAGGGGAAGTATTCTTTTTTTTAAACTGAAGGATAGTTGATTTACAGTATTAATTTCTGCTATACAGCAAACTGAGTTAGCTATACATGTAGATGTATGTATCTATTTTTCTGATTCTTGTGGGTTATTACAAGATAATGAATATAGCCCCTGTGCTATACAGTACATTCTTGCTGTTTATTTTATATATGATAGGGTGCATCCGTTAATCCCATACTCCCAGTTCATCCCTTCCCCTCCCTCCTTTGGTGACCATAAGTTTATTTTCTATGTCCACGTGTCTGTTTCTGTTTTGTAAATAAGTTCATTTGTGCTGTTTTTTGAATTTCCCATGTAATGATATCATATAATATTTGCCTTTATCTGACTTCCTTCAGTTAGTATGATAATCTCTAGGGCCATCCATTAGAGGAACTCTTTCTAATGTTGTGTCAGGAAAGGAGTCTGTAAGAGGTGACATTGAAGTTTAGATTTGAGGAAGGAGCCAACCATTTGAAGAGCAGGACAAGAATTCCAGATAGACGGAATGGCCAAGGAGCATTGGAATAACTGAAGGAAGACTGGTGTGTCTGGACTCCTCCTTCATGAGCAGTGTTGGAATTAAGGCCAGGATTAAGAATATTGTCCGTACAGTGAGGAGGGTACATGCCAGTGTCAGCCAGGACCACCTCCAGGGCTGAAGGCCCGAGGCCCACAAGAAGTGCTCAGGGCCCACAGTGTGTCATGGAACATGGCAGGTCAAGAATGGTCCCATCCTGGACCCTCCAGCACCAAGGAAGGTGGCCCCCGTCCTGGAACTGCAGAACTTTGTATCTTACTTTGGAGAAAAAGCGATTGGGGTATTGTATCCATTCTACGTGGCTGTAGCAAATTGTCACCCACTCAGTGGCTTAGAGTAGCAGAAATGTATTCTGTCACTGTTCTCGAGGCCAGAAGTAAGAAATCGGAATCACTGAACTTAAATCAAGGTATCGGGCAGGGCTCAGCTCCCCAGAGGCTCTAGGGGAGAATCTGTTCCTTGCCTCTTCCAGCTCTGACGGCTGGCATTCCTTGGCTTGTAGCCACGTCCCCTCCCCTCTCTGCATCCTGGTCTGATTGTCTTCTTCTGTGTCAAATCTCCCTCTGCTTCTCCCATATGAGGACACTTGTCATTGCATTTAGGCCTAGGAGGATAATCCAGGTGAATCTCCCCTTTTTCAAGATCCTTAATCACATCTGCAAAAGTCTCTTTTGCAATATTAAGGTGACATTCACAGGGGTGTTAGAGTGTGGCCATATTTGGGGGCTATTTCTCAGCCTACCCGAGATTCGATTTGATGGCGGATGAGGAGGTGAGGGGAGTGAGGTCAGGGTCCATGCTTTGTGCCTAGTTGGAAGCCCCGATGAGGATGAGCACTGGTAAAAAGAATTGATTAAACCTCCTGTGTCTGTCTGTCTGTCTGTCTGTCTGTCTGTCTATCTATCTATCTATCTATCTATCATCTATCTAATAGCCGTTCCTGTGGCATATGGCAATTCCCAGGCCAGGGACTGAATCTGAGCCACAGGTTTGATCTGTGCTGTAGCCGTGGCATTGCCAGATCCTTTAACCCACTGCACCGGGCCGGGATCAAACCTGCACCTCCACAGCGACCCCAGCCACTGCAGTCAGATTCTTAACCCACTGTGCCACAGCAAGAACTCCCTGATATTTTAATTTTTTATTACATTTTAATCCTGTCATTCCCAGGAGAGGATACGACCATCAGGAGAAAGGGATGAGACGTTTGGGGTGGCAGAAGCCCCAGGCCTTTCAGCAACATCAACTCGTTAGGCTTTAAATAAAAAGCCTCTGGACCTGGAGTGAAAGGGCACACAGAGCAGTGGGGGGTGACTGTGTCCACGCCGGGGTGGGTGGTGAGAGTGACAGAGGGTGGGGACTTCTGTTGGCATTAACAGCGAGGGTTGTTCTGCTGACTTCAGTCCTGAGTTTTTATTGTTAGATTTCAAGAAATCATGGGCTTAGAGTTCCCATTGGTGGTGCAGTGGGTTAATGGGTTAATGATCTGGCTTGTCTCTGTGGTGTTGCTGGGTTCAGTCCCCGGTCTGGCACAGTGGGTTAAGGATGTGGCGTAGGTTGCAGCTGTAACTCAGATTCCATCCCTGGCCCGGGAACTTCCATATGCCTCGGATGTGACTGAAAAAGGAAAAAAAAAAAAGAATTCGTGGACTTCGATAATTACATGAGAAGAACATTGTATTTCCTAGATCTGTCAAAGAAACGTTAAAGTCTCCTACCTAGACAGTCTTTTCAGAAATATTGAATTTCTTTTTATTATTTCTGAAGTTAAACAAGAATAAATTTGCATAATTAATGCATTGGTCTCTCTCTTCACCGCCTCCTCTGCCACTTGTTAGTGTCTATATCATCTTAAGGTGCTGAGAGGAAAGAAAGAGATCAGAGACATGGAAGTGCAGTCTGTGGAGATCAGCTGAATTGCTCGTTTGACTTGTGGGTGGAGGTGGTTATAATTGGAGAGCCTGAGGGTCCTTGTCTCTAAGCTCCTCGGGGTCTATGTCCTTGTGTGCTGCTGTCGATCTGTCTGAATGCAGGACTGTGGTTGGTGAGCCCTTTGAAATAAAGCATCCTGGAGTTCCCATTATGGCTCAGCAGAAACGGATCAGCTAGTATCCATGAGCATGTGGGTTTGATCCCTGGCCTCACCCAGTGGGTTGGGGCTCTGAGGTTGCCATGAGCTGTGGTGTAGGTCACAGACATGGCTTGGATCCTGCATTACTGTGGCTATGGCATAGGCTGGCAGCTGCAGCTCTGATTTGACCCCTAGCCTGGGAACCTCCTTATGCCCCAGGTGTGGCCCTAAAAACTAAAATAATAAAATAAAATACAACGAGGCATCCTGGAGTTCCTGTCATGGCTCAGCAGTAACAACCCCAACTAGTAACCATGAGGATGTGGGTTCAATCCCTGGCCTTGCTCAGTGGGTTAAGGATCCAGCATTGCCATGAACTGTGGTGTAGGTCATTGTCGCGACCTGGATCCCTCATTGCTGTGGCTGTGCTGTAGGCAGGCAGCTACGGCTCTGATTCGACCCCTGGCCTGGGAACCTCCATATGCCACGCTTTGTGGCCCTAAAAAGACAAAAAAAAAAAAAAATTGAAGTAAGGCATCCTTTCTGATTGGGAAGAAGGGGATTGTGGCTGGGTGCAGGCTGGGGTTGTCTCCAGGCAGGACTGGTGAATTTGCTCTGACCTGAAGGAGGAAAGGCAGAGCAAGGACTTAGACTGACCCTCAGTGCCGCTCCCAGCGTGCTCTCTGGAGCTTCAGTCATGCTGCCCTGGCTTCTGGACAGCTGCTTGTTACTGGCTGTGCCCCTGTCTTCTCTGGTGAACAAAGAGAATTGCCAGCTATACATATTGGGAATTGACGGGACAGGTAGAAGCCTTCCTCTGCTAACCTAGGAGGGTCTGCGGGAGATCTTTCTGGGGTCCTGGGAGGGGTCTTCATTATTTATCCCACAAGTGCTTAAAGGAATCTGCTTGGGCTAGGCTCTAGGGATACGATGAGGCCTGGCACAAGCTAGGCCCCCAAGTACCTTTTGTTTAATGGGAGAAACAGGCACGTAACAGGCAATCATAATACAGTGGGATCAGGGCTGCTGCAGGCCTGGGTGCAGGGCGATCTGAGAGCATAGAACCTGGTCTTCAGAGTCAAGGGTGGATTTCTGGAGAAGTCATGTCTACTGTGAAGTCTGAGAGAGAATTTTTTTTTTTTTGTCTTTTTTAGGGCCGCACCTGCGGCATATGGAGGTTCCCAGGCTAGGGGTCTAATAGGAACTACAGCTGCCTGCCTACGCCTGAGCCACAACAATGCAGGATCCGAGCCAACTCTGTGACAGCTCACGGCAACACTGGATCCGTAACCCACTGTGCAAGGCCAGAGATCAAACCCACAGCCTCATGTTCCTAGTCAGATTCTCTTCCACTGCACCACGATGGAAACTCCCAGCAGACTTTTTTTTTCTCTTTTTTTTTTTTGCCTTTTAGAGCCACACCCATGCCATGTAGAAGTTCCCAGGCTAGGGGTTGAATCAGAGCTGCAGCCGGCCTATGCCACAGCCACAGCCACAGCAATGAGGGATCTGAGCCTCATCTGCGACCTACACTGCATCTCATGGCAATGCTGGATCCTTAACCCAGTGAGTGAGGCCAGGGATCAAACCAGCATCCTCATGGATACTAGTGGGACTCGTTTCCGCTGCACCACAATGGGAACCCCCAAGGTTCAGCAGACTTTTAAGAAAAGATACTGCTTGAGATGACACTGGTCTGGAATGCATGAGATAGAACAGGACAGAAGAGGCAGAACCTAGGTAGTAACTGATGCTGAGGGAGAGAGGGCTGAGATCTTCCAGCAATAGCACTGAGTGAGAAGAGATGAGGCCATCTCTGGTTACATAGCAAGTGACAAATTTAGGCGCTTAAAACAACAACCATTTCACTATAACTCACTGTTTTGTGGGTCAGGAAGCTGGGTGGGGCTCAGCCAGGCAGATCTTCTGTTCCATGTGGGGTTGACTCAGGGGACTGGTTGTATTCAGCTGGCAGAAGGACTGGTCTGGAGGGTACAAGAAGGCTTTAGTGATACATCTGCCACCTTGGAGATGGCTGGAAGGTCAAGCTTTGCTGAGACTCTCCAGTAAGACAGGCTCGAGGTGGCTGAACTTCTTTCGTGGAAGCTCATGATCCCCAGAGAGACTGTTCCATGAGAGAGGAATTAGATACTATCACTTTCTCAAGGTTCAGGCCCAGAAGTTGGCAGAGTGTTATTTCCCATGCGTTTCATTGGTGGAAGCAGCCATGGAACCATCCATTGAGATTCATGGCGTGGGGTATAAATTCTGCATCTCGATTGGAAGTGTGTCCAGTTTTCAAATTTGTGGCTACCATACTGAGAAGAAAGGTGATGGAAGGCTATAGAGGCAAGGCTACCCTTATTGAGGGATAAGGAATTTGAGGAGATTCCCTGAATACTGGTATGCACCAATGATGCTATACTGGGTTGTTAAAAATGAAACATTTCCATACCTAATTGAGAAGCAGCCACTTCCCTGAGCTCCTGAGTGCTGTCTAAACGCCATGGCTGACTTGGTCCCTCCTCTGTGCACATAGATTGCACTTTTACTTTATTTGTATATTATTCAAATTGATTATTTTTCTCCATATCAGACTGGAAGCTGAATAAGGGCATAGACTTTTTTTTTTTTTAACTGATGTCTTCTATAATCATGCTTGATACATAATTGTTAATGTTGCTCAATAAAAAAATGAATGAAATCAACCATTTATCATGATAGACATATACCATGTGCTGGCCACATTCTTCTGGGCATCGAGAGAGACAGATGATAAAATATGTCAGCAATACTATGTCAGATATTGATAAGTGCTATGGAGAAAATTCAGGCCGGAGGATGGGAGTGCCAGGAAAGAGCTGCTTTTTCAAATAGGGCTCCCAGGAAAGGCCTTGATGAACAGGTAACCTTTTTTTTTTTTTTTTTTTGCTTTTTAGGGCTGCACACTTGTTATATGAAATTTCCCAGGCTAGGGGTTGAATTGGAGCTACAGCTGCGGGCCTACACCAAAGCCACAGAAACTCGGGATCTGAGCCACCACTACGACCTACACCACAGCTTACAGCAGTGCCGGATCCCCGATCCATTGAGCAAGGCCAGGGATCAAACCCACATCCTTATGGATACTAGTCGTATTTGTTTCCGCTGCACCACAACGGGAGCTCCCGAGGAGGTGACTTTTGTATAAAGGTCTAAAGAAATGAATGAGCAAGCTTACATGGTTTGTTTGTGGCAGTGGGAATTCATTAATCCATACCTTCCTTGCCAGCTTCCTGGGGTCAGAAAAATCACAATTAGGGATGACCTCCTGCAGTTTGGGTTGTCTGTACCTTACCCTGTTGTTTATTTTTTCTTTTTGAAGCCACACTTTCGGCATATGGAAGTTCCTGGGCCAGGGGTTGAATTGGAGCTGCAGCTGAAGCCTGTGTCACAGCCACAGCAACACGGGATCCAAGCTGCGTCTGTGACCTACACTGCAGCTTGTGGCAATGCGGGATCCTTAACTCACTGAGTGAGGCCAGGGATCAAACCTGCATCCTCGTGGACGCAATGTTGGGTCCTTAACCCGCTGAGTCACAGTGGGAACTTCTTACCCTGTTCTTTCAGAGGGATGCAGAGCTGTGATTGTTAAGAGCTCGGTCGAAGATTTAGCCTATCCCACCCCAAGAGTAACGTTTCCTAGAGGGGGGCAGAGCAGTAGGCCCTGGCTACCCCAGCATGTTCTGGGGCAGAAAAAAGCATTATGGGCGTGACATGGGAGGGCAGAGAAGCTGATTTCCTGTGGAAAGCGGGAGGAAGTGGAGGGGGGGAAAGGAGGGTTTTGTCCACGAAGAAACCAAAACAAAAAATGAAAAAACCTTTTTTTTTTTTTTGTCTTTTTAGGGCACACCCACAGCACATGGAGGTTCCTAGGCTAGGGGTCGAACCAGAGCTACAGCTGCTGGGCTACACCGCAGCCACAGCCACGCCAGATCCGAGCCGCATCTGCAACCTACACCACAGGTCATGGCAACGCCGGATCCTTAACCCACTGAGCAAGGCCAGGGATCGAACCTGCAACCTCATGGTTCTTAGTCGGATTTGTTTCCACTGCGCCACAATGGGAACTCTGAAAAAAACACTTTTGAGGTTTAGTTTCTTATGACCTCCTGTGCAAGACCGCCAGAAATCCCAGCTCTGTCCAATTGTGGGAGGAGATGGAAGAGGCCAGTGTCCTATGGGACCCTGCTGCCCGAGGAGAGATGAGCCCCAGGGGAGGGACTTCACAGAAGAGGGGGTGAGTTCCCCAACGAAAACAGTCCCTAGGAGAGTCCAGTGAGATGGTGGAGCTGGGCGAGGCCCTGAGCTGACTGGGTTCGAATCCTGGCCTCGCCATGTATTAGCTGGTGACATCAGGCAAAATCATTATCCTTTCTGTATGTTTCCTCATCTGGAAAATGTGCAAAAATACATCACAGCTAGAGGTGAGGGTTACATGAGGCATTGTGTGCTGAGTTCTTAATGCCCCGTGGACCAAATGCTCAGTTTACACAAATTAGAATTAAAATCTGTAAAGGCTTCCTTTAAAAGAGTGCCTTCTCCCACAATGCTTGTTTCCAGATCAGTAACTGATTGACAGTTGCTGGAGGACGGAGTCTGTTAAAGCTAAACTGCCAGAAGGCATTGCGGGGTGTGCGATGGAGGCGTGGCATCTAAGACTGGGGGGCAGACCAGCAGGGCGTTGAGACCCATTTCATAAGGCAGTTAATTCGCATACTACTTTGTGACCCAAAAGTTCACACAAGATGTGCTGAGTTGGTGTAAGAGGTTCATTCTCCCTTTCCTGTTCTGCACTATCCCTCTTTTACCTCTTTATTGGCACCGTCAGGGCACCCACCACCCACCCTGTGTTCACAGCCTGACATGCATCTTTTTGTGCCCCGATCTCTGTGATGCTGTCATTTGATTGTTTATTTAATTAGTTCGTTTTTAGCTTTTTTAGGGGAATGGCACACCTGAGGTATGTGGAAGTTCCCAGGATAGGGTTAAATTGGAGCTGTAGCTGCCAGCCTACACCAGAGCTCATGGCAACACCAGATCCTTAACCCACTGACTGGGGCCAGGGATTGAACCCGCATCCTCATGGATCCCAGTTAGACTTGTTACCACTGAACCACAATGGGAACTCTTTTTTAATTTTTTAAAACTTTGATGCTGTCATTTTAAAACAGGGAGATGTGGATTTCCCGTTGTGGCTCAGCGGAAACGAACCCAACTAGTATCCATGAAGATGTGGGTTCGATCTCTGGCCCCACTCAGGGGGTTAAGGCTGTGAGTTGTGATGTAGGCCAGCAGCTGTAATTCCGATTCTACCCCTAGCCTGGGAACTTCCATATGCTGCAGGTGTGACCCTGAAAAGCAAAAAACAAACGGATGTATAGATCAAGGATTGTTTTCATCATTTTCTTATAATAAAGGAAATCATTCGGAGCTCCCTGGTGGCTTAGCAGTTAAGGATTTAGTGTTGACACTGCTATGGCTCAAGTTTAATCTCTGCCCTTTGAACTTCTGCACACTGTGGGTACAGCTCAGAAAAAAAAGATCATCATGCAAACTTCTCTGCCTCCTATTTTTCTGGTTTAATAATACCTCTCACGGCCCACTTTTTGGGAACACAGTTATTGATGGACTGTGGCACCTGTGTGGGTGGGGGTTTCTGCCTCCTATTTTTCTGGTTTAATAATACCTCTCACAGCCCACTTTTTGGGAACACAGTTATTGATGAACTGTGGCACCTGTGTGGGTGGGGGTTCCTCTGCTACCTACAGGGGGTCCTGTTCCATAACCATACAGTGGGGAGGGGGAAGCGTGTTTCTTATGAGAAGTGGGCGGGGCACTTCAGCTGACCCTATTCTGCTGAGGTCAAGGGCAACACTTACCTGCTAACCCACCTGCCTGTGAGCAAAAGCAGGCGCAGGTCTTCTCACCTTGTGCTCCCAGGGCTGTCGCGGTGCCCAGAGGGAGCAGGGCGTATTGAAAACGCGGGTTACTGTCCGCTCACTGGCCGGCCCGTGATCTCCTTGCCTAGTGCAGGTGTGCTCCTGCGGAGAGACTGATCGTGAGTGTCCCGGATGGCTTGGAGGTATTTGTGGCAGACTCTTTTTCCTTGAACTGTTGGGAAACAGAGCAGGAGGGTGCAGGGATGGAGAAGGTAGCGGGATTCTCTAATCACCTCATTCCCTGGCTGTTGCCTTCCAGTTGTGTGTGTCCAGGTTGATTGTGAGTCGTAGAAAGTGATCTCTGCATTATCTATTTGCTCTGTATCTAACCCATATTTACTGTGTCTCTAACCCTCTTCCCGTAGTTTAACAGAGGACTTTGTGCCTGGTTCTTGGGGCAGCAAGGTGCTCTATAGACTCTTGGTCAGACTTGGTTCCTTAGGGGCTGGACCCTCCCCAGAGCCCTGCAGTCCCTAGAAGACAAATGTGCTCTGGCCTCGGTACCACCTGCTGCAGGTTTTTGCCGGGAGAAGACATCCAGGCCCTGCTGGCCTCGGCCTTGTTTAGATTCCTCCACCACCAATTTCAGAGCTCCTGTCGCCACGGAGACCATTCCAGGCTCCACCGCTGGGCTCCGTTCCTCCCTGAGCGGCTCCTGCAGCATCCTGGGGTTTTCCTCATCCCCAGGGCTCCAGGTCTGGGGAGGCTGGCGTCTCTACCCCCTGGCCCCTCCTCCCAAACCCTAGTGGGAGCTCTTAGAGGCTTCCATGGCGCCAGTGGGCAAAATGACTGGTTCCTCAAATTGGTTCTAAATATAACCAGCGTAGCCAAGAGGCTCAGCCAGAGGGTATGGAGAAGTTGTACTTGGGTAAACAACTGTTTATTTCAAATTATGTTACCAATAGTTGGAGCTGCCTTGCCCCAGGCTTCCTCTTTGCTTCTTTTTTAGCAGCAAATGTAATTGTTTCCTTCGAAGCTGCCCACCCTTCCCTTCCCACCTGCTGCTGCCTTGTCCACCACTATTTGAAAGGAGTCTTTACCCTTGTGTTTGTTCCTGGATTAACCCCAACAGCTCGCTGAGCAGAAAGATGGCCAAGACCCCGGGGTGGGGTGGGGTGGGGGCTGGGGGGGAGCCTTGGCTGATGGAGCTGGCGCCCACTCCTCCGTTTCTGGGGGTGGGCACAAGGTCGCATTGCCATGTTCAGGAATCCTCTGTTTTCCGTTTCTCTTTGTTTCTCATTTGGAAATAAAGGACGTTGCCGCCAGGCCCTCTGTGTGAGGCTCAGGTCGAGTGGGCTGCTGCTGATCATTCACAGACAGGCCGCCTGCGCGTTACCCAAAGGACACCCGCCCCTGCTCCGCGGGGCGCTGCAGCCCTGCCTGAGCCATCACTTTTCAGTCGGAGGCAAGTCAGCGGATGTTTGTTTTTTCCTGGATTTCAAAGCTCTGTAGATGAAGCCCCAAACCGCCGAATGACATTTGGAATCTACGTGCCGTGAAGGCTCCAGCCCCGGAGGTGTCCCTGTTGGACGCCATCCCTGGAGTCTTTGTCCCTTGGCCTTGTGCGTGAGGGCAGCGGAGAGGCCCGTTCCACTCCAGGGAGGGCTGGTTCCCTGCCGCTCACTCCGGGGGAGAGGGGCTGGGACGTTAGCCGTGGAAGCGAGTGAGAGATGTGCTGAGAGAGGCCCTCGGGCCCAGAGGAGGAGGTCCGGTCCCCTGCCGAGTGTAAGGGGAGGTGGAGGAGAGGGGCCTGGACAGGCCTTTCAGGAGGACAGGAGGGCGCTGGCTAGAAAGGCAGGCTGGCCTGCATGTGTCCCCAGCCTGCTCTCGGTGTGGGCGGTGCCATGTCTTCTTCAGTGCGTGACCGAGCCATCTCACAGCCCACACGTTTGGAGGGGACCAGGCAAAAGGAGCCTTTCTTTGTTTGGGATGGGTGAGCTCTACCTGCTAATCCCGTTCCTCGGTCAGGGTGATTTCCAGAGACTTCGCTAAGATCTTGGAAGCGTGCAGAATCATGCTAAAGGTCACACATTGTGTTTTGTTTTGCTGCAAGGTGCAACAGTGGCGCTGGCGATGCTTTCTATTCCAGTGTATAAAGGGACATATTAAATAGTGTCTGATGAGGAGTTCCTGTCATGGCTCAGTGGTTAACGAATCCGACTAGGAACGATGAGGTTGCGGGTTCGATCCCTGGCCTTGCTCAGTGGGTTAAGGAGCCTGCGTTGCCGTGAGCTGTGGTGTAGGTTGCAGATGCGGCTCGGATCTGGCGTTGCTATGGCTGTGGCCTAGGCAGGTGGCTACAGCTCTGATTACACCCCTAGCTAGGGAACTTCCATATGCCACAAGTGCGGTCCCAGAAAAGGCAAGAAAAGACAAAAAAAAATCGTGTCTGGTGAAATCTTATTAATATGTAATCTTATGAGGGTTTACAAGGTTGCAGAAGAGGTTTGGTTTTAGATGTTAGAAAGAACTTTCTTATTGTGGGCTGGTGATCCAATGAACCAAGGAACATTAAGGCTAATCCTTCCATGGAGATATCTTGGAAAGGCCAGGGAGTTGCTTTTTTGGAATGCATTGAAAAATGTGAATGTTCTGTTTTGCAGACAGAGTGTTGGTGAGTGCAGAATCTGGCCCTTACAGAGCTGTGTTTTAGATCTGATTTATTCCTAATGAGCTATCATTTCACATCAATGTAAAGCAGGCTTCTAGAAACTGTCCTCCCTCAGAAGTACACCCGGCACACTACATAATGTCCTTGTGACATTTTCCCCCATATGTCTCTTCCTCAAATACCAGTCTAATGCATATGCCAGCAATGTTGCCCACTTAGAACATTTCCTTACTTTTATCAGTTTATCAGGAACTCAGGGAAGCAATGGCGGGACCCACAGGCATGTTGGATGACGCTAGAGTCTCATGCGATGCAACTTCTGGCCTTTTCTTGCAAATCACCCTGGATGTGCTGGGTTCGAGCACTGCTTCAAGCACTCACTGACTGTCAGAATCCTTCATAAATCCCCTACCCTTCTTAGCCTTAGTCCCCTATTTGTACAACAGAGGCTTGGCCTGATTAATTCGTTCAACAGGTATTCATGGCCCATCAGCTGTGTGCTAAATGCATGGGAGGCACAGTCGGATAACTTGAGCTGCCCTTTCTCTGGGTGGTGGGGGGAGAGGGTGGTGGTTGGAGGAGCTTTAGACTGAAGACAGACCCACGTAAACAAATGAGTCCAGGGGCGTAGATGAGGGATGGATTAATTCTGCCTGAGAGAGACAGGAAATGGCTCACTGCAGGAAGTGACATTTGCAGTTGGCCTTGAAGTAGTTTTTTTTTTTTTTTTAAGTGTACAGGGGGAAAGGCAGAAAGAACCATGTGGGCAAAGACACAGAGGTTCCAATCTGCATTGTGAAAGTCCAGGGTGGCTGAAGGGGGAGGTGACGCCGCAGAGGAGGGGGTGGTGAGCGGGCTTTTTGAAGGAATGTGAGCTTGCCCTCCCACTAAGCGCCTTCCAATTCTGATATTCTCTGGATCTGGGATTCCCTTTCGGATAAGCACTCAGAGGCATGGGTGGTGGCGAGCTTTATGACTCCTCCTGAGCTTCCCTGACTGCCTCTTGGGCTCTTCCAAGATTAAGCTGTGTAGTAGTTCCTTATCTCTACTCCCAAATGTAGGTGTGCAAGGAATGCAATTTTATTTATTTCTCTATAATTGAGCTTAATTCCTATCATCAATTCCCATTCTGCTAGAGAAGGAAAGTTACTCTGACTGATTTTGGAGCCCTCTCCTTTCCTTAGGGTTCTAGCTAAATTTGCGGGGCCTGGGAGGAGCTGGCATACATGTAAATTCACCTTGGTAGTTGCTAAAATGTCAATGCTGCTGTCCAGCCCTGCAGTCCAGGGCTCAGTAT
>PVHT020000175.1:15117950-15264723 GCA_004024745.2 Catagonus wagneri
CTAGGGGTCTAATCGGAGCTGTAGCCGCCGGCCTACGCCAGAGCCACAGCAACGCAGGATCCGAGCCGCGTCTGCGACCTACACCACAGCTCACGGCAACGCCGGATCGCCAACCCACTGAGCAAGGCCAGGGATCGAACCCGCAACCTCATGGTTCCTAGTCGGATTCGTTAACCGCTGCGCCACGACGGGAACTCCCCAGGGCTCAGTATTTTTGATTTTCCCTCTCTCAAGGATTACACTTCTTCATGCCTGGCTCTCTTCCGTGGCACATAGGAATCATAGTTGTCTTGCTGTTTCCATGGTTCACAAGGTCATGGGTAGCTCCGTGGACTGTCAAAAGCCCTGTCTCTCATGCAGCCTTTTGTGGAAAGGAGTCTTGGCAGTTCCCCCCAAAGTTAAACGTGGATATGACTCAGCAGTTTTACTCGTAGGTGTATAACCAGAAGAATTTGTGTGTTTTGTAGACACACAAGAACTTGTACATGAATGTTCATACAGCAGCATGATTCATAATAGCTGAAAAATGAAAATAACACAGTGTCCATCAGCTCATGAAGAGGTAAACATAATGGTGGCTGGTCCATACAGTGGATTGTTATTCAGCCAGAGAAAGGACTAAAGTGCTCATACATGCTATTACTGGGTAAAAACCTTGAAAACATGTTAAGTGAAAGAAGCCAGATATAAAGACCACATATCGTATGATTCTATTGTAATGAAATGCCCAAAATGGGCAAATCCATAGAGACTTGAGGGGAAATGGGCGATTGCTAGGGTCTGGGGACGAGGGGGGGTGTTGGGAGTGACTGCAGACGATGTGGGGTTTCTTTTTCCGGGATGGGTGAGGAAGATGGTTCTGCAGTTAGATGGTGGCGGTGGGTGTGTACGTTGTGAACACATTTTAAGCGGTGAATCTTATGTGAATTATATCTTTAGTTTCAAGATCGAAAAAAAGAGAGAGAGGGAAAAATCCACTCTCTGGATATTCTGTACAACTGTTTATTCTCTGAGATCTCGTTACCTCTCTAGGACTTTACCTGGGGAAGGGGGCAAGGACCCCCAGTGTTCTCAGATTCCATGAACTCACAGGGAGGGTGGTTCTAGCACCCTTCAGGATGGGATCAGGGCACAGCGGTCCCCTCTCTCGGGGACCCACTGCATCTCTCTACCCTCGCTTCACCCCTGATGCCTTCCAGCTCCCCCAGCGTGGGAAGCTCTGAGCTCCTTGTTGGTGCAGTTCCCCTCTGTTGTGGTCTGGGCGCTGCAGCCCGTCTGCTCCTTCCTGAGGGCTGGGCTTTGGAACTTCACAAGCCGAGAACCAACTCTTTCCTCCTCGGCAATTCTTGTGAGCCCTCCTCCCCAGGGCCGAGCACACAGACAGTCTCGACAGACCGAGTGAGAGAAGGGAAGAGCAGTATCGGGAGATATGGAGCTGCCTTTGGAATCCTCGGTTGTTTCAGAATATCATCCTACCTCTTGCCGTATAATCTGCTTTGTGCAGTGGCCCCTGCCCGATGTAGCAGGGATGGTCTCAGAGGCTCATGGCTGGGAGATTTGGCTGCTAGATTTTTCCATGAGCCCCGGGAACTCTTGAGGGTTGTCGTTAGGAAGGGCTGACCATGGGCAGAGTCAACAGGAGAAGAAGGCTTTTAATGCCTCTGAAACCACCCCACGGTGACAACTGTTTACTCTCCTGCCTCCTCCTGGGCAAGTGGATCTTCCTCAGCCACCTGTCCCCTCCTGGAGGTGTGCGCCTTGGTGTCCACAGAGCAGCCTGTGACCCGTCACTGCTCTCTTTGTGTCTGAGGATGTCACAGGGGAGGAAAGGGATGCGACTTGACTTTGAAGTTCTTAGGACGGCTCTGCTACCCCCATGCTGAGCCACTTTAGACAAATTTCTTGACCTGCCTCAGTTTCCACCTCTGTAAATGGTAATTCAGCTACTTAATGCATTCAGCCTCCCTAGCCTATGAATTAAGGATTATTTGAATCATCAGTGTATTTATCACTCAGCACATTACTGTGCACAGTGCCTTGCACATAGCAGGGCCTCAATAAGTGGCTGATACCATTATGACTTACCACTAGCCGAGTAATGAGCTTGACCTAGTCATTTGCCCTCTGAGCTTATTCCTTCAGGTGTCACATGGGCTGATATTACCTACTTTGTAGGACAGTTTTGAAGACTGGTTGAGTGCCAGCATCTGGCATTCAGTGGGTGTCAGGTGAACCTCGATCCACTTTTTTTTCACATTCTCTCCAGCAGCTTCTGGACCTCCCTCATTAGCGACCAAAAGGGGAGGTTCCTTATCCCCATCACAACCTTACAACTCTGGATCTGTTTTACTCCACACTCTTTTTTTCCCCCCAAAGGCCCAGAGAGTCACGTGTTTTCCCATTCACTGCAGAAATGGAAGAAGGGGCTCATTTGCAGTCCTGTCTTCTGTGGCTGATAGCAAGGCCTCCCCCTTAAGGGAACGCGTCTCTGCTTCTGCTGCTGTTCCTCATCTGGTACGCTTCTCACCTAGGCTTGGCTTGGTTGCATGGTAGGTGTGCATGACTTAGACGAGGCTCTCCACCTCTCCTGACCTTGGTCTCCTTATCTGTAGAATGCGGCGATGATGCTGTTTGTCTCGTGCATCTTTAGGATTGTTTCTGGCATCTAATGGAATACTGAATGTGAAGATACTTTGCACTTTGTAACAAGGGTACAGTTGTAAGGGACTGTTGTTCTAGACTCTCTGACTACCTGAGTTTTACCACCCCTCCTGAAACACAAATATCTCCCAGAGGCACCTCAACCGAGGCCTGATATCAGTAGGTTAGAGCAAAGGATGATAGGAAGAAGATTTAGAAGGGGACATTGAGGTATGGAAGTTGGGGACTGAGGAGGAATGTGAAAGAAGGGGTCAGAGAAACCAGACTCTTTTGACTGTACGGTTTGTCTCCAGCAGACCCAAGCCCTCGCCCGAGGCAGCCTCAGTCACCCCTTTATGAGTTCACGGTAGAGGTCAGGGGCAACTGCAGGGGTGAGACCCCCTTTCCGGGTCTGCAGTCAGGCCTCTTACAGGCCCCCAAAGGCCTGGGGATACAGTTTCTCTGGGAGACGCAGCTGTGTTTCCAAGACAAGGTGAAGGAGCGGCAGGGATGGTCGCCTCATAACTTTCTTAGAGGCCAGGTGACTGTACCATGTGCAGGTGACGATGGACCTGCATTCGTTCCAGGTTTCATTAAGTTTCCAGGGCATATCTTGGGCCTAATCTGGTACTGAAGATTGTAGGGAGTTGCTGTCCTCAGGGCACTCACCATCTCTTAGAAAGATAAGAAATCTATGAACACTATAGCAAAACAAAAATAAGACACACCCTCTGTGAATGCTTGCCAAAACGTGTGTGTCTTGTTGCCGTAGTACAAGGGAAAAAGACTGTGCTACCACAAGGGCTAGGGGAGGAGGCAGCAATCCGTGTTTGGAAGTATTGGGAACTAAATTGGGACAATGTCTTAGGTCACTTCCCTGGAGGCAGAGTCTAAAGTAAAGACTGGTATGCAAGTGACATATCACTTTAGACCTGTTAGAGTGGCTGTCATCAAAAAGGCCACAGATGATAAAGGAGGTGGAGAAAAGGGAACCCTTGTACATCGTCGATGGGAATGTAAATTGGTGCAGCCACTGTGGAAAACAGGATGGCGCTTCCTCAAAAACTGAAAAGAGAACTATCATATGATGCAGCAGTCCCACTCCTGGGCATCTATCTGAAGAAAACGAAAACACTAATTTGAAAAGATACATGCACCAATGTTCATAGCAGCATTATTTACAATTGTCAAGATGTGGAAGCAACTTAAGTGTCTGTCAGAGAGGACTGGATAAAGAAGACATAGTAAATGTATATATACACACAGTGGAATACTACTCAGCCATTAAAAAGAACGAAATTTTGCCTTTTGCAACAATATGGGTG
Organism: Catagonus wagneri; assembly: GCA_004024745.2. NCBI lineage: Eukaryota > Metazoa > Chordata > Mammalia > Artiodactyla > Tayassuidae > Catagonus > Catagonus wagneri. The sequence goes on from PVHT020000175.1 coordinate 15,121,916, forward strand.
GATCTGGAGGGTATTATATTTAGTGAGATAAATCAGAGAAAGACAAACACTGTATGTTATCGTGTATGTATGTAATATATAAAGTGAGACAAACTAGTGAACGTAACAGAAAAGAAACAGTCTCACAGACATAGAGAGCAAACTAGTGGCTCCCAGAGGGGAGAGAGAAGGGGGCAGGGGCATGATAGTGGAAGGGGATTAAGAGGTACAAACTAGGAGTTCCCGTTGTGGCTCAGCGGAAACGAATCTGACTAGGAACCATGAGGTTGCGGGTTCGATCCCTGGCCTCGCTCAAGTGGGTTAAGGATCTGGCGTTGCCATGAGCTGAGCTGTAGGTCGCAGACGCGGCTTGGATCTGGCATTGCTGTGGCTGTGGTGTAGACCAGCAGCTGTAGCTCTGATTAGACCCCTAGCCTGGGAACCCCCACATGCCGCGGGTGTGGCCCTAAAACGACAAAAGACAAAAAAAAAGAAAAAGAGGTACAAACTACAATTTATACAATAAATAAGCTACAAGAATATACTGTACAGTACAGGGAGTATATATAGCCAATATTTTTAATAACTATAAATGGATCTTTAAAAATTGTGAATCACCTGAAACTTACATGATACTGTAAATCAACTGTTATCTCAATAAAAATAAAGGATAAAATAGGGTACCTGGCTTTCCAGGCACAGGCCTCAGACTCTTGCGCCAGTACTTGGTGAGCAGATACTTCCCCTCCCTGATTCCACTGCTCCCTCCTAAAAAATCCTGCTCCCTAGACCTTCACTGTGCTATGTATCCCTCCAATATCCGGCTCCTCCAGCATGCCATTGTCCTGGGGCAGAGCCTACACCCACGACACAGAGACCTGGTTCTCACTGGACTGTCTCCTCTGGGTGTTTATCCCCATCTCACACCTTTTCGTGTGGGGGGAGAGGACTGACACAGCTCGCACATGTTACAGCTGTTGTGTTGCATCTTCCTTCCCTCCCTTTTTTCTTACTACAAGGGGCTCTGAGGTTCTGTGGTCCCTGTTATTAGATGCTGGCGCATGGCAATGCCCTGCGCTAGAAGTTGATTGGATCCACTTGGATTGCCAGTTGCTTGGGACCTAGTTATCTCAAGGTAGGACTCAATACGTGTCTCTGATAGACTGATTTGAACTGTGGCACTTTGCTGATTCCCAGCACAAAGTAGTTATTTTTCTCTGCTTTCCTCATGAATCCCCCCTCCCCGCGCCCCCCATTTTCCCCTCTACTTGAAAGGCGAGCCACCAGCCTGCAGAGACAAATCCAAGCCTGCAGGGGTGGCATTCACAGGAGCAGAGGAGAGGGCGTTCTGCACACGGGTGGGCTCTGGGTGGGCTCTGGGGCAGACTGCAAAGACAAAGAGCAGTAGTGCAAACCCTGACCCTGCCGCCCATTTGCTCTGTGACTCCAGGCAGTTTGCCTAACTTCTCTGAATTTGAGGTTTTCTTACAAAGATGGAAGAGGAAACATGTTTTTAGGTTGGGTAATTAAATCAGTTCTGATAATAGTAATTATTACCTAACAGCCCTTAAAAGCCATGTGCTTACCCATATGATCTATCATCCCCACAACAGTCATTTGAAGTACTTTTAGCTCAATTTTATTTTTTATGTATTTTTTCTCTTAAGGCTGTACCTGTGGCATATGGACATTCCCAGGCTGGGGGTGGAATCGGAGCTTACGACACAGCCACAGCAACGCCAGATCCAGGCTGCATCTATGACCTGTGCTGCAGCTTGTGGCAATGCCAGATCCTTAACCTGTTCAGCAAAGCCAGGGATTGAACCCACATCCTCGCAGACACTATGTTGGGTTCTTAACCTGCTGAGCCACAGCAGGAACTACCTTTTAGCTCGATTTTGTAAGTGAAAGGACAGTGGTTTGGAGGCTGACATCCCTTAAAACTTGCCCCTCTTTCCATTATGTGGTCCCGTGTTTGCATTGAAGGAGGTAGCCCTCTGTCTGTATATTCTATGTATCCTTTTGGGGCAACCACAGGGGGCCCCACCTGGACCCAGGGCACTCCAACTTCCTGCAATGGATTTGCATCTTCTGCCTGTCCCATCCCTGGAGAGTTGTCCTGGAGAGTATTGCGGTAGCACCTTCTGCCTTTGGAGATCTTATTGTTCCTCAGGATCAAAGCAGATTCTTAGCAAAACCTTGATTTTGTCAAAGATCTTAGCTCTGGTGCCCAATCCGAAGTGCTGCTTCAAAAGTTCTCTTTTGAGTTGAGCTGGCACCATCTTGTCCCTCCGTTAAGATTTTTTCTTTCCCATCTTGGGTGTCAAGAATTTCTCCCTCTGTTTGTTCCAGGACCACCTGGACATTTATTTTTGTTATGCACTGCAATCTTTTTTTTTCACATTGTGCATGTTTTTTCAGTTGACAGCCGGAATCAGTTGATCATGCTATTCATCCACTGCTATGTGCTTTTTACACATTATGGTTTGTTTTGGATTTTGGAAAACTCACTATCCAAGCAAGAAGAGCAGCAAGGGATAAAGAGAATAGTACAGCTAAAAGGGCTTCTGGATCTCTGCCTCCACCTTCACAGTCTTTTGGGGCTTTGACTTTCTTATAAAGATGAGGCTTCATCTAGGTGGTTGTCTTGGTATTCTGGTCAGTAAAGCAGATCATGCCCATCTCCCTGTAAGCCATTTCCCAGGTTTTGGACCATAGTTCCCGATTCTTATTTCTTCATAAAATTCCTGAAGTCCATGGAGCTGTTGGTTTGGTTGTAACTCAGAACGGTCTTCATCCGATCGGATGACCTGGAATGCCACTCTCTTTTCTTTCTCATTTCCTCTGCCATTAACAGCTTCCTTGCCTTCATCTTCTTCCTCTTCAGGAAAAGAGCTGTGCCTTCTTTCCATCTTGCTGACAGATGTAGTTCTTTTTCTTTGGGATTCTGTGTCAAACCCGTTATCAAAGAGGACCTGGTCAATCAGATCGGGCTGGAAAGGGCTGAGTTCCACTGGAGAGTTGGGAGTTGCACAGAAGTTTCCAGCCTACTTTCCACTTTCTAATAATGCTCCACTCTCTTCCAGTGCTTTGTGCTGTTCAATAGAAATGAAATTATTATAGCCCACCCCTGGTTACTTCTGCGTCCCCGGGGGGCCTTGTAGTACATGGAATGGTTCTCAAATAGAGATATCTCTGATCACTTGCTGCAATTTGGGGTCAACTGCTTGCCTTGGAGGATCTCCTGGGGAGAGGGGGTGCAGCTGTGGCCCACCCTGGGGACATAGCCGCGGCGGTGGACATATCAGGGAGTGTTCATCAGCATGAACTCTCACCGGAGTTGGACATCCAGTTTGGGCCATCAGCACCTGCACACTGCGATCTTGAAAACCATTTAAAAGCCTTGCCTTCTCAAAGGGGTACTGAATGTGCAGCTGTAGCAAACATGAATAAGAAATAAATCCAAGTTTGAAGCTCTCCAGATGAACTTGATGTGAGGTGATAATTATGTTTATACTAGTTAGAAGTGAAAATCACCGAGAGTCTCTAGTTGACTACTTAAAAGATTGTTTCATAAGGGATGGGAAAGCTATGGTAATTGGCTTCTATATTTTAATTATTTTCCAGTGCAACACATACAGTTCTACTATAGGACCATGAGAAATATGCTAACTTATTTGTAATTTACTCTGCTTTCCTTGAAAATAGTGCTTTGTTTCTTACAGAGCTTTCAGAAATCCTTACCAATGCTTTTGATAGATAGCCGTGCAGAGTACTTGGCAAAGAGAAAATGCATCACAGATCTGCCAGAATAACCAAAAAGGAGATATTTATAACTAGGTGACAAATGAAAACTATTTCCACAGAGAACCTGGGGTACAAATTTTACTGTTAAAAAGATTTCTAAAAAAGTTATTAGAGACATCTGAATTAGAAATAATAGAAGCTAGCTGAAAGTCAAAATTAGCCTGAAATAGGAATATCAGTTTGGTTCAGTTGTGTGACAGAAACAAGTCAGACATCCTTATGGAGCTTTAGTAAAAGCCACTTTTTAAATTTACATCTGTATTTTTCCCCTGGTGTCTTGTGAGGACAGAGACAAGCCGATGGGGACGGACCAGTGAGGACGAGGGTAGTGCTTTGTCAGCATTGATACAAGAGGCTGTAGAATGAATTTTGAAAAAGTTTTTGTATAGAGAAAGGAAAAAAAAGCTTTGTTTTTTGTTTTTTTCTTTTGGTCAGTCTCTATTTACACTAAACTTATCTCTAACCTTCTAAGAGGGAGAGAATTGAGACATCTTGGAGGCAGCGGGTGAATGTGTGTGGCCTTTGGTGCCAGATCTCTCAGTTCTGCTTCCAAGACTAGGTCTCACACCCTCCCTATGGATTCTTCAAAAAGTAAAGATGATGTATGTCAAGTACTCAGCGCACAGGTTCTTTTGGAATGACCACCAGGATTTGTATTAATGCTGATTTACGAGGATTCTGACTCTACACTAAAAGAAGCATCATGATACGGGTTGAAGCAGATGCTGTAGAGGACAGCGGACTCCCTCGTTTGGGTTGGAACATTCCTCAGTTACTGCAAGTACACCAGTGAATAGTTGCGTGTCAGCATTTCAAAGCTGGTTGGCTCCAAGATATTTCTGGTTTGGGAGTTCCTGTCGAGGCTCAGTGGTGAACGAATCCAACTAGGAACCATGAGGTTGCGGGTTTGATCCCTGGCCTTGCTCAGTGGGTTGAGGATCCGGCGTTGCGGTGAGTCGTACTGTAGGTTGCAGACATGGCGGGCAGCTACAGCTCCGGTTAGACCCCTAGCCTGGAAACCTCCATATGCCGCTGCTGCGGCCCTAGAAAAGGCAAAAAGACAAAAAAAAAAAAAAAGATATTTCTAGCTTGGAAATTTCCACTAATTCAAGCCTTGTGCAGAATGCAGTGGGGGGTTGCAAACTGAAGAAATTACCTGGCTTGCTACCAAGGCTTTTTAATGGCAACATTCCCCAGTCTGTCTCCCAGTCTGACTGGGCCACAGGAGAAAACCGATGCCTGCTGTGTCACAAGCCTTGCTCTGACTGTCAGTCAGACTTCCCCTCAGGGGAGAGGGAATTCTCCACACACTAAGGCATTCTGGGATGTGAAAGTCACAGGAAGCTCAAAAAGCCACATCACAGAACTTTCTCTCCAGTGAATTTGTTGGATGAAAGTTGTCCGGGATTTCTAATACATACATGGGCCTCAAAGATGGGGTCCTTGCACCTGGAGGCACTTGCTTAACAGAGCCAGGCTGTCTGTACCTGCCACATTGCACTGGGGACCTTTAATGACCACGGCTCCCTTTTCTAACATCACCAAGTTGCCTGAATCTCAAACAGCATTTGATTCGTAGAAACTGCCTTAGTAGGAAATACAGCTCTGAATTAATTCAGATTTTGCCCTAAAAACCCGAGCTAACCTAAAAGAAACCGTTTTTAATCAATAGTCTAAAATAACTTGAAATAGCAAGTTAAATAATTTCCCCCACTACCTAAGGAATTGGGGCTCAATTATAAAAATAAAATTGGTTTTAAAAATTAGAAGACATGGGGGTTCTTGCTGTGGTGAAGCAGAAATGAATCCAACTAGTATCCATGAGGATGCAGGTTCGATCCGTGCTGTCGCTCGGTGGGTTGGGGATTCCATTTTGCTGTGGCTGTGGAGTAGGCCAGCAGCTGTAGCTCTGATTTGGCCCCTAGCCTCGGGACTTCCATATGCCTTGGGAGCGACCATTAAAAAAAAAAAAGGGAAAAGGTATATTTTTTACATATCTAAGCTATGTGTTTAATTTTGCACTGCTACATGTATCAAGTAATAAAGATAAAAGAAAAGGGTGACTAGAGTGAAGGAAAAACAATACAAAATATAGATGGGACCAAACAGAAAGCCGGTACGCTGTATACCGTAAGTACCTGCAGTTAAAAAATGTACCTCAGGTTTGGGTCTGACCTTCTCTGCAGCCAGAATAAAAAGAGAAGAACAATTAATCACAGGTGTCACATTTCCATAAAGTGAAAGGGCTTTGGAGAAGGTTTCCAGATGCCAACGATGGAGAGATCGGAAGGTGCTAAGTGACAGAGTGGACGGCAGACAGTATGTTGGGCATTTGTGAGTTGACTCAACAGCTGTTAATAGAATGTACGCAAGGTGCTTACTTGCAGGTGGTGGGGGGAAACAGTGAGGGAGACTCGGGCCCCGCCCTCGCAGAGCTCATCAACCCGGCTGCCTTTCAGGAAGCTGTTCCCTAGAGGTTTGTCAGCACAGCCTGGGGGCACAAGTCTTCAGAGCAGTTCTGTCAAAAGAGGTTTTTTCAGGGGATCAAATTCCTGTCAGTTGCATTTGTAGCTCATTAGTCATCTGGTCTGGTATTTACACTTGATAGGAGCCTCTACTAAACTGAAAAGGAATCCAGTTATTTGGTCTTTAAATGTTTATGAGCACTTGTTTATGTCATACCATGGTAGACAGTGAGAACACAAAGATGAATATCAGATGCGGTCAAGGTTTTCTAGAACCTTCCATGGCCCAGACGTTAACCCACATAGGTGAATGAATACGAGTGGATTGTGGCGGGTGCTATTACAGAGGTTCCAGCTGAGATTTCTGGGGATATCTGATTCTTCCAGAAGGAGTCACCGAAGGGTCTCCTGAGAGGAGAAATCTGAGTGGAACGATCAGGAATGACCCAAAGAACGAGAGCAAACACTTGGTACTTACTTTGTCAGGAACTATTCCAAACACTGTGTGTATGTGTTGGATTAGCTCATTTTAATCCTTACAGCTCTGTGAAGCAGGTAATATCAAGAAACCTCATTTCATAAATGAGGAAACCCAGGCACAGGGAAGCTAAGCAACATGCTGTGGATTACCTGGCTGGGAAGTGATGTCAAGCCTGGAGCCCCTCATCCTTCTTGTCCCCTCTGGGTGACTTCTCTTGAGACTCTAAATGAGGCCGAGTTTGCTAGCTGCACGCTCTAAATGGCACCGGGTACTTTTCTTCTTAGAACGTATCTCGTTGCTGAATTACACACTTACCAGTGCAATTATTTATTTAATATCTGTTTCTCCTTGTAGACTGCAATCTCCATTGAGGCAGAATTGCTGTGTGTGCATCTTTTTACTATTTAATTTCTAGTGCGCAAGTTTGGCACACGTAAGGCACTCAACAGATATTCGTTGAGTGAGTGGAGCCAGGAAAGGGCCCGAGCTGTGTGAAGAATGCACGGTAAAAGCCCAAGGCGACAGGCAGGTGGGAGTTGGGTGTGGAAATATTTGGAAAAAACCTACAAGTCATGCCTGCCACCTGTGTGGATGCCTCTTTTGTGGTTGTTTGCTTTAACATAAACCTCAGCCTGGATTATCTGCCCATAAAGGTAAGCAGTTTACTTTTCTGAGCAGAGCCAAGAAGCAGGGAAGAAGGTTGGACAGGACTAGTTCACCTTCTTTGACAGTGCTGGCCTACCAGATATTTCCTGAGCTAGGTTAAGATCCCAGAACCTGCAGGAACAGGTTTTTATATCTTTTTAAAAGCATTTCTTTAACTATAGTTGATTTACAATATCGTGTTAGTTTCAGGTACACAGCAAAGTGATTCAGTTAAATATATGTATATTTTCAGATTATTTTCCATCAGAGGATATTACAAGGTATTGAATATAGTTCCCTGTGCCGTATAGTAAACTGTTGTTTATCAGTTTTATATTTAGTAGTATGCATTTATTAATCTCGTACGCCTAATTGATCCTCCCCCCCTTGGCTTTCCGCTTTGGTGACCATAAGTTCGTTTTCTTTGTGAGTCTGTTTCTTTTTTGTAAATAAGTTGATTTGCATTTTTTTAGATTCCACATTGTTATATCCTAATTCTCTTTTCCTCCCTCAGTCTCTACGAGACAGAGGCAGAAAGGACCTCACGCTGGGAGGTGGCTTGTGACCCGCCTCACTTTGTTCCCTCCTTTCCCAACCCTTTGGGAAGTTCCCTCGCAGCTTGGAGTGGGAGGGGGCGGGAAATGGTTCCCACCGCTGGCTTCTTTCTTTCTGTTTGCTGCAGGAGTGGCAGGAATGGGCCGCTCTCCCATCGGGTGACACCGTGTCACTCTTCCTTTGCGTCCCGAGCTGCCTCCTACTTTCTATTTCCAGGGGAGGATGGCAGCAGAGTCTATATTTGGTGGGATGTTCTGCTTCTCTTTGGCACATTTGACTCAGTGAGGCTGTGTTAATTAGACAAGTTCAAGAGCCCGGAAACTGGCAACTGAAGTTTTGTGGCCTTTGCTACTTCTATACCCCTGGAGGGGCTGCCAGGGATAATGTGGCTGTTTTGGGCTCAGTTCTTCCTGCCATTTGCATGATGCGGAGCTCAGCTTCTCTCAGGAAGAACTGGCTAAGGAAAGAATTTACCGTACAGTTCTTTGCCTTCAATGTTCCCAGTAGTCCTCGGAGTCACATTAACTTATTTGTTCATTGAATGGATGTTTATTAAGTGCCTGCTAGGTGAATAGGTCTATAACAATGTCTAAAAAAGGAAGTAAATAGGGTTGCTATGAAAATCATGGACAGTGTTGCCGAGGTTGTTGAGAGGACAGAGAAATTGAATGTTTTGAGAGTGATGAGGATAGGATTCATGGGGAGATAGAGTTTGGATTAGACTTTTAAGGATGGATTGGATGTCAAGAGTGGACTTGAGGGGGCTATAGAATGAAAGTCCAGGCGGAGGTAATTGTGTGAACAAAGGTCAGAAGAAAGATGTGTACTTGGAGTCTGGCAAGAGGTCAGTATGCTTGGAGCAAATAGTTAATGCGGTGGTAGCGGTGGTGGGGAGAGGAACTTAGAGGTGAGGGTTGGGGCTAGATGGTGGGGTTACTTTGGGGGTGTCATAGGAGAGCCATAGAAGGTTTTATATGGGATGCATTAGGGTAAAACTTGGGTTTTAGGAAACATCTTCTAAAATAAGTATCTTTGGAGAGTAAATTAAAGGGAGGAGAAATTAAAAGCAAGGAGACCAATTCAAGTAATTCATACTTATTCAATGCTTTTTGTGTACCAGACATTGTTCTATGCATTTTACTTTTTTTGTTTTTTTGCTTTTTTTGTTTTTGTTTTTGCTTTTTAGGGCTGCACTCGGGGCATATGGAGGTTCCCAGGCTAGGGGGACAAATGGAGCTGTAGCGGCCGGCCTACACCACAGCCATACCAGTGCGGGATCTGAGCTGCATCTGTGACCTACACCACAGCTCATGGCAACACCAGATCCTTAACCCACTGAGCGAGGCCAGGGATTGAACCCACATCCTCATGGATCCTAGTTGGGTTCATTAACCACTGAGCCACAAAGGAACTCCCTGCATTTCACAATTATTAAAGCATTTACGCTTCACAGCAATACTCTGTGTCTGATACTGTCATCTCTGAGTTACAGGTAAGAACATGAACGTATAAGGAAGTTAAGTGATTTGCCAGAGGTCGTATAGCCAGTGAGCTGTGGAACCAGGACTTGAACTCAGGCAGTCTGGCTCCAGTATTACAGACTCTTAATACTGCACTATGCATTTTCCCTGGATTTATGGAACCCCAGGAATGCTCAAGGAGCTGTTAGCAATATAAAAATGTAAATAAAAACATATAGTTTCATCCTTCATTTCTTAGTTAAGAGATAATTATTTCTGTAGTTCAAATGATAATTAAATCTTGAACTATGATGATGGTAATAGGAAAAAGGAATAACTGACAGAATTTGGTGATGTTATTTGCTGTGGAGTTTAAGAACACATATAATTTGGAATCTTGGGCTGGCTCTTCAGTGTATTCATTTATAACATGGGCATAATAATAATAAAGAAATTTCGCTTCTGGTCAAGATGAAGTAAAAGGGACCGTATTTAACTTACCATTTGAAATACCAAAAATTCAGACACAATATGTGAAATAATGGTTTGCAAGACATTGGGCATCAGGCAGGAAAAGTTGGCAGTTCCTGAGGAATGAGAAACATAAGAAGTGAACTCTTTCATTGTCCTAGCTTACTATCTTGAGAATTTCCAGGCCATATGCTGGGAAGAGAAACCTTGGAAGATCCCAGAAATTGAAGAGATTTCTCCCTAAATTGAAGAGACAGGGTTGAGAGTCTAGGGAGACCAAGTCAGTTAGAGTTCTCAGGACAGAATAACAGATAGGAGAGAAAGGCATTTGTAGAGAATCCTTTTTGAGTCTTTAGCTGAGTACTTATGAGTGCATGTGTGTGAGGAAATAACCCAAGGCTAGGGAAAGAACCACCTGAAAAGATTAAAGGTAACAGTGACCAGCGCTCACACAGGGCCAGAAGTGGTCCTTACACTCAATAGCCAGGCTGGAAACCTTAAGATTTGAGGGCACTGGGAAGAACACACAGAAAATTCGTCTTCAATAGTGGGGAATAATGAACTCTAAATAAAACACTACTCTGGTCCTACAGAACAAATTTCAAAGGAAGACACAGAAGGGTTGAACGGTTTCCACAGAAAGTGCATCCCAGGAGAAAACTCACAGATGTTTATGGGTAATTTTGTTCAGCATCCAATAAGGTAAACTTTACAATGCTGGCCATCCAATCAAAAATGACCAGGCATGCAAAGAAGCCGGAAAATATAATCCACAATGAGATAAATTTATGAACTAAAACTGATCCACAACTGACCCAGATGTTAGAGTTAGTAGACAAAGCCATTAAAAATAGTTATAACTGTATTCCATATATTCAAAAAGTTGAGACATGGAAGATATAAAAATCCATCTTTTAAAGATGAGAACTATAATGTGTGAGATAAAAATACACTGCATGAGACTAATGGTAAGTCAGGCTTTGCAGAAGGAAAGTTTAGTGAACTTAACATCCTAGTGACAGAAAATATCCAAAGTGAAACACAGGAATGAAAGAATTTTTTTGAAAAGAACAGAGCATTTGTAAGCTGTGGAAAACTTCAAGTGGCCTAATGTACATGTAACTGGAGTCTACAAAAGAGAGGAGAGGCAGAAGGGACAGAAAAAAATTTGAAGAAATAATAGGTGAAATTTCCACATTTGATGAAAACAATAAATTTGCAAATCCAAGAAACTCCCAAACTCCAAGCACAAGGAACCTGAAGAAAACTGTAGCAAGGCACACCACAATCAAATTGTTCAAAACAATTGATAAATAGAAAGTATTAAAAGATACCAGAGGAAAAAGACATATTGTGTACAGAAGAACCAAGATAAAAATGATAGCAGGTTTCTTTTCAAAACAATGCAGATGAAAGAATGTGGAATATCATTTACAGAAAAATATTCCTGTCAACTTAGAGTTTTATGTCCAGAGAGAGTATCTTTCAAAAATGAAGGAAAAATGAAGGCTTTTTCAGACATACCAAAGGTGAAAAAATTTATCACCAGCAGAACCACACTATGAGAAATGTTAAGTGGAATTCTTCAGGCAGAAGGAATAGGAAGACAGGTGTAATTCTGGATCTACATGAAGAACACCAGAAATATCTACATGTATAAATATACAAGATTTTTAAACTTATTATTTAAATATGTTTAAAAGAAAATGAAGTGTTTAAACAAAAGTAATAACAATGAAGTGTGTGGTTTATAATATATGTAAAAATCAAAGTCACAACAACACCAGAACAAAGATTGGGAAGGGAGAAATTGAAGTGTACTCTTGTCTGGTTCTTATGCTACTGCTTGAAGGTAGACTGTCCCAAGGTAAATATGTATATTTTAAACTTAAAGAAAGCCCAGAGAGTAACAAATCAGAGTTATGGATGGTAAGCTAATTACAGAAATAAAACAGAATCGTATAAAATATTCAGTTTATATGATAGAAAGCAGAAAAAGGAAAAAAGAGTCAACAGATGGGACAAATAGAAAAATAAAAACAGGACAATAGATTTAAACCCACTTATATCAATAAACACCTCCATTAAAAGATAGTTATTGTCAGACTGAACTAAAAGGCAAGCCCTAACTATTTCCTATAAGAAATCCACTGAATATAAAGACACAAAGTCAATAGCCTTGAACGCTTATAAGAGAAAATAAATGTCTCAAATCAATGGCTTCAGCTTTCCTAGAAAAAGAAGAGCAAGGTAAACCAAAGCAAGTAGAAGAAAATAATTAATAATGATCAGAGCAGAAATCGATTACCCTAAAAACAGAAAAATATAGAAAATAATTAAACTGAAAACTAGTTCTTTTGAGAAGGTCAGTAAAATTGATAAACTTCTAGCCAGATTCATCAGGAAAAAATGAAAAAAGATATAAACTACTAATATCAGGAATGAGAAAGCTGACATCATGATAGATGTTGCAGGCATTAAAAGAATAATAAGGGTAATATTATGAATAACATTCTGCCAAATGAATCCAACAACTTAGATAAAATTGACAAACTCCTTGAAAGATACAAGCTACCAAGCTAATTTTAAAAGAAGTAGATAACATGATTACCTGCATAGATATTAAAAATATAATTTTTGGTTAAAAATGTTTCCACAAAGATAGCTCCAGGCCCAAATAATTTCCCTGGTGCAGCCTACCAAAGGTTTAAATAAAAGTTCCAGGAGTTCCCGTCATGGCTCAGTGGTTAACGAATCCGACTAGGAACCATGAGGTTGCGGGTTCAATCCCTGGCCTTGCTCAGTAGGTTAAGGATCCAGCGTTGCCGTGAGCTGTCGTATAGGTTGCAGATGGGGCTCGGATCCTGCGTTGCTGTGGCTCTGGCGTAGGCCGGCGACTACAGCTCCTATTAGACCTCTAGCCTGGGAACCTCCATATGCCGCAGGTGCGGCCCTAGGTAAGGCAAAAAGACAAAAAAATAAAAATCCATACAAATTCTTCCAGAAAATTGAAGAGGAAGGATTGCTTCCCAACTCATTTTATGAAGCAAGAGTTACACTGATACCAAAACCAAGCAAAGACATCATAAGAGAAGAAAACTGCAAACCAATATCCTTCATGGACATAGCTGCAAAAATTCTGAACAAACTTTTAGCAAACTGAATCCAAATCATTGGCAAATGAGCATGTGATAATATAGTGAACATCATCAATCATTAGAGAAAGGCAAATTACAACTTGAGAATAGGAAAGAACTGGAACTCTTAAGTGCTGATGGTATGAATTTGAAGTGGTATACCACACAGTAAAGTCATTTAGCAGTGTTTTAATAAGCTAAACATATATCTATAATATGATACAGCCTTCTTTTTACCCAAGAGGAATGAAAGCATGTATCCATATAATGACTTGCATGCAAATGTTCATAGAAGCTTTATTTGTAATAGCCCCAAACAGGAAACCCCAAATATTCATCACTAGGTGAACGGACAAATTGTTACATCAGTACAATGGAATACTACTCAGTAATAAAAAGGAAATATTGATACAAGCTATAATATAGGATGAATCTCAAAACAATCATGCTGAGTGAAAGAAGCCAGACAAAAATGAGTATATAAAGTATGATTTCATTTATGTAAAATTCTAGGAAATGCACACTAATGGAGAGAAAAGAGATCGGCAGTTTACTAGAGAGGATGGAGAAGTGGGGAGGGGTGAGGGAGAGGTTATCAGAGGGCACAAGGAAGCATTCGGAATAATGGATATGCTCACTGTCTTGATTTTAGTGATGGTTTCTTATTTATAAAGCTCAATAAATCTGTTAAAAATAATAATGACCACCTAAATGATTAAGAAGATGATATGTGAAAGCCCCTTGTATACTGTACAACACCATAGAAAAGATGGTTATTAATTACCTATTGGGAATTAATTAAAGATGACTGTGATAGGCTTAAGAAATTGGAATGGTGAGTGTAAGAGTAACAGAAATAGGGAGAAAGGGGAGTTCCTGTCGCGGCGCAGTGGTCAACGATTCCGACTAGGAATCATGAGGTTGCGGGTTCGATTCCTGCCCTTGCTCAGTGGGTTAACGATCCGGCATTGCCGTGAGCTGTGGTGTAGGTTGCAGACGCGGCTCGGATCCTGCGTTGCTGTGGCTGCGGCGTAGGCCAGTGGCTACAGCTCCGATTAGGCCCCTAGCCTGGGAACCTCCACATGCCGAGGGTGCGGCCCTAAAATGACAAAAAAAAAAAAAAGAAATAAGGAGAAAGGAATAGGAACTGGTTTGCAAAAGAGAGTGATTTCTGTTTTCCTAATGTCTTGGAGCTAGTATGGAATGTGGAGTTGCACCTGCAGAGAGGTGATGCTGCCACTAATATGTGCAGAAGAGCTCAGAGGTGAGAGCTGGAGGCCGGAGAAGGCAGAGACAGCTGGAAGGACAGCCTGGGGAGGGAAGAGTAGGTGTCTGGGGACACTCCCAGCAACTTTTACTACAGTACGTGGGCAGCCGGGGGTGGAGGGTTGTTTGAGATATGGCAATTAGAGGTCATCTGAAATGGTGACATTTAAGCTGAACCAGCCACGTGGAGATCAAAAAGAAAAATGTTACAGGCTGAGGGGCATCACCTGCAGAGGCCTGGAGATGGGAAAGACCCTCGATATGTTCTAGAAGCTATTTTCAGAGACCACTGTGGCTAGAATTGGTCAGGAGGGAGGAAGGTATTATAAGACTAGGTTGGGCTGGGAGCCTGCAGTGATTTTCCCTCTGGGACACCCCCTGGACTTATTTCTCTTATAACATTTTGTATCTTTTGATCACCTTCGTTCATTTTGCACACACCTGACACCCCACCTGTCACCCCTGCCCCACCTCTAGCAATCACCAGTCTGTTTTTTATGAGTTCATTTTTTTTAAATTTCACATATAAATTCATATAGTATTTGTTTTTCTGTCTTATTTACTTTGGCATAATACTATATATGTATGTATATCACATCTTATTTATCCATTCATCCATATTGTTTTATTATAAATTAATAAAATATTATAATAAAAATGGCAGAAGCGAAAGATAAGGAGAGGATTCTAAAGGCAGTAAGGGAAAATCAAAGAGTTAATTACAAGGGAACTCCCATAAGGCTATCTCATCTCTTCTCTTCCCTTGGCTTCACCTTTTTTTTAAATGGCTGCACCTGTGGCATATGGAAGTTCCTGGGCCTGGAATGAAATCCGTGCCTCCACAGAGACCTGAGCCACTGCAGTTGGATTCTTAACCCGCTTCATCACAGAGGGAACTCCAGAGGGTTCCCTTTTCTCCTTGCCCTCTGCGGCATTTGTTATTTGTAGACTTACTAATGATGACTATTCTGACCAGTGTTACGTAGTACCTCATTGTAGTTTTGATTTGCATTTCTCTAATAATTAGTGATGTTGAGCAATTTTTCATGTGTCTACTGGCCATTCCTTTGTCTTTGGAGAAATGTCTATTTAGATCTTCTGCCCATTTTTTGATTGGGTTGTTTGTTTTTTTGTTGCTGAGTTGTGTAAGTTGTTTGAATATTTTATAGAATAAGCCCCTTTTGGTTGTGTCATTTGCAAATATTTTCTTTCATTCCGTAGGTTGTCTTTTCATTTTGTTTATGGTGTCCTTTACTGTGCAAAAAGCTGGTAAATTTGATTGGATCTCATTTGTTTATTTTTGTTTTTATTTCTAGTGCCTTGAGAGACAGACCTAATGAAACATTTGTATGGTTTATGTCAGAGAATGTTTTGCCTATGTTCTCTTCTAGCAGCTTTAAGGTGTCATGTCTTATGTTTAAGTCTTTAGGCCATTTTGAGTTTATTTTTGTGTGTGGTATGAGGGCATGTTCTAGTTTCTTTGATTTACATGAAGCTGTAAAGTTTTCCCAGCACCACTTGCTGAAGAGACTATATTTTTCCCATTGTATATTCTTGCCTAGATTGTAAAAGATTAATTGACCGTAGGTGTCTGGGTTTATTTCTGGGTTCTCTGTTCTGTTCCATTGATCCATATGTCTGTTTTGTGTAGCAATACCACATTGTTTTGATTACTATTGCTTTGTAAGATTGTCTAGTCTGGGAGAGTTATGCTTCCTGCCTTGTTTTTTCCTCAGTATTGCTTTGACAATTCTGGGATTTTTATGGTTCCATCTAAATTTTAGGATTATTTGTTCTAGTTCTGTCATGAGTAATTTGATAGGGGTTGTATTAAAAGTGTAGATTGCTTTGGATACTATGGTGATTTTAGCAGTGTTAGTTCTTCTAATCCAAGAGCATGGAATATTTTTTCCATTTCTTTGAATCTTCTTAATTTCCTTGGCTAATGTTTCACAGTTCTTGGCGTATAAGTCTTTCACTTCCTTGGTCAGGTTTATTCCTAGACATTTTATTACTTTTGGTGTAATATTTAAAAAAGCATTTTTTTTTACATTCCTTTTCTGACATTTCATTGTTTATAAAAAATGCAACCAATTTCTGGATATTAATCTTATATCTGCTACTTTGCTGAATTTGTTTATCAGATCAAGTATTTTTTGCATGGAGTCCTTAGAGTTTTCTATACATAGTATCATGCCATCTGCATATAGTAGCAGTTTTACTTCTCCCCTTCCAATTTGGATAACTTTTATTTCTTTTTCTTGTCTGATTGCTGTGGCCAGGACTTCCAATACTATGTTGAATGAGAGTGGTGAGTGTGAGCATCCTTGTCTTGTTTCAGATTTTAGTGGGAAGGCTTTCATCTTTTCTCCATTGAGTATTATATTGGCTGTGGGTTTGTCATAAATGCCTTTTATTGTGTTGAGTTATATTCCTTCTATACCCACTTTGCTAAGAACTTTTTTTGTCATGAATGGATGTTGAGTTTTGTTGAATGTTTTTTTCCTGGATCTTTTGAGATGATCATGTGGTTTTTGACTTTTCTTTTGTTAATGTGGTGTGTTCCATTGACTGATTTGCGTGTGTTAAACCACCCTTGTGAACTTGGGATTAATATCACTTCATCATGGTGTATGATCTTTTGTACGTGTCATTGGATTCAGCTGGCCAAAATTTTGTTGAGAAATTTTGCATCCATATTCATCAAATATATTGGCCTATAATTTTCTTTTCTGGTGGCATCTTTGCTTTGGTATTAGAGTGATGGTGGCTTCACAGAATGTCTTTGGGAGTGTTCTCTCCTCTTCAACCTTTGGAAGAGTTTAAGAAGGATAGGTATAAGATGTTTTGTAGAATTTTCCTGTGAGGCCATCTAATCCTGGACTTTTTTTTTAAAGTGATTTTTTTTAATTGCATATTCAATTTCACTTCTAGTAATTGGTCTGTTCAAATTATCTATTTCTTTTTGATTCACTTTTGGTGGGTTATATGTTTCTAGAAAGTTGTCCATTTCTTGTCAAATTTGTTGGCATATAATTGTTTGTAGTATTCTCTCTACTTTTTTTTTTTGTATTTATGCAGTATCAATTGAGATTTCTTCTTTTTCATTTCTTCTTTTGTTTATTTGCGTTCTCTCTCTTTTCTTCTTGGTGGGCCTGGCCACAGGTTTGTCAGTTTTGTTTACCCTTTTGAAGAATCTGATCTTGGTTTTATTGATTTATTGATCCAGCATTGCTGTGACTGTGGTGTAGGCCAGCAGCTGCAGCTCCAATTCGACCCCTAGCCAGGGAACTTCCATATGCTGCAGGTATAGCCCTGAAAAGCCAAAAAAAAAAATAAATAAATAAAAGAAAGAGAGCCTAGGAGTTACTGTTGTGGTTAAGGATCCAGTGTTGTCTCTGTGAGGATGTGGGTTCAATCTCTGGTATCACCCAGTGGGTTAAAGCATTGCCATAAGCTGTAGTGTAGGTTGCAGATGTGGCTCAGATCTGGTATTGTCATGGCTGTGGTGTAGGGCCCAGCTGCAGCTCCAGTTTGACCCCTTGCCTGGGTACTTCCATATGCCACAGGTAAAAAAACAAAACAAAACATTTTTTTATAGATTTTTTTACTCTGCTTCCCCATATTTTATGATTTTTATGTCTTTTTTAACATCTTCATGTTTATCCTTTAACTGTTGCTTGTGTTTATCATCACTTTCACAAGTAGGTGTTTTTGTTTTTCCTTCTTGATCTGTACACTGGCTTATTTAAGTGATTACTTTCCAATTGTGATTTCCTCCATCCTATATCTTCTTTCGTATTTAGAGGAGACCTCTCAGTTTTTCTTTTAGGATAGGTTTTGTGTTACTATATTCTTTTCCTTTTTGCTTGTGTGAGAAAGTCTTTATTTCTCCTTATAATTTATGTATTTATGTATTTATTTATTTATTTTTTGTCTGAGCCACTGAGCCACGAAGGGAACTCCTCTCCTTCTATTTTAAATGTAATCTTGCTGAGTAATGTATTGTAGCTTGCAGATTTTTCTCTTTTAGAACTTTGAAGTTATCTTGCCACTCCTGTCTGGCTTGAAGCATTTCTGTAGAGAAATCAGCTAATAGCTTTATGGGACTTCCCTTGTAATTAACTTTGCTTTTCTCTGACTGCCTTTAGAATCCTCTCCTTATTTTTCACTTCTGCCATTTTTATTATGTGTCTTGGTGTTGGTCTATTTGGGTTCATCTTGTTTGGGACCATCTTGCTTCTTTTATCTGAATATCTGTTTCCTTTTTTAGATTTGGGAAATTTTCAGTCATAATTTTCTCAAATACATTTTCAATCCCCTTTTCTCTTCCTGGGATCCCTGTTATGTGTAGATTGGCATGCTTTATATTATCCCATAGATCTCTTATATAGATTTCCTTTTTTTTTTTTAAATTTGGCTTTCTGTCCACTGTACTGATTGGTTTGGATAATTTCCATTATTCTGTCTTCTAAGTCACTAATTCGTTAGTGAATTATTCATTCTGCTATTCATTGCCTTTTGTATCAGCAAGTGAATTTTCTAATTTTTCCTGGCTCCTCCTTATAATTTCTAGTTCCTTTTTACAGTAATCTCCATCACTGTTAAGAGCTGTTCTTGAATCTTTCAGTGTTTTCATTACCTCCTTTTTGAAGCTGGTGTCTGTCAGACTGCAGTGATCTGTTTCACTGTTTGCTCCTTTAGGGGAATTCTCCTGTTCTTTTATTTATTTATTTATTTATTTATTTATTTATTTATTTATTTATTTATTTTGTCTTTTTGCCTTTATCTAGAGCCACGCCTGTGGCATATGGAGGTTCCCAGGCTAGGAGTCTAACAGGAGCTGTAGCTGCCGGCCTTTGCCACAGCCACAGCAATGCGGGATCCGAGCCACGTCTGCAACCTACACTACAGCTCACAGCAACGCCGAATCCTTAACCCACTGAGCAAGGCCAGGGATCGAACCTGCAACCTCATGGTTCTTAGTTGGATTTGTTAACCCCTGAGCCACGAAGGGAACTCCCTCTCCTGTTCTTTTAAATGGGAATGGTTCCTGTGCTTCTTCATTTTGCTTATATTTTTCTTACTCTGTGAGTTTAGGGAAAACAGTTATCTGCTGTAGTCTTGGAGGCCTGTTTACATGTGGGAGCATCCCTGGGTAGCTTGTGTGGGTTTACTGATTTTTTTTTTCTTTTTGCGTGAGGGCTGCTTTTTGTTTGGATGCTTGCTGTCTCTTCAGTATGTACAGGCCATTGTCCCCTTTATAAGGGGTATGCAGATGCATGGTCCACCTTTGCTTCCAGGGAGGTGGGGGCAATGGGCATTGCCTGCAGGAGGCACCTAGTCACCAGTCCCTTGGCAGTGGTGGCAACTCAAGGGAAGTTGGGGGCCAGTGGGCTGCACCTGGTTGCAGGGCCTTCAGCAATGGCACAGCCCCCCCAGGAAGGTTGAGGTGGCATCTAGTAATGAGACCCTTGGCAGCACCAGTGATGTGGAATGTGGGTTCCTAGGGAGGAGGGGGCGATAGCCAAGTTTCTGGCTGCAGGTGCTCAGAAGTGGTGGCTGTGGCAGGCTGTGGTGCCTTTAGTAGGGGCAACAGTGGGGCATGTGTTCCAGGGAAGAGGGGGCAATGGGCCACACCCAGTCACAGGGCCCTCCACAGTGGCATCAGTCCCCAGGGTGGTGGGGGCAGTAGGCAGTGGTGGGCCAAACCTACCTCTGGAGTATGAGATGGTTTTGGTGGCTTATACCCATCCCTGGAGCCCATAGAAGAGGCGCCCTGCTGCCTGAGAGCCTGTGCATGTAGAAAAAGAATTTCCCATGACCCGCCCCGCTCACCCTCCCTGGTGCATTACTTCTGTGGCAGGCCCAAGCCTCCTCCTGCACTACCTCTGCTGTGGTGCACTGCTCTCTGGCCCCCTAGGCTGTTTCCATGTAGCCAGCCCTAGTCCTCTTCCCGAACTGACTTGCAAGGCCAGGCCTCAGCGCGGAGCCCCCCACTTGGGTGTCTCAGGCTGGGGTGCACTGGGCCGTAATATCAGTGGTCTGTGTGGCATTGTCTCTGCTTTGCTTCTCCTCAGACTGGCTGCTGTGCTTTTTTCCTGAGGCTTTCAGGCTCCCTGTCAGTTAGGTGGCCTCCCAGGGTGTGGATTCCTTTCCTTTTTCGCAGCTCCCTCCCGGGAGTGTTGGTCCCATCCTGATTCCTTTCTCTTTCTCCCTCTCTCTTCCTTTTGTCCTAACCAGTTAAGTGGAGGTTTTCTTGCCTGTTTTTAGAAGTCTGAGGTTTTTTGACAGTGTTCAATAGATGTTCTGTGAGAATTGTTCTACATGTAGATTTAAAAAAAAATTATTTGTGGGAGAAGGTAAGCTCCACTATATCAATAGTGATATTTAACAAACATTTTTTCCTGAACTTGTTTACTATTTGTATGTTTCCTTTGAAAAACATCTATTCAGATCCTCTGACCATTTTTAAGTTGGATTTTGGGCCTTTTCCCCCATTAAATTGTATGATTTATATGTATTTATATATTGGATAATATCCCCTTTCTCCTATTCAATAGGTTGTCTTTTCATTTAGTTGATGGTTTCCTTTGCTGTACAGAAGTTTTTTAACTTGATGTAGTTTCTTTTATTTTTGTTTTTGTTGCGTCTCCTGAGAATGCTGATTCAGATATCTCTATAGCAGATACAAATGATGGGGCGGGGGTGGGGGCCAAAGGAAATAGAGGGCATGAATGGTGCAGTGGGGAATGCTTAGATAGGAAAGTGTGTGTGGTGAAATGCCTCAGAACTATGACTCTGACCATGAGCCTGACCACTGTCTTAACTCTTTCTTGTTCAAAATTTACAATAGCCTGTGGGGAGATAGTCTCCTTTTAGGATCAGCAGTCTGACTTTATTACAGAACTCAATTGGGAAATTAGTTTTTCATTTTAGGAACTTTTAGAATGTATCAGTGGCAGAAACTGGCAAATGTTCACTAAACCCATTTCCTCTTCCTTCTGGGCACGTAGCTTGACTGCGTTCCTCTGTCCCCCTCACAGTTTTGTGTGGCTGTCTGACTGAGCTCTGGCTGGTAGAATATGGGCAAAAGTGGGATGTGGCACCTCCAGGCCCGGCCCTGAAAACCCCTGCATCATCATCTGAGCATCTCTTTTTTTGCCAGCTGGCCGAATGCCAGAGACCCAGTGGAAGAGCAGCACTATTTGCTGGAACTTCCTACAGTGATAAATGTTCTCTCTGCTGTCCAGTATTGTAGCCGTGTGCTTCCTGAGCATTTGAAATGTAGTTAGTGTGACTGAGGGGCTGAATTTTTAATTTTCTTTACTTTTAATTAATTTAAATAGCCACAGATGGCTATGGCTACCACATTGGATAGCACAGCATTTGATGGAAGGAGTCTGGTCCCTGAGTGACTGGGTGGAGCAGAGTTCTGACGTGTCTGCATTGCCCAGTGAAGTGCATGAGAAAAAAATATTTATTGTGTTGAGACACTGAGATACAGTATCTGTTCTATAAATGAGGGACACCTGCTGGTTGACCTACACTAAAAATTCATATAGTATATGCTTCTTCAGCTGGTCAGCCATGTGACTATACAAACCCAATATCTAGTATCAAGTCCGATTATCCAGTATCATTCTTAAATGGATAATCCAGTCTCCTTTCACCTCTCCTGAGCTCCCAGTCTTGCCCCACCCTGTTTTATTGGGGGAAAAGTGGAGCCCAGGAGGCAAACAGTGCCTCCTTTTCCCCTACAGGGTAGCTGACACTGCTCCATCCCAGCTTCCTTTGTGGGCTCCAGCAAGTCCTACCGCCCTTCTGGTTACTGGCTTCCTCGCCTATAAAACGGTGGTTTCTGGGTTTGCTTTTTTATTTTTCCCTAAAATGCTTCTTTTAAATATCTTCTCTCACATGGATAGATAGGCAAAATGTAGTCCATCCAAACAATAAAATATTATTCAGCCTTAAAAAAGGAAGGGAGGAAATTCTGGCTCATACTACACACGGGTGGACTCTGAAGAGTTAAGCTCCATGAAATAAGCCCAACATAGAAGGTCAAATCCTGTGTGATTTGCGTGGTTCTAGTTATGAGGTACTATAGTTGTCAAATCCATGTGGCAGAAAATAGACTAGAGGTTCTTAAGGGCTGGGGAGGGGAGTTACCATTTTTGTTTAGAGTTTCAGTCTGAGATACTGGGCATGTCTGGAAATAGATAGTGTGATGGTTGCATAGCACTAAGTGTACCTAATACCCATGATTTTTAAATTTTATTTATTTATTTAAATTAATTAATTGATGAATTAATTTATTTATTGTCTGCCCCACTGCATATGGAGTTCCTGGAGCAGGGATCAGATCTGAGCCGCAGTTGCAGCCTACACTGCAGCTGTGGCAACGCCAGGTCCTTTAACCCACTGTGCTGGGCTGGGGATTGAACCTGCATCCTGGAGCTGCAGCGACACTGCTGATCCCATCAGGAATGCCCCATGATGTTTTTTTTTAAGCCACAGTTAAACAAAAAAAGTAATAATTAAATATGTATTCTCTTTCTGCATTCTCTGTTTCTTCTCTTTGAAAGCAGTTTTCACTCCAAGTCCTGTCTCCAGCTTCCTCATCCCCCACCCCCACCTCACCTGGGCCCTTCCACGCTCTATTCTGTGCCTCTGAGTTCAGCCTTAGCACTCTTTTTTTTTTTTAAGCTGCACCCACAGCATATGGAAGTTCCCAGACTAGGGGTCCAATCAGAGGTTGCAGCTGCCGGCCTCTGTCACAACCACAGCAACATGGGACTCTACACCGCAGTTCATGGCAACGCCGGATTCTTAACCCACCGAGTGGGGCCAGGGATCGAACCTGAAAACGCATGGATACTCATGCCTTAGCACTCTTGCCTGGTTCCCTGCTTTTCTTCTCCTTGCCAATGTTTATGCAGAGACCTGCGATCACCACTGCTTCATGCCTCACTCACCTGCAGCCTCTCCAGCCCAGCTTCTGCCCCCAAATTTAAAGATATTGCTATAATGATTTTCTGTTCAGTTTGAAAGGGTGGGCTCCAGGGACCGGCTGAGTCTCATTTGTCTGGGGACTGAATCCTGTCACATGGCTCTTCCTCCCCACCTATACATTCCAGACTCTCACTTCCTACTCCCTGGGTGTCAGGAGAATTAAAAGTTTGTAAATTGCCTTGAGTTCCTTGGGGATCACTACCAAGTTTTAAGAATAAAAATGATTTCATATAAAGCTGCTGAAAAATAGGCAGTGAACTGATTTCCTGCCTCCCCCATTGGGCTATGATTATGAACAGCTCAGATGAAATATCGCATTTCAGTGAGACAGGCGACGCCTGTGTTGGGCTGCTAATTGTAATAAAAAGCTTAATTTGCACTCCTGTTTCTGGTTCCATTGGGTTGAGGAGTAGGGGGTGGCAAGGATGGGGCTATTCAGGGGAGCTTTATATGCCTGTCCTTGAGTCAGTGGTGGAAAATAATTGTTCCATCATTGCAGAGTCAAAGAAAGCCTGGTTGCCGGCTTCCTTAGCTCCCAGCTGTTCTGTTACTCAGTAAGGCTGCCGTTTTTCCTGTCTCCTAAGGCAGAAACTACTTCCATCCTTTACTTACCCACCTCGTCCTTTTGTTTTTCTTACTTTTAGCTCCTTTTCACCATCTTTCTCTCCTCCTGTTCCTCCCCTCTCCATCCCTTCCTTTTGTCATCTCTCCTTAATAATTCTGATCATCTGCTACAATGAAGAGACTGGAAATGAAGTGGTCAGTGAGATAAACAGGACCTCTTGTAACTGAAAACAACAGCCATTGACAAACAGTGATATAAGCAATTCTAACAAAGAGTTATTCATTTGATCATTTATTTATTCAGCACATAATTATGGAGAGCTTACTGTGAGCCGGGCAGTGTTCTAGATACTGGAAGATGTCAGTGAATAGTGGGCAAAGAATAGACTTTGCTGGGATTGCAAAGCAGGAGATTTTGTCTCATCTAAGGGTTGAGGAGGGACCCCAGAGAAGGGGTGCTTTGACTGGTCCCTGCAGGTTGAGAAGAAATTAAGCTGGCAAAAGGGATCGGGGAAGTGGTTCGGCTGGATGCTGGAGAGAGCAGCTTGTGAGAAGGGTGGAAGGAAGCTTGCTCAGGACAGCTGGATGGAGCATGTGGTCTGTGGGGCCAGAGTGGCAAAAATGAGTCCTGAGGGCCAGATGGGGGCTGATGCTAAGGGCCGTCTAAGGCATGGTAGTGAGTTAAAGGAGTTCATTCTAGCACATCTGAAGGATACTGAAGGGGCTAAGGACAGTTTGGACCAGAGCTGTCCAATAGAACTTTCTTCGATGGTGGAAATTCTGCTCTGGCCAATATGATAGCAACTAGCCCATTTTCTACCGGTGTTTACACGTGCCCCCTTCCTCTTCCATGAGCCTTTACATCCTCAGAGTGGGGACTGGTCTTGGCTTTTGTTTTTATCCCACAGTAGGCCACACGGCCTGTTTTCATTGAATAATTTTTGTCCCATTGATTGGCTCCTGTTTTCCTTCATGAGCCGATGGGTAGACAGCTCTAAGGACGCAGACACTGGCTTGTGTCCTGGCCCTGACTGGGTACACAGAGGAATCTGCCTGTGAACCGCACGGCCTCTGGGACCCCTTCTGGGGGAGCCCAGGATCTCTCGCTTGTCCGTCCCTGGGACACCTCAGTGCTTCTAGCGCACCGGGGTAGGGGGCGTTCTTCTGCTTCCTCGGGGAAAGGCCAGGTGTCACCTCATGGGACCTGCCCCCACCTTGAAGAACTGTTGGGCTGTTCTTTTGAAAGCCTTGTGGTGGCAGGAAGTTTCCTTTCCGTTCCTGCATTTTGTCTTGACAGTCAAATCACTTCCCCACTGAGATTTACAGTTTTAAAATGATTGGGAAAAGGTCTTATTTCCATGCTTATGTTTTCGGCTCAGCTTGAGGCATGAAAGGAAATGTTCCTGGGGTAACTGCTCTCAGTCAGTCAGGAGATAACCAATGATCTATTAGTTCTCTCGCCTCCGTCCACCTTCAGAATCAAAGATGGCAGAGCCCTGCCCCAAGGGACAGCCATTTCCCAGCATGGGTCTTTGTGTGGCTGCAGGAGCCCTCATGACACGGAGGCCAGGCCTTGTCCTCCCCTCTCTGGAAGTACAGATGCTGTCACCCCCTTCGGAATATATGGAGACGTGGTCATTTTAGTGCTGGAACAGGGATGTTGTCCCGGATCCCACTTGGGGGATTTCTTTTCGTAGAATAAAAGACTCTCAAATATCATTTAATCAGTGCTTACACTTTCTCAGTGTCCCCTCTGGTTGTTGTCACCTGCAGTGACCGGGACCCAGACCTCATTGCTACATGAGGCTGCTGCCCTCCCATCTGTGGGTCCTTCTGACATTGGAACACACGTTGCTGGGCTGAGCTACAGTCTGCCTTTGTAGCGTTCACTCCTGGACCCTAACCCTCCCCAGGGAACCCTCTGAACCTCGCCTGATTTTTCCTCCTCCACGTGAATAGCCCCAGGTGTTCGATGAGAGCTTAGTCTTTCCTTCTCCAGACTGGCTCTCAGAGCTCCTTTAACTATTTCTTGGAGGATCAGGTATCAAGTCGTCTTGGCCAACAGCCTTTAGTTTCTCTGCAGAGTGGAGCACCCAAAGCTAAAACTTCAGAGTCCACTGGTGTCCTCAACAGAACACATAGAGCAGAGCCACCCTCTTCCTTATTCTACGTGCTCTCCTTCCTTAACACGGCCTGGGAGATGACAGAGCTCCAATTACAGCCCATCCTTCTGATTTGCAGTAGTTGAGTTTAATAGAGCTGCTGAATTAGTGAATTCTGGAGCATTATTCCCAGGGGAAATACAGATTTAGGGTTCCTCGGAGCATCTGGTCACAGCATTTTCATTAGCCAATCAATACATAACCTTGTTGTGTGTGCATTTCTGTTTAAAAACACCTTATTATTTTATATATATGGTTGATTCATTAGCATTGAACTCACACCCAGCAGTGCCATCAACTTATGCCTAAATAAATTTTATCTAGAAAATATATTTCTCTGTAAGTCATATTGCAGCCTTCTTGTGCCTAGGGACACAGGATAATGCTCCAGCATTAGGTTTGGGGGGGGGGGCGTTTTAAACAGTGAGAGTACCAACAGAGCACAGAAATGCAAAAAACATGGCACTGAAGAGACAGTGAAAAGGACGTGGTCACAGTATGAGCTGGAGTGAGAAGGTAGAGCCTCACCTGGTTTGACGTTGATTGGAAAGTGTGCTTTGGGTGCCTCGAATTTTTTGCCACCCTGGGCATGTCTGTGGATGATCACCAGAGTGCCTCGGGTACTAATTTGGGGGTTACAGGTCAATTTTAGCGAGTAGGTGAATTTGTAAATATGGAATCTGTGAGTAGTGAGGATTGGTTGTATTATAAACCTGAGGAGGAAGTAGAAAAGTGGCCAATTTTCTGCTGAGACGTGGAGAGTGAGTTCCCCGGGCAGAAATTGTGTGACATCCTGGGAAAGTGTGTATTGCAGCAAAGTCCAAAGTATTGCCCCTGAGTCTTCCTTTTGTCCCGTGTCCTTGGATGGACTCAGCTTGGGGAGGACATGCCTCTCGTTTGCATCAGTACTGTGTGGCCCAGAGTGGGCGCTTGGTGACTCTTTGCCGTTGGGCCTGTGGGGATGTTGTCGGTGCTGGTTCAGAGCAGAGGGAGCTGAGGGAGAGAATGAAATGGGACAGAAGGCGCATGAAGGGCCTAAGGAGCACTTACAGCGGGTACACAGCGCTTAAGATTAATTCAAAAAGTACATGGAAGGACCTGCAGGAGGAGACTGAAGTGGCTGCAGCCACACGAAACGATCTGGGGAGAGGCAGGCTCTGAGTATCGGGGCGGGGTGAGAAGCAGAGCTCATTGTTTTCCATTTCCCCTGGGAGGACTTTCCTTCTGGAGAATTCAGGCCTCCCCTCCGCGTAAAAGATAACTGCTTTTTGGGATAGCTCCTTGAGACTGTGCTGGATTGTTATGTCCCCTGTATAGATGAGCAAAGAGCTCAGGGGCTTTAAGCCACCTTCCCAAGAGAACAGGATCAATGATGGACCCTGGGCTCCCACCATCACTGACCTGACCCCAGGGAGTGGCTTCAGCTGAGTTCAGTGATGGCTAGAAAAGAGGATACCATTTTATCTGTTTACTTGTAGTGAAAATTTAGCAAAGTTGAAAGGAGAACGTTGAGAGAGCTTATAAAAGACTGCACGCTGTTCATGCTGTTTGGTGGTGGCAGGTGGATTCCGTTCGGTAGTCATTTGTTGAACCTCTGTCTGTCCTTCCTGCTGGAAAGGATGGAATCATAGGCTGGACATAGGTAGACTCTGGTCAGTGACAGCTATCCATCCATAGGGGAGTGGCCTTAATCCGTGAGTTGTGGAAGGACATCAAGGTTCTGTTCGTGGGGGCTCAAAGTGGTGGCTGAAATGTGTACCCGTTTGTACAGTAAGAGATGGAACCTGGGATCTGCTGCCTAGAGATCCCAAGGCCATTCTCTTAGGTTGCCAGTTCAGTGCTTTGCCCGGTGGTGGCACAGCTGAGAGCCTCAGGTGCTGGGGAGGTCCCAGCGATGAACAGGACACAGTGAGCCGGAGCAAGTAGCTGTAGTCCAGCAGGGAAGGAAGTCAGATGGTCATTTCGCGGTATGATCGTAATATTCGCCCACCACCGTGTGCTTACAAAGGAGGGAAAATGTACTTCCTACTGAAAGGGCCGCTGGAGACAGTTTGACCTCCTATTTGACCCCTAGACCGCCCCTGCCCTTGTCTTCCTATCTCTGTGCTTCCCACCCAGCTGCTCAAGCCAAAACTCTAGAAAATTCATCGAGTCTTCCCTTTTCCTCATCCCCCACATCCAATCTATGTCCAGTCTGCTCAGTGTCTATCTCTAGCCTAGAACTTGAATCTCTCCATTGTACTCCTTGTTTATTGCCACCACGGAAGCCTTGGGCACAGCTACCCCTTCCCGGGACTCTTGAAAGAGCTTCCTGGGTGGCTTAAAATTCTACCCAACTTCCCCTCCTATCAGTAATTTTCGCAGCAGCCAAAGTAATCTTTCTAAAAGATAATTCAAAACCCCACCATTCCCCTCTTCAAAAACCTTTTATTTTTGGCTCCCTATATTAGTCAGTGAAACAACTCGAGGTGTTTCCAGCAGAGAATATGAATACAAGGATTTTGTTGCGTAGAAACAGAGGATGGGAGGCAACCCAGAGCAGGAAACCACTACCACCTCTAGGCTGGAGGGACCCAAGCCCAGAACCTAGTGGCGGGACCCCCTGGTGGGAGGGAGCAGGGACTCTGCAATGACAAGGGAGGCACCGCTCTTGCCATAAATGCCAGCTGGAGAGGAGAGAGAGGAAGTACTCTGGCTTCTCCCTTCTTTGCACTCCTGGAGTCTCTCACTGGGGCCTCCCAGTCTTGGCAGAAGCCCACTGTCAAGGGAGCCTGGGAAATGCTGACGTGGGGGAGCAAACAGGCGAAGATTCTCGCCCTTTCCGTTCTCTGCCTTTGCCTTTAGGGGCTCACCAGCTCCGCTCCTGGCTGCCTGTCCACCCTGCCTTCTGCCAACCTGCCCTTCCTCCTCGTAGGCCTGCCCCTCGGGTCTCCTTTCTAGTCCCGGAGCACCTCGGGCCCATCCTTCCCCACCGCTCTGCCCAGTGCCCTGTCTCACCGGGTACACATCCCTTGGCTGCTCTCTTGACTGGCTCCTTCTTCACCTCCTCAGTCTTAGCCCCCATGGTACCTCCCCAGGGGGCCTGACCACCCGTATGAGTAGCTCCCCTCACCTTACTGATGGCTACTCTTCTATGTCATCGTGGCATTTCTTTATGACTTCTATATGATCAAAAGCATTTTGTTGACTTGTTTCTCATTTACCGTCGTCTCCCCCTCTCTTCATTCAGGTCTCTGCTCAGATGTTACCTCCACAGAAAGGCCTTCCGTGACCACCCAAGCTAAGCAGTGACCCACACCCATTGTGTTCTGTTTCATTACACAGCCTTGGTAATTATTATCTGTACAAAGCCAGGCAGTACTTGGCAAACATGCACACAACGTATTTATCTTCCGCACTGGATTTATAAAGGACATGATAGCAGCTTGTTTACCTTGTTCACTTGAAAGGAAAGCTCCACAAAGCCAGGGGCTTTATGTGCCCTGTTCAGCAGAGTCAATGGTTGCGAACATTCCCAACACGTAGAATGGTGCCAGACATAGTACCTACTCAGTGATAATTTAGGCATGAAATTGAGTAGAATCTGGGAGAGAAGAAAGAACATTCTTGAGCAGTGGAATAACAAAAATAGAAGCAAGGATATTGGAAAGGACTCAGGAAGGGTGAGAACTTCGGTTTGTTGGAGCATAAAGAACACGATGGGTGGCAAGTAGGAATTAGGTCAAAAGAGGCCGATTGAGGCCAGGTCATGGAGGACTTTGAAGGCCAGGTTAATGAGTTTATTCAGTCAGGTAACAGGGAGCCATGGGACATTTTTAAGCAGGGTCATGGCATATTTAGAAGCGTACTTTGAAGGATTCGTGGAAAGTGTCCAAAGACTTACTACATTTTTGACACCAAGGAAAAATGTGTAGGTATCCTAGTCCCAGCTGGTGAGACAGAGGGATGCCATTAGCTAAGACCAGTGAACTTAAGAGGAATTCTCATTTGGTTAATTGATTGAATCATTTACTCATCAAGGACTGGAGTGCCTGGTAAGAACCAGGTTCCGCCAGCATGTAAGGGGAGAGACATTTAAATGTGTCACATGGTCCCTTCCATTGGGCTCACCATCTGATAAGGCAGATAAACCCATAAACAGATGATTACAATGCTGTATGATCTGTGCTAACAGAACACAGTTTTCGAGGCCCTGGGGCCAGAGCAGGGAGCAGCCAGCTCCTCCCAGGGGTGTCAGGAAATTTGCTCACATCCGAGGCTGAGCTTGGAAGGTGTAGGGAAATGAAACAGAGGGACAGGACGCAATCCAGGGGGTATGGGAGCATGGCTGTCTGGAGCAGGGAGCAAGAGCTCGGTGGGCAGTTTGTCTCAGGGGCGGGGGGGATGGGTAAGGAACCGTGGACATGATGAAAGGTGAGAGGTCAGAAATGCGGGAGGGGCTGGGTGACGAGGGCCCTTCTCTACCACCTTAGGAGTTTGAAGAGGAGGATTATCTCTTAGCACTCTCGGACTTCTGCTCTTAGTGGAAACAGTCTCTTTGTAGCCCTGATACACCCAATTTTCACTCATTTGGTCACCTTTTTCCAAAAAAATATTCAGTAGGTTTCTATTATATGGCACACACTGGTCTATATGTTGAAGGTATGGGAGTGAATAAAGTAAACACGCTGCCCTTGACCTTATACTCTAGTGGGGAAGATGCACGTATGAACATACTGTATGCTTGTCTTTATTTTCTGCCAAATGATGATTAATTTTATGAGAGCATATTTGTGTGTATATATATATATATATATATACATATACACATTTATATTTATATATTATACATATCTATATACACACACGTTTTTTGACAAGTTAATGATTAGTTCTATGCAAAAAAACTTTGTAAGAAACTCAAATGTGATGGGAGAGGGCTTCTTTTTAGCTCAGGAGGTTGTGGAAGGTCTTTCTATGCTGTGGGAAGTGACATGTGAAAAAGATCTGAAGTGAGGAGCAAGCCATGTGAATGAATATCATGCGGGCAAGAGTGTTGGAGGCAGAGGGAACAGCAAATGCAAAGGTCCTGAGGCAGGAGGTGTTCCTGGAAGAGCAGTGAGGACTGGGAAGCTGGGGTATCGTGCATGAAGGCAGAGAGGTGGGAATGGAGGGGGAAGTCAGGGCTCAATCATGGTAGGCTTGTAAGCAACAGGCAGAGTTATGGATTTTTTTCTGTGTGTGATGAGGAATCGTTGGAGGGTTTTGAGCTGGGATTGATGTAATATGACCTACATTGTGCTAGAACCACACTGACTGCTTCTGAGAAGAGGCTCTAGTGGGGCAGGCGAAGCCGAGGGATGACAGTGGCTGTTGTACGGGTGAGAGATGATGGTGGCTGGGTGCAGCTGAATAGCAGTGCTGTTGCTGAGACATGGTCAAGTTCTCCAGATATTTTGCATGTGGAGCTAATACATTTTTCTGGTGGATTGAATGTGGCATGATAGGGAAAGAAGTCAAGGGTGACTCCCCATGTTTTTGACCTGAGCAACTGGGTGACTGGTGGTGTCATTAACTGAGACACTGACAGAAGGACAGAGCAAGGGGTAGAGAGCAGGGGAATGAAAAGTTCTTATTTGGAGAAATTCAGACTCCCAAGTGGAGATGCCATGTAGGTGGCTGGACGTGTGAGTCAGGGGTTCAGGGCAGAAGTCAAAGGTGGGGGTAGACATATGGGGTGTCCGAAAACAGAGGGCAGGGCTCAGGGTGTCCTGATCACCTTTCCGGGACTGGAGTCCTGGTCCTGCTGCTTCTTCCATGAAGCCTTCCTTGACTGTCCCAGGCCTTTCCTTTGCTTTCCTATCATTTCCTTTAAGCTGAAGCCCTTCGGCTGGGTTCAGGGAAGCTGTGGCTTCTGCCTCTGATTTAGATCCCTTGGGGCCTCCGAGGGCCTTGACTTGGTGGGGGGTTGGGCCCAACTCTCCATAGGGTCTCTCTCGCCTTCTATGTATGGAGGCGGGTGAGCCGTGTTTCCCAAGGCTCTCTGCGCTTGGTGTTTTGGGTCCATCAGACGAGAGCCTGTTCTCCTTGTCACTAGAGCCTGGAGCCTCAGGGTCCACAGCACAAATAAGGATGAATTCAAACCATCATCAGGGAAGCCAAAGACAAAAGGACAGACACATAATATAGGATTCCAGTTATATGAAATATCCAGAATAGGTGAATCCATAGAGATAGAAAACAGATCAGTGGTTGCCAGGGGCGGGGAGCGGGGGTTTGGTCAGGGACTGCATAAGAATACAGAGTTCCCTGTGGAAGGATGAAAAAGTTCTGGAATGAGATAGTGAGGATGGTGGCACAACATTGTCCATGTACTAAATGCTACTGATTTGTAAACTTTAAAATAACGGATTTTGTGTTTTAACCACATTGTGTATTTTAATACAGTGAAAAAAAAAATACCAAGAAATGTCTACAAGTCTTTTCGTTCTGTTCTCTTTTTTTTGCAGCCTCCTGCTTCCACTGGCTCCCTCTGCTTGGGGCAGAACTGGAGGCTAGAGGCGAGGCACTGGATGGGGGAGGTTGGAAGTTTATGGTTGGGGGGACTGGTGCTGACCTGCTTCAAAGGGCAGTCTGAGAGTTTCTGTTGTGGCTCAGTGGGTTAAGGACCTTACTAGTACCCATGAGGACCAGGGTTTGATCCCTGGCACCGTTCAGTGTGTTAAGGCTCTGGCATTGTGGTGAGCCATGGTGTAGGTCACAGACATGGCTCCGATCAGGTGTTGCTGTGGTTGTGGTGTAGGCCAGAAGCTGAAGCTCCAAGTTGACCCCTAGCCTGGGAACTTCCGTATTGCCACAGGTGCAGCACTACCGCCCCCCCCCCGAAAAACGGGCATTATTTCCCTTTGTAAGGAGAAGTGGAGGAAGGCAGGGTTAGCACTGCTGAGCAGGGTGGATTCGTTCCCACCTAACCTGGGTCTAGGATGCATATGGGGTGGGCTGGTCACCATGTGAGAACCAGCTAAGCCTAGGGATCACAATGCAGGCGGAAACTGAGGAGACCCTCTCAGGGGCTGAATCTCAGGTGAACCAGGGTGTTCCTGGTATTTTGAGGCACTCCACAGCAGTCAGGACACATGGTGGGTCCTGGTATTTTGAGATGCTTCACAGCAGTCAAGACACGTGGGGGGGGGGAGTACCGTAGCCCAGGAATCTGCTCAGCTAGTCAGGTGTGTGTGTGTGTGTGTGTGTGTGTGTGTGTGTGTGTGTGTGTATTTAGAGGAAGGACCGATATCTCCTGGGCAGGGGCTGAGTAAATGATGAAGAGAGCTCTTGTTTGGCTTCTGGTTGACCCTTGGATGATAAGCAGAGAACACTATTCTTGAGAGAACTCTACAGCAGATCAGCACAGAAAATGTAAAACACAGGCAGTTTGGTGCTTCCCAGTGTAATCTCTGTGACTTTTCACGAGCCATCAGAGCATTTTAGGATTTCATCCCATCTTATCTCCCATGTTTCTCCAACTGGAATCTTCTTTCTGACACTTGACTTAGTTAAACCTTACAAACTTCAGCCTCCACCCCTTTGCCTGTAAGATTCACTCTGGCCAAACCCTATCTGTTCTTCAAGAACAACTCAGACCTCACCTCCTCCAGGAAGCCTTTCTGATTTCCTCCACCCCACAGGGGTCTTTCTCTCCTTTTCAGAATTCTTCAAAGGCTTTAAAGTTGATTCTACTACTTGGTTAGGTCAGCTTTTCCCAAGAGAGCTCTTTTAGAGTTGTCACCACTGTAGGCAGGCACAGAGTGGACATCTGACCAGCATCTGGTGAGTGGAAATTTATGCAGTCCTAAAAATCAAGCAATGAGTGTTTCAAAAAGAGGAAGAAGAAAAGACGAGGCAGGCTGAAATGAGTGTGATCAATGATTAATGAGCCTCCCCAAAAGAGCACTTTAGAAATAAGACAGAGCCCTACAGCCATTGGCAGCAAATGTGAAATCATGGTTCTTGGAGAAAAGGGGGGCTGCCCCCAGTTAATGGTTAGCTGGAAAAATAAAAAGATAGCAGTGAGAGAGGCTGTGATGGGGGCCAGGCTGAGAAAGCATAGCATGAAGATATTGTGTGATGCTGGCAATTTTGAAGTGGTACGTTCAGCAATGAATAATAGATGACTGATCTAGTGGAACATGCAGGGCTGGCTCTTTAGAAAGTTAAGAATAGGGCCTGTGAAGTGATAAGGACGTTAACTGGGGATAGCTATATTGGAAGATACAGTGGTGGTTTGTTTACCAATCTCAATGTTGTCTGTGACTATGAATGGGTTTGTTCTGTGGCGTGCTGGAACTTTAAACAGCCCTGGGTGTTGTTTACATGTTCCCCATGCTTTCATGCCGGAGTGTGGTGTATCAGTTAAACGCAGGCTGTGACGGTAAGCTGCTTGGGTTTAAATCGTGGTTAGACTACTTACCGCTCACGGTACCTTAGGGATGTTACTGCCCTTCTCTGTGCCTCGATTTTTCTCGTCTATAAATTGGGAGCGAATAAGAGTAGCTTCCTTATAGTGTTGTGAGGATTGAAAGGGAAGTAATTCCTATAAAGCATTCAGGAGTGTCCAGTGTGTCGTAAGAGCCAGCCTGCTGTTAGTTATTATTGCCACCAACCGTCAAGGCCTTAGAGGATGGGACGAGCAGGTGTTCTTTCCTGCTGGAGGCAGTGGGAAGGCGTGGGCCGATGTGTGTTCCCTGGGCCTCAAAGGCTTTGAAGTCCCTGATATTTCAAAAATTTGCAAAAATGTTTTCAATATTCACAAAGCGAATACCAAGGACCTCTTCCTGGGCTTGTGGGCCTGAGGGGCTGGAGCTGTTTGTGTGACTGCCAGGCACCATGTGTCACAGATGGGAACATTGCCTGGACCTGGGGACATGAGGAAAGGGAGAGATTGGCTGTTGGTCTCCAGACAGGGCCCTTGAGAGACACCATGGAGGTGTGATGTGCTGGGTTCTCTGAGTCAAAGACAGTTGTCCCAGCTTGTATATTAAATATCCAAGTGGAGGTGACCACAGATCCCTGACCCGTCCAGGGTGTGGTGGGTATTTGGTGGAAGAATGGAAAGGGCAGTGGGGGCAGCCTCCGGGGCTTTAGTTCAAATCCCAGCTTGACTTCTCACCGCTTCTGTGACTTTAGGAAGCTGCTTAACTTCTCTGAGCCTTGAAACACAGGAGGGATAAAGACAATCATGCCCAGAGAGGGTCTAGCACATAGTGAGACCGACAAGTGTTCATTCTCTTCTCCTTGGTTTCATCATCTGTATTGTGAACAATAAAAAAAAATCTTGTGAGACTTTTATCATAATTATAGATAATAGTTATTCATGTATTCAACCTTGTTTTTTTTTAGTGTTGACTATATGTCAGATCCTGCCCTGAGGGCTTAGGGCATATCAGTGAATAAACCAGGAAAAATACTTGCCCTTTTGTAGTTTAAACTTTAGCAGGGGAAGAGAGGCAGTAAACTAGCATTAATGAGTAAAGTTTCTAGTGTGTCAAAAGATGTTAATGCTGTGGGAAAAAAAGAAACACAAAAGTAGGATAAGAAGGCTTGGGAGTACTGGGAAAGAGGCATATAAAACAAGATGGCCAAGACAGGCCTCCTTGACAAGGTGATACTTGAGCAAAGACTTGAAGCAAAAGATGAGGAACTTAATCATGATGATATTTAGGGGAAGGGCATTCCATGCGCAAGAAATAGCAAATGCAAATGCTTTGGGGGGGTGCCTGGCATGGTTCAAGAACAGCACGGAGACCAGTGTGGCTAGAACAGAGTGAAGGAGAACAGGAGGAGATGAAGTCAGGGCGTAACAGGAAACCAGACCATGTAGGGCTCTGTGGCCACTGAGGGGGGAATTTGGCTTTTACTCTAAGCCAAATGAGGATATAGTGCAGGAATTTGAGAAGAGAGGAGAGATCTGATGTACTTATTTAAGAGAATAAGTACCCCGGCTGCTGTGTTTAAAGTTGACTGTAGAGTGGCAAGGATGGGAAAAAAGGAGACCAGGTGGAAGGTTACTGCATGTCCAGGTGAGGGATGATGGTGGTTTGAACTGAGATGGTAGCAGTGGTTGGTGAGAAGCAATGGGATCCACTTATATTCTGGAAGATAGAGTCAAAAGGAGTCCCTGATGATTGGATGTGAGGAATAAGAGAAAGACAGGAGTTAAGGAGGGTCCGAGTAAGTAGGAGGATAGAATCTCCATCATCAGTTCAGAAGAATTGATGGAACAATTTTGGATGTGAAAAATTAGGAGTTCATGTTTGATCATGTTGAATTTGAGTGTATATTAAACACCCAAGTGGAGAAGTCATGTAAACAGTTGGTTACATGAGTTAGAAGTTTGGGAGAGAGATCTGGCTGAGATGGAAATTGGGGAGTCGACAACATATAGATGGTATTAATTAAAGCTGTGAGACTACCTGTGGTTATGGAGGGAGTGAGTGTAGATGTACAAGAGAAGAGGACCAAGGACCAAGTCTTAGGGCTTCCAACTTAAGAAAAGTTGAGCAAACGTTAAAAGGAGCAACAATGGAAGTTTTGAAGGGAAGTGATTCATGAGAAGGAAAACCAAGAGCGTGTACTGTAATGGAAGCCAAATGAAGAAGTGTTTGAAGGAGGAAGGAGTGACCAACTGTGTCAAATAATGTAATGGGCCAGGTATGCTAGTTATCTACTATGGAACAAATCACTCCAAAATGTAGTGGCTTAAAAACAGCAAACCTTTATGAACTCATGCATTTTCTGAGGGCAGGAATCTGAGAGTGGCAAAGCTGAGGAGCTCTGACTCAAGATCTCCGGCGAGGCTGTGGTCCAGCTGTTAGGTGGGGCTGGAGAATCCTACTCCAGGCTCACGCTTACAGTTCTTGGAGGTCCTCAGTTCCTCACTGGCTGTTGGCCAAACAATGCATTTCCTCACCATGTGGGCTTTTCCATAGGCTGTCTGATCCACGGCAAAGAGAGAGAGCACCCAAGATGGTAGTCACAACCCTTTTAGAACCTAATTTTGGAAGTGTCATTCCATCACCTCTGGGTGCTCTTGGGCACACAGACCAAGCCCAGCACAGTGTGTAGGGCATTACACAAGGCTGTGACTACTAGGAGGTGGGGGACACCTTGGAAACTGGCTGCAACATCAAGTGTGACAAGAAGAATCGATCATGTGACTTAGCAATGTGGAAGTCACTGGCGACATAACAAAAGCCACAAAGAGAAATGTTTCCTTAAAGATGGTGTAAGAGGGAGTTTCCACAGGCTCAGTGGAAACGAATCTGACTAGCATCCATGAAGACGCAGGTTCGGTCCCTGGCCTTGCTCAGTGGGTTAAGTATCTGGTGTTGCCATGAGCTGTGGTACTGGTTGCAGACATGGCTCAGATCCCGTATTGCTGTGGCTGTGGTGTAGAACAGCAGCTACAGCTCTGATTCAGCTCCTAGCCTGAGAATCTTCATATGCCCTGGGTGAAGCCCTAAAAAGACAAAAATAAATAAAGATGGTGTAAGAAAGGATAGTAGGAGAGGAACTGAGACAAACAGTGTAGACTGCCCTTCTTAAGGGTTTGCTGCAGAGGGGAGCAAAGAAATGGGGTAACAGCTGGCGAAGGAAGTGTTTTTTCTAAGGCGAATAAAATAACACTATTTGTATGCTGATGGGGGGTAGTCCAACAGAGAGTGCAAAATTGATGATGGAGAAGAGAAAGAATTACTGGAGCATTGTCCTTGAGTAAGAGAGAGAGAGAAAAGTTTGTGTCAAGAAGGGGTGTACTTTATTTCTTATTTTTACTTTTTAAAATTTATTTTATAGAAGTACAGTTGACTTACAGTGTTCATTTCTGCTGCATAGCAAAGTGATGCATTATGCATATATATTCTGTTTCATATTCTTTTCCATTATGGTTTATCACAGGATATGGAATATAATTCCATGTGCCATACAGTAAGACCTCACTGTTCATTCGTTCTCTGTATAATAGTTTGCATCTGCTAATGCAAACTTCCACTCCATCCTTCCACTACCCTCCCTCCCCTTTGGCAACCATGAGTCTTTTCTCCATGTCTGTGAGTCTGTGTCTGTTTCATGGCTAAGGTCCTTTGTGTCATATTTTAGATTCCCCATATAAGTGATATCCATATGATATTTGTCTTTCTCTTTTTTGGTCTACTTCACATGTTACAATAATCTCTGGGTCCATCCATGTTGCTGCAAGTGGCATTATTTCATTCTTTTTAATGGCTAATATTCAAATATCTATCTGTCTGTCTATCTATCTATCTATCTATCTGTCTGTCTGTCTGTCTATCTATCTATCTATCTGTCTATCTATCTACATATATCACATCTTCTTTAGCCATTCGTCTGTCAAAGGACACTTAGGTTACTTCCATGTCTTGGCCATTGTCGATAGTGCTGCTGTGGGCATGTGGGTACATGTATCTCTTCTAGTAATAGTTTTCTCTAGATCTATGCCCAGGAGTGGGATCGCTGGGTAGCTCTATTTTTAGTTTTTTAAGGAACCTCCCTATGGTTCTCCATAGTGGCGGCACCAATTTACATTCCCCCAGCAGTGCAGGAGGGTTCCCTTTTCAAAGAGAAGGGGGCATGCTAGGTATTGAGCGGTCAGGAAGACAAACCATGTGGTAGGTGGGCAGATATGACTATGGGAGTTTGTGGAGTTGTCTTCTAATGGTGCCTTTTTCCTCAGTGAAGTGGGAAGCAAGGTCATCTGCCGGACTGATTAGATGATATATATTTTACAAAATCATGGCCTCGATACCTTTGATGACTTTGATGAAGGTAGCTGACCATGGCTGCAGTTAAGGCGTCTTCCTCACAATTCCTTTTGCTTTTAGTCAAAAGGTAGAACTTACGTTCTCATATCTTGTCCAGATGGTGAGGCATCTGCAAAGTCATGGTACTCTTTGTGAATTAACATAGAAACGAAGATCTGTTTAACCCCAAATAGAGCTTATGTTAAAACAGATAAAATTACCTCCCATCTTCTCCCATAGAGGTAACAGAACTAGAGTTTAAGAAAAACAATTACAGAAGAGAAATCTTAGCAATGAGGACATTCTTTCTGTTAACTCATTTTCTTCTGGGAGTTGGGAGAAGACTGGCTTCTCCTTATTTCAGGAGGAGAACATCTCTGGTGCCTGGATGGAAAATCTCTCTAGTCAACCTCCCAGATTACTGACTGAGACTTTTAGGGCAGCTCAGAACCCTGAAGACAGTCAGGCTTTCTCTCTCCCGATGAAGGAATTACGAGCCAACCAAACAGACAGACTGCACTGTGAAAAGCACAGGGACCTGCTGAGTTCTTAGAATATCTTTAGAAAAAGGAGGAAGATCAGCCTGACCCAACACCTCCCAAGCCTCCAGCAGGCCTTCCACTAATGACCCTCTCCTTTCACTAGATCTCACTGGAGTGAACAGTGCTTAGGACTCTGCCCTGGACCCCTAAGCAGCCCAGCCTCTGGGCCAGGTGACTTGGTCTCCTCTTGAGCCCACTAGGAAAGCTCCAGGGAGAAGGGAGGATAGTGAGAGAATCTTTTGAATGGGCCACATCTGTGATGCTTAGAGTCCAGCTTCAAGGCTTAGCATCCCTCCCTTTGCCTTCTCCGCGTACCCCCTTCCCCCTGCCTGGCCCCTCAGCCCTGAGACCTCCAGGTGGCGACCTCAGCATGAGGTCGGCCCTTGATCCTCTGGTCCTGCAGGTATTTCCCATAGGCACTCTTCCAGTGCTTAAAAAGCCCTCATCCCATTGGCTGGACCAGAAAGTAACCTTGGAGATCCTGGATGCTCTCCTAGCAACCGTGCCAGAGCTGGTGGCCACCTCATTTTTGCCGAGACAGATGCTCCTGTAAGAAGAACAAATCAATTAGCCAGCCTGAAGCTAATGTACTCACGTCACCTTATTAAGCTGGTACTTGGTTCAGGGAAGCCACCCCTTCCTTCTGTCCCTGCTGTGGTGCTCACTTTTCCATTGTTGCATCAATCCCAGGCTTC
Organism: Catagonus wagneri; assembly: GCA_004024745.2. Lineage (NCBI taxonomy): Eukaryota > Metazoa > Chordata > Mammalia > Artiodactyla > Tayassuidae > Catagonus > Catagonus wagneri. The sequence continues at coordinate 15,161,951 of PVHT020000175.1, forward strand.
TAGGAGGCTCCATGGGCCACAGGATGCCTGTACTGGGCTGACTCTTGACCCTTGTCTAGTCTGTGGTCAGTTGTAAAATTAATCTGCTGCCATCTCAACATCTATGAAGACCACAGACTCTGCCCAGGTGCTTTGACTGATGGGAGGGCAGCTTAATTCGCGTTTCTCATAAAGCCTTCAGGGTGTGAAGAACAGCTATTCTTTTCCTTCCTATTTTCTGAGAAATAGGAAAAAGACGTGTTAAACTTTAAATTGGATAACAGCAACAACAACAACAGTACTTTCCTTGGTAAGCTTTATAGCTTAAGAAGTGCTTACTTACGCTTCATCTTTTTTAAGACTCATACTCAATCTACTGGAGGCCAGGACAATTATCTCCGTGTCACAGATGAGAAAACCAAGGCCAGGAGAGACCACTGACTTGCTGACACTAAGCTGGCACCTGACAAAGCTAGGGATAGAGGAAGAGGAAGGACCAGAAAGAGCGATTCAGAACAAAGGTACATTCTGGAGGAAAACCCTCCTGGCAGTGGGAGCCGGGCAGCCAGGAGAGTGCTTCTTCTCCACAGGCCTCGCTGAAGGAGTCTGGGGTTCCTGGAGCCCCCGCCCCCAGCCTGGGTCACCTTTCACTGTGACAACTTTCCATTCTGTCTTGTTTTCAGAAAAATGCCTTAGCAGCTCTCCTGGACCTACTCTAGTGTGATTCTAAGAGATCTGACTTGATCAAGCAAATTCAGGCACTGCTTTGAAAGCTGTTAGCCCTGTCCCTAGAAATCAGCCTTTTCAGCTGCATCCAAGGGCAAAATGTGACACAGAGCCAACTAGAAACAGAAACACCCTTCCTCCCTTTCGGATGGTCCTGCAGTGTGCAGAATGTCGCTTCAGAAATTCTGTCTACACCCAGAGGACTTAAATATTAGGGAGAATCTCCCCCATAGACTTCTAGGTGAACCTTGATCTTGATCCTTCAGCGAGCGCTCCACCCCACCTCCCAAATCCCTTGAATTCTTTCCCTCTTATTGTGACCTCTTTGCCCTTCTTCTGAAGTCGAGGGAGCTGACTCTTCCTGAAATAACCTGAATCAGAAGGGGATGGCTTTCAGGAAGGTTATAATTAGCTTTTCACTGTGAAGAAAGCTCCAAGAGATTTTTTTTTCCAAAGGAAAAGAGGTGGACAAAGGAAAAAGAAGCAACTGAAAGATCCTTTGGTCTTCTGAGTCAGCTGAGAAAACACCAAATTATTTCAGCGGAGAGCTCCTCCCACAGGGACACATTGATTTTTAGCTTCTCTTCATTGTTTTTTATTGCCGATTACATCCTCGTTTTTCTGGAGGATCAGCATCGGGTGGAGGTGAATGAATTACTCTTCCTCACAGTTCATTGATTTCTGCGCTGACACATAACCGATTTCAGCACAGAAGAAGGAAGAAATCACATCCTAATAGAGCTATCTAAAGTTGGAAGGGTTGCCTTGGGGGCAGTGAGATCCCCGTCAAAAGAGGTGTTCAAACATGGGCTGAGTGATGGTGCAGGGCATATTTAGAGCTGACTCAGGCAAGGACTGGGAAGATAGCGTGGGTAATCCTTCACGTCCTCTGTCTCATGTTTAACATTAAAACCTAGATGACTTAAGCACTTTAGGCAGGGACTGCATGTCAACCAGGACACTGTTTCCCACGTGGTGGTATGTCAGGGAACATTCACTGGTGAGGAATTTACTTTTAAAAACAGGAGACATGTAAAACAACGGTGAGTTGCCACTCCACGCCTATTAGAGTGGCCAAAATCCAGAACGCTGACAACACCAAATGCCGACGAGGATGCGGAGTGACAGGAACGCTTGGTCATTGCTGGCAGGACGATAGAATGGTGCAGCCACTTTAGAAGATAGTTTGGCACTTTCTTGCAAAACCACACTAATCATCCTATTACTGTGTGATCTAGCAATCATGCTCATTGGCATTTACCCAAAGGAGCTGAGAACTTATGTCCATAGGAAAACCTGCACACACAAGCTTTGCGCAATTTTGCTGGTAATTGCGGAAATTCAGAAGCAAGATGCCCTACAGTGGGTGAATGGATGAACTGGAACGTCAGACAACGGGTTCTTAGTCAGTGCTAAAAAGAAACGAGCTATCAAGCGTGAAAAGACACAGAGGAAACTTAGTAAGTGAAAGAAGGCAATCTGAAAAGGCTACATACTGTATGATTCCACCTATCTGACATTCTGGAAAAAGCAAAACAACGATGGCAGTAAAAAGATCCATGGTTGCCAGGGATCAAAAAGGTAGGGAGGGCTGAACAGTTGGAGCACAGAGGATTTTTAAGGCAGTGTAAATACTCCGTATGATACTGTACTGGTGGTCAGCTGTCATTATTCGTTTGTCCGAACCTGTAGAATGTTGGACAACTAGGACAAATCCTAATGTAAACTCTGCACTTCGGGTGATGATGTGTCGGTGGCGGTTCTTCATTAGTAACAAAGGTACCACGCTGGGGATGCTGACAGCAGACAAGGCTGTAGTGGTTGGCGGGGGGGGCACAAGAGGTGTGTGGGACCCCTGTGCCTTCCTCTTCATTTTGCTATGAACCTAAAACTGCTCTGAAAATTAAAGTCTTTTTAGAAAGCTGAAAAAAAAAGAGTAAAAATAGAATTAGCACACCAAATCATGATTTTCTGGATAGCATCGCCTAGGAAAAAGCTATGACAATCAATGCCATGGTAACCCACGCGAAGACTGCATCCATTACAGGTGCGTTCCTAAGACGTGACCTTGAACAGTCAGAACCTTCATTGCCGAATTTTAGCTCTAACCGTTCCAAAGGATGACTAGTCCAGATGATCCAGATAAATGATGTGAACTCACAGCCATGGTATTTCTATGCTGTATCTCAGTGCGCTTCTCAAGGATACACCACGAAGCACGTTTGAATTCACGCAGCCACAGAACTCAGAAATATATATAGTGTTTTCATTATTTTTAGAATCTTTGATTTCTGAGTCCCCAGCCACTTCAATGGAAAACAACCCACTCTTTCCAAATTCATGTATTTCCTTGGTTCTAGCCAGAAATTTTCTAGTTATCTCACGATTTATCAGTCTGCTGATGAAATATACAGTTAACTAATAATCGTCTTTGACCTACTCCTTTTTTCTTGGAGCTCACACGGCCTGACACTGGGGTGGGGGATTGTGACTGGCTCCTCGCTGTTCCCTGATGGGTGGGTCCTGGCATCAGGGCATCAGCTGCTGGAGCCTCTGCCTGCCCTGCCAACGCTTCTGGTCTCCTGTCTCTTCCTCGCCCCAACCTTATGGCCCCTCAGGACAGTGGCAAGATGCCCCCACTCGTCTCTGTGGGCGGTGTGTGCCGAAGACAGGAAATCTTCAGAGATTCTCCAGCACCACTCGGGGGACACGGGAGCTTTGGAGGTGGGCTGGGGGGCTGTCCCAGGCCCTCCCTCTGCCGCTGCCCAGTCCCGCCCTGCCTCTACGCTTCCTGGCCGCACACTGAGCTCCCGTTGATCAGTTTGTGTCCAGAGGCCCAGGGAGGAAACAGGCACGCGCTCTGTATTAGTGCTCCAGCGGCTCCCACTGTTAGGGTCTCCCGGTTTCTCCCCTGGTCCCCCAGCCCCCCACAGGCTGTTCTCAGCCTGATCCCAGTAGGATGATGTCACAACTCTTCTGAAAACTCTCCAGCGGCTTCTCATTTCACTCAGAGCAGAAGGCACAGGCCCTCCGCCTTACCTCTCTGACTTTCTCTCTTGCTATTCCTGTTCTAGGCACACTGGTCTCCTTCCTGTCCCTGGAATGTGCGAGGCCTGCTCCCTCATTAGGGCCTTTGCACTGCCTTTTCTGTCTTCCCGGAGACCTGAATTACTCATTCCTTCCCTACCTTCAAGTTTGTTCAGATGTATGAGGTCTGCTCCGACCAGGCAATTTAAATTGCAGCCCACCCCATCTCCCCCCACCCTCTCACGGTATGACCGTCTCTTACATAATGTCCAGTTCTCAGCTAAATATCCTGTTTTCCCAATTCCCTGGTGCCCTCTAGGAATCCCAAAGCCTGTTATTCTTTTTCTCATTGGAGCACTTATCATGGTGTCATGTCAGAATCATGTCAGAGTCTGTCGCCCTCATGCCTAGCCCAATGCTTGGCGTGTAATCAGTGCATCTTATACTTTATACAGTCTGTTTAGAGACTGCACAAGGGTGGGGCCTGGAAGGATCTGGAAGAGGTAACCGTAATGCCTACTACAGGTTTTCTTTTTAGCCTGTTGTAGACGTGCAGCCACTTTCAGTGTGGCTGTAATTGTTGTTGGTCTAATCTCAGAAGTGCGCTGTGTCCTTGTGCCCAGTCCCGGGGGAAGACCAGTCTGAGCTGCACACTGGGAGTTGCCAGTATTGTGTGCTGTGTGTTTGTATTGAGCGTTAAATCCTTTAGGTCATATTATCCTTGGAAATGCAAATTTTGTTCTCCATGAATTCTTTGGCTTAAAAACAGGTTAATTATAATATCATTATTAGTAACTGTGGTAAAATACACAACCAGTGACCAGAAAGAAAAAAGCATAAATGAGCAGTCAGAGAGTGATGCGATGAGGGTGAGATGAAGGAAAGCATCTAAAAGCTTTCAGAGACCAGGTACACTTGGAAGGCGTCGGTCTGCCCTTCTTCCATGTCCATCAGCACCTGAGCATCCAGCTCAGAAGCCATGAATTTCCTCTTGCTGGCAGGCTGCTCTAACTTCCCACGCATCTGAGCCCGGCAGAAAGGTGGCCGGACAAAAGCTGGGTTCTGAGGCAGGTCTGACGCTGAGGCCAGACCCCTGCGAGGAGCCGCCCTGGCAAACGGATGGGCTAGAGCTCAGCATCTGGAAGGGATGGCGGCCACTGCAGGAGCTCCCAGCTGGCCAGAATGCAAGGCCCTTGAGGGCTGTAGGCTTGTCCTCCTTCCTGGGACCACCCTACGGAGACCTCGAATGCCAGGCTCGCGGCTCTGCACTTATTTCGCTGGTGATTCAGACCCGCTCTCTCAGTGTGACCATGCTCCCTGCTTAGAGCTACAGAGAGAGGTGCTGCTCCCGGGCAAGTGCTTCTGAAAGCCTTCACTGAAACTGGAATCCCGCTTAGAGAGCAGATGCCCTTTGGCCGCACAAATAGTGCCGTCTCCCGCCCCTAACTTTACTGTGACAGGAACTTACTCTTCAGGGAAAATCAATTCAGATCGCCTTGGTCTGCGTGGACGGGGGCATATTATCAGGCACTAGCTGGAGATGCCCTGTGCTCCTGGGACTGACCCTTGAGAAGCATTTGATGGAAATAAGATATCGTGGAGAGGTTTTTGCAGCAATGTGGATTGTCCGCCCTGATGCTGCAGTGGTTTGGACAGATGCACCTGTCCAAGAATACATGCACTTTCCTGAAAATTAGCCCCCCTAGCCTTTCTCTGTCCCAGGCCAGGCAACTGGGGCACCTCAACTCTGTTTCTGCAAGTCCAAGGGGTTGCGGCATTTGTTTTCTTTTCAGCTGTTGTCATAAGTGACCCCTTCTGGAGGCTCTCCAAAGAACGGCATTCTGTCCTAAAATTTCTACTTGCTGTAAGATCTTCAGAAAAAGTACACATTCCTTTTTAGCCTTTCTGTCTCTCTGCTTCTGTCTGGGTGCTTTAGGGAAGTAGAAGGAGCAACAGCAGTAACAAATCGTGGAAATATCACAAATGCTCAAGGAATTTCAAGGTAGTCTGGTAGAAGTAATTTTTGGTCTACATTAAAAAGTACTTGTGTTTAGAGAAAAATAAAGGTAAAAAAAATGCCTTTGCTGAGCTTATTAACCCTTTGGGTTTTCTTCTGGATTCTTTCTGTGCCACCATATAGAATTCCCAGTGCCTTTGTCACTCTCCAACACATAGTAGGTGCTCAACAAATGTTTGCTAAGTGAATCTATGGTCATTTCTGCACAGTGGTGTATGGAATCTCCTCTCCCATTTTAAAGAGTCTCCTTTCCCTTCTTTAAGTCTGGCAGGTCCCATGGAGATAGTAAACAGATTCTTTAAGGGAAAGAGAAAAATGAATATTCACGCAGATTGGAAAGTTGCAGGCAGAAGTGCCTTAAAACCACTCCTACCCACTCAAATGTAGTTGCAAGGATTTCTGCAGGAGCCAGCTCTTTAAGAAGACTAATGCATCACAACAGCAAACTTATGATATGGTTCATTCCTTCCTTTCTACCTTCCTTCCCACCTCTCTCCCCTCCCCCACTCCTTCCTTTTGTAAGTATTTATTGAATGCTTACAGGACAGGTTGCCTTCACATAGCTTAAAGGCCAGTGTGTATGTGGCGGCCGGCGGGGTGTGTGTGTGTCATCCTTCATCAAAGGATTGTAAAGACGGATGCATCTGTGGTGTCAGCCTGCTGCATCATTGATCAGGACCCCCCAGCACTTTGCATCGTTGGGGTCCTGTTTTCCAAAATCATCAGGATGCTTTTGGTGAATTGAGTGTCACAACATTCAGAGTTTCTCCTTTTTTTGTGTGTGTAAACCGTATCCTTATATCTCTCTCTGTACACATTCTGATGTGGCTGATTTTTAGCAAGTGATTAAAACCCCACAGGATTGGCCACTATTCCATGTATTTGACATATTTGTGGGTACTTGCATTTTGATGTACTTTCTGGTTGTGTCACAATATAAATAGGCATAGTGTGATACAGATGATCAGTATTAGTTTTCTCCTCCGCCTCCTCGGCACAGGTAGACTGCATTTCTGCCATTCCTCTGCTAACGACGTCCAGTAGACTGAGCTCCGGCTAATGGAAGAGAGGGAGGTAATATACATTACTTCCAGGTCTGGCCTCTAGATCTTTTGCAAGATCCCTCAAGTGCTTTTCCTTTTTCTTTGTCTCTAGGCCGGAGGGAAAAAGTCTAGCAGAGGACTCTGAGGCTTTAGATTCAGGTGTTAGCTGTCTGCTTTTGTCAATAAAGTTTTATTGAAACAGCCACACTCATTTGTCTATGTATTATCATCTATGACTGCTTCTGTACTAGAAGGCAGAGTTGAGAAGTTGCAATGGAAATGCAGGACCTGCCAAGCCTAAAATATTTACTTTCTGGCCCTTTAAGAAAACAGAACAAAACAAAACATCCTTGGGAAATGATAGAGCCACTGAATGAGAGAAATCTGGGTCCTTGAATGACTGTGTGGAGCAGAGCCCCTCTTTCCCATTTTCTAGGCCAACTCGTGACTAGACTGTGACAAGAGAGAGAAATAAACCTTACTATATTAAACCACAGATATTTGGGGGTTGTTTGCTAGCATTATTTACTCTAATAAATTAATGTTATTTACATAGTGGAAATGATAGCTAACATTTATGGAGCACTTTATCAGGTACTATTCTATGTGTTTCTGTATTCCATCCTCAGAACAACCTTATGAAGTGTCTATACTTAATGACATTTTAAATGAAAGACTGTGTCATCTGCCCAGGGATTCGCTGGGCCAGAGGAGAGTTGGGATTCATACCCAGGTGGCCTGGCTTCAAAAGGCTGGCTCCTAACCTCTCTTCTTTCCTTTGTATTTACATAATCCGCATCTCCCAAGTTCTTTCTCGGATGCTGTCTTACATCCGAGACTTCTGTAAGACAGGCTATGTTATTATCCATGACGATACATTGCATAGTTATATATTTGTTATTATATATTATATAATAGAGTATAAATTATATCATAATAAGTACCGTCATTGTTCAAGAGAGGAAACTGACCTAGAGATGTGACTAGCAAGGGGCAGAACAGTCTCCTGAGTCCTGAGATTCTGATGCCAGATCAAGGCTCTTTGTCCCTTCCACTCCGGCAGACTCAGCGATCACGCCATATTTGAAGCCTTGTGTTTTCCTTGCGTCTTGGTTTCCATTCAAAATGCACCAGCCTGTCAAATTGCTGTTGGACATTAGCCCGTCCTTGAACAGTCACCATAACAACACAGACATATGGAGAGGGATGTGGGATGGGCAAAAACTGACGTCAGCCCAGGGGAGGATGGAGCTTGGCAGGGAGTGGGGGTGGGTCAAGGAACTCATCCTCCGTGTTTCTTCATAACTTCGTTTTGGGGTGTAGACTGAAGATGGGTAAAAGGGGCACTGTCCTACCTACAGGGGCTTTAATATCCTCATTCATCTGGGACATTACTTCTAACCCACTTAGCACAACCTCTCAGGACTATATGCTGCGTTCAGTGTTTCTCAAGACCTGATCCTTGGGCTGGAGGGGGTGGGGTGTTTCTTATTAAAATTGCAGATTCCTGAGCCAATCCATGATCTATTGCATGAGAATTTCGGGAGAGAGGCTCCAGGAATCTGCATTTTGTTTATTTATTCATTGCTTTTTAGGGCTGCACCCACAGCATATGGAGGTTCCCAGGCTAGGGGTCGAATCAGAGCCACAGCTCTGCGACCCACACCACAGCTCACGGCAACACTGGATCCTTAGCCCACTGAGGCAGGCCAGGGATCTAACCCACAGCCTCATGGTTCCTAGCTGGATTCGTTTCCTCTGTGCCACACTGGGAACTCCCCAGGAATCTGTGTTTTAAAACCAGCAATGTAGCTGATTCTGCTGTACGCTAAAGCTTGAGAACCACAGCCTTAGGAGGCTACAGCAAATGAAATGATCCAGCTTTTACTCCTCCTTTGTGATTGGGTGGCAAGCTGACTCAGATAAGAATTCCAAGGTGGTATTTATTACTATTCCAGGAAAGGTCCTCTCTGAGCTGGTGGGTGAGGACACGGAGTAGGGTCATTCCCTGCCTCTCCTTTTACTGGGCAGAAAGCCCATTAACTGTGTCAGTTCTCTTCCGTAGAGTTTTCTTTATTACTTTCTTTTGGGCCACACCATCTGCATATGGAAGTTCCCAGGCTAGGGATCCAACTGGAGCTGCAGCTGCTGGCCTACACCAAAGCCACAGCAACGCCAGATCCAAGCCACATCTGTGACCTACACCACAGCTCACGGCACCACCAGATCCTTAACCCACTGAGCAAGGCTAGGAATCGAACCTGCATCCTAGTGGATACTAGCTGGATTTGCCTCCTCTGGGCCACAAAGGGAACTCCCTATAGTATCTTATTTTAAAAACTGTTTTCCTCTGGTGATTTTTTGTTTCCTGCAGTTGGAAATTGAGACTCTCTTGCCCTCTTCCTGCCCAGGGCAGACAAAGGGCACAGAGCTGGGATAGCTCAGGTCTAGCTCAGGGATATTTGTGTGTCCACCACTCACATTTTAGTGCCCATCAGTCCCATTTATGTCCACTGTCTCCCAACCCTTGCCATTTGGTGGCATATCCTTGTTGAACTCAAAACTTTCAGGGTGTGAAGGCAGCACATTCATAAGAGCATAAACTTTGTTGACATCCTGGTGTATCCATTTCTCAGAAGGTGGCTGAAAGAGGCACGTGTTCTGGAAGAATCAGAAAGTGAGGGGTAGGAGTAGGATGGACATGAAGTCAGCGAGAGGAAGATGCATGTCCTCAACATGCATCCTGGTGGACTCACCTGCTGGGCCAGAGAGGCATGGATGGACCAAAGGGATGCATGGACCGTCATTGCTATAAAGTAGCCAAAAATAGATGAGTAAGGGAGTTCCCGTCGTGGCACAATGGAAACAAATCCTACTAGGAACCGTGAGGTTGCAGGATAGATCCCTGGCCTTGCTCGGTGGGTTAAGGATCCGGCGTTGCCATGAGCTGTGGTGTAGGTCGCAGACGTGGCTCGGATCTGGCGTTGCTGTGGCTGTGGCTGTGGCCAGCGGCTGTAGCTTCGATTAGACCCCTAGCCTGGAAATGTCCATATGCTGTGAGTGCAGCCCTTAAAAGCAAAAAAAAAAAAAAGGAATAAAATGAAAACCCTGGATAGGCTATAAAGGGAAAGATGGTGCAAAGAGCATAATGTTCCTTTTTGGAGGAAGTTCTTCACTTTGGTTCTGGAAGGGAGAGAGGGCGGTAGGTTTCAAGAGTGAGATTACCAGTTCAAGCATCTTTGGCAGCGCAGAATGCTTGGAGTGGGGATGGAAGGAAAGCCCTTGTCCTGACAAGCACGGCAAAAACTTTTAAAAGAGCTGCCGTGTTGCAGATGTGCCACTAAGCCCCCTTCCTCCTCCGGAACCCCATAATTTAAGATCCTCTCCCCTGCCCATTAACCAAACAAAGCAGCAAATAGTAAGAAGAAAGGTGAGTAGAAAGCGAGTGTTAGAGAAATAAGACAGGTGCCCTCAGAGCTTTCATGAGCTCATTCGTTGGCCAGTATTTCAGAGCAGCAGGGCCTGTTTTCCTTCTCCTAGAAACTGGGGGTGGGGACCACAGGACAGCAGCTTTGCCCTCATGAAGCTTCTCATTGGTGTGTCTCCTATTGATTCTGTTTTGGGGATCTCTATCCCCCATTTTGGCCTACCAGTCTGTAGAACCCACTCCCATGGGCACAGACTGAGTGACAGTGATGGTGTCCCAGAGGTGCAATTGAAAGAGCAAAATTTATAAAAGCTTGTCAATAAAGTTTTATCAGAACACAGTCACACATTCATTTGCATACATTGTCTGGTTGCCTTCAGGCTACAGTAGCAGAATTTGAGTAGTTACAACAAGGATTGCATCGCCTGCCAAATCTAAAATATTCATTATTTGGTCCTTTACAGACAAAGTTTTCCTGTCCCTCTAGATCTAGAGATTTTGCACTGGCATTAAATGCTTAGCCTTGAAGTGACAGGTATACTCCACTTTCAGCTTACTGGCCAGCGGGACAGTTACATGCCAGGAAGTGCACCCTCCCAGCAGGAGGATAACCAGAATGGCTGGCCAGCAGCAGCAGTGACCACCACAGCAACATACTGTGCGTTGAACTCAGTATTAGGTGCTGGATATAGAAAGATAAAAAAGAATCCCTGGTCTCAAGGAATTCAAGGAACGCCAGAATTTGAGAGTTGGGGGGAGCTCAGCATAGATTCCAGTGTCCTTTCCTGGCGGATGTGGGGGCCGTCTTGTCTAAATTGCCTGAGATGGAAAATGTCCTCTCAGCTTGATGATAGCCAAACCCAGGGACTGGCCAGTTTGGCAGGTGGTGGGGGTGACAGATTCCCCTGATGAACATTTATATCAATAATAGAAGGGTTGTTTAACAGGGATTCTTACAGCAAAGATGAGATAATTTCATGTTGTGATATTTGTAAAATTGATTCTGTTGAAGCGGGAGTGCTGCGGTGCGTGTTCCTGCTGCTGTAATTTTGGCAAAGATGTGATTCAACTTGGCAAAGTGTCTGGGAAGAGGAAACCCAGGGAGGGGGGAGAGGGTGGGCCTGGAAGCGGAGGCAAGGAGTCAGGTCCTGGTGGCCTGGTGGGAGCTGCGAGGGTGTCCTGGGAGCCTCTGCCACTGCGGCGTGGGGTGTGCGGGGGTCATGAGGAAGAGGAGGCTGCTTGGGTGCTTGGGTTTCTGGCGGTGCTAAAGCCTGCAGAGGGAGTGAGAGCGGCGGGGAGGGGTGCATGCATGTGTGGGGTGGGGGAGAGACATTTAAACCTCGTAGGAATGAAGGATAAATTTAAAATCCATCAGGCAGAGTTGAGACAGAATGACAACGTGAGGAGCATGAATCACTCTTTCTAGGGACCCACCCAACTGTTTGCAGGATAAGAACTGCATTTTCTCCTTCATTTCTCCTCCCCGCCAAGCTTACCCTGGATCCTTTACCTCCCCTGGCCTTTCCCCCTTGTCCCCAGCCTTGGTGGCTGAGTACCTAGCGCTGAGCAGCACATCCTCAGGGGCTCCAGCCCCGACCTAGGTGTGGCGCTGACACCACCAGGCCTAGTGCTGGAAATGCAGGAGGCGACAAAGGAGGAAGATGCCATGGGTCTGCTCTCCAGGGAAGTCGGGTCTGTGTAAGAGTCACACAGGTCACATCACCTGTGTACTGAGACCATCCTGCCTTTTCCTTGCTACCTGCTTCTCTCATGTCATGAGGAAGGGGCTGGACAGGCATTGATGGGTTTCTGCTGTAGGGGGCAGAGGCATAGCGTGGAAAAAACAATGAGCTAGGATGTGAAACCTGAGCCCTCTCCCAGATCTGGCTTTTATTGCTTAGTGGGACCCTGGACAAGACTCTCTACCTCTGTGGACCTCAGCTCCCTCACCTGTAAAAAGATACCGCAGGGCCACTAAGATTTCTGCCCCCAGAGTTCCTATCCTGGCGCAGAGGAAACGAATCCGACTAGGAACCATGAGGTTGCGGGTTCGATCCCTGGCCTTGCTCAGTGGGTTAAGGATCCAGCGTTGCCGTGAGCTGTGGTGTAGGTTGCAGACGTGGCTCGGATCTGGTGTTGCTGTGGCTGTGGCGTAGGCCGGTGGCTACAACTCTGATTAGACCCCTAGCCTGGAAACCTCATATGCCGCAGGTGTGGCCCTAAAAAGACAAAAAAAAAAAAAAAAGATTCCTGCCCCCTTGAAATATTGTTTCTGTGATTTTGCGATTTGACAGACAGTCCCCACCAGGGCAGGTGGGAGCGGGGCCTGGGGGTAGCGGTCTGGGAAGGTGCCTCCCCCCATGGGGGGTCGGGGCACAGCCCCCATGCACAGTGGGTGCTCACTGAGCACTGGATGAGAGATTTGGACTCCAGGACTCCTTCCAACGCGTAGAGACAACGGCACTTGCTGGAGCTGAGGGGGCATATGTGCCACCTGTGGTCACTAGGGGCTTGTGGCTGGGGAGGAGGCTGGGAATTCAGAGTTGGGCTCTTAGCTGGGAGGGAGGCGGTCGGGAAGGTGGGAAGTTCAGGTTCTCCCAGGTCAAGACTATCGTCCCCGCTCCAGACCTCATTAGACTTGGTATGGGAAGTCTTTCTGAGTCCTTTGCATTTCCTAAATCCTCTTTGCACATGCTCTTCCTTTTGCCTGTAAACTTCCCTTTCCTCACCCGGCAAGCCCTGCTTATTTTAAATCCAGCCCAAGGGGCGCTTCCTCCACACAGCCCACGCCTCCACCCCCCGGATGCTCCAAGAGGGCCCTTCTATGAGCTCAGGTAGCAGTAGGGCCCACAGCAGTCACCGCGCATCAGGTTGCGGGGTCCCATCCATGCCCTTCCGCTTCTCCCACAAGGACAGTGTGGACTAAATCCAGCTCCTCTTGGCGTGCCCAGTGCCTGGCACGTGGTAAGCCCACAGCCGGTGTTGAATGAGTAGGGCTTTCAGAGGCAAACCCAACCACATCCTCCCTGGCATGGAAAAGAAAAACGAAGCTCAAGGGAAGCTCAGGCACCCGATTCAGCACATGCTCCGCAGGTCCCACGTGGATGCGAATAAGGAAAGGCGGAAGGAACTGGTGTATGGGTTAGCCCGCCTGCGGCCTGTCCTGAGCGAGGCAGCGTGGGCGTTAGGGCAGCAGCTGGTCGGTGGTGGGATTTCTCCAGAAGAGCTGGGACACAAGGGAGAGGGTTGGGGAGATTCCTTCTCGCCCCAGCAGATGGAGAGAACAGCCAGCTGGCCTTCCAGGTGGAGGCTGACAATGCAGCCTTTGGCGTGCTCCTTCCGTGATCGCGGTGCCCTGAGATGTGTCTCAAGGTCGCGTGTAATTATTTCAGCCTCTGCCTTCTGCCCTGGACTGAAGTTCATGGGACAAAAATCAAGGCTGCTTTGTTTAACGCTAGACACGCAGCACCCGGCACCCAGCTTGGCCCACGGTGGATACTCCCAGGGGCCATTTATTGAGTGCCTACTGTGTGCCAGTTTCTGGGCCAGGCTCGAAGCCTCGCCCTGGAGGAGGACGTCATTAACCTCTTTCTCTTCTCTACCTCCCTGTGCCCGCCCCTCCCCTCCCCGCCCTCCCGCCCCTTATCTGTCGCCCCTTATCTGTCGCCCCTTATCTCTCGCCCACCTCCCCGTGCAGAGCAATGTTCTGTGATGGTGCCCGAGATGCGTGGACTGAGCCCAGGCCGCAGGCTGCCCGAGCCGGTCCTCTGCCCGGCTGCGGGCGGGAGCCCTGAGCCCGGGGCCGCGGGCCGCCGCCGCCGCCGCCACGTCCTGGCCCTGCCCGAGGAGGAGGCATGGCGGCCCCAGCAGTGCGCCCTGCTCGAGGCCGACGCCTCGGAGGAGGCGGGCATGCTGCCGGCCTCCCCGCGCGCCGCCGCCGGCTTCGACAACTTTTTCCCGGTGCAGGAGGCCGAGGGCCCGGGCTGGGAGGGCAGCTCCAGCCCCTTCCTCCCTGTGAGCCCCGAGGTGATGAAGCGGCGGCGCGGGGGTCTCATCGAGCAGCGGGACATCATCAAGGCCCACGAGGCGCACAAGATGCACAGCACCCCGCAGGCGCGGCGCAAGGAGTGGGAGTGAGTACCTGGCCGGCAGGAGGGCGGGAGCCGGGCGTGGGCCGGGGCGGTCAGGGAGGAGCCCAGGGCCGTGGGGTCAGGAAAGGATGGGCTGGGAGAGGCAGGTGCATCTGTCTCTGCTGCCGCCAAAGGGGGACTTGACTCCCCCAGGAGGTCCCTGAGGTCATCAGCCCCCATGGTCCCACTGACCAGCTGTAGACTGTGTCAACCCCATCGAGGCCGACGACTGTCAAATGGGCCCTGCACACACTTTGTTTCCTAAGAGCCTGGGCAGAAAGAACTGGGGCCAGATTCACACCCTGAGTGCCCTTGAAAAGAGGATCTTGGTAAAACCACGGAGAATCCACCAAAATGTGAACCTTTTGTCCCCTCTTCCCCGAATTGCTGCTAACGTACCTCTTTCTAGTATCATTCCTGAGTGAATGGTGACCTTTGGGGGCAAGTCTTTGGTGGATGGAAGAGACTGACCAAACCCCCCCACCCCCCCCAAAAAAAACCCTTTATTTCTCATCTTTGTGTATAAAGCCAAAAGGATTTGTGTTCTGTGTTGGGCCACCTTTACCCTGATTGATGCTTATTGAGGGCTTGGGCTTTTATTCCTATGAATTACAAATTAAAGGAAGATAGTATTTCATGTAATGTTTTAATTGCCCAGATTCATACCCCACTCAAGGGCTGGATTTGTCCTTAGGATGCCAGTGTTTATTCTGCATGTCTGCATGTCCTGTAGTCTGTGTGTTTCTTTCCTCCTGACTTGGATTGCTGAGTCGTTAGATGTCGCTGAGGGCAAAGAGACCGGCTGCAGGTGTTTTTTGGGGGTGCTGGTCATAATGGAATTTACCTTTCTGCTTTGCACCTTCCTGGATAGTGCAAATGGGGGTGGCTGAGCTGATCTTTGGTGGGCTTCTCCTATGGATGTTAGTATGTTTGTAGGTTCATTCATTCCGTGAGCCCTCGTGGGTATGGGCTCCTGCCATGTGGAGGGGAGCTGGGCCGGCACTCAGCAAGCCTTCTCTCCTGTTGATCATCTCCCAGTGCTGTTAGTCTTTAAAACCTTACATTGGTCTCCCTAAGTGCCAGCAACATTCTGAGCACCTTACTTGTATTAACTGACGTTAATCCTCATCCTTACTGCGAGGCAGGTACAAGTAATCATTGCCCACCTTTAACCAGCGAGGCGCAGTGAAGTTAAGTGACTTTCCCAATGTCACTCTGATAATTACTGCTTTGTCACTGTGGTTTGATAATGTGTTAGTGTGTTGTACCCTGGAAGTCTGGTTCTAGAATCCATGCTTCTAACTAAGAAGTGCCTCTTATACCACTTCCCACAGAATTTAACTTTTTATCTCAGCTGCCCATTGAGAGGCCACGGCAGGAACACTGGCTTAGGGGTTGAGAGCCTTGGGTCTAACTCTCAAGGTGACCTAACGAGCTGAGTGGTAAGTGATCTCGCTGTGGCCTTGAAAAATGAGTAGGGGGGAGTAGATGACCATTTGAATACTGTGCAGCTCTGAGAGTCGCTGTTTCTTCTGTTCAGAAGTACAGTATTTTTATGCACCTCTGTCTTGTCAGTTTAAGAGGGCGCTGAACAGCACAGACGCGGAGACTGGCACAGTCTTCATGTCACCCAGTGCCTGTCATGTGACTTAACTCTAGCATTCCTACAACGCTGCCTGAAAAACTGACTTCATGATGGCTAGCACGGTGTGACGAACTCTTAGATCTTTCTCTTAAGTTAAACTTTTGCTGGTTGGGGGGTGGGGTGGTGGTGGCAGCGGTGGGAGACTGTGCTTCCGCTGGGGCGGGTCTGTGAGGGGATGAAGCAGAGCAGGTTCACCAGCAGCTTGAGGGTGTGTCAACCTTTAAGAGTAGCAGTAGAGGACCCCACCACCACCAAAAAAAAAAAAAAAAAAAAAAAAAAAAGGTGAAAAAGAGTGGCCAGGGCAGAAGGAGGAAAGCCAGAGAGTACAGGGACAAAGAAGCAAAGAGTTCAGAAGGAAGGAGTCATCCTCTGAATAGGATGTTGCTGAGAGGTCAAATAAAATGAGGATGGAGAGGATGGTTTCGGCAATATGGCGGTGACCTTAATGGGAACAGTTTTCGTCTGATGGTGGGACCAGGTCCCCATTGGAGTGAGTTGAAGAGAAAATGGAAGGTGATAGAGACAATGACGTTATCGCACTCTCTTTGCTCCCCAACACTCACAGCCCCATCGCTGCAGCCTGCATGGGGATCTCCACAGTCAATGCCACCAAGTCTTTGCGTTCACCATGGACTCCCTCCCCATGTGGCTCTGTGCACGCCCTAGTCTGCCCCACTTCCCACTCCTCCCCAGCTTCCCAGACCTAATAGGGCACCGTCTGGGACTCACGTTCCATCGTGCTTGCTAGAGCCTTCTCTGGACATTCCCTTCACCTCCTGTTCTGACTGGAGTCTGCCTCTCCCCGGAGAATGCAACTTGTTCTGCAGCTGCATCAGATGATGGCTGTCCTCCCTCCCCTACGCTTGGTACTCTTGAAACTGGAGGTGAGACAGGTGTCTCCTTGCTCTTCTTTGCTTCCAGACCATTATTTTTCGTGTCTGTACTTAAAATGCCAGTCTGGAGCTCATGCCATCGGATACCACCAGCTATTACTCCTTGCCTGTGCCCCCTCTACGCACTCGCAGGCCACTCCCCTTCATCCCAGGAAGATTTTAGTCTCTCCCCATCTCTTCTCCTGCCAGCAGTTCTTAGCCACTTAGGCGGCCCTTCCCATGCCCTGGCCTCTTGGTTCCTTAACCTCTTCTCCCCGGTGGTTTTTCCTGCTGTGCTTCCAGCTTAGACCTCACTTCTCAGGCCCGCCTGAACCGTGTTGTAACTGCTCCACAATCTCAGTTTCAAGCCTCCTGCTGTCTGACCACTGCCACCTCTTATTTGTCCAGCTCACTCTCTCTGGTGCTCCGTTCCCAAGATTCTTTAAGTTCATGGGCATCCCTAAGATGTAGATCCTATTACTTCGTCATTGCCCCCTCCCCAGCCATATCCTCACTTCCCATCCTATCAAATTAAATTCCATTGAAAGCACCAAAAATACTTGCCAGAGGAAAAGGTGACCTTGCACTGGAGGTCTGCTCCTACCCTCGCAGCTCTTTCTCCTGCCAGCTTCTAAGACAGAGCCAATCAGCAGCCAAAGCAAGGATGCTAGATGCCTCCCATGTTGGTCAGTAGCCTGTTTCATGCTTCACCACCGTTGTAACCACTTCCTGGTTTTCACCCTCAACTCTCTTGCTCCATTATCCTGGTCTGGCAGAACCCAACCCTGCTTAAATCCCACCTGTTCTTCACCCGCACTTGGGCAGCTGAACATCGCTACAGCAGAACACAGCTGTGCTCACTGGAAACTCGTGGCCCGTGCCTCCTACCTCAAGTCCACCCCGCGTCTTGCCCAGAAATCCCCCTGCTTTTCCTTTTTCATCCACCCTCACAGTCTTGTAGAGATTATTTCACACACATTTCCCTTCATTCTCAAACCCCAGCGTCTCTTGCCAGCCTATTCCTGGCTCATAAGCACAGTTGCCTTCCTGGTTCACTGGGAAAATAGCATCAGTCAAAGAGGTTTGCATGAGCTCCAGCCCTCACTGACCAGCCGCTGCCTCTGGACCCCTGTTCCCAGCCATCCCTCCCATTTCTGTGGGCTCACCCGTCATCGTGCTCCTTGTGGTGGTCCGGTGCCCATACACAGCGTGATGAACTCACTCATCTGTCCCCTCCGTCTCTAGTTCTTCTCCCACAATTCCCTCTGGAGCCCATTCCGATCAAGCCTTTGTCCCGGTCAAGCAGGCAGCTCTTGTGATGCCTGCGTGGGCCTTCACTTTGCTATGTCCAGTGACGGTTCTCCGTGTCCATCTTTTTTGGTGGACAGTGGCATCCGGAGTAGCGTTTGATCACCTCTGCTCTCTCTTTCTCCAGACGCTTCTCTTCCTGCTCTGCCAGTCCCCCCTCAAGCTCTTTGGCTACCTCCCTTTGCCTTTTCCCAATCCCTAAACATTGGAGGCCCCAGGGCTCCGCCCTCCTCCCCCCTCCCCTCCCCTCCCTTCTCTCCTCATCAGCAATTACTTCCCTGCAGCGATCTCATCAGCCCCAGCCCCTCCGTTACTGTAACGTACTGATGTGGCCCGAACTTCTATCCCCAGCCAAGACCCCTTCCCTGAATCTCAGTGCTACCCACGTAGTCAGCATCTTCTCTTGTATGTCTGCAGGTATCTCAAGCACAGTAATGTCCAATGGCAAAATACCAACTTTCCCCCCAACTTGCTTCTCCTATGGTCTCTCCTAGAACCTACACTCTCGTTAGGGTGGAAAATATCAGAATCATCCTGATTTCTCTCACACTGGCACCCGGTTCTTGCTGATCCTCACTGGGTTTCCCTTCAAAACTTAGCAGGTCACATTTCACCACTTCCGCCACCATCTCCCTGGTCCAAGCCACCTTCTATTTTAACTATTCCATAAACACTTAACGTGCTATTTACCAGATACCCAGCACTTCTCAACACTTTAATCCATATAATCCTTTTAATCAAATGAAGCTGGTACCATTATTATCTTCCAGTTTGAAGTTGAGCCGCAAAAAGTTTGAGAGACTTGCCAAGGAGGATTACGCAACTGCCTTTTCGCTCGCCTCCCTAATAGAGCTTGTTGCCCTTCCTACAGTGAAGGGTCATTTTTTCCCTCTTCTTATTTTTTTTTTTTGTAACAAAAGAGTTGGAAAGATATGCATAGAGTTTACTTGGAAGAGTCTTCAGAAACCTATGGCATCAGTTCTCTGCTCAGAACCCTCTAGCGGCTTCCCGCTCCACACAGAACAAACCCTAGTCCTTAGCACCGTCCACAAAGTTCTGCTGACCTTCCTCCTTGAACTTCACCTTGACTTCTCCCTGCAGAAGATGCACAGGCGTCTTCACCTTCCTGTCTTCATCTTTCCCCCATTCATCTGCTCCGGCTGCACTGGCCTCGAGCCACTCCTTGAACTCATCTCTCTATAGGGCCCTCACCTTTGCTGTTCCCTGCCTGGAGTGCGCTTTCCCCACAAATCCGATGGCTGCCCCCAACTTCACTTGAGGTCTCTTCTCAGACAGACCTTCCTGATCACCCTCTCTAGAGTGGCCTCCACCACTGTCACCTTCTCTCTTATTTGTGCTTTATTTTGTGCCATGGCCTTTACTATTGTTTCCCCAACACACATGCACATGCACACACGCACATGTATTGTATATGTGTGTTTGTGTGTCTGTTTCTCGTCACCCAAAAGTAAGCCTCTTGAGAACAAGGATTTTGTCTTATTATCAGGGTATAGAACAATGCCTCACATGTATCTGGCTCACAGTAAGTGTTGGCTGAATGTATGATGAAATAAATGCACTAAGGGGAATTGATACCTATTCCAGTCACCCAGTTTCCAGGGAAAAAGGCAGCTGAGTTCTCTGGGTCAGCTGTGCGGTTGTGCAGGTTACTGACTGCACAAGGCCCTCCAGTTGAATAATCAGCAGAGGAAGTGGGGACCCTGTTATCTGCTCTCCCTCAGGGCTGCCCAGGACTGCTCAGGACCCTGTGTCTCCCATGTACTTCAGAGAGATGAAGCCTGCTCTTCTCTTCTGTCTTCTGCCTCCTGTCTTCTCCTGACTTACATTCTAGAGACAGGCTCCTCCAGGCACTAGGACAGAAGAGCCTGGTCCTTTCTCAGGGCACGGATTTGTTGCAGTAGGAAATCAGCAAGGAATCTCTGACAGCAGCCCTGCCAGTTTCCTGCTCCTCCCTCAGCTCCAGCCCCTCCCCAGGCCCGTCCACCACCCACACAGCTGACAGCCACGGCACACACTGCCGGCTTTACAAATCCTGCCTCTTTGGTATGGACTCAGGACTCTAGTGATGCACGAAGCAGACTAGAAACCAACCTGGGCAGGTTTCCAGCATTTTCGCCTTTGCCCCGGTGAGCCAGATGCTGGGAGAGGAAGGAGCTGGGAAGCTAGGAGGAGACCTCAATGGGAAAGGACCTCTATTTTCCGGTGGATGGACTGTAGGTAATTTGGATGAAACAGATTTTCTTGTGCAGAATGTTTTTTTCCCAAAGAACCTATTAAAAGTTGTCCTCAGGCCCAGTGTACAAGTTATGGGGCCTTTTGGTTAACACTAAATTTTGTAGCTCTATTGAGTAGGAACAAAGCCGTGTTTTACTAATGCTCTACTCTCATTCCCTCCAGCGTCCAACATGTTTGCATATATACTGTCTCATCTGACCGTTGCTGCGACCCTATGAACCGCTGCTGTTATTCCCAATTCACAGAAGGGAAAAACGAGCCGCAGAGTTAGAGGTGGTGCTAGGTCAAAAAAACCCAAGTCTTAATAACGACTGCCACTGCTTACTGAGCACTGGCTAGGGGCTTTGCACATGTTATTTATTCTAACAGAAATCAGAGGTACTGTTATAAAGAACGGAAACATTTCATATGGGACTATTATTGCATATGGATTCGGAAGAAAGGAAATTATGTGTAACTTCAAAGTCTGCGTAGGTTGCTGCAACTTACTCTGTAAAGAGAGAAGCGGTATTTCCATAATCATAGTGCTTATCACGCTGTATTGTAATTGCCTGTTTACATGTCTGTCTCCCCCATCAGCCTGTAGAGCAGGACGCCTGTCTGATTCCCGTTGTGTTTCAGGCACTTAGCATGGTGCCTGGCACATAATAGACTCTTAAGAGACATTAGCAAAGTGAAAAAAAAAAAAGATGTGATTTGACACATAGGAAACTCAGGTTGGATGAGGTTATAGGTTAGTGGTCCAGAAACACACAGCCAGAGAGGATCCACAGCCTTCTCTTGCTCCGTGGAGGCCTTCTGCCTGCGTCCGCGTCCCCTCCAGCGACTGCACAGCACAGGCACACGGCAGGACCCCATTCCGACTGGTTGGGCTGATTCTTCCAATATGACATGCAAACTACAGGACCTGCTTGTAACCTCTCTGTGTTCTTATTTTTTGCTTTTTTTAGGGCCGCACCTGCCGCATATGGGGGTTCCCAGGCTAGGGGCGAATCAAGGCTGCAGCTGCCAGCCCACACTACAGCTACAACAACACGGGATCTGAGCCGTATCTGCAGCCTACACCACGGCTCACGGCAATGCTGGATCCCCAAGTCACTGAGCAAGGCCAGGGATCGAACCCGTGTCCTTGTGGTTGCTAGTTGGGTTTGTTACCGCTGAGCCACAATGGGAACTCCCTCTCTGTGTTTTTAGAGTAGAGGAGAGTAATAATACTTACCTTGCTGATCCGTTGTAAATTTTGGCTGTATTTATTGTATCATGCGTGCTGGTGAGGGTTCTCAAAATGCGCTGAGCCCTGGGTTTCTCCTCTGCCTGCACAGTCTCCCTGGGTGACTTCATCTGGGCCCACGTATGTACAGATAACTCCTGAATTTCCTAAGAACTCCTGACTTTTGTAGCCAAGTGCTAGCCTGGCTTCGCCACACTGTGGTCTCATTAGCATTGGGAACCTAGCATGGCTAAAGCAGAACTCTTGTTTTTGTTTGGTCAAGCCCTCGGCATGTGGAATTTCCTGGGCCAGGGATCAAACCTGTGCCACAGCAGCGACCTGGGCTGCTACAGAATTCCCTGGTGGCTCAGTGGGTTAAGGATCTCGTGTTATCACTTTCAGCGTTGTGACTACGGAGGGGACCAGGCTGTGTGGCAGTTGTCAGGGGAGGCAGTCAACTGTGTAGGGTGATACGACCCAGAGTTATCAGGTGTCTACTTTAGACTATACAGTGAAGGGCAACCTCTCTGAGGAGGAATCTGACTAGCATCCATGAGGACGCAGGTTCGATCCCTGGCCTTGATCATTGGGTTAAGGATCCGGCGTTGTCATGAACTATGGTGCAGGTCTCAGACACGGCTCGGATACTGTGTTGCTGTGGCTGTGGTGCAGGCCAGCAGTTACAGCTCCAATTCAACCCCTAGCCTGGGAATCTCCGTATGCCATGGGTGCAGCCAAAAAAAATAAAATAAAATAAAAAAAAAGAATGGCTCAATCTTTTTAAGTTCTGGAGAAAGAACACTGCAGGCAGAGGGAGGAGTCATGGGTGCTAATCAGATTCATTAATCATTGAGCCACGACGGAACTCCAAGTTTGGCCCATTCTTGTCGTTTTGACCTCAGCTAAAATGATACCTCCTCAGAGAGGCTGCCCTTCACCATATAGTCTAAACTAGACACTGATAACTCTGGGTTGTATCGCCCTGCACAGTTGACTGCCTCCCCCGACAAGTGCCACACAGCCTGGTCCCCCCCCATAGTCACAGTGCTGCCTGACCCCCAGGCTCTTAGTGAGTGAATGAACGAATGATTGCTCAGTGAACAGCTGGCATGATTATAATTATGATCTCGATGCTCACCTGGCCTCTGCAGCCCCCACACATGTTACGGGGTCTAGTTCAGGGAGCTCAGGACACCGGAAGCTGCAATGGTCTACACCAGGGTCAGCCCCCAGGGTGTGGAGCCTCATGAGCTGAAAAAACCCAGGGTAGTTGAGTTGCACTTGGTTTGGACATTGTCGTCCTTCATACCTTCCTCTTTTGTTTTTGGCTGTGCCCGTGACATGCAGAAGTGTCTAGGCCAGGGGTCAAACCCGCGCCACAGCAGCGACCGAGCTGTAGCAGTGACAAGGCCAGGTCCTTAACCCACTGAGCCACCAGGGAACCCATCACGCCTTCCTTTGATCACACTGAACCATGTGTGATTTGCTCTTGGGAAAAATAGTCAACCTTTCTGGGCTTTATTTTCCTCCTTTGCTGTGTTGTGGACGAGGACAGTGGCCTTTCTGAACTGTGGTGAAGAGCATGTAAAGCACTTAGTCCAGCGTTTGGTTGTTTTTTCCCTAATAGCGGGTTCCACACCTTCCGGAGCCACGACTTGCCATCACTGCCTACAGCAGGGCACAGAGCTTTGCTGAGGTGCATGCATGGAGGGTGCAGTTGGGCTTGGGATCAGCTGTATATATCAGTGGACCCCAGCAGCTCTCAGGTGACGAAATGAGGAAATGCCAGTGCCTGGCACAGGATAGAGTCAGTGCATATCAGCCATTTTATCATCATCAGCATCTTCATCATTGCCATCTGGTCCAGCTGCCTCCTTTACAGATGAGGCAAGTGGGCTCCCGAGGGCTGGGCGCCTGCCAGTGCTCCACAGAAACCATTCTTCTGAGGGCAAGGTCAGTGGACACGGTCAGAGAAAGATTTGGCGGACCCAGCCCTGTAAACCCCCCCGCCACCCCCGCACAGCCCTGCAGCTGCACCAGTTGGGGAGGCAGGACTGGGCAGCCTGATTGGGAGAGACGGTAACACACACCCCGCCACCATCCTCACCAGCTTTCACACCACGCTCAGCATCCGTGACAAGTTCTGTGAAAAAATAGACATCTCAACCTCAAAGCTTTCCGGTTGAATTTTTAAAGCCATTGGGCCAGTTTTTCTCTGAACCCTTGGAAGGCAGCTAAGCCCGTGCGGAACGAGTCAGACGAAGAGGGGACGTCGTTCCACCTGCTGCCACTTGCTGACAAAGTCAGGCCTCCTCTGGGTCAGTTCTTAGCACCTGAGGATCTGTAGAAATGCCGCTGCCAGAGGGGCACGTGGGCAGAATTTGCTCAGCTGGATAGAAGTGCTTTGTGCGATGGTCTGATATTTTAATGCAATTTCAATTCATATGCTTTGAGGAGGAGCAGGAAGGCCTGAGGTCGCCGCAGTCCCCACCACTCCCTGCTGCCTCAGACAGAGCGGAGCCACTCATTTGGAGGCCCAGCTTTGCTCCAAAGGCAGCTGGGTAGGCAGCCCTGTGGAGTCCGGCCCCCTCGCTCCGACACGGCATTTCAGGGCGTCAGGGTTGCAGTGTAACAAACAGACTTACTGAAACCGGAACATATGCCAGCGGCGCGCGGAAACCACGAGACTTCAACACGCTGTGTTATTAGTAGCCAACAGCACGTTTGGAAACCACGGCCAAGCAGAGACCTGTGGCCTATGTCCTGGCCTTCTTGGAATTCTGAGCAGCCGGGAAGTGTCCCCCGCCCCCTGCCCTGGAACTGACACAATTCGGGTGACTCTGATACTGGCTTTATGATGACCCTTGGAGGGGAATGTCCCCACATGTCCTTGAATTTTTTTTTTTTAACCTGTCCTCTAGGGATTTTTTTTTTATTCTCTTTCTGGGTCTGTTCTCTAGTCATTTTCCTTTCCCTACTTCCCCCCCCCCTTTCAAATCTGACACTTCTGCAAAGGCTTCGTTTCGAGAGCAGGCTGTGGGGTACACGTGGTGGGAAGGGGGGTGTGAGCCGTGGGGGGCCGGGTGCAGATGCAGTGCCTGGTGATCCTCACCCCTCATAACCTCTCTGCTCCTTCGCTGCGCCCTTGGGTGCTCCAAGGGAAAGCAGAATGTGCCACCTTCTCCAGAGCGTGGCCAGCACTTGGTGGGGTCGGGTGATTCTCTGTTGTCCAGGTCCGTCCCTTCAGGCCCAGGCAGGAAGGAGGGGGCAGGGAGAAGAGTGTGTAACCCTGCAGCCCAGCGCTCGGTCCTGAGGTGCCCAAGGTGCCCAGTCTATGTCTGTGCTTCCTTTTCTGGAGCCATCAGAGTCCTGTCCGTTCTGAGGGACAGGTGAGCGGCCGGTCTCCCCGTCACCTGGCCACCTCCACTCTGCCGGCATGGGCCACGCCTCGGTATCTTCAGGTGTTCGGCCTCCTGGATACATCAAGATATTTAGATTCTGTCCCCTGAGACATTTTTTTGAAGCGAATGGGAGAAGTGATGCCCTCTAGTGCCAGTGGCACACTTTCCTTCCTCGAGAGGTAATTTTTTCCTTGTTTTATGGTGCCCCCGCGTGGTCGTTTATGTGTAGTGCAGCCATGGTCTTTCACTTGGCGCTTTTCAGCGTCCTGTGCCGCTGGCATGGGCTGGAGCAGCCTAGTGGTCACCCATCCTATTGGAGGTAAGGACACAGAAGCTAGATGCCCGAGGGAGGGCCTTGCAGAGCTGGGTGAGTACCCAGGCTTCAGGCCAGGGCTTCTTCGCTGCCTTACTCTGCCCTTCATTCACTTGGATGCTGGGCTGCAGATGCGTCAGGGGCGTTTTTCTCTTAGAAGTGACAGGATAGTTAAAGATACGTTCAGAAAAGAAAACACTCAGTGCTGAAGACCCCCCCCCCACACACACACACACAGCCCGCGGCATTCCTAGCGCTGTGATAAACAAAATGTTTAAAATCATTGCTTTATATAATTTCTCATTTAACGTCCAGACGAGAAAGAAGAGGCAGAGAGAAAGAAGTACATCGCAGCACACCACCTTAGGCGCTGTGGCCAGTCTCTTGTGAGCCTTGGCCTCTCCCAGGATGGGGTGCCCGTTGCGGGGGGTGAGGCCTGCTTCCCCACCTGCGCAGTCTTCCTCCTGTCTTTGCTGTTGGCCCCTCTCGCCACCGCTCTCTTTCTCTGTTGCTCTCCGAAGCCCAGGGTGGAGAAGGGATGAATAAACGCAGGGTCGGGGTCCGCTTTTACTTCTCTCCCTTCCTTCCACCTCTAGCCGGGAAGCCCCGTGCCGTCCGCTGCGGTGCTGCACGCATCTCACTACCCGCCACTCCGCTCATCACCTCCTGATCTCAGTGAGGGGAGGGCTTCGTGTCTCCCCAGATTTATGAAGAATACGGGGAGGAGTTAGGGAAATTCTTTTCTGGGTGCAGAAATACTTCCTGGGGAGCGTGCTCTTTGGTGAGGGGTAGGGTGGCCGGACCTACCTGGCCCAGGCATGCTGGGCTCCAGTCCACTCCCCCCGCTTCTCCCTCTTCTCAGCGCCCCGCGGCTGTCATCCGTTGCGGTGACTCTTTTTCCCTTATATCTGTCCTGGAGCCGGGAAAACCTGTCCCTCCCTTTCCTTCTGTCATGAAAATGCAACCATGTTACAATACGGATCTGCATTTTGCTTGTATTCTTTTGCTTTTGAAACATTGACATGGTCATGTATGTCTTTCCTTGGCAGTTTCTAGAAAGATGACCGCAGTGTCTCTTTAATGCTGCGTAGTATTCCTTAGATGCAGTTTCCTTAGAACCACCATTGATTCAGGGAGGCCCTCTCCGTGGGAGTTCCTGGTGGCGCTCCAGCGACCCTCTGATTGAGCCTCAGTGACGCGCGCTTTCCTTCCTGCAGGAGAGGGTTCGTAGGAGCCGCGGGCAGAGGAGGCTTTCCCACCCCGTGTCCTCACCCCCTGAGGGCTGATGCTTCTCCTCAAACCCCTCGTGGCATCTCGGCCTCGGATTGAAATGTGAACTTTCGCCATCTGTGTTTCTCTCTGGCCCCATGGGCGAGGTGCGATGAATTAATAATACGCCATCAGGAAACAGAGAGATGGAGTCGTTAATTGTCAGTCAGTGTGCCCAGCCTCTCGGTTCGCTAATTAGCATGCTGACAGCTTCGCTTTCATCCAGAGCCAGAGCCATGCTTTGGGGACACTTGTGGCTCAGCTTGTGGCATCCGGCGCACGGGGGAGGGGGGCGTCCATCCCTGGTGCCTTCCTGGGTGGACTGGGGGCAGCCTTGCGAGAGGCTGGCTGTTTTCAGAAGTTCCTTCGGGGGAACCCCGTGGGGACTCCTGCTGGGGGTGGGGTGGGGATGGAAACAGGCTAGAGGTGGGGGCAGGGGTGGGGGTCAGCGTCCAGGCGGGGCTGGCGGATGTGTCCTGTTCTCGGGCCCCGGTTGCGGGTTTGTGTTTCTGGTTGTGCTGCAGGTCAGTGACACTTGCCGAGCTGTTTTGGGTGTAGTTGGTTTGGTGGGGGGCTTTGCCTTCAGACCACAGGCTCCTTCTAGGGAGACGCCTCATCGTAAATACTGTTCTAACCCCACCATCCGCTTTCACAGCGTGGACGCGCCTCGGAGGAGTAATGTCAGATCTGGCCCTGGCACAGTGCCAGGCGTGTATAAAGTTGCTCGTGAAATGTTTGGCTAAAGGAGACTGTCGCCAAGATGCTGTGTGACCCTGAGGCTGCCACTTGCCCTTTCTGAGCTCTGTGCTGTGGCTTGGCGCTGGCTTGCTGTCTGAGGCAGTGTGGCCGGAGGGCTCGGAGCACAGATTGTAGGTCCGCTGCCCGTTTTCAATCTGGACTCTGGCATCTGGAAGCTGGGTGGCTTTGGGTAAGTCACTTCACCTCCCCGAGCCTCTGTTTCCTCCTCCCTTTGTTATATAGCGCTAATCTTAGTTTGATGTTGACGTAAACTCCAATCTGATGAAAATAATTTTTTTTTCCCACATTTGGCAGATGGACGCCAGATGAAATCTTGCTGGCCACCTGGCTGAGACTCAGCCCTGTTCCTTCCCAGCTCCTCCCGACTCCCCATCTTCCCAGAGAGGCTGTGGGTGGCCACGTGACCAAGGCAGAGCCACATCCTCTGGCCTGGGAGGTAGGCGTTGCCTCCTCCTGCACGTGGCCTTGACTTGGCTGAGGGCCAGGCTCCGTCTCTTATTTTTATTTATTTATTTATTTTGTGCCTTTTGTCATTTTAGGGCCTCACCCGTGGCATATGGAGGTTTCCAGGCTAGGGGACTAATCAGAGCTGTAGCCGCTGGCCTTCGCCACAGCCACAGCAATGCTGGATCCTTAACCCACTAAGCGAGGCCAGGGATCGAACCTGCAACGTCATGGTTCCTAGTCGGATTCATTTCTGCTGAGCCACGACAGAAACTCCCAGGCTCCGTCTCTTATCCTCCTGTCCCTAGGCCACCTGCTCTTCCTCCCACTGCACCCTTGGGCCCCTGCTCCCACACTGCTGCAGGACGGGGACCGCTTGTTGCAGACTCTGGGAAACAGACTCTGAGGCCAGGATTACCACGCGGGATGTTTGTGCACGGCGGGGAGGGTGTGCTCTTGGGATCAGCACGTGGGGAAAGGAGCGGAAGGAAGCAGGATGGGGTGGAGGGAGAAGCTGGGCTGCGCCGCATCTCACCGACGGCCTCGGGTGACCTCGTGGGGGTGAAGGACTCTGACGCTTGGACGGTGTTGCAGAGCTGTTCTGGTCTGGGGCAGAGGGCACAGGTCTTTCTCTTCCTTCGCTCAGCAGAGGCCGGATGCAGACTGCCCCCAGGGAGGTGTCATGGCCTTGGGCCAGGCGGCCAGCTGCAGCTCAGGCCGTTCCTGAGGGGTCGCTGACGGTGCGACTCTGTGCTGGCGGCGTCCCGTCAAAGAGCGGGACCCTGAGGCCAGAAGGGAGATGGGACCCAGCCGCCGCCTTGCTCTCGGGGTGCCCGCGTCACGCGGAGAGAGGACATGTTGTCCCACCACCCACACGGCGCAGACTTGCCTTTGAGCAGAGGCACGGGGTCCAGCTAGAACCTTCCAGAACACCAGCCAGGACCTGTTGTCCTGAGGGTGCTCTGCTGCGTGGAGTTCCTGCCTCTCTGCTCTGAGCTCTCCCCACACCTGTGGAGATGGTTGGAGCCTCTCGGTGGAGGGTCTGGGTCTTTCCCCACTTTCTCCAGCGAGCGTCATCTGTCGCCGCGTCCAGGCCTGGCTCTGCTGTCTCAGGCTCCTCTCAGATGCTTCTGGCGGCAGAGCTTAGTGGAAGCCAAAAGTCCTTGGGTAGACCCGGGGCTGTCACCCCACAGCCTGGCACATCTCTTCATCTTTCTGGGAACAGCAACAGCGACATCCCGGGGTAGTTTATGTCTTTATAGTTATCTTTACCAGTAAGCTTCATACTTTCTTACGCTCTTGTGATGTGCTTAATCTCACATTCACTAATGTTTATTATTAGTCTTTGGCTTGTCAGCTTGTTCTGCTATAACAAAGTACATAGTCTAGGTGACTTAAACAACAGAAGCCTGTTTCTGACAGCCCTGGAGGCTGAAAGTCTGAGGTCGGGGTGCCAGCACGGTCAGATTCTGTTGGGGGGGCCCCCTTTGGGTTGCCGACTTCTCACTGTGTCCTCACAGGTGGAGGGAGACCAAGCTCTCTGGCTTCTACTTCCTTCTTTTTTCTTTCTGTCTTTTTTTTAGGGCTGCACCCGTGGCATGTGGAGGTTCCCAGGCTGGGAATCGAATCGGAGCTGTAGCCGCCAGCCTACGCCACAGCAACGCGGGATCCGAGCTGCGTCTGTGACCTACACCACAGCTCACAGCAACGCCGGATCCTTAACCCACTGAGTGAGGCCAGGGATCGAACCCGCAACCTCATGGTTCCTGGTCGGATTCGTTTCCGCTGCGCCACTACGGGAACCCCTCTCTGGCTTCTTCTTATAAGGGCCCTGTTCGTGGGGGCTCCCCTGCCACTAACTAATCAGTGTCTCAGAGGCCCCCACCTCCAGATCCCATCATGTTAGGATTAAGCTTTCAAGAGTTGAACGTTTGGGGCACACGAACGTTCAGTCCCTTTGCAGTCTTTCTCTGTCCCACCTCCCTTAGGCTGTAGCCAGAAAGCCAGCACCCGTTACACAGTGAGCCTCAGTGACCTGCCTACCCCATGTCCGGATTGCTTTAGAAAAATAGCAATGCCCGGATTCCAATTCTTAAAGATTCAGATGCAGATACTCTTAGGTGGACTCTTGGCCTTGATACGTGTGTATGTATGTACGTATATATTGATAATTCTGGGCTACAGCCAGGATTGAGAGCTGTTGACCCAGACTTGTGGCTGCAGATGGGCAGGTGCCTGTGTCCAGCCTTTATCAGGAGCCATTTCCTCTGTCATCTTTCCTGGGACACAGCAGATTGTCTGAAACTGTTTCCTGAGACGTCCATGTTTTCTTTTTTTTTTTCTTTTCTTTTTTTGAAAATGAAAATATAGTGGGTTTACAATGTTGTGCCAATTTCTGCTGTACCGCAAAGTGACTCAGTCATACACGTACATATATTCCTTTTCTTGTATTATCTTCTATCATGGTCTGTCACAGAGATTGGATATAGTTCCCTGTGCTGTACAGTAGGACCTCACTGCTTATCCGTCCTAAATGTAGGACACGCACATTTTCTTGTCTGGGGGTACGTTGCTCCTCTAGGTCTTAGAAGGCAATAGAGCACTTTTGCTGGGTTCTGGGTCTCTGAACATGTAAAATAAGCTGCCAAGACTGACTAGATCATAACTTGTGTCCTTTTGTCTGAGTCCTGGGATAATGGGGAGTTCCCTGTTGGCTCAGCAGATTAAGGATCTGGCATCAGCACTACTGTAGCTTAGGTCACAGCTGTGGTGCAGGTTTGATCCCTGGCCCTGGAATTTCCATAGGTTGAGGGCAAGGCCCAAACAAACAAACAAACCATCTGCTTGACCCCACAGTTTGTGCCACCTTACAGTAAGTGAATGACAACATCCTTCCAGCAGACTCACTGGGCTTCCAGCTGGTTCAGGTTCTGCCTCTGTCCCGTGACCTTGGATAACCTCTCTGATGTCCATAAAAAAAAGAAAAAGCTTATCTGGGAGGCTTACCTGGATTTGAATCCAGTTCGAATCTGCAATGCTTAGTTGTCTGATCTTGGGTAAATTACTTGATCTTCCTGATCCTCCTTCCCTGCGTCTGCAGGACGTTAAGTACCAGCAACATTACATTACTCGGACGTTGTAGGCTTGCCAAAGCTCCTTGACGGCCTCATCTAATTTGAGCTTGTAATGACCTGGCAAGTGGTTATCCGTAAAATAAGAGGCTCACAGAATTTAAATACGTTACCCAGAGTCACACAGCTAGAGCTGGGATTGAACCCATATTTTCATTTATGTTACAACTTTGCTGAAGATGGGCCTTGCAACTTCATATGACTGTAAATAAGAAAGGCCCCCAGATAGCTTGGGGGCTAAGACTGCTACAGACCACTTAGACTTATTTTTCTGTCATTTCAGCCACTGTTAGTTAGACCCGGAACTGTGGTGAGCTTTTCAGCGTTGTGGGCTGGGCTCCCTCGAGAATCCCAGAAAAGCTATGGATCTCTCCCCACTCCAGAAACACACGCTCATATCCACACACCATCCTGAACATTTTTGCCTACAAATTGTCGTGATTTATTTCACAAACATGAAATAGAGGAGTGGTATTCCAAAGGATTATGCCTCTTCCTCAGTTTTTCATGTAGAAATTCATGCCCATTAGCTAAAAGAAATCAATTCAACTTACACAAATAGAGCAAAAGATAAATTTAAGTTCTGCCTAAAATATCCCTAGAAGATTGTAGTTATTCGTCTCGAATGAGGAGCTGAAATTGCAGAGTGACTTCTCATATGTCCGGGGTATATCATTTTTGTTATCTAGTTGCTTTTGACTTGGTTTTGATCACAACCTACTGATCCTAAAACTCAGAGGTTTGGCATTTCATCGTTTTGAAGACACCCCGACTCTGAAAGTTCCCGAAAGGGGCTCCCCAAATAGGAATTGTTTGGGGAGGGCACTGGTGTGTTCTAGGCCAGTGAAAGCCAGGGCTTGACCGAGTGGCTAGAACAGAGTTTCAGATGGTCGCAAGAGGAAGAAAAGTGGCATAGCTCTTAATTCCTTCGTGACCTGCTTCAGGATGCTGATGAGAATGCCGGTGATCCTGGGTGTTCGATGTTACTTGACAGAGGTATCGAATGCATTTTTTCCCTCAGCACTGAGCCACAAAGCCACTCAGCCATTCCCAGGAAGGTCTGTCTCTGCAGCCACCCTTGCGGGGGGCTGGAAATGGAGTTTTATTAGACACTCAGCTGTCTTTTATAAAATCGCAGTTCTGTTAGGAAGAAAGAAGAAAATGGCTCTTGGGTTAGGCAACTCATATTCTCAGTGGTGAGAACCTTGTCAAAATCAAGAAACAGTACATGGAGTTCCCGTCATGGCACAGCGGAAACAAATCTGACTAGGAACCATTAGGGTGAGGGTTCGATCCCTGGCCTTGCTCAGTGGGTTAAGGATTCGGTGTTGCTGTGAGCTGTGGTATAGGTTAGAGACACAGCTTGGATCCCGCGTTGCTGTGGCTGTGGTGTAGGCCAGCAGCTATGGTTCTGATTAGACCCTTAGCCTGGGAACCTCCATATGCTGTGGGTGCGGCCCTAAAATGACAAAAAATGAAAAAAAGAAAAAAGGAAACTGTGTAGCATTGCCACCTTATGTTTGGCAATGAAAACAAAACCAAAACATGTATGAGCTTTGTCTTATGGTAGTTTTCCAACTTAGGCTATATCTGGTGTAAATGAAGATTATCCTGAACAAGATGGTAGGATCTAGTTCCATTTTTATCAATGGAAAACTCTTTCAGACCTCATTCCGTGGTGACAATTTTGAATGGACTCTACTCGACAGTCCATGGAACATCTCACACCATCCTACCCTTGCTTGGGTTGAAACAAAACGTGTATGACAAAATTAAAAATGCTTTCACAGAGACAGTTTTCTAAGTAACAGAAAAGACAGTGGGGGGGGGGGGACCTTGAGTTGCTCTAAGTTTAGCAAACATCAAATGACAAATATGTCAGTTTTCCATAGAGAAGCTAAAGAACCCTTTATGTGTCCCTGGAATCAAACATGGCTGTGTGTGTCGGGTCAAGAGTCAAGAGGGCTGAATTGGGTGATGGGAACTTGAGACTTAGTCCCACCTCTTTCACTAACTAGCCGGGTGAAGCTCACCAAATAGCTGTAGCCACTTCACCTCTCCAGCTTCAGTTTGGACCTCTTTGAGAAGGGGTTGGTCTCCATCAGTGTTATGTCATTGAAATATTATGTGAGTCACAATATAGACCACTTGTGTTATTTTTAATAGCCACATTTCAAAAGTAAAAAGAAACAGATGAAGTTAACTATTTTTTTCTGCTAAGCCTTTGACCTCAGTGTATATTTTACACACAGAGCCCATCTCAATGCAGTCTAGCCACCTATCAAGTGCTCAGAGCTACACATGGCGACCAGCTACCGTTTTGAACTGCCCTGTCCTGGATGAGCTCCAGGGTTTCTTTCAGTTCTGACCCCTGGGGATTCTAAACTTGGGTACTCAACCTTCCTTTCTGATTATGTCTCTGAATGTCATAGCCTCTTCTGCCCAATGGCCATCCTACCTGTGGTATTTTGATTTATAAGAAAAATGTAGACTTGACCCTTGAACAACATGGGTTGAATTACATGGTTCACTTATAAGCAGATTTTTTCCCCCACTAAATACATACTACAGTACTGCACAATTCACAGTTGGTTGAAGCCATAGATGGAGAACTGTGCATCAGAAGGGCCGACGGTAAAGTGAATACCTGGATTTTCTGTGTGCCTAATCCCCAAGTTCAAGGGTCAGCTGTATGTTTGGTCATTCAGATGACCAAAATTTGTTTCTCATGTTTATTTGAGCTTTGTCCAAGTTTCTTTGCTCATAGCTCCCCAAACCCTTGGAATTTTCTAAGTGTTAATTAAGAACGATAAAGGTGTCTTTTGTTCTGTTACTGAGATAACATCTATGGATAGGGGCTGGTTGCCTGAAGAACCAGCCATATGATTAGATGCTTGGAACTTTCAGTCCCAATTCCTAACATGTGGGGAGGGTGAATCAGTCACCAATGGTCAATGAGTTAATCATGGCTTTGCAATGTAGCCTCTTGTGGAGACCAAAGGACAGGGATTGGGGAGCTTCTGGGTTGTTGAACGTATGGAGATTGGGAAGAATGGTGTGCCTGGAGAGGGCACAGGAGCTCTGTGCTTATTCCCCTATGCCTTGCCCTGGGCATCTTTTCATCTGTTCCTGAGTTGTACCCTTTTATGATACACCAATGTTCTAGTAAGTAAAATGTTTCTCTGAGTTCTGTGAGCTACTCTGGCCAATTAATCCAATCAAGGAGGGGATCGTGGGAACCACTGATGGCCGGTTGGTCAGAAGTACAGCTAACACTCTGGGCTTGCAATTGATTGGCATCAGAGTCCCAGGAGGGGTATCGTGGGAACTTCAATTTGTAGCAAATTGGTGAGAAGCCCAGGTAACAACCTGGACTTGTGATTGGTCCCTGAAGTGGGGCCGAGGGAAGTCTTGTACGAGGGAACCTTTAACCTTAGGCTATTTCTGGGTTGATAGTGTCAGAACCAAGTTGCATTGTAGGGGATTCCCCCGTCCCCATTTTGGAATTGGGTCCAGAAACCTAGAAGACTACTCTAACCTGCTCCATAGCGCCCTCTGGTGTCAGGGGGCGGTACTCTCCCTGTCACCTTCCTGCAGCATCCCCTCTCTGTCCTGTGCTTGCCTTCTTTGTAATAATCACTTCCCTCGCTGCTTTTTCTCAGGTTAGCACCCGAGGCTTCTCCCCGCTCCCATAGTCCTGTCCCAGCTTGGCCCTGTAGAAACCATAGTTGCCGTCTCCCAATCCTGCTTATCTGGGCTGTTTAACATTCCTTCAATATGGCATTCCATGGCCTTTAAAATCTTCAACCATTGAAACAAAATGTGATGATATAGATTTTTTTCCCTCTCATTACAAAAGACATATTCATTGGAAAGCAGCTGCGAAATATGGAAGAATATAAAAAAGAATATTAAAAAAGTCACTTGTAATCCAATCACTCCAATCCGAATGCTGCCAACATTTTGACGTGTTTTTCCCTCTGGTGTTTTTGGAAGCACTTTGTGTACATACCGATGTATTTTTAATTTCTCCCCCTCCCTCCAAGTTGAGCTTCTACAGAATATACAGTTTTCTATCTCACTTCTTTCACTTTTCATTATGTCGTATTATAATAATACTTACATGTTGTTTGAAAATCTGATTTGTGGTCGCTAATGAAGTTCAGGGAGAGACTGCAGGGCTCTTAGGCTGCTTGTTAAGACAGGGACTTGTGAAAACTTAGCTCCTGTCTTGCTTATTTTTCCTCACCAAAGAGGTCTTGACCAAGAGAACTACAAATACGGAGAGTAGCAGCCAACTATTTCAGTAATAGCTCAGTGGGCACCTGATACCAGCACTTGGTTGTTTCTGTGCCCGCTGGTCTAAGTGAACCCTCCTAATCCCACTTCCTGGAATCTTAGATGCTGTAGATGGGCCTGTGGAGCTGTCTTACGCCTGACTGACTTACTTGGCTCTGTGTGGCTTTGGGCAGATGACTTAACCTCTCTGGGTATTTCCTTACCTGCAAAACGGGCATAACAATAGTGCTAACCCCATGGAGTTTTGTGCAGATGGAGTGAGGTGAACAAATAGCATGCCATCGTAGTACCTGTCGGAGAACGGCCAGTAAATGTAAGCTTTACCATCCCCTGTCATTGGGCATTTATGTGAAGCATTTTCCCACTATTATAGACTAATCGATTTATGGATATGAGTGCTTACTAGGTGCCAAGTATTTTTCTAAATGCGGGGAATTACATGGGGGGTAACTGTGACTAGACTGGTGTCATCTTACAGAGTTTAAATTTTAGTGGAGAGACATGACAAACAAGGTAAAGTTCAGGTGGTGACAAAAGGTACGGATAAAATAAAACAAGGTACTGAACTAAGGCGTGGCAACTCAGGTAGGGTGGCCAGGGAGGACCTTTCAGAATAGGTGACCTGAATGACAAGGAGAAGATCTGGGAAAGGGCAAGATGAAAGGCTCTGAAGTGAGGATGAACTTGGGGAGTTCCATCAAAATTCAGAAGTGGTGAGTGAGCAAAGATGGCGGAGGGGTCCGGGAGGTGGGCAGGGGCCACCTCATCATGGAGAGCTTTGGAGGACAGAGTAAGGAGTGCGGACTTTATTGCAAAGTGTGAAGATGCCCACTGGAGGGTGTTGTGCCAAGGAGAGACTCATATTCAGGAGTGTGACCTGGATGTGGCTCATTTGGGCTCGGGAGAGCCGATGTGATCCTTTCTTCCCAACTAATTGTTTAGTGACCTCATGTTGGTAATTTAGATGGTCATGGTGAGAATATTTACACCCTAGAAATGGGTTACAGATACTACAAATGAAGGCTTTCCTCCTCCAGTGAGCCCACTGTTAAACATTTGTCAGCACACTACTAGAACAAACTGATCTTGGTTTTTAAAAGCACTTCTTTAGCTGCTCTGTGGAGAATGAATTATATAGAAGTGATACTGCAATGAACATTCTTGAACGTATCATTTTGACTGAAGTTCTGAGTATTTCCTTAGGGGAAATTACTAGAAGTGAAATTACTGCATAAAATTATCTAATTGCTTTCTACTGAAAGTTTTTACTACTTTATACTTCTGTCAGCAATGAGAGACAATTTTCCTGTACCCTTACTAATACTGATCATTAGCAAGAAAAATGAAAACTAGATTTGTTTAAAAATGGTGTCCTATTTGATTATTTATGATCAGATGTTTATTGCTCATTTATTTTCTTTATTGAATTATTTATTCATGTCCTATGCTCCTTTTTAAAAATAGAAATTGTATTTTTCTTATTGATTCGTCAGAACTCTTTATACGTTGTTTTAATTTTTTGTCATGTTATAAATAATCTCCTTAGTTTATTCTTTACTCCTCTCATTTTAAAAAAATACATCAAAGTTCTTTACATTTCTGTGGAATAAGATCTGTATTGTGTCTTCTACTGCTTTCATGTTTTAAAAACTTTTCCATCTTGAAGCCAGAGGAATAGTCATTATTTTTTACTTAACATTTTTTTAAAAATCCTTTAATCCATCTGGAGTTTATTTTGGTTTAAGATCTTAGGTAATATTCAATTTTATTCTACATGGTTAACCAGCTTTCCCAGCGCTATTTATTGAATAAGTATTTCTTCCTCCCCCGGTTTTTAGTGTTACGGATGTGTTCATCTACAATTTAGATATAGTAGAG
Organism: Catagonus wagneri; assembly: GCA_004024745.2. NCBI lineage: Eukaryota > Metazoa > Chordata > Mammalia > Artiodactyla > Tayassuidae > Catagonus > Catagonus wagneri. The sequence continues at coordinate 15,199,085 of PVHT020000175.1, forward strand.
TCTGTTTCTGTCTTTACTGAGTTACATTGATCTATTATTTCCTCACTGTCATGCTGTTTTAATTTCTAGCTTTATTATATATTAGAACATCTGATAAGGTAAAGTCTCCTTTAGTCAACTTTAGAAGCACTTTGCAATGGTATGAAAAATTATGATTTTGTTGGGAATTGCAGCATGCCTTGATTGATGTGGATAGAAAGGATATATATATATGTATACCTTTTCCATCTTGGAACATGGTTTTTCTTCAAGGCTTCACTTGCTATTGAAGCGTGGACAACTAAGCTCTCACTAATGCATGATTCGTGTGAGACTGGTAGGACCTCCCCGAGCTCGCTGAAAGCATCGCTGACTGGTTGCATTAAAGCCCAGCACACCACCCCATCACCATGTGCCACTTGACTGAAGTGTGTAGTACCGACAATTTTATATTGTCTGTAAAACATTTCTACATTTGCTCTCAATCTCTTCATCTTCCTGTGCTCTTTTTCTACCAGATTATTTCCACCAGTGTAAATACATGTTATATAATCTTATACTTTTGTTTTAAAAAAGGAGCCCTTGGAGTTCCTGCTGTGGTGAAACGGGATCAGCCGTGTCTTGGGAGTGCTGGGACATGGGTTCTATCCCCACCCCAGCCCGGCATGGTGGGTTAAGGATCTGGTGTTGCCGCAGCTGTGACTCAGATCTGATCCCTGATTCGGAAACTCCATATACCCCGGGGCGCTCCCCCTGACCCCCAAAAAAGCAGCCCTCCCTTGACGTCATACCCCTTCTTTCTCCTTTGTCCCATTTCTCTGCTCTCCTTTACAGTAAAACATCTTGAAAGAGTTGCCCACAGTTGTCTCCCCTTTTTTATCAGCTGTTCCCTCCTTAAGCCAGTTTAACAGTCTGTCTGCTAAAGCCACTCGTGTGAAGTGGCGTCCTTGTTAGGTTTCCTTCTCTGCTTTTGTTTTATTTGACTTCTCAGAGTATTTGGTACAGCCAATGACTCTCATTCTTGAAACAGTTACTTCTCTTGGCTTCCTTGAGACCACGTGCTTCTAGTTTCTTGCCTATTTCTGTGGCTGTTCCTTATGGCCTCTGTTGCTGGCTCTTTCCCTCTATATCCCTAAATAGGTACAGCTGGGCTCTGGCTCTGGCTCTGGCCCTCTTCTGCTCTCTGTCTCTACCCACTGCCTAGGATCTCATCCATTCTTACACGTTTCCATTAATCCATGTGTGGGTGACTTCCGCATTTTTAGATCCAGCCTTCATCTCTCCTCTGAGCTCCTGGGGCTTATTCCAAATCCATCCTTGACACCTGAACTCAGGGTCTAGTGGCATCTTCAGCTTAACATGTCCAAGCCAGAACTTTCAACTTTCCCCATCCTCCAAGTCTGTTCCTCCCCCATGTCTTCCCTGCTCCACAAATGATAGCACCATCTGTAATGTGACTCTAATCCTGCTTTATGCCAAAGAGTTAAGGAAAGTGTGTGGCGGGAGTACCAGCTGCATTCCCAGGGCGCTGTTACCAGGACCATCCTCTCTCCAGCCTGACCTGCCTGTTTTTGCTGTACATGTCCCAGAACCCAATGTCTCCTGTGGCCAGTTCTCCCTCCACCATTCGCACTTCCTGTTCCTTCTTCTTAAGAGTTTTGGGCTCATAATGACTCTAGAAGAAGAGGTGCTGAAGGCCAGAGTGGGCAGTGGCGTTCTGTCTTTTTACAGGTTATACCCATGCAAGAGAAGGTTGGCTTCCTGGTTTTCTGGGTCTTAGGACTCCTGCATCTCTGTGATGTGGAGCAGGATGAGTAAGGCGTGATGCATTTTTGGAAAGTCCTTCAGACTAGTAGGTTTGTTCTCTTCTAATTCCATTCACACTTGTTGTTTTTTTAAAAAATGTTATTTGGGCATTCCCAGTGTGGCACAGCGGGTTAAGAACTCAACATTGTCTCTGCGACTCGGGTCACTGCTGAGGTGTGGGTTCAATCCTTGGTCCGGTGCAGTGGGTTAAAGGTCTGGCCTTGCTGCAGCTGTAGCACAGGTCATAGCTGCAGCTGAGATTTGATCCCTGGCTTCCACATGCTGCAGTTGGGACCAAAAAAATTAATTAATTTTAGATGCTATTGGTTTTTGTCCATTTTTTTCCCCTTTATCATCATGGGTATTTTGGTAGGGAGCAAGAGAGTCTAAATCAAAAGCTGTCAGATGGTGTTTTAAGCTAGAAATCCCCAGAGAAAGGCAAATATAAACAATTTTGAGAAACTTCTTTATACCCATGAGAATGACAAAATTCAGAAAGATGTTGGCCCCGATGTGGGGAGATGGGAACTTTCATGGACTGCTGGTGAGAGCAGAACTGATACAATGACTTCTGGGAGGTAATTTGGCAAAATCTAGTGAAATAAAACATGTGTATGATCTATGACCCAGAAATCCCACTCAGGCACGTAGATCCTAGAGAAAGTATGTGTACAGACCCAAAAGGCCATGTCCAAAGATTTCGTTGTCATGTTGCTTGTAATAGCAGGGAACCGATGGCAGCCTGGGTGCCCATTACAAAAGGAGCAGGAAGTCAAGTGCAGTGGAAGCAGCTCTGGGATGCGCAGGGGGGATGCAAGAGCCCACACACTGCAACGGGGGTGAACTTTAAGAACAGTGTTGAGTCTGGGGTTCCCCTTGTGGTGCAGCGGACACAAATAACGACTAGGAACCACGAGGTTGCGGGTTTGATCCCTGGCCTTGCTCAGTGGGTTAAGGATCTGGCATTGCCGTGAGCTGTGGTCTGTGGTCGCAGATGTGGCTCAGAGCCCGTGTTGCTGTGGCTGTGGCGTAGGCCGGCAGCTGTAGCTCTGATTCGACCCCTAGCCTGGGAACCTCCGTATGCTGCAGGTGCGGCCCCAAACCCACCTTACCCTCCAAATCTCGTATTTTATGAAGATCAATGGATATCTAAGGTTATATGCTAAATGCGTCAGTGAGGGTATTTGTGCTGAGGGAGGGGTTTGAAGGTCTGAATTAGGCTGGATAAAGATGGAGAAGCTCTGTTGTTTCCTCAGAGTTAAGAGCAGCATGCTCAAAATCAGACAGAAAGTTCAGATATGAATTATTTCCCCTGTGAATTTCAGAAGTCTAGATATACAGTTTCGGAAAGTCATTTTTTTCTTTTCTTTTTTAGGAACTACCTTTAAAGCCCAGGCCCATGACTAGCACGAGTGGGCCAGGCCTTTGTCGATGGTGGTGAGGGGTAGACTTGGACTCTGACCTGCCCCCAGAACGTTCTGCGTTGCAGATGGTATGAAATTCTCTGCAGAGTCGGTCACCCTGGGTCTAGAGGATGAGGCCTGTGGACGTGGTCTGCACCACTCAGCCCCCCGAACCCAGCCCCCGGGGCAGTGACTGGCAGTGAACACAGGCTTTCAGCGTCTTACTGGCAACTTCCAATTTTATCACTCTGTTGGCGGCTTTCCTAGTGTATATCCTTGCCTTGGCAAGAGGCTGATCCAGGCAATTCCCCTCCCTCCCCTGAAAGGCAGGTCTGACCCGAAGAGACAGTGAGGGACTTCTCCGGGGATGAATAATGATGCCATCTGGTCACAGGTACACAAAAATGGGCTTCTGCGAGTGAGGGCCGAAACCCATCTCCGCAGCAAAACAGCATCTTTTCCATTTAAGAAACACCCTTGTGGGGCTCTGTTCCAGTTCAGCCGATCTCCCAAACGTCTGTGGAATGCCTGCTGAGTGCGAGGGGGCTGGGGCTTGGGGGCAGTTTCCACGAGATGACCAGACTGCTCCAGACTGAACGGTAAATAGAGTGCAGTACCCGGAGTACCGTCCTTTGTGCAAGAATAGGAAAGAATAAGGCTGTACGTTTATAGAATGCTTTATGCCACTCAGAAGTCCTTTCCTGTCAATTATCTCAGCGTGCTTGGGCGACCATAACCTCAGGCAGTCCTTGTGATCAGGTAGCTGTTTTCTTTGGAAAATGGTCTCCAGCGTTGGGCTACCTGGTTTTTGGGGTTGCGTGAGTATGTATGTGTGTGGAGGGGGTCGGAGACAATTATCGTGTGCTTCTGTGGAAGGAGATGAGGGCCCCGGGACTGAAATGTTTCCCATCCTTAGCAGTGAAACCTTCCATCAGTGATTCCCAGCCCTGTCTATTGACTCCTCGGGGGGAGGGGGGCTTGAAAGTCTTCAAAGGAAAGTAATTGTCATTCACTTCAATTTTTAAAATACGCCTAAGTGCCGTGTAGCACAGTGCTATTCAGGCGAGGGCAGGGGCGGGGGAGTGGACTGGGAGGTATGTGTGTGTCAGAGAAGCCGTCCATCTGTCAAAGAACAATAGGCAGCTGAAACTCCCCCAAATTTGGGGGAGTGGTTGGTCTGTGTTCAACCTGCAGGGCTGGCAGAGGCCAAGAGAGGGTGGTGTTCTTGAAAAAGTTGCCATAACTTGTTGGATAACTAGAGTGACTCCTTACTCTCAACAGGAGATGCCCTGGCATGGGCCCCAGCTGTTTAGATGCCCAGCTCTTCCCAGAGTCTGGAAGAACAGGCTTCCACTCCCGCTGCATAGCGGGTTGTGAGGCCTCAGTTTACCAATATTATTTTTAATTGGCTAAGTTAATGATTCAGTGCTTTTTAACATTTGTTTATTGATACCAGGGAGTGCTGTTGGATGACTGCTTAGTTTAACAACATAGAGTGCCTGTTGTGGTTCAGCGGTAACGAACCCTGTTAGTATCCATGAGGGCACGGGTTCAATCCCTGGCCTTGCTCAGTGGGTTAAGGATCTGGCATTGCCATGAGCTGTGGTGTAGGTCGCAGACATGGCTCGGATCGTGCATGGCTGTGGCCGTGACAGGCGGCTGCAGCAGCTCTGATTCGACCCCTAGCCTGGGAACTTGCGTATGCCACACGTGTGGCCCTGAAAAAAGAAAAGGGTAAAAAAAAAAGAAAGGAACAGAGTGATGTTGGTCATTCTTTGCCTGCCCTCCCCAAGGTAGAAATGCCACGTTTGCTTCACTGTAGCATTTGGTTAATGCAGATACCATCACTATGTGTTCTCGGAACTGCAAGTGCAACATGTTGAATGGGGAGGAACTCATGGACGCCTGGGACCCAGACGAATGTATCAGGGGCCACCTCTGCCTTCCTCCCCAGGCCCTGTGGGGTTTGCCTGGCAGCTGCCAATGTTTCTGAGCTGGAGGCAAGCTCCTAGGTGTTCTTAGCCTGACGCTACACAGCACAGTAGGAAAGGGGCCAGAGAAGGTGGCTGGCGGGAGGGGAGCCTCGGGTTTGGGAAGGTGAAGCAGCCTGGGAGAGGGTGGTGGAAGACAGGATGCGGGGAGAGTTCGGGAAGGCTTAATTCATCACGGCTGACAGCTGGGAGACTGGCGATGCTGCGTCTACGCCTCAAGGGTTGTGTAGTCAGTGCAGCCACAGCACTTTATAGAGCCTACATGGACCTTGAACCCTGGCGTGCACTGTAATCGGCTGGGAAGAATGACAACCCTGCTTCCTGTTTAACGGGGGGTGTGAGGGGGGTCTTGGGGTGCGAAGGGCAGGAGCCTCCATCGTTGCTCCCCATTTTATACTCGAACCTTGTCTTCCCAGCCACTCCCAAAGAGCTGCCCAGTGGTTTGCCTTCCCACTTTTCCTTTGGGAAGCAGGTCAGCTGCCTGTCACCCAGATGGCAGGGGCCCCAAAAGCCTCTTCCAGCTTCTGAATGTCCTGCTTCTTTAAGCTCCTAGAAGGGGTTTGAAGACAATTATGTCCTGATTCTCAGCCTCAAATGCCCTTAATTCTCAGTCCTTCTACACCCTTTATTCCCCTGCTTCCAGCCCCAGAAGGTGGTGAATGTGTGTGGCTGGGGGGGGCGGGCAGTGGGCTCAGCCAGTGATGTTTCGCCCCACGGGGGAGCAAGTTTCTCAGTGCCACTGTGCCCAGCTGTCCCATCTGTGGGCCACTTCCTCAGCAGATCTGCAGCCCTTCTCTGTCCTCGGTGTTCCCTCCTTTCCCTTCCCCTCTGGCTCGGGGTGACTTTTCTTCTTTCCCTCAGTCCAGAGTGGGCAGAGCATCAAGCTCAGAAACCAATGGACAGAGACGAGCCTGCCACGCACAAAGGGACAGCCTAACATAATAGGAAACACACCAGATTTGGGTTCGAGTCCTGCCTCTGGCTTTGCAAACTGTGTAAGTTTGCATGAGTCACTTCACTCTTTAAGTCTTAGTTTTGCTCTGAAAAATGTCTCTGCTTTCTCTCACTCGCAGAATTAATTTTGTAAAATGTGCGAAAGCTCTTTGCAGAATATTAAATGCTAGGTCAAAGTAAGGTACTGGGCAGGCTTGTACAGCTTCAGGCTTCTCATTGGTTACTTTGGCAGCCAGAAGAGACTCACGGGGACACCTTCATCCCCATGGTCCCAACTGTGACCTGACACTTCAACGTTTGTTCCTTGATTTTTCCCAGTTGTCAGGAAAATGTGCTCTTCTTATTTCTAAGATATTGACGACGACTAAGAAAATGGCTTGAGTGCATTTTGAGTCCTGGCACTTTAAACCACAGACAGTTGCCGAGGAAAAGTACAAAGCGATGCTGGAGGTTCACAAAGATGCAGACAGCCTGTTGCAGGCAGAACCCCTGGTCTTAGCATCTCACTACAAATTCCTGAAGACAGAAGTTTCTGAGATGAGGTGTCCTGTTACAGGGGCAGGATTCTTAGTCCTCCGGTGGATGTGAGAAAACTGAGGTTTGGGGGAGGAGACAGAGCTCCCTGCAGTGGTTAAGGTGGTGAAGCCAGGATTAGGTCCTGTCAAAAGCCAGAATTCATCCTCTTCCTACCGCAGCACGATGCCCTTGACTATGCCTGTGATCTAGATGTGGCAGCTCTCATCCTCCATCTACCTTGAAGCAGGACTTAGCACTTGGATGAATGTGCAGAATAAATGTAGCTTCACAGCATGTTGGTGAGAAATGGAGCTTTTACTGGAGTTTCTGGGGCTGGGTGGGAGAGACATTTTATACTGCAGATCACTCAGAAAATCTTGAATCCCTTGATTTTTTTTTTTTTTTTTCTGTTTAAGGGCTAAACCTGCAGCATATGGAAAGTCCTGGGCTAGGGGTTGAATTGGAGCTGAAGCCACCGGCCTACGCCACAGTCATCCTAGATCCGAGCCGCATCTACTACCTACGCTGCAGCTTGACTCAGTGCTGGATCCGTAACTCACTGAACGAGGCCAGGGATCAAACCCCTCATCCTTATGGATACTAGTTGGGTTCTCAACCCACTGAGCCACAATGGGAACTCCCCTTAATTTTTTTTTTTAAACACCTCTGTTCTTTTCTTTGATGCCTTTCCTTAGCTCTACTTTCAGGATTGGCTTTTTCCTTTTGCTGCTGGTACGCCTGTACTATTCCAAGCAGTTCATCGCCCACCCTGGCCAGCAGATGGGGCAGCGGAGCAGACCCTCCGCGGTGCGTGGAGCTGACTCCCTCTGATGGCAGTCAGGTCAGCACTTGCAGTGATTCTGCCCTGTCCCCAAGCAGCATCAAAGTGTTCACCCAACAGAGCTGCTGTCTCCGAGGGCAGGGTGGACTGTGCTTTTAAAAACATGATTTCCTCGATATTGTTTCATGTGGGAGATCGTGAGGGAGGGAGAGTTAAAAGAGTGGGCTGAAGCTACAGGAAGGCCAGTGGGAAAAGAGAGGAGGAGGTAGCTACGAGGCACTGAAAGCTGGAATTACAGGACTGGGGGATGGACCGGAGACACAGGGAGAGGAAAGGGAAGGGTAACTCTTAGAATTTGGGCTACAGCAACAGGGTGGAAGGAGATGGAGAATTCTGAGAGAGGAAGAGATCTGAGATGGGGTGGAGGGAAGGAGTTTAGGGAAGATGATGGGTTTTCTGGATGAAGGGGCATCTTGCTGTCTACTTGAGACCCTGTCCACCAGGGTCCCCACCTGTCTGGCTCCAGCAGATATGCTCCTCGCCTTAGCCTTGGGTCATCTGCTGGTGGGCTCAGCACCCATGGGAGGTATGGGCAGAGCTGATCCAAGAGCTCAGAATGCTGTTCCCCAGTTCACCACCTTGTGTGCTCTTTGCAATTGTCTCTGGAAAGTCCCCTGGAATTGTTCCCACCTCTAGGGTCTCCTCTGTCATTTTTTCCGGCTGTGGTTCATGTTTTCTCTCTCTCGGTTAATGTGTACCCATCACTTTTGATCCTTTAGAATCTTCTCACACCTCTGGTTCACTGATGGCATTCTTATTTTCCAGTCCTACTCATAGATGTGTTTTGCCTTTTTTTTTTTTTTTGCTTTTTAGGGCCACGCCGGTGGCATATGGAGGTTCCCAGGCTAGGGGTCCAATTGGAGCTACAACTGCCAGCCTACACCACAGCTCATGGCAATGCCAGATCCTTAACCCACTAAGCGAGACCAGGGATCGAACCCTCAACCTCATGCTTCCTAGTCAGATTTGTTTCCACTGTGCCAGGACGGGAACTCCAGATGTATTCTTAAATAAAACAAAATGGAGGGAAAGGAAGGGAGACATATTCTTAGATTGTTCTCTTGATCAGCTCTCCTACAATTATGTGTGGTTATGTCCCATTCCCCTTCCTGACTTTGAATTCCTCGAGGGCAGGAGAAATCACTCATTCATCCCTGTGTTCCTAAGCACCCAGTCTTCTTTTGCATGCGTCGGGCAACTTAATATTTCAGGTATTGCGTGTTTACTTTTTTTGTAAACTTAAAGACAAAAATACATCTTCCAGCTCAGATTGTTTTCCCTGTATTTTCAGTTCAACAGTATTCCTGAGTGTCTCGTCTGTGTTTAGCATGGATTTAATCAAATATGAGGAAAATATCAACAGACCAGAAGACTGAAGCCTTGATGCTACTTCCCCTGCTCCAGACTCTAGACTTCAGGGCTGGAGAGGATGAAAGATGGGCAGTGAGGATGAAGGATGGTGGTGAGGGTGGAGGATGATGGTGAGGATGGATGATTGGTGGTGAGGATGAAGGATGGGGATGAAGGATGGATAATAGGGATGATGGATAATGGGGAGGATGGAGGATGGGCTGTGAGGGTGGAGGATGGGCCGTGAGGATGGAGGATGGGTGGTGGGGATGAAGGATGGTGGTAGTTCTCTGACGCAGAGGAGGTTCCTGGTGTGGCTGAGTGGTGGTTCCTGGTCTGAGTGGTGGGTGAGCTTTTCTCAGCCCACCCACATGATTTTATCACACCAAGTATATGATGTATAACAGGTGACGTACCACACAGGGGCCTTGCCCTCAAGGAGCAGAGGAATAAGGCTGACACACGCACACACTCAGCAGTGAGGGAACTTTCAAAGTCAGAGAGTTAAAGGTTGCAGCATTTGACAAATCTGATCCCAGCCTCACCTCACTTGCTAAATTCGTGGTTCATGCCGCCAGGATCATTCAGGTTCCGAAAAGGGAGACATCATTTTGGGGAAAACGCCTCTGCAACTTTGCGTATGGCTCCTGCCTTAGTCCAAGGAGAATCCCCAACAACCCCACGTGAGGGAGACGCTTGCTCTCTCAGCCCACTATACCGAGCGCCCGGCCCCAGAATTCATGGAAGAGGAGGGCTATAAGGACATACGCTCATTCTTCTTCCTGCAAATGACTGTCCCTGAGTCATCTTGGAGCCCACCTGGCAGTTTGTTCTTAAAGCATCATTTCTCTAGACTGGCTTCTTATATGCCCACCAACAGGGCTGACCTCAGGATCTGGGGCAATCTATTTACCCTGTAGACTGAGGTGTTCTTTGGAGTGATTTCCAGACTGGGAGAAGGATGTGGCAGGGGCTGCTGGACCGTGGTCCTGTCTGGGGTCTCCCAGCATCTATGAGGTCACACACAGGTGCAATCCTGGCCTTGCAGCACAGCCTAGGTTTTGCCTCTGCTTATAATAGAGGGTGGAATAAATCTCAGCCAAAGGGGCCCAGGCTTGCTTGCTGCCAAGCATTGCATTCTGAGCACTTCAGAATACAGTGGGCCTAATGGATAGAGCTATTATAGATGATCTTATTAATACAGCAGACCGCTGTTTCATTACAGGGGCTGCGGGCTCCCTCAGCACCCGTTGCTTGGAGTTACTGCCATCAGCTTCTTCTTGTTCCTGGCGTTCGAGTGGCTAATGCACCGTATGAAGATTCAGAGGCATTTAATAAGATGATCAGATGCCATGCTGAATTAATGTTTACAGCTCCTTGGCTTGGCCTCTGTAAATCTAGAAGTACTCGGGATTGAAAACTAAGACTTTGGCTTGGTCTCCCCACTTTCTTGGTTTACCCCCATTGTTCTTTTGCAGCATGTGCCCTTGGAGACTCTTGAACCCTGTTATTTGGTTGCAGAGTAGATGCTGACATATGGGAGACATGAAATGTGCAATGTATGTTACCGGAAAAGCTCTGCAGGTGGCTGGTGGGGCTGCGGCTCCTCCCGGACCATTGTGTCACTTCCAGATACCATGCTTGGCACCTGCTGAAGCCTTTCTTACTTTCAGAAGAATCTGGGCCATTGTGTTTTAAGCTTATGATATTATCCTACTTTGTAGGGTGATTTGGTTAGACTCTACTCCCAAGGCTCTTAGGTTCTTCCCAGATGTCTCGCCCCGTTTTATTGTCAGACACTAGGAGGAGAGGGCCTGGATTAGAGCTGCAGAATTCAAATATCCAGAATATATTGGCTTCTCTTAGGAGTCATTAACTGAGTAAAAGAAAACCTGATTGTTATTTTAGTTTGCTTTTTTTCCTATCAAAATAGAACTCTATTAAAAAGTTAAACATATATATATATATATATATATATATATATATATATATATATATATATATATAATGTAGTGTTTTAGAGTTCCTACTGTGCCATAAAAAAATCATCATGCATTCAGCAGCTTAAAAACCACACGGATTATTACCTTCCAGTTCTGTGTGGAAGAAATCTGGTATGGGTCTCACTGGGCTAAAATCAGGGTGTCAGCAGAATGTTCCCTTCTGGAAGCTCTTGGGGAGAGTGTTTCCTGCTCATTCTGGTTGTTGGCAGAATTCATTTTTTGCAGTTGTTGGATCGTAGTCTCCAGTCTCTTGCTGGCTGTAACCTGAGGGCTGTCTCCTTCTAGAGGCTGCTCCCTTTTCTACGTGTGACCCCATCCATTCCTCCATCTTCAAAACCCACAGTAATTGGCCGAATCTTTCTTGTGTCACATCTCTCTGATCTCCCTTTTTTGCCATTCTCTTCTGCTTTTAAGAGCTCATGTGATTACATGAGAGATCATGTAATTAGGTAGATGAGACCATGATAATCTAAGTTAATTTCTCCATTTTAAGGTCAACTGATTAGCAATCTTAATTCCATTTGCAACCTTAATTTTCTTTAATTTACAGGTTCTGAGGATTAGGATGTGGGATATCTTTGGGGGGGGTGATATTATTCTGTTAACCATGGATAGTTTCTTCATAAAGCCCACAGTGTGTTAAGTTCTAGAGTTAAGAATCAGGGGGAGGGCAAGTAACATCTATTGAGCACCTGCAGTATGCCAAGTACCATCCTAGACCTGCAGATGCCTTATGTGCCTTAGGTAAGTACTGTCCTTGTTTTAGGGATGAGTTAACTGAGATTTGGAGAAAGTAAGTAACTTGCCTAAGATCTTAAATATGGTAAATGATAGAGCCAGGATTTGAGCCCAGGAGGGTAAGACTCCGAAGTCTGAATGCTGCTCTTTCCATCATCCATATTGTTTCTCCTGGGATCTCAACCAAGAGCTTCAGAATTAGGCTTGTTTAAATATAAATGTTTCCTCTAGCTTCATTAAAGTCTGTTTGAGTCTGCGCTTGAGGTGGAATGTAGCTTACTCATTCTCCCTGACTTCTGTCTCTGATAAGCAGCAGAACCAATTTTATATCACTTGGACCTGGGACAAGAAATTGAGGAAGTGAGGGAACTCTGTCTCAGGGCCTTTGGCTGGGCCAAGTTCAAAATTCTTTTGAGAGTGGCTTAAAGTGGAACCAGGAATCATGTCCCTGTAGTGTCCTGCCATGGGTGTTGGGAAGCTGGTTGAATTCTTCACTCTGTTCTGCTCATCTCAGATGCCAATAGGAGGCTGGTCTTGGACAAGCAGCGCCTGTTCTCCCAGTTGACCAGAACTGAGGAGTCTGGGGCAGCTGTGCCAGCTGCATTGGAACTGGAGGAACTCTGCAGGAACTGCAGTGACAGAGGAGGCAACAGGGTGGGGCAGGAGGGCATGCCAGGTTTGTTGTGGCTTTTGGCAGGTCCCTCCCTGAAGGCCTCCAGTTCTGTTAAACACCCCAGTGGTGTGATCACTGATTTCCTGCTGATGCGGTTGGCTTGGATCTGGGGTGATGCTGTGGCCTTTGGAAGCTCACAGTTGAAGCCAAAGATATTTGGTGTGTGCCTCAGTTAGAAAGATCCCCAGAGACATGCAGTCCCATCCCTGAGATGCCTGCCACAGTAACAACTTGGGGAGGCTGTAGCTATTTCAGTCTCATATACACACCCATATGTACACTCACGTACACACTTTAAATAATGTGATCGGCTTATGTCCTGCTTCAGTAGTCTTGTTTTTTTCTTCCAATTTTGGTACTGCTCTGACAGGCTGGCAGGCCACCATGATTCTGTCTTTGCACATTGATTAAAATGACTCTGACAGATCAGAATTGCAAGTTGCTAACTTGCTTTTGAGTTCTGGCTGGTGAGGAATTTATGTCTATCCTAATCACTTCGCCCTCTTAGCTCCTGCATCGAGAGAGTCCAGAGTGTCATATGAAGTGGTGTTGGCGTCTTTCTATTTGCACCCAGGAGGGTGGGAGGCTCCGGGGAGGAGCCTGTGTGAGGAGACACCTGGGCCTCTTTCTGCTGATGACCAATTCCTTCCCACAAACCACCTGTGTGGGAAAGTGCTGGGCTGGCGGCTCCTTTGTTTCACTTCAGCAAACACGGATCAAACATCTACTCTGGGTATTCAAAGACAAACCATGACAAACCTCTCCCACAATTAGAAAAGACAAACAGCGTTTTATAAATGCTAAGGGAGGCAGGAAAGTCTAGGGTGTTATGGGGACACATAGAAGATGCCCGACCCAGCCTTGGCAGTGGATGGGCAGGAATGGCTCCCTTAAGGGATTGTCACACAAGCTAGAGCCAAAAGCAAAACAGAGATTTTCATGGGGGGGGGGGGGTGTGTGTGTGTGTGGGTGTGTGTGTGTGTGTGTGTGTGTGTGTGTAGGGGGTTCAAGATGAAGTGAAGAAGAGTTCTAGGCAGAATAAATGTCATGGGCAAAGGCCCAGATGCCAGAGAGAATTAGGCAAATGAGAGAAATAGATGCAGAGATGGTGAGTGGGATTGAGTGCAGCAGGATTATGGATGGAAAGTGGAGAGAGATTAGATTAGCGGGAACTGAAAAAACTGGGTGATCTATAGGCCGAGCAACAAAATTTGTGCTTTAGCCTCAGGGAAACGGGGAGCTACTCAGTGGTTATGGAAGAGGAGTTATACAAATGGATTTGGCTTTAAAGAAGGTGATTTTAGCTGCAGTGTGGAGAGTGGCTTGGAGAAGACAGCCCCAGAGTCAGGTAGACTCATTACAGTAGTTTTTTTTGGGTTTTTTTTGGTCTTTTAGGGCCCACCTGCAGCATATGGAGGTTTCCAGGCTAGGAGTTGAATCAGGGCTGAGGCTACAACCACAGCAACGCCTGATCCTTAACCCACTGAGTGAGGCCAGGGATCGAACCTGCGTCCTCATGGATGCTGGTCGGATTCATTTGTCCTGAGCCATAATGGGAACTCCCTCATTACAGTAAGTTTAAATGCAGAAAGCAGTAAGCCTGACTTCAGTTCTGGGATAGAGAAAGTCGGTGAATTTGAGAAATATTTAGGAATGGCAAAGGACAGGACTTGATCTTGATGATTGATTCCATAGGGTTCAGGGAGAGGATGTGGCCACAAGAATTTACCCAGATACCTGCCTTAGGCAACCGATGGGGAGTCGAGCCGTTCACTGTGACAGAGAGAAGAAAGGCAGAGCAGATGTGGGAGGCTGGGGTGGAAAACATGAGCGCAGTGTGGCCAGCTGAACGCGAGGGGCTGTGGGATGGCCAAGAAGGAGCTTGAGTTGGTATTGACTCATTTGGTTGGGTTGGTTATTGAAATGTGAACAATTTCTGTGCTGCTGATAAAGAACCACTGCCCTCAGCAGCTGCTTAGCCACATTCCCCTTCCGCTGCCTTGCTTGCTTGACCCTCAGTCCTTCCCAAGATCTAGAAACTAAGTGATACTGTGGGTACTGGGCAACGCGGCAGAATGTCCCCTCTTCTGCCTGGTTAGTGCCCTTGCCATGGCAGTTCGGTATTTTAACGTCCCTGCTTAGAGACAGCTAAGTATCCTGCAGGCAGCTGGTTGTAAAAAGTCATGAGCTCAAGGGAAAGAGATGTCATGGCTAGGGATAGAGCTGGCCCTTCATATCTTTAGGGTCTGCAGTCTCGGATTCAGCTGACTACAGATTGAAAGTATCCAAAAATTTTTTTTCCAGAAAGTTCCAAAAAGCAACACTTGAATTTGCCTTGCTGGCAACTATTTACATAGCATTTACATTGTATTTACAAGTATTTACATAGCATTTACATTGTATTAGGCATCGTAGGCAGTCTAGAGATGATTGAAAGCCTACAGGTGGATATGTGGAGGTTAGATGCGAATTCCATGGCATTTGATGTAAGGGATTTGAGCATCTGTGGTACCCCAGGGGTCCTGGAACCAGTCCCCACTTCAGATACTGAGCGATGACTGTATTCTCTTCGAGGTCTTCAACCTAAATGCTGAAGCCTTGGAGTGGACGGGAGTCTTCAAGAAGAGTGTACAGAATGGGGGAGGGGGTCCCCTAGGGTTCAGGAATTTGGACTTGATCTGATAGGAGGTGAGGAGCCAATAAAGTATTTTAAGCAGGGGCATGAGGCTACTAGCGGAACCTCCGTGGGTAAGGAAAGTGCCAAAGACAAGGCTGCTGCCCTCAGGGAACTTCTGATCTAGCTCTGTCAAGGCAAGGTAAATACTGCCCTTTAAAGGAACCAGCTCACTGTGTGTGTGTGGTGGTAAAGTCGCAAATGAGCAGCACTGTCCCACAGTAAGTAGTTCTGTCCCAATGCGTAGCCCGAAGCCCCCGGTGGGGAGTCTCTTCCTCCCCTTGGTGGTTGAGGTCAGCTGAGAGCTTAGTCAGCCAATTGGCCTTTGTTGGAATTTCTGAACTAGAGATAGCGCCTCTGAACTAGATGACTTCTGAAGTTCCCTTTCAAAGCCTAGGTTCTCGAATAAGAAGGAGTGTTCTTAATAAAAGTAAGAGGCTTTGTGTGCACTTTGCAGCTTATCAGAACCCTTTGAGGCTTATTACCTCATTTCATCTTTTCAGCAGGTACTTTAGAAGATACTGCGGAGATTAGGAACTGAGACTCAGAAGTTTGATGTTACTAAGTTATGGAGCCAGCCTCACATCTGGATCTTGAGATCCAAGGATTGCCTTTTTCACTCTTTTCCCAGTTTGCAAACTGTGTTCCCTGGAACCCATTAGGACTGCATAGAGTTGCAGGTGTTGGGAAGCCTCCAGGAAGCTGGGCTCAGTGCCCAGCCCATGTCAGCTAGGCTGTCAGGCATTTCTTAGTCTTCTAGATCAGTCTTCTTTGGAAGTATTCCCCCAGGGAAGCTTTTCCCAGTGGGGGGAACCTACCCTAACCTGTCTTCAAGATTCTTTAAGTCAGGTCTGTCTAGAAACCTTCCTGGTAAGCTGGTGTTGGTACTCTGTTTAGCTCACTCAAGACCTAGCAAGCCACTTCTTTGTCCTAACCTTGACCCTGGGGCCTCACTCCGGCCTCTCCCTTCTTGACCTGTGCTCTGTGGTGCCAGTTCTTCTGAGCAGAATGTCTGTTTGTTTTCTCTCTCTCCGCCCCCTCCTAAAGATTCCTGGCACTCCAGACACTGAAAGAATGAATATAAAAATTTACCAGCTTGGATTCTTTCCCAGACATGCATTGTTGCTGACCCTGTAACCCTCAGCAGGATAGTTTTAGTATCTTCAAATCTTGATGGAGTTTTGTTTGGACACTCGGTGGCAGTGTTTTCCTGAAACCACTGCATCTCACGCATTTCAATTTACCACTTCCCTTGCCCATAGAAATCATACCTGCATTAAAATGATCCTTTTTCCGTTAAAGTATTTTTTAAAAGGCTGCAGTTTGCCTTGATGTACCAGTAAGTAAGAGTTAGAGGGTAGAGAGAAAAGGCTCATGCAAAGAGAGTCGTTTTACTTCTTGATTATACAGCAAAATTAAGAATGCATATTTCTGTGATTTCCGTTTCTGAGAACTGCCTAGAATTTAGTGGCAACTCCCCGACTCACAATTTGTGAAATGCAGGCCTAAGCCTTTTTATTCTTCTCAGATATTCACTGAACACCTAGAGTATAGGTGCAAAGCTTAGTTCTAGATTCTGTGGAGGATACAATGATTTTAGGAAGTGGTTTCCATCTTCAAGGGATTTAATGGTCCTGCATGGCCTTAAAAGTACCAGGAAGAGGCAGGGAGGGATGGATGGAGTAAGTATTGGGGGTGTAGGCAGCTTATTTCAAGGCCTTATGACAGGTGACCCTTTTACATGCTACTCCAGAAGTATGGGTGTTGATGGCAGAGTTCTGCTGGGGACAGAGGGCAGGAAAGGTACTGGCAAATCAATAGGTCCAGCATTGGCAAATCAAGGATTCCACCTGAGTCCATAACTCTGCACCAGAGTTGGTGGATGGTGGAGAATTCTGGAAGGCAGCTCTGCCACCAACGCCACTGCCGAGTTATGGACTCAGGTGGAATCCTTGTGCTGAGACAAACTCAAGATATTTCAAGTACATGCTTTTGAAAATCTATTTGATCATGAGTAGCTCTTGATTTCTTCACTCCTGACAGACTGGAGTGTGGAGACTTGACCCTGGAACAGCTCCGCCACCAGATCTCCCAGTGTGAGAGCACAGGTTCTGGCATCTGAGGCCTGAGTTCAGATCCCTGCTCCTCTTTTTCCACTCCACTGTCTTGGCTGCTTAACTTCTCTTGCCTCAGTTTCACTATAGTGCAAAGAATAAATCATGCCTGCGTTGCTTAAGTTGTTAAGAAGGGTTGTCAAGAAGATGGAAGTGCTTAGCATATAGGAGACACTCAAATAAATAGTATTTCATGGCCTTTCACTACAAATCCAAGGGCTTCATAGTAGGATCAGGGCCCCCAGGTTGTGGGGGCCTAGTGTGGATGCTACATTTTACTCTCACACGTGTCAGGACAGCCACACAGTGTGGGAGTGAGTGAGGGTCTGGGGATCAGGAGCCTCCCCAGAGCCTCTCGGATAAGCCTCTTAGCGTTCTCTGTGTGGTAGTCCTATTCATACACTGATAAAATGCAGAGTTGGAGAGGATTTTCCATCCATGTAAAACAAAGGTATTTACCAGGAGAGGCAGCTGAGGCCTAGAAGAGGTGAAAAGGCACCCCAAAGGCAAAACGGAGAACGTAGCCCTGTCTTGCCTCCCAACATAATGCTCCTCCATGCAGAGTTGCTCCAAAAATTGATGACAACTCAGGGGTCTGGGAAGTTAGTTCATGCATCATAAACCTAATGTTTCCTTTAGCTGGACCACCCACATATTTGTCAGACTAATCTGAGGTCTGTTTTCATCAGCATCGTTCAAGGACTCATAGCATAAAGGTAGCATAGAATGGGGGTGGAAATAAGCTGTTTTCCCCTCTTTTTTGACTGTTTGGCTCCCTCCTTACCTTTGGTTCTGTAGGTGTGTCCCTGTTCTGACCCAGCGTTTGCTCACTTGGCATTTATTCCACGTGTGCAGGGCTTTGTGAGTGGTATGGTGGGCAAAGAAATACAAGACCGAACCCGAGGGTCTTACTGTGTAGAGAAGACATGCACAGTGGAAAAGCTGGATAAATAATATGAGGGAAAATAAAACCAAGCAAAAATGCAATGCACTGTATGATTAAGTGTCAAAATGAGAAATGACTATGGTTCCAAAGCTAATTTATGGGTTGATGCCTGTTGATGACAACATTTTCATCAGTTTGCTGTGAAATGAGAAAATAGAGCAATTAGTGATTATTTTATAAGGCTCAATTTACAGACATACCTTGTATCACTGCACTTCACTGTTTTGCATTTCTCAGATAACTGCGTATTTTACAAATTGAAGGTTTCTGGCAACTGTGCATTGAGTGAGTCTGTTGGTACCATTTTCCCAACAGTATTTGCTCACTTTTGTGTTTCTGTGTTGCATATTGGTAGACATTTTTGCAATATTTCAAACCCTACACTAATGAACTTGCTGAAGGCTTAGATGACGGTTAGCATTTTTTAGCAATCAACAATTTTTTTACATTAAGCTATGTGCATTGCTTTTTTGGACATAATGCTATTGCACACTAATAGACTGCAATAAAGTGTAAACATAACTTTCTTATGCACTAGGAAACCAAAAATTCAAGTTACTTGCTTTACTGTGATATTTGCTTTGCCGTGGTGGTCTGGAACCGAACTCACAGTATCTCTCAGGTGAACCTGTATTTGTTTTGCAGAATTTCTAGGAATATATGCTTCCAAAATTTCCATGCTAAAATGCTCTTTTATACAATGATGGGGTAGAAGTAGTGGCAGCTGTTTTTGAAAGCTCATACTTAGAAAAGTAACAAGTTGGCCACAGAATAAGGTTCTTTTTGAAATTGTGCTCATCCTTGAAATCCAAGGGCGGGGAACCTTTGGTGTGTACACATGTCCAGAGTGGAGGGGAGAAGCATTATTGAGTATAGGAGTGATCAGGGACAGCTCCCAGGACAAAGACAAGCATCAATTTTGTGTGGCGAAGGATTTGATAAAGTGGACGGGTATAGGGAATCTTCCTTGTGAGGGAGTCATGTGAGAGGTGCTTTGGGGGTAAGTTCAGAGGGTTCATTTAGGGGAGTAGGAAGAAGTTTGGAAGCCTTATCCATTTACCTGCTATGTCTATAAAAATGTCTCCCAGCTATACTACAATAGAAACAGATCTCTGGATCTACTGAATTATCCAAGTCACTGTCGTGAACCATATGCCCCCATCCTGAATCAATGACCCAGTCCACATGTATTCCAGCTCTGGCCTGTGCTGTCACATGCTAGCTTTTAGCCTTACCTTAACGCTCATATCTGGTGAGCAGTAACTCACTTCCAGTTCTGACCTCTTGTTTCCATTCGTGATCACAATTTGGACTCATTATTACATTGGACTGACCTTGCTCATTCTGGCCTTGTCCAGAGTTGTACACCCTGGGCCAGTCCCTGGAAGGCAGCACCCATACTGAGTTAGCCTCTGGTCCTGAGGATGGCCCAGTGAGCAGTGGTGTGTAGGAATGTATTGCCGAGAGAATGAGAAAAGTCTCAGCAGGACATGTGACTGGGTAGAGAGGGAGGAGGAACCTGTGGCCAAAGCCTGGGGGCCTGGGGCTGGGATGGTCACCATTGATTAAAAATAGGAAACGATCCTGATTGGAGGAGGAAAAGAATTTGGTTTCAAAGTTGCTGAGTTCAAGAATAGGAGGGGCGATAAAGAGAGGCTGGAGAAGGACCAGGTCTACTTGGAGCCAAGAAGGATTCATGATCAAGGGCCTCTTGAGAGAGACTGCATCATTGCTGCGAGTCCAGAGAGCATGGAGGAGGAGAAGATGGAAAAGACTGTAGCCTCACATGAAGGCTGCAATTAGTGCAGGAAGAGCTGGGTAGATGGTAGGGGGCTGGGGAGCCCACAGGAGAAAAGATGAGAGATTCCACTAACCTGGAAATCATAACCTTGGGTCTTGGCAAGAACCCCTCCTTTCTGGACTAGAAGTCGTCCTTCACTGTAGGTGAGCAGCCCGAGCATGAGGAGAGACGTGCTTGCTTGGCATACTTGCTTTGTGAGCCTTTGTGTGGTTTGGGGTATTTCCTTGACACAAGCCTTCGCCTCCTTTGCTTGGGTGTTTTCATGCCTTTCCTTTCCTCCTCCTCCTCAGGGGAAAGAGGTTCTTACTTCCAAGAACTGAGTGTGTGTAGGGCACAGATAGGGTATCGGCCAAGGCGCCATCCTTCTTTAGGCATCCGTCATGGGCTGCTAGAGCAGGGCATCTATTTGAGCTTATTTATGTGCCTGGAGTTGAGAGCCCATATTTTGCTTATTCCACCAGCTTCCCACGCTGCCAGGAAGGTGCTAAGAAGCAGAAATTCCTATTCCCCCTCCTCCGGCGTTCTCTCTCTCTCTCTCTCTCTCTCTTTCTCTGGTATTCAACTCCAACAGGAGCTAATATTTACCTGCTGCATTAGCTGTGGGGCTGTGGGATGTGACAGCTGGAGGAGGAGGAGACTTTTTTCTTTCTCCCTCCTCCATCTGTCTTTCCCTAGAGGTTTGAAAGGGGAAAACTTGTAACTGTAATCTTCAGGACTGCCTGGTTGAAAAGTGGAGACTGCTAGGAAGAGTTCCCCAACTCTTGTGTTAGCTTCTCTGCTTAGGGCCAGAGCTTCTCTGTGGCTTTGGGGAGATGCCGTAAAGATTGGACCACCCATGGGACAACCCTGGAAGGAGAGTAGCTGCCAGCCAGGGGACACTTTTTTTTTTTTTCCAGGTGAGGGACTCCAGAGGTGGGGAGTAGAGAGTGTGGATGACAGAATCTGAGGCATGTCTGTGACGGTCTCAGTTGGTGCTGGCCAGTGTGGACTGCCCCTGCAGGGGAGCCTAGCAGTTTCCCATGTCTGGGTACGTAACTGCTCCCTACCCCCGAGGGCTCTGCCTGGTGCTGACTCAGCTGCATATTCACCTGCTCACCTGTCAGGAGTCGAACATATATAGCAAGTTGAACAAATGTCTGAGACCAGGGATAGGAGAAATGTCTCAGCTCAGTATAGCTTGTGAACGAAAGAAAGATGAATAACGTTCTAAGACCTTGCTACATCCCTGCCACAGGAAAGGAGGCTTCCCAGGGATGCTGGAGGAAGGAACAGGTAGAGGAAATGGAGTAGGGATAAAAAGAGGAAGCTCCGAGTTGGGAGCAGGTGGGGCTGTCTTCCCATGTGCATTCTGGGCATAGTGTGGGTCCACCTGTGTCCGTGAGCTCGCTCCATCATGGACCAGGGCCGCCTCTCCACTCACTCACTCCTCTAGCTTTCTTTTTCTGCCTTTCTAGCCATTTATCAGAAAGCCTGTTTCTATTCTTCAAACTGCTCTTTTGAGCAGTGTGTCATGAATTTCTCTCGCCCCAGTTTGTTCTCTTGTTGCCATGGTAGCTGGCTAGGGGTCTCCAGCTGGCTGGGGGTGTCCTGCTGGCAGGGCACGGAGGCAGAAGTCACAGGTCATCCTGCACTGGTGCTTCTGGAACTCCTCCTACAAAAGCTCCTTTTGGCCTCCTTTACGCCCACATCCCCTGCAGGTCACACAGCCTGTGCCGCCCCCACCCCCACCCCAACAGGCAAAAGCAAAAAAAGGAAACAATAGTTACTGTTTTCTTTTGTTCTGGTCCTTTCAGAAACAGCCAATCAAGGCATGTGCTGCCTTTTTCAGAGTAGAGTTAAGGAAAAGCTGAGATGGGATGGCTGATGAGGGGAAGAACTTCAAGGAAACATGTTGGATCTATTTGTCCCATCCACAATTAGGAAGTGAAAAGAAGGAGGAAAGAGGGAGCCAGGACTTAGCCTGTGAAAAGCCACTTCCAGGAAACATGCATAATTTGATGTGCTGTGGGCCCTTGGCTGCTATGAACTAAGCTGCCCCTAGCTGGGAATCTCAGAGTACACAAGTTTTTATATGGACTCTTGACTTCACTTTTGAGGGTCCTGTGTGTTTAGTGCATTACATCACGAGTTTTCTGTCGTGGCTGTTTTTCACAGTATACATTTAAAAATATTTATTCATCCATCCATCTATCCATCCATCCATTTATTCAAAAATATGTGAGAAAGAATTATTGAGTACCTACCACAACTTTGTACTGTTCCAACTATGGGGATATAGTGGTGAACAAGATTGACGGTCTCTACTCTCAAGTAGTTTACATTCTTCTGAGACATATTAACAATAAATAAGCAGGAAGACATCAGATAGTAAAATGCAGAAGAACAACATAGGGTGATGTCATAGAGGGTCTCTGGGTGGGTGGTCCAAGAAGGCCTCTGAGAAGGGACCATGGAAGCTGAGATTGGCACACCAGCACGTAGTCAAACTATGGGAAGATGGAGGAAGAGCATTCCTAGCAGGGAACAACTAGCTAATTAGCTTAGATGTCCCAAGTCAGAAGCAGGCCTGTGTACTTAGAAATACTGGAGTCCATGTGAGTGGAATGAGTGAAGGAGAGGGAAGTAGGAGATATCTTCAGATCAGAGGGTCATTGTGTCAAACACCTTGCATGGGGCCACACCAGAGCCTCTTGGCCTCACAAGTTTCTGGAATCTTTGGCTGCTTGTTGCAGCCCAGCCACCACTGTAGTGGTTGGCCAACGCTATGCATGTAAAAACTCAATAGCCCTTCACCTCATGCTATGCCCCTCCCATCTCTTACCCTGGAGCTTCCTTGTTGATACTGAACCATGAGATACTCAGGATTCTCTTGGGTGACTGCAAGTTGAAGAACGAATTTTAACTCCCTGAGCCATAACTAGTGCCCCATAGGAGGGTGGGCAGATAAATTCTTCTCCTCTGAAGGACAGCTACCTGAACTTCCAGCAGCCACCAGCTTAGTGATACACCCGCGTGTTGGCTGTCTTTTTCCCTCCTTTCCTTCCCCTTTCCCCCACTCCTGCTTCCATGTGACTGCACCTAAACCCTTTCCTCAGGCTCTGCCTTCTGGGGACACTGGGCTGAGACAGACAGATAGGCTTTAAATGATGGAGGACTTTGCAGGACATGGTAAGAGGTTTGCGTTTCATTCTGAGAATTAGGAGAGGTAGTTAGAGAACATTGGACAGGGAAATGGTGACCTGGTTTACTTTTTAAAAGGATGACTCTGATTGCAGTCAGGCGAATAAATTGAAGGGAGGTGGAATGAGAGCAGGATGAGCAGTGGGGAAGCTCCTGCCATAGTTCAGGCGAGAGATGAATAATGACCCAAACAAGAGTGGGAGCAGTGGGGTCATGAGCATGTGTCTCTGTGACAAGGGTGATTATAAGGCCAGGCTGCTCTGAGATGGGTTCTGGATGGTGGGTCAGGTTGCTCTCAGTAATGGACTCACCTTCTGCACAGCAGCATTTATGCTTGGAATTCAAATATGTGCTTCAGCAAGATGACAAATTGCAACCTGCCATGGACCTTCATCTGCATCAAGCATAGCGAGGCTCACCCTTGGGGACCACTTCCCGGGAGCACTGAAGACCTTTATAGTCACCTGGGAGTGGCACTATTGAAACTGCTGCTTGCTCACAGGCAGGAGTTTGTTTTCCCACTCTTGACTGATTCAGAGCAGCCCTCTGCTTTCATTTGTTTCATTTCTTTACACTTCAAGTGGTTATTTCTTTTGCAGAAAGGAATCCATGGCTAAAAATTTAAGGCAATACCTCTTCCGTTCATGAATAATGACCAGATCTTGGATTCAGAGAGCCTTGGGTTTCAATTCCAGCTTGACTAGTTCCTAGGTAGGTGGCCTCAGTCCGAGTTTCTCATCTGCAGCCTGGAGATTAATAACACCAACTGCCTGGAGTCATTGTGAGAATTAAATGACTGAGGTGTATAACCTGCCTGCTACTTGCTCTTTCTCTCCCCTTACTGCATTCATAATCAGTCAATCCCAGGGAAGGTACAGTTCAGGGAGATTGAATTGAGGTGGGTTCAGCTGAGACCCTCAGCTAAGAGACCTCCCTCTAGGCTTTAGCCAGGAGATTCTGGAGTTTGTGCCATTATGGTAGGTCATAGGTCCTTACAAAACATTCCTCTGGTGATATTCAGGAGGTTGGAATCCAGCTCTTTCTTCTGAGAGGCTCCAAGCAACATCCGTCAATGAATTACTATGATGGTGCCCCTGTGAGATAATTTGAGACAAGTCTTGTCCAATCCATTTTATAGATGGAAGATTCTAATGCAATCAGACTTGAAGGCATTTTCCCTTTGATGCTATCTTCTTCATTTGCTCAACTAAAAATTAGGCTGGCACTTGCAGGATTAATCATCATGTTGCTAACAGAGGCTGATGCGAACCACTCGTAAGAACCTTAGGCCCATCTTAGATAGTCTAATTTTTTTTTGAAATTACAAAGGCATTTTGTATTTATTTTAGAGCATATAGAAAAGCACAGAAAAGAAGATTTAAGTTAGCCACAATCCCATCACATACAATTAATCACTAACATTCAATAAATATTCTTTGTAAGGTTTCCCCTCTGCCTACGGAGAAGTATGTACACTCACTAAATGGGAACTGTAGTGCTCAGATACTCAGATACTGTTTTTGCAACCTGCCTTCCTGACTAATAGTATACCGTGGGCAATTTCCCGTGCCATTAAATATTATTTTACCGTATTATTTATTTTAGCTTATGGTTTTTAATAATCGTCAAATGTTTTTTATGTGACTGTACCTTATGTTAACCAGTTCCTTACCATTACTATTTGGGTTGTAGTTTTTTAATATTTGAATTAACTATCCAATGGGCAGCTTTATAAATGCATACTTGTGTGCAAGTTTGATGATCTCCTAAGGACAGAGTCTTAGCCTCAGAAGGACTTACTGGGGCACAGGCAATGCATGTACTTATGACCCTTGAGAAATACTGCCCAGTCTCCCTCAGGAGCGTTTGCACTAATTACACCTCGGCCAAGAATGGCTGAGAGTGCCCACATCTTTGCCAACTCTGTGTATTTTAATTAGTAAGGGTATCTCCTGAATGTTTTTTTTTTAACATTTATTTGAATTATGGTATATTTCAGACATTTAGTGTAGGAAACAATTAAGAAACACTTGTATACCCAGCCCCAAGCATAAGCGATGCTCTGTTTGCTATATGTACTTAATCTCTCTCCCATTTTTAAAGCAATGAAGTGTTGCAGGTGCACGTACATGCCCTCATCCCTTACCCCTCACTCCTGACGTCACCACTTTTCTGAAATGGTTATTTCATTACACGTGCATTTTGGTGCTTTTACTACATATGTGCATGTTAACAAAATCCGTGAATTTTTGTGAGTTTTAAAGTTTTATATAAATGATGTATGGGGATGTGCCCTTTTGCAGCAAAGTGAACATTCATTTTTAAGATTTACTAGTGTTATTACATGCACAGTTAGTTCATTATTTCACTTTCTGCTTAGAACGGCCTGGCATAAATAAATCAGAGGTTGTTAACTTACTCCCCTTCTGAGGGAAGCTTGGTTGCTCCTGTGCTTTTGCTGTTGTAAGCAGTGGTGAAATAATAGACCTTGTCTGCGTTTCCTTGGGCACGTGTGTGAGGTTTTTCTCTTGCGTAGGTGCCTAAAAGTGGAATGACTGAGTTTCAGAATGCTCATTTCCAACGTTATTAGATGTCACCACGTTGCTTTCCAGAGTGACTGTGCCATCTACCCTCCCATCATATGCAGAGTTCCCATTTCCACTTATCTTTCACATCACTTGAGATGATCAGAATTTTCAAAGTTTGACAATCTGACGGGTGTAAAATGATACCCAGTTATTGCATTAATTGCATTTCCTTCCTCCCCCCGCCCGTTACTAATGAAATCGAGCATTTAATATACGTTTATTGGCCATTTGGATTTCTTCCTAGGTGAATTGTTGGTTCATATCCTTTCCCCATATTTCTATCATGCTGCTTGTGTTTTTTCTTATGATTTGTGAGAGGTCTTATATATTCTAGATATGAATTGTAGGTTGTAAATATCTTCTCCCTTACATGGCTTGTCTTTTTCACTTTGTTTATGGTGCTTTTTGTCATACAGAGTTGTTAATAATACTGTGGTAAAATTTATCTGCTTTTTCCTTTGTGACTTTTGTTCATTTTACCGTGCTTAAAAATTCCTTCCACATACTGAGATCAAAAGAAGTCATTTGTATTGTTTTAAAACTAAAAATTTTAGTTTTGATTATCACATTTGGCTCTTTCAGTTCATTTTGGGATTAATTTTTGAGTATAGATGTAGGTTCTGATTTTATCTTTTATTCCTCCCTTCCCATCAGTCCTATGTCCCAGTGCCATTTAATGACTAATCAGTTTGTTTCCACTATTTCTGGGCATCTTATTTTGTTCCGCTGGTCTAATGGTATATTCCTTTCACTCATGTGTCACTAATTTAGTTTTTATAGATTTGCAATTTTGATATATTAGGGTAAATCTTCCCTTCAACTCTGCCAAATTGTCTTGGACATTGGCCCCTATTATTTCATGTGACTTTTAGGATAAGCTTGTCGTATTTCATTTTAAAAATAGGATTTTAATTGGAACTGGATTTACAGTTTCATTTAGGAGAGGGGGTCTTGCAATCTTCAAGCTCTTTTTCCAACCCAGAACGTAACATGTTTCTTCCTATGCTTAGATTTTCCTTAAAGTCCCTCAAGAGAGTTAAATTTTTTTCTTTACGTCTTTTGTTGCACATCTGTGATTTGATTTGTTTTATAGTTTTCATGGTACTGCATAATGTCTTTTTATCATTGTATCTTCTGGTTCTTTGTTGCCTTAGTTTCTTCTTTTTTTTGGGGGGGGGACCAATAGAATTTTAAATTTTATTTTTTTAATTCAATGGTTTTATTATGTTTATAGTTGTGCAACCATCATCACAACCTAATTTTAGAATATTTCCATCCCCAATCCCCAGTCTTCCCCCTCACCTTGTCTCCTTTGGTAACCATAAGTTTTTCAAAGTCTGTGAGTCTATTTCTGTTCTGCAAACAAGTTCATTGTATCCTTTTTTTAGATCCCAATATAAGTGATAGCATATGATATTTGTGTCTCACTGTCTGACTAACTTCACTTAGCATAATGATTTCTAAGTCCATCCATGTTCCTGCAAATGCCATTAGTTAATTCTTTTTTATGATTGAGTAATATTCCATTACATATATGTACCAAGTCCTCCTTATCCACTCCTCTGTCGATGGACATTTAAGTGTTTTGTTGTCTTTGTATCAGACCTTGCATTTTTGTATACTTATATCGTATCCAGGATCCTCATAGAACTCTCTTATTACTTTGAATGGTTCTCCGCACCATAGACTATCATATTTTGTATGTAGACATGTATCAATTGTGAATAATGACAGCTTTGTTTTTTTCCTTTGCAATCCATATGCCTTGTCTTTCTTTTTCTCTATTCACTACACTGGCTAGTACTTTTAAGTACAACAATGGATAAAGAAAAGACATTTTTAGTCATATGCTTCACTTCAAAGATATGGCTTCACTTAAACTCTGTACTCTTTCTGAACAATTCCTTACCTCTGGTCCCCCTTCCCACCTTACATGACACTATTGTCTCAAGATATGGCTTTATCTTTGTGAACTATTTTATTTGTCATGTATCTATCTATCTTTGTTTTACATTTGTCCTCATATTTACCATTCTCTTTTGCTCATCATGCCCTTTTCTTGTGTGGCATTCTTTTCTTCCATTTAAATTTCCTTCTTGAGAAATATTGCATAGTAATTATTTCACCTGAGTTTGAATGATAAAATCTTTAGTTTTCTGAGAAAGTCTTTATTTTGACAACGTGTGTGTGTGTGTGTGTCTGTAGCATGCAGTGCCTTAATGTGGGATCTCAGTTCTCAGACCAAGGATTGAACCTGGGCTAAAGCAGTGAAAGCACAGAATCCTAACCACAAGACCACCGGGGAATTCCCTCAACCTATTTTGAGTAACAGTTTACTAAGTATTTTTTTGTACTTGAAGGTATATTATTCCATTATTTTCTAGCCTCTATTATTATTTAATAACTGATAATCTAAATGTTGTTTCTTGTAATTTGTATTTTCTCTCAGAGTTCTTTTAAGATTTTCTCTTCATAATTTGAGAACTTTTAATATTTCACAAAAATGTGTGTAAGTTGGACTTATCATTGTTCATCCTGCTTAGAGCTTATTGAAATTCTTGACTCTGAGGATTTATGTCTTTCAATAATACTGGAAAATTTAATCTTCAGCTTTTCAAATACCACCTTTCTCAATTATCTCTTTCTAGAACTCACATTAGATATATTTTGGATCTTTTTGGCCTGTTCTCTCTTTATCTTAACTTTCATCATATTTTCTGTTTATCTCTCCATGCTGTATACTTGGGAGTTTCCTCCAATGTGTCTACCTCCTTATACTCTTCTTAGTTGTGTCTAACCTCAAGATTAACTTACCTACTGCCTTTAATTTCACTGATGAGATTTCTCTTTACAAAAAATTGCATTTGCCACTGAAAACTTTTTCCAGTGTATCCTGTTATTTTCTTTATATACCTTTTCTGTTATTTCAAGCTCTAAGGCTCTAATTCTCTTTGTTTATTGTATCAATTGACTTTTCCTTATGGTAGATTGCTTCCTTGTGTGAGGAAAAAGTTTTGAATGCAGGCTTATGTCTAATGATGCTTGTTTTTCCTGTGGAGATGCAGTAGAGTCTGAGTTGTGAGAGTAACCTCAGAAACTGGTTTGGTTTAGTTCTCTTACTTAACCCAGGAAAATTACTAGGACTAGTTTTTACTTTGACTTAAGGCTTCTTGAGCCCCTGAACACGTAGCTTACAAATCTTAA
Source organism: Catagonus wagneri (assembly GCA_004024745.2). Classification (NCBI taxonomy): domain Eukaryota; kingdom Metazoa; phylum Chordata; class Mammalia; order Artiodactyla; family Tayassuidae; genus Catagonus; species Catagonus wagneri. Next base: position 15,227,846 of record PVHT020000175.1, read on the forward strand.
GGCTAAGTAACTGTTCATTTACTGTTCAGTTTCCATCAGTTTCAATATATACCAGTGTAAATACCATGGCTACTTTGCAGTATTCTACAGATTGGAGTCAAGGGATTGAAACACAAATTCCACCTTTTATGTGAACTTCAATGGTACCACGGAGGCCAAGGCAATTTAATTTAGGTTTACCAGGATTCATTTCATTTTCAAGAGAATCCTCTCGCAACAGGTTTATTCAGTCCTCTTAAAAATGCTGGCATTCTTTTACATTTCTCCCTTTTGAAGCAGCATTATATAAACAGATTAGAGTAAGTCTAAAAACGTGGGCCCCAGTCAACTTTCGTTATTTTTCTGCATATGATCATGATAAAGGATCAGGACATCCTTCACATTTTAAAGGAGAATTCAACTTATAGTTTGTCCCTGCCAAACTCCATAAATCAGCCACTTTTAGAGTAAACCAGCAGAACATTGCATCACCCGCAGTCAAGCTGTAGGTTTTATCACCTGCACCAACAAATCTACATGGCTAGTTTCTGCCTCTTTGACAGAATTTTACACCTATTGTTCCAAACAGCATTTTAAACAGACATATCAACTCCCTAATAAAAGCAAGGCATTTCCCTTATTAGAAACAAGATACACCATCACTTAGGATCTTCAAACATTGTTGCCCTTTAACTTTCAAAATTTGGCAATGCATTCAATGAAACAAACTGCAGACAACTAGTTTTAACAGAAAGATTAAAACACTTTTAAGCAGACATGAATGTCCTAAATTATTTATTAGGTAAGAATTTTACAAACATTACTTGCATCAGTGGTAATGGTGGAGCTGGAGAGTATTGCGCCTTCTCCAAGCTGCACGGCGAGAACCACCAATAGTGTGGTGGAACTTGCAGCCCTTCCCAAGGCCGTGACTCTTCCTGCCTGCAGAAGTCAGCCCTCGCACCTCCCCGTGCTTGTGGACTGGTTTGGCGATCCACTGGGTGTCAGGATTTCTTCTGATAGCTTTATGGAATGGATCAGTGAGGATAACCTCAAAGAGTTTGTACGGAGAATCTTCACTGACCCAGTAAGAATTCAGGACCCTCGGAACCCCACAGTGGTGTCCAGCTTGCTCCTCAGCAATAGACTGAAGGCTTCGAGCAAACTTTAGCTGGCTGACACCATGGTGGACAGACCTGCCATAGTGGCACCCTTAGGAACCGGTTGTTTGAGGCCCCCGCAGGGCCCACGAATCCGATATATGACATACTCTTTCTTGGCCTTGTACCCCAGCCTGCGTGTCTTATCCAGCTGGGTGGGGCAGGGGTCCCTGTGGAGAGCTGGCACCACTGCCAGCAGCGCACCTGGCAGAGAAAGCGCATGATGTTGGACTGCTTCTTCCTCCATAGCTCCTGGATGTACTTGTACTCGCCCATCTTGGCTGATGGCTGTCGCCAGATGGAAAGGCCGACCTTGAGTTTCGATTCCTCAGGGTTTTGCTTTTCTTACACAGAGACAAAAGTTTCCTTTATCTCCTTTTGCTATAGAGTTGATTTTTATGCAGTTGATTGTTTTACTGAGAGCACAGTCCTTCAAGTGTCCTAGCTAAATGCAGAATCTTAGTTTCAACTTCTGTCCACTTGTGCTCTGAAGACCTTATCTCTGGCTCTTGAATGAGTATTAAAACCCACGCATTAAATCGTCAAGGTTACCAGGACTAATTACAGCTGCAGTCTCGGTTCACGTGCTTAGCTCTATGTTTTTTATTTCCTCCTAGGAATTTCCTTTTATATTTTGCAAGTTCAGCAATATATGCTTTAAAATATATTTGAAAATATATTTCTGTACTTTATCTAGTTTTCCAGAAATTTTTAGCAAGAGGTTTTTCTTATTCTGCCAACTCACTAGTACTGGATCCTTGAATGACTTATACAAAGAGAATTCTCTAAAATAGGAAAGCACAAGATATTTGCTGGGGCCATACGCAGAGTGCTCCCAGACCGCGAAGTGTGATGTTCCTAACGGAGAGGTTACTCGGCGCTGGACTGAACAGAGCAGATTTGAGGGAGGGAGTGCGGGAGAACAGCAGTGAATTAACGGACAGTCACCTTCCGCCCCCTCAGGGAGTACTCGGCGCTTAGCTAATGGCAGTTCATTTAGAAAAGTGATCATCCACAAGCCCTTAGCAGCAGCTTCTAAAAATGTCTTGCCTGAGGTGATGGAGTCTTTTCAGGGAGTGAAAGATCAGAATCTGGAAGCAGGGCAATGGTTCTCAAGTTCTAGTGAAGGCAAATTCTAGAAGCAAAGTGGGAGCCACAGAAAGTGTTGGGGAAAAGAGAGACTGAAGGACTCAAGCTCTCCTCTAAATTTAAACATTAGAAGAGGAAGCAAACAGAAGGAGAAGCAGGGGTGAGGGTGTAAAGGATTGAGTTGAAAGCATGAGTGTAGGAGTTTTCACTGAAGACAAAGCCAATTTGAGGGGGAAAGCCTATCCTCCATGAGGCCTGGTAACCACGTTTCTTAGCATTCAGCGTATCAGGAGAAATGCTGCTTGTCTGTGATCCAGCTGCTAAGCCTTAAGCAGATGATACTGGATTGTGATCACTCTTAGGCTTCAGCCTGAGTTCTCCTTTCTGTCTCTGCTAAGAATATGTCTCTTTCATACTGAGGTGTGGGACCCCTTGTAAGGCTCATACTGAGGTGTGGGACCCCTTGTAAGGCTCTGAGGCTATTAGAAAGCCAGACGTGCAGCTCTGAGTTCACTCCAGCATCCAAAGGCTGTCTTACCAGCTATGAGAGAGAAGTGAAAGATGGTACTGGTGTGGCAAGAGCAGCCTACTGGGAGTTCCTGCATCCCAGTTATGACGTTGATGAGTTCTGGGACCTTGAGAAACTCATTTAATTATTCTATACCAGTGGTCTCGACCAGGGGCTCTTTGCCCTCCCCAGGGAACATTCTGAAACCTGGAAACATTTTTTTATTTTTTTGGCTGTACCTGCAGCGTGCACAAGTTCCTGTGCCAGGGACCAAACTAGAGCCGCAGCAGTGACAACACCTAGTCCTTAACCACTGGGGCACCAGGGAACTCCGGAAACATTTTTAATCGTCACAACCGGGAGGTCCACCTGGTATCTAGTGGTGAAAAGCCCGAAATGCCATTCAGCATCCTGCGAGGCCCAGGACCACCACCGTGACAAAGAATTATCCAACTCAGAAACGTCAGTAGTACTGAGGTTGAGAAACCCTGCTCCGCATGCCTTTTCTCATCTCCACATGGGAGGGGTTAGAGGAGGTTGATATGTGTGTGCCTAGGTTAGGTACGCTTTATATTTTGTCTACACACAGAACCAGTGTCATGGCCACACCACGTCTGTAGAAGCGTGAATCAAATGAGATAGGTTTAAATCACCCCTCCTTTTCTACTGAAGAACAGAATTGTGTACTCATAATGCTGTGAGCTTTGCAGGTTCACAGCAACCACTGTGTCTGCTTCCACACAATGGACCTTTCATCTTGTTACGTTATGCTTGCAAGTTGCACTTGTCCCTGTTAAGTAAGAATCTGAGACCTGTTTTCTTAGAACTGAATTGATTGTCTCCAGAACAGATGTATCACTTCTGTCTTTTCCTACACAGCCTCCCAACATGGCACAGATCCTAAGAAGCCCATGTCCTGGGGTTGTGTCCATTTGGCTTTGCAGTTACCATTCATTCATTCATTCATTCAATAAACATGCACACGGCAGTGGTTACTAGTGTGCAGATGGAAAGGATAGATAAACGAAGCCCCTCGTGGTGTAGCAGGACGAAGAGATCCATACATCACAGTATCCAAGAGGCAGGAGGACAGCGTGCCAGAGGTTCTCAGAGGAGAAAGAGATCCTGTTTGTGGTGCAATCACAGAATACTTCGCAGAGGAAGTATGGTCTGAACTGGGCTTTGAAGTCTAGTTTTTTGACAGGTGGCTAGGGAAGAAAGGGGACAGAAGGGAGAAAGATAATGAGAGGTGATCTGCAGGAGGACTTGCATTTGTGGAAGGTGCCTGTGCGTATTTGAGGGCTGGTGGGAGCCCTGTTTGCTGGGAGCGGACACTGTGAGAGCTGCACAGTCACTGGAGATATTACTCAGGGCAGAGATGCAGCGGGGACAGGGCATTTTGTTCAGTCCTGGTCCTTAAAAATAAGGATTTACATGGGATGACATTTGAGTTTGCTTTCAACCCTAAGGTTATAAGATTCCAGAGTTATATCTGATAGGCACTAGAAACTCATCTATTCATTCAATAAGTAAATCTTTTTTTTTTTTTTTCTTAGCAGACACTGGGCTAGGCATGGGGGCACAACATGGAACCAGCTCTTGGATTTTGCTGCACTGCAGGCTGGGGATAGGGTCTGAGTTGGGCTCTGCAGCAAACGGTTGTGGTGGAACCTGGAAGAGGAAGGTGGATCGGGAGGCTGGTCCTGGCTTCCGAGGAGGAGGTCTAAGTTCTGGCCTGGAGAGGTGGCGGCGCAAGTAGGAGTGAAAGGAAGCCTGTGATGTGGAATGGAAAACAAAAGTGATGTGAGACTTGGGGAATGGATGGTGGAAGAGGTGGGCAGGAGGAGGACTTCAAGGATGAGCCTAGGTTAGGGGGAGACTAACCCAGTGGCGATGGTTAATAGAGACCTGGGGAGGAGCTGGTGTGGACGGAAAGACAGTGAGTTGGTTTTTAAACCCATGGATTCATGGCTCTGTCAGGCCATCTAGGTGGGGGAGCCCATCTGAGCAGCGGGGAATGTGGTACCAGACTTTAAAAAGAACAGGCCAAGCGGTAAGACGTGGGAGTCTTCCTCACGTTAGCTGTGGTCAAAGCCGTCGGGATGGATGAACTCAGCAAGAGAGAGAGGGTCTACACAGCGGGTGGAAAACAGGCTCAGAGGGATGCACAGCTTTAGGAGGAAGAGGAAAGGGAAGAAAAGGAAGGAGAAAAGGTGAAGCAGATGAAGGGGCAGCGAGGGAGGCGGTGTCGAGAACAGCGGATGGGAGATGCGCTTGGAGGGGAAGCCGAGTGCTGCTGAGCCCCAGTGCAGCAGAATGTGTACACACCCCTAACAGCCTCCAGGGAAGCAGACTCTGTTTTTTTTAAAAAAAAATCCCTTGGAATGTATTGGGCTGTGGAAGTGCTGAGCCACCTGATCGTTTTATCACTTCTCAGCCAGAGGGTGGGGGAGGCTCTCCAGTGAGTCACGGTCCTGTGCTTGCGGAGCTGGGGGGAAGGGGTTTGCTGTGAGCGAAAGCTGCTTGATTTTCTGGAGGGAAGGTTCACTGGGATCTCAGAAGCCACAGCCTCTGGCCTGAGAGGAGTGCCCCCCCCCCCCCCCCCCCCCCCCCCCGGGAAGACCCCTGGGGACTCTGTGCTGCGTTTTGTCCTCGCCATCCGGTCCTTTGCTGCCCGGATGGCTGAGTGGCTCTGTGGGGGTTTGTACTCACACAAAGCCTACAGTTTCCGGAAAAGGGGCTTTTCATCTTTTTATTTTTGCGGGTGGAGGAGGCTCCGTGCCCCCGCTGGACCCTCACTGACTCAGGAGTGACCTTAAGCTCTTGCATCCTCGAAACCGTTCTTGGCCAGCCTCATGCTTCAGGCCACGCTTGCTCCTTCCGTGTGGCTCTTGCAGTGAGGGGGCGGGGGAGGCTGCGACCTCGGGCATCAGGCAGGTCCAGTTCCAAGTCTGGCTCTGCCACATACTCGCGGAGTGATCTTAGCGTAGAGATGTCCTTTCTCTGATCACATCTGCAAAATGCTTGAAGGCTCCGAGGATTCTTCTGCAGACCAAGCGAGTTGACACACACACAGTGCCTGTTAGGCTGATCATTCAAGGGTATTGTTATCGCTTTGAAACTTTTTCTTTTATTCTTCTGCTTCCCTGGCTTTTTTGTTGCATTGTTTTCAGAGTTTCTTTCCCTTTCTTCCAATGTTTTCCTCCTCAAAAAAAAAAGTAATTAATTTGAAGAAAATTATAACCTAACACCCCCTAGTTGGCTCCAGTCTGGCTCCCTTGGCAAATGAAGGGCCTTGAATGCTTTGATTGTTCTGGTATAATTTCTTTTGAAAGTAGGGAGCTGTCATTTGGCGTCACCTGTAATGCTTGGTGTCGTCCCTGCAACTGTCACAATAGTGCCACCCACTGTGGCGCGACACCGCAAGGGTACAAAGCTCATTCATCTCAACAGGCTCAGCATCATTTTGGGAGCTGGGTCCTTTCACTCTAGGGAGCTAGTGACTGTCTTCAGTTTTTAGGTGTGTGTGTGTGTGTGTGTGTGTGTTTGAAGGATTGCTTCTTTTCTTTTAACACAAAAAGGCAAAGTTTCAAAGCAGGTGGGGTGTGGGTTAAACACTGTTCTAAATGGCAGGCCTGCTGTTCATGGGGAAGGAAAGTGGCCTGAAAGTTTAAAAATAACCTGAACATTATAGACTCCTGTGAATTCTACAGCCCGGAGCACTGCGAGTCTGTGGGTGTCTTACCTGCTGGAGTGCAGGCAGGAAAACAAGTTGAGAGGCAGGAGGATTTAAATGTGCTGAATCCTTTAGTGGCACGTGTTGGCAGCAGAAGTATTCATAGAAAAAAAATCAAGCTATATTGAATGATCAGAAGCAGCATTCTTCAATGGTCGAAATAGTGTTTCCCTTGGATTTGCTGAACACGGAGCACTGGCTAATATTTGGGTCTGCAGTGCGGCAGACCTTCCTTCTCTGCTGCTGCACATCATCTTCTCTCCCTCCGCCCACCCCCCTCAGGATCCCTCCAAAGTCTGGCGGATAACTTTGCCAGCTAGCTTCCTAGACTGACCCACCAGGGAGCTCAAGGGCTGGGGCATTTTGGGTAGATTTGGCTGTTCATTGGCTAACAAGTAAAGGGGATATAAATCCATGCTTATCATGAGTAAACTGTGCCCAATATTCTATACTTTGGATTTTTGAGACATTTTAAGAGTTCCAGTAGTTTTTAAAGGAGGACTCAATTCTCCTGGCATGGCTTATGCATGGGAACATTGGCAACGAAGACCTGAGGCAGCGGGTCAGGTTAATAACACCGGCATGGACCAGGATACAATGCACTTGACATTCTCTTGTCACCGTTGGTCTGTCAAAAGTCTCCTGAGATTCAGAGGGATAAGACTGTTGCTGTCACTTCTGCACGTGGGGCAATCAGCCCAGCCAGGACTGAGGGCTAAGTCTGTCTTGTCGCATATCTGGGGTCCTTCGGCATCCGCTGTTATATCTGAACATTTTGGAATTAGTGAGTATCCTGAATCTCTATTAATGATATCAGTAAGAGGCCCTATGGTGTGGTGGTTAAGATAGTGGATTTTGGAATCCAAGAGACCTAGGGTGATTTTCTGTGATGTCATTCACCACCTAGCTGACTTCAAGGTATCATTTAGTGTCTTTCAGTGCTGCTTTTCTCACCTTTAAAATGCAGATTATAAAGTCCCTACCACATAGGATTCTTTTGAGGAAAGTACAGGGCTTACTGCAGCACCTTGCACATAATAAGTATTTAAAACCTTTTACAATGAGTATTATTACTAGTTAGTACTTTTCTTTGTAATTATTCTTTGCTTGCTTGATGCATGTCTATCTTTCTTTTTGTTTATAGTAGTCTTGGAATTTGTAATGTGAAAATATGACTTACCGGAGAATAGAGATGATTTTAACAAAAGGAAAAGAGCGTAATGGGCAGCTTTGGTTGATTATATTCATACATGACCACTACCTCTGGCAGAATTTCTTTGAAGAATGACTGAGTGGTGGGGTAATTCCATGAAAAAACGAAACAAAACAAAAACAAGTCTTTCAGGAAAAGGGCTGTATAATGAGTGTTTCTGTATATGTGTGTCCAAAAGACTGGCTTGTTCAGGGTATTAAGAGGGGTATTTCATAAATTCCTTTGATTGAGAATTACATTCCCACCTTTCCTTTTCTTAGGTGACGCATTAGGGCTGTTTAGAGATATGCAAAAAATTGATATTCTTCGCCTTCGAATGTACTGTGTGAAGACTGTCTGAGAGCTCTCAGTAGCAGAGGAGGATCTGTGTATGTTTGGACGTGTGACTGGCAGAACTTGAGATCAGACTGGAAAGCTAGAGTGTGTCTGCACACAGTGGAAAGTGTGTGTCTCTTTTACACGTAATTCCTCATGAGAGAAAGAGGTACGATGGTGACACTTGCCTTTTCTGTAGAGAGGAGATAGAACCAATTACGACTGTAGCTGATTATTTTGAAGCAGAATTTTATTCTACGTTTTATTTTTTGTAGAAAGGGATCCGAAAATATTCTCCATGTAGGGATCTGAATGCCTCTTTTTAATAACTGATTCCCCAAATCTTAAATCAGCTACATTTGTACAGAGCAGGAGATGTTCCCCGTAGGAGAATGAACCCTATAATTTATGATGGATTAAAGAGGGTGAGGCCGTGATTGTGCTGGAAAAGTTCCCCCTGAGTTGGAGTCACGTGATCTCCTGCAAGAGAGGCAAGCACCCTTTCTTTGTTTTCTTTTTTTAGGGCTGCACCCGTGACATACGGAAGTTCCCAGGCTAGGGGTCTAATCGGAGCTACAGATGCCAGCCTACGCCACAGCCACAGCAACATGGGATCAGAGTTACAGCTGCGACCTGCACCACAGCTCACGGCAACGCCAGATCCTTAGCCCAGTGAGCAAGGCCAGGGATTGAACCCATGTCCTTATGGGTTCATTACCGCTGAGCCATAACAGGAACTCCAGCATCCTTTCTTATTAAGGAAAGAGTGAACACTCAACCCAGAAAGAGGAGCTGGAAACATCAGACAACAGAGCAAAGACTCAGTCAGAGGCAGAATGGGTTAGGAGAAAGAGCCGCCCCTCAGATAGGGACCAGCTGCCTGGTCGATGCCAAAGCCCCTTTTCGCTGGAAAGTGTTGAAGGAGCCGCAATCATCCATTCATTGACTATGTATTTCATAAAGGCCCGCTATAAGGATAGCATAAGGAGGAGGCACTGCAGGTAAGAATGAGGGGGAAGGCCTGTCTTCTGTGCTGGAGAAGCGTACACGCAGTGGAGGAGGCAGTACGTGCCTAACTGCGACACTAAGTCGGAAGGTCTTGGTGAAGTTATGTCCCTGATGACAATGGCAGTGAGTAAACAGGCTTCACTACAGGAGGGATACAGAAGTTCTGTGCATTTATAGGAGGCAGGGATGATGCTCCGTAGAGCTGGGGAGGTCGGGGAAGGCTTCATGGAGGAGGCAGAATTGAACTGAACCACACCCCTTGAAGGATACCGGGTGGCTGAAGAATGTCCTTGGGTCAGTCTGCAGCAGGTGCTGTGAGCAGAGTTTTGAGGTAGTGGGTGTGGGGATTATATTTATGATATAAATACATTAATACTCTGGTCCCTGGGGAGATGGTGTTGGAAAGGTAGTGGGGATTCAGATTGTCTTGAGGTGTCAGGCCAAGGAGTTTGGCCATGTTTTAGGCAGCAAGGAGCCACTGCGCTTAAGTGTTTCCACAGGGAGAATGATGTCATCTGCGTAGAAAGTAGAATTTTTGGAGGGGGAGCTTGCCTTGATGGATTTATAGAAAATTCCCTTTTAAACACATTGAGCTTGAGATGATGGACAGTTCCTATGGAGATATCCAGTTACTGCACATTTGGACGTGGGAATGAGGTGAAAGGTACTGGTTATTAGAGGCTCCTTGTGGAAGTAGAGGGATAGTTGAAAACGTGGGAAAGGACGTGACTCCAAAGGGAGAGAAGTCAGAGAGCGAAGGTCAAGGGTACACCCAGGGGATACGCCCAAGATAGAGGGAGAGGAATTAGAGGAGTAAAGAAGGACCAAACACAGAGAAACTGGGCGCTGTGGCGACTGGGATGCTCAGAGGAGGGACTGCTGAGAAGGAGGGGAGGTCTGCGTTGCCGTACCCTGCAGCACCGCGGGCAAGGAGAGGGAGGGAAAAGCAAGGGTCATAGGTCACTGGAGGCTCCCCGCAATCTCTGGGGGTTGGAAGGGGCAGAGCCAGCATGGTCTGACCAGATGCACATTTCAAAACTGGCCTCAAGTCCATATCATATGGGGATGCCTTATTCACTCTGATTATTTTATACCAGGTGGGTGTAACCAGCTGCTCAGCGTAGGAGAGAGTGGGAGAGAAAGGGTGTGGTGATGGACAGGTGGTGGCTTCATCTGCGGATGATTCCAACCCAGAGTCCTGTGAGAGGGAAGCCTGGTGGGCGGGGTGGGAGCGAGTTCGCTCCTCTGGGCCGGCAGGGTTTGTCTCAGCCCTGTTTGCCCTGTGAGCTGCTTGCCCTGCTGGTGGGACATGGGGGGAGTGAGTTGATCGAGAGGGGCCAGGAAGGGCAGGAGGCAGCCTGGCACCCTCTCACCCTCCGCCCTGCCTCCTTGGCTCCAGGGCCTGACCATGCCTGCCACGTGGAAGGCGCTCATTTTCTGTTTGCTGAATGAATGAATCGGCCTGAGCCCACCCTGGCTGAGCAGGCTTTGCAATGCATGGGCCGTGATTTGTTTTCTGAGCAAGAGGCCAAGGGGGTGGATGGATGGGTGGGTTTCTGTCACTTGTTCTTACCCTTAGATGGCGATGCACCCTCCGTGCACCGCCCCCACCAAATGGGTGCTGGAGCTCCGCCAAGTGCCCCTCCATCCTTTGCCTCCACTAGGCTGCAAGGAGGGACACTGAGGGTGAGAGTTGAGGTGCACCACGATGGGGCAGGGGTCCCTTGCTCTCTAGGGCTAGTCACTGAACCTCCAAACTGACTTTCCCAATAGGGGTTGATCTGTGTTAATTTCAACGTACTTGTCTTGTCCAGGCTGAAAAGTGACCTCATCTTCTGGAAAACAAAGGATTGAAGTGGTGATACCGGAACTTTTTTGATCCTAGATGCACTGAAAGAAAATAAAGATGCTGACTGGTTGATAAATTTCCTGTCTTGCATACACTCCTCTGCCCAGGCTCTCCTGTCCCCACAGTGCCTGACCAGGCCTCCAGTGCCCTCTCTTTCCAAGGGATGTCGCTGATTCTTCCCCTTGCTGAGTTCCCTCCAGCCCGGGTGATGTCTCCCTCCTTGGCTCCGCCATGCTTTCTTAGGGTGCACCCTCCCCCCGTGCTCTCTTAGGGTGCATGCCACATTCTGTCTGGTGTTAGGGTTCTTCACCAGGACGTCTTTCTCTTCTCCTGTCTTGGACTGTGAGCTCTTAGAGGCCGTGACTGTGTCTAATTTATCCTTGAGTCTCAGAATCCCTGAGAACAATGCCTGGCATACTAAAAGGGGTCAGGGAGTATTTGTAAAATGGGTTTGTGAATTAATCAAGAAATAAACCAATGTGTCTCTTCCAGGTATCAAAGCCCTCGAGCTTGTCAGGCTGCCGTCTCTAAGATTTTTGCTTTCTTTTTGCTTTCCCTGTCTTTCCGACCAAGTCTCAGGCACTTACGCTCCTCTGTGCCTCTGTCCACCCTACACACGCCACAGTGCTGTCTTTGTGCAGTCTGCTTCCAGAAGCAGAAAGCTGCCAGGTGTGCAGTGTTTGCTGTGGGTACCGTGGTCACAGCTACCATGGCTGAAATGTATCTGACAGACACTTGTGTGGCACTTACTGTGTGCCGGGTACTGATCCAAGAGCTTGACCCATTTGAATTAACTTAATCTTCATAACAGCTCTGTGGGACAGGTGATGGGCATTCTTAGAAATTTAACCCTCTGGAGACTCTCTGGCTCAAGATCGTGGCTTACCTCTCCAAGGTCTAGGATCATGCCTGTGACCGGACTCTTCAGCAAGGAAAGCATTATCTTGACATATATGTTAAGAGCAGCTACATACTGTAAAGAATTCAGACCTTATTATCAGCAGGTACAGACAGCCCTGCTCCTTCCTATCTCTGTGCACTTGGACGAGTCACTGAACCTCTGGGCTCCAGATAATAAAATGTGTCCCACAGTCCCACGGCAAAGATGCAGTGAGATAACACTGCCACGGTTGGCACCCAGGAAATATTGAGTTGTCATATAGGAATGGTTTTAAAAACATTTTTTTAGCAAAATCTGCACATCTATAGTTAGCTGATAGAGTGTTGGAGCTGTGGGGTTTCTCAGGCATAGGTTTGAGAAATGCTGGTTCTAGGGACAGACATTACATAAGGATGTGAAGTTATGTTTTCACCCAAGTCAGGGCTGTAAGGCATCGTGGAAGCCACCCGACTCCCAAGATGTCTGCATTGCCGTAACGCTCCTCTGCTCCGCTATGAATTTGCACACGGTCTCCTGCCAACTTTTTTCTTAAAACCCACTCCCAAATCATCTCTGCATTATGTTCCTTAGAGTGCTGCTTTGCATACGAGTCTATTTCTTGGAAAAGCTCAACAGGGGAAAAATAGAACAAAAGGGGCTCTGATCGCTTAAACCCCTTTTGAGTGGAACCTGCAGGGTAGGGGGAGATGAGGGAGCAGGGCAGGGAGGGTACACGCCTTTTGGATGAGGCGAGGTTTGCAGAGTCCCGAGTGATGGGAGTGAAATCTCCTGTGAAGATGGCCCAAGGCCTGACGGATCTGGGAAGAGCTTGTGAATGAGGGAAATAGATCAAGTGCTTCTCCACCCTCGCCGCTCACATTTCTCCATCTTGGTCCAACCCCCATGGGCTGCCTGGTCCCAGGGAGTGTGGGCACCTTTCTTTCTTTCTTTTTGCAGAGGAGCTGGAGGGACCCCCCCACCCCCTTCCCCATCAGTCAGATCCCCTCCTGCTGACACCTGCAATGGAACAGTGGAGCAGAGAGGCTGCGGGGTGAAAGCTTTGAAATTGAACTGTCTGCATGGGATTCATACTCTGGAGAAGTTTTTCACTTCCTCCCTCAGATCCTTCTGGGTTTCTGGCTTTCGGGTCACTTCTTGCAGAAGAACGCGTAGACCTTTTGATTGCACCATCCTGACGCGTGTGTGTGTTCAATCTTGTACCTGTGTGCCCAGTGTGGGGCTGCAAGTTTCAAATACTGTGAGATGGCTGGTCGAATCGTTGGTGAAATTTGGAGGCATAGATCTCAACAGAGTACCACAGGGGAGTAGAGGGCTGGTGACAAGAAGTCACGTCTTTAGGAATAGTCTAGGTGTGGTGTCTGGGGGGGCTAAGTGTGGTGTCTGGGGGGGCTAAGCCGCCAAGGACCTGAGCTCACAGCGATGTGCTCAGAAATGACCAGTAGATGGTGCTCTAACAACACGAATTTACAGCAGCTGTACCTCAGGGGCTGGAAAGGGATTTTAGGAAACCAGTTTCTAATCAGAGTAATGACTAGTTGCTGATTTTCTACATTTCCATCTGTGGGTCTTTAAGAGGACAGTGGAACTAGGGATGAGAGGAGAATGCCTGCCAAGTTCTCTTATGAAGAGCGTTATGGCAATGACCTAATCTCAGGGTTTTTTTTTTGTTGTTGTTGTTATTGTTGTTTGTTTTTTTAAGGATCCTCATGGATCCTGAGGGCAGTAGAAGTGTTCCCAGCTAAGCATCTTTCCCAGGAGCTTTTGGCCACTGATCAAATTCAGTTTGAGGATGGTAAGCACAGCATTCCCACAGGCTTAAAGCGATTATATAGTTTCTTCTCTTGATGATGAACAATTTGGAATCACACTATTATTGCCCAGAGGAAATTAGCCTGGGTCTTAGAGCCATCAAGTGAAAGTTAGAAGATCTATTAGAAGTCCAAAATCTGCAGATTTAACGTTTCTAAATGTTTCTAACGTTTCTAAAACTCTAATTTGTCCACCAGATCAGGGTCATAATACATGTGTTGCCGGGCTGACCTTACAGGTTTGGAGTGAGGTTTATATAAACTGAAAACTAGTAAAGATACAGTTGTGTTTTTATAACTGTATGACTCAGCCATTAAGACTGTAGCCCTCCCAAGGCTGGGAGAATGGGGGCGTTGGAGGGCATGAAAGAAGTTCACAGATCTCAGTCCCCAGAGCTGTGACAGCCAGGTGGGAGGGAAGATGAGCGTGTGCCACCCCCCTCCCCAGCATTACTGCCCTTAGGCCAAGTCCATTCCCAGCCATTTATGCCATCGTGTTTGCCTTCTGTCCTCTTGGGCTGCACCCTCCAGGAATTCCCAGTTTGTAACTCGCTTACAGAGGGCTCACACTCCCCAGCACACTTTATATGATCCCCAGGACATCAATCTGTGACCCCTGCCTTGAGGTAACCTCAACTCCAGTGGGTCCTCTCAACAGGTGTAATTCCCTGTCTTGGGGATTCTAGGTCCCTAAAGAATACAGTAACCACAGAGAACACAGGATGCTGCCAAGAGAGCAAAGGCAGTGAATACTGGGTCTCTGCTGAGTGGGTGACATTGCAGAGGGTTCCTCATCTTCCAAGAACCTCTTCCGGGAGGTAAAAGGTTGGTGAGCCCTGCTTCCTCGGGGCTTTAAGAAACAGGCATGCGATCCCCACCCCCATCTCCCGCCCAGCTAAGGCCAGGTCGCGAAGGAAAGGGCTAAAGTTGCAGCAAGAGAATGAGTTCCCTCAAGCATCCTAGCCAGTAAGGTTATAGAATCAAATTTAATCCAAGTGGATACGTTATTTTTGTCATCATCTATTTTATTCATTATTGTGTCCTCAGTTCCTAAAACAGTGCCTAGGGCTCAGAAATATTTGTCAAAGGGTTTGAATGAATTTTGTGGTATAGTGATGCTCCTACCTCTGAAAGCACGGATTTGATCATCTCTGAAAGTCTTTTCTAACCCTAGATAGTTTACAGGGCTTCTGAGATGGCTCTTGTGTGACTGGTTCTAAAAGACCGACAGCTGATACAGGGCTTTGGGTTCACAGTACCACCTTCCCTTTCACTCTGACTAGGTATTCAGAGAGGAAAGGACCCTACAATTAAGGCAGGTAGAAGGGCAGAGGAAGGCAGTCAGGTGAAATCAAAATACCAGTTAGAGCTGAGTCACCTCCACTAGTAATTTGGCCTAAATTGGGCTCCCCTGAGCCAAAGGGCAACAAGCCACGCTCCAGGGCAGCAGTGCCTGCTGGGGGTGGATATGCTGAGACCATGCCTTTGGTTTTCCAGCACCAGAGACTTTCCCAGATACACACACTCATATACGTTCTTGCACAGCAGACCCGTGCCAGTGTTCACATGGCCTTGACCCCGCAAAGACACATCCACCGAGGAACACATGCAGCCTCTCCCTCTGACGTCACATCACCTCCCTGCTCACCACTTAATCTCACACACAGAGACATGGCCTTTCATGTGTGCAAATCCACACTCGCCCATGATTTCCAACCTCTGGGCTCTGGTCAGTCTTTTGTTTCCTTCCTCTGCCCCCACACCCAGTCTCTTCCGTGGGCAGGATTTGAATAGGATGTGCCTTCAGGCCAAAGCAGGGGGCAGCCGGTACCGCCCTCAATTCAAACCACTGACTCACTTGAGGGGAAGGGCTTGCTGGCTAAGCCAGGGACTCTCTCCCTGGAGTGTGAGGTCCACCATTCCTACTTCTGCAGCTCAGACACTAATTCCCTTTTTTTTCTTCATTATTGGGTGGGTTTGAGGAAATCGGTGTTGCTGACTTGGGGGTAGAAGATAGAGACAGGACGAGCCCCCCCCCTCCCCCGCGCCCCCGATTGTTAAGATTTCGAGAAGGGTAGTTTTAGCCCAGAGCTCATCACCTAGGGCCCCAGTATATAGACTACCCTTCCAGAAATGGATGCGCTGGGCTCTACTAGAGCCAAACCCAAGGGGCGCTCAGATCGCGCTTGGAGAGAGGCAGGGTGCAGAAGCTCCCGCCAGAGCTGGCTCCCAAGCCAGAGCGCAGAGCCACCGGAGGTTCTAGCGTTCCTCGCGGGGGTCTCCAAGATGCTAAGTGGGGACGGGGTGAAGGGGGTGCCGCCTTCTCCGCGGGAATCCTGGGGCAGCACTCTCTGAACCTGGGAGGTGCGGGGTGGGGGGAGGGTGGGCAGCAACCGGGCCCTGGGGCCCAGGGCGCGCAGAGCGCAAAGGCTTCGATTCTCGGCCAGGGCGGTGGCGCGCCGGGCAGAGCCCGGGGGCACAGGCCTGGCGGGCGCCTCTCTTGGAGGACGGAAGGCGCGAGAGCGAGCGCGCGTGCGTGTGCGCCCCCGCCGCTCGGCTCTCAGGCGGAGACTCCGCCGCGCCGCCAGCTGCGCCTGCTTCTCTCCTCTCCGCGGTACTGGGGAAAGGCGACGCTAGCCCGGATCGTTGCAGCGGTGGCCCGCTACCCTCTGGCTTAGAAGATCGTTAAGCCAAACCAGCCTCGCGTCCCAAGAACCTCCCGCCGCCGCGGGCCGGGGTCCTTCCGGCTCCAACCCTGCCCCGCCCGTGCTCGCCGGCCCCGCCCCCGCTTCTGCCGGCGCACCGGTGCGCGCCTCGCTGCGCCCCTGCGCTCCGCCGGCCCTCCCGCTCGCCTTCCCCCGCTCCTTCCCAGTCGTCTCCTCTGCTCCACCGCGGAGGGCTGCCAGGGTGGGAGAGGAAGACCGAGTCGTTAGTGAGCAAGTTTTGTCCCTGGACAACTCCCGCGCCAGGCCACCGCTGGGCTCGGCTGCAACCTGTTCCTCCCTCGCGCAAGTGCTCGGCCGCCTGCTCCCTCCCGCTCTCCCGCCCTCTCGCTGGCGCAGCCGCGGATCGCTGTTGCATGCTGATCCGGGGAGGCGGCGGCAGCGGCGGCGTGCGCTTCGGGCGGATGCTGGCACTCCGGCTTCGCTGCTCTCTGGATGCTGCTCAACTTCTCTCCCAGGCACAGGAGCTTTGAAGTCATTTGTCTCTCTCCGGTTGGATCGACTTCTTATTTTGATATTTTGGGCGTCGCGGTTTACGCAGGAACCTCAAAGCCGCTCTCTTCCCTCCTCCCTCTCTTTCAACATTTGGATGCGTCTGTGCTGGCAGATTTAAAGACCCAAGTCTTGGCTGTGGAATTTCTTAGATGGACTGGCAGGGGCTGGCGTTATAAAGCATGTCACCATAACCTCGTCCTTTTTTTCTTTTTTTTAAAAGTTCTTTTGTTTTCCTTTTCCCCCTCCCCCCGCCAATAAATTACCAAACTGTTACCTAGCGGGCCGGCCTCTCTCTCAGAACTAGGTGGTGCGTCTGCCAGAAGAGGAGCTATGTTTGAGGAGCAGCTTACTCCACCCCTCTCCTCTTCACTCCCTGAACGCCACCCCACACTGGCATTTTGAAAAAAAAAAAAAGAAAAAAATTGCTTCCAAAAACTGAGCACCCCAAGCCCTCCCCTCTTTTTTTCTTCCTGGAGGAATGGAGCTTCGCAGAGGCTGTGTTTAGATTCAACAGTTCACAGCTGCAGCCTTCCTGCTGCTGCCTCTCCGAAGAGCTCGCGCGGCTCCCCGGAGGCGGTGGTCCCCGTGCCTGTCTGGATGCGGCTCTGAGTCTCCGTGTGTCTTTCTGCTTGTTGCTGTGTGCGGGTGTTCGGCCACGATCACCTTTGTGTGTCTTCTGTCTGTTTAAACTTCAGGATGGCTCGCTTCGGGGAGGCAGTGGTCGGCAGGCCGGGGTCGGGCGATGGAGACTCGGACCAGAGCAGGAACCGGCAAGGAACCCCCGTGCCGGCCTCCGGGCCGGCGGCCGCCTACAAGCAGTCGAAAGCGCAGAGGGCGCGGACTATGGCTTTGTACAACCCTATTCCCGTCCGGCAGAACTGTTTCACCGTCAACAGATCCTTGTTCATCTTCGGAGAAGATAACATTGTCAGGAAATACGCCAAGAAGCTCATCGATTGGCCATATCCTTTCTCGCCCACCATAACTCCCCTCTCCCCCTTTGCATTTCTTCCGGTAAGGGGGGAAAACTACCATGGAATTTGCCGCCCCACCCCCCTTTCCCTGGTGCCAATTTGCCTCTTTGCTGAAATGCACTCTCTACTTTGGTGCATCTAAGAGGCAAGCTTGGTGCCCTAGAACCGGTGTGGGTGGGCACTAGTGTTATTCAAGGCAAGACTTTTGGCTTTTGATTTTTCCTGTGTGGAAGTCTCCAGCATCCCTGGGTGCGTGGTGTTGTGGTATCTGCCCCTTTTGGGGCTGGGCTTTATTTGATTCTCGCCCCCCCCCCCCCAGTCCCTTCACAAGCTGCACTCTACGTAGAATGGATTGCCCCTAATCTCAGGGTTTTCTTTCAGACCTTAACAATCCTCCTTTTCCTTCCTCGTAAGCAATCTCCTTTGCCCCATCCCCATCAGCTGGGGAGACACCACCTATACTATCTGCCTGTGGGAAAGTCAGAGCTCCCTGAGGGGTTTTAGCAGTTCAGAAGCTTCAAGAGCTCTGAGCCCCAGATTGGCAAATGGATAACTAACAAGGTATCTGGCTTGAGACCCAGCTAACTCTGGGGACTGTGTTTAAGCTCCACTACAAGTGGAGTGAATGAGTGTGTCAGGGGAGGCAGTTTCTAATGACAGGGCCCAAACAGCTCAGAGATGGGGGTTCTCTTCTCAGCCATGAAAGAGCAGCTTATCAGGGCCTCTGCTTTCCTTAGTCCTGGGTTGGGTGCTCCTGCCTCCTTAATGCTTGATTAGCTGGGTGCCCTCCCAGTGCCTAGCATCCAGGCAGCTCCGCTGGGCCTGGATTCATCAGCGGAGAGCTGCATCAGCTGAGCCCAGAGGTGCAAGCAATCTGCCTCTCCCTAGCTCCACAGCATCTGCTCACCACAAAGAGCTGGTGGGGGCGTCTCTGATGGTGGTGGTGTCAGGGCGAAGCAGCATAGAGGGAGCTTCTTTGCAGGTTTAATGAAGTGCACCAAATGCAGGGTGCTGATTAGGCATCTCACTGCCTCATTCTTCACTAGAAATATGGGCGTCTGGCCAGGTCTTTAGGAACTGGGGGTTGCTGGATGGCGAGGGGGTTGAGTAGGGAGCAGGCTGGAGGGATGATGTTAAATATGGGAGTAGGCTCCGAGACACAGGACTTTGATGCTTGTGGAGAGATTTCTTGGTGGGAGGCACCTGCGAGAGGCCACGCCTCTTCTTCCCAGTCCTCCCTCGACCCCACCCCCACCTTCCAGGTGTGCAGCAAGGAGGCAGCTGGAGCCACTTTGGGTCTCCGGGATCAGCGAGGCTCCCGGCTTGCTCTCCTCAGGGCCTGGGCATCTCCCTGCTGCCCCCAGCCCAGTCTCTGGCCTTCCCCTCCTTCCTCCCCTAGTTTCCTGCCTCAGCAGCACGGCGATTGGCTGGCGCGCAGTGCTTCTAGGCAGCACCCCTCATTAGAAACGGAGGAGCATCTCTAAGCAGATATTCTTCCTGCCGCTGCTTGCATCCTCCCACAGCCACCCCTGGCTGGGCTTCCTCTCTCTTCCTCCCTGCACTTCTCTCCCCTCCTCCCACCCCCACAGAGAGATCTTGGAGCCAAACAGTGTCAGAGTTAAACCTCTCCAGGAAGAGGGGGACGGGGGAGGGGGAAGGGTCCGATCCCCGCAGTCCCGGGGGATGCGCTGCACGAAGCCACAGCTCTCATTGTGTTTTGTGCTGCGGACGCGAACACTCCTCTCCGGTCCCTACAGATTTCCCCAGCAGGCACCCCTTCCCCCCACCGCCCACCTTCTGCAGTTCTCTAAAATTTCCCACCCACCAGGTGCTGTTTTACAGTGCCCCTCTCTTAGGGTTGTGTTTACCCAGACTGGCGCCCTCCCTTTTCCTGGCGGTAGACAAAGCCGCCCAGGCGCCCCGCGGGTGGCAAAGTGTGCCCGCAGCCAGCGTTGGCACCTCGGACAGCGCCACCGAAACTCCCCCGCGGCCTGGGCTCCTCCTTCGCCCGGGTTCAGCACCTCGGGCACTTCCGGCGGGGCCCAGGCTCCCGGGCAGGGTAATTGAGCACGTTTCCTACACCACGCAGTCGACTTCTCACGTTTGCTCTTCCGCTTCGAAGACCCCGCCTTTCTAGCAGGGGTTGAGAGCCGCGCAAGGTGCGACTGTGGATTTCACTGCGCTCTCCCCTTGTCTTCGTCCAGAATGCACCAGAGTCAAAGGAGAGAGGAGGATGTTGATTGCAGCCTCCTACTCAATGCCTTGGCCAGGAGCCCCATCCCAAGGGGTCTCTTCCAGCCCCATAGCTGGAGTTTCCGGGTGGTTCTGCAGCACGTAGGCTGTTTGTACGGCGTTCAGAGAACATCTGTCAAGGTGTGTAGAGGAGCCCTGTTGGCAAATTTAAAATACACCACGTTTGCCTTTTCTTCCTGGCTGCACATGTAACTGACTAACATATCTGACTAGTATATATCACCTCTGGTGGCGACCTTGTGGAAACATTATGCTTCGTTGGGTTGTGCGTTTTCTCCAATACCGCATCTAAGTTCCCAGTCTCACCTCTCTTCCTTTGTAATCCCTTTCTGCTGTTCTCTTGCTTTTTCTTACTGAGAGTCACGTGAGCAGTGGTTACCAGTAAAGCTCTGGAGCTGAGCTGTCTGGGTTCACGTCTTAGTTTCTTCAAGAGCTCTGTGACCTTGAGAAGTTACTTGATTTCTCTGTGACTCAGTTTCCTTATCTGTAAAATGAGGATGCTGATAATGAATTATTGGGAGGATTAAATGAATTAATATATGTCAGGTTCCTAGAACACTGCCTAATGACCCAGTAAACACTGGCTATTGTTATTAATAGAGTTCTTCAGAAATTTCAGCATACCTGAAAGGGTGGGTCTTGGTTCTAGTGAACAAAGGCTTCTAGATTTTTGCTTCCCAAAGACAGCAAGGAGCAATGTCTGTATCACCTGGGCCTCGTTAAAAATGCAGAATCCCAGGTAACAGAGAAGAAAGCAGTTGGTTACCACAGGGGGAGAGGGGTGGAGGGAGGGGTAAAGAGATCTAAACTAGCAGAAGATGTGTGGCACAGAGAATATACTCTGTATTTTATAATAACTTCGTAGAATGTGTAATCTATAAAAATATCAAAATCTCTATGTTGGATACCTGGTACTAATGCGGCCTTGTAAATCAACTATACCTCAGTTTTAAGCAATTCAGAATCCAGAGCCACCTTGAGATGTACTGACTCAGGATCTTCCTTTTAATATAAGATCCTCAGATAACTGGCATACACCTTAAAGGTTGGGAAGTACTTGTACACTCTTTGTAAGGGCCAGATTTTCACAAAAAAGAGAGGTTGTTGAGAACACATGCCAAGACCTGTTTTGAAGTGTCGTATTCACATGCAACATGCCTGAGGATTTGGATTCTTTGTGCAGCACGCTTTTGGAGGTGTATACATCTTTCATTGGCTGCAGAAAGCCCCTGTAGAAATAGGAGCATAACGTGTACTCCTGTGTGCTGTGTTAGTGGTCTCTTAGCGCTGCGTCTGGGTGGTCTTTAATCAGACTAGTCTGAAAAGATCAATTGAACAGAAGGAATGATTTCATTTATACTTGTGGGGGCTCTCCAACTTGGGTGGGGGTGGTAAGCTTGTCCAGTTATTCAAAGGGAAGTTCTAGTTCTTTCAGGAAGACATGCCTGTGATAACCCAGATTTGGCATGAAAGATGGTGGCAAGTCAACAGCCCACTCTGAGTGTGTTTCGTTTTTCTTGGAAGCTGCATCTGCATAGCGAGATAATTTTATTTTCTTATGGCACTCTTTTCTGCTGTGGCTACCGTAACCTTTCTGAAAATGCTAATCTGATTTAAAATATAGTATTACATTTTCTATGATTCCTCCTTTTCTTTCTTGCTCCTCTGCTCTCACAAAAGGACTCTCTCTCAGGGAATTGGCTGCTTTGAATGTCACCCCACGTTCCCTGTGCCATTTGTGTACCAGCTCCGACCCTTCCGTGCCCAGACCCAGCTGCCTTGTGGACCTACAGGGTCTCCCTCGTGGTTCATGAGGTGCCCCTCCCATGTTTGCACTTTTCCAGGCTACAGGATGAGGGAAGAAATGGTGCCCCGCTGATGGGCATTGGGAGATGGCTTCCCCACTGGTGGTGTGGGGCGTCTCGGCAGGGAGCTCGTGTTTCATGTGGAAGTGATCCTGGTTTCAAGTAGGAAGATCAAACGTGTTTGTAGCCACTGAGCCGATGAAACTCATTATAATGAACCTGTGGATACACGTTTATGATTTCTTGTTGCAGAGAATTTCGTGACAGCCCCAGAGGACCCTGGCTTTGAGTCAGAGGTTACGTGCTTTATGATGGAGAATTTCTCCTTGTCAGCTGCCCATTATTTTTGGAGGATTTGGTGAAGATTCCTGAAAGCTTTAGTTCCCCAGACTCCCATGGTGACATTAGGCTTTTCTCCTCCTTGGGTTGCTTATAAACATACTGTACCTTGAAAGTTGCCTATAAACATATACCTTGAAAGTCAGTAGACTGTAATCCTGGCACGAATTTCAGGTTTGATGTAACTCTAATGGCTTATGAGTCAGAGCACTTTGATTAGGGCAGAGGGTGGCAATGAACAAAGGTGAAGTCTGTAATTATATCCTATGATCAGATAGTGTAGGAAGACTTCGCATCTTCTGTGTAAGCAGTGGGGATGCAGTGAAACAGCGACTGTAACTGGCCCCGAGGTTGCAGGATAGCGGGCTTCATTTTCTGAGGCTCTCGGGACAATCTCCATATTGTTCAGCTGCTTTGCCCTTGAAATAAAGCCTGGGTAACTTTTCCTCCGGAAACCAGGCTGGGACTTGTGGGGACAAGTTGCAATTGGGATGCAGCTGGGAAAGCGAGTCGGGGTGAAGGAGTTTGTCAGAAACGAAATGACTTGGGGATGGAGACAAAAATATCTTGGATGTGGTAGTTGTGTCTGTTGGTTTCCCCACTTCCCTCCACTCACTTTTTTCCTTCACTGGGTGCCCCGCACGCTGTGAATTGAGGAGGAGGAAAATAATGAGAACAGGCCTTCTTTTCATCTTCTTCTGGAAGATTCAGACTCTGGGATTAGAAGCTTGGTCCAAAATTGCTTATCTCTTTTTAGCTGCTGCTGTACAAAATGGAGATTTTTTTTTTCCCCTCCGTGCCCCTCCACCAAAAAAAAAAAAAAAACCCAAAAAACAAAAAACCGTACTGCATTTCTCTCTTTATAGGAACATCTGGTTTCTTTTCATCTTCATATTCTTAGTTAAAATAAAAGAGTCAAGATGTGCTAAGCTGTGAGAACTCCTGCATCCTCTTTGGTCTGTGTGTTTCTTCAGCTCATCGGTAGCCTCCTACTTGTCATCCGCAGGGCTGCCTGCGAAGCTGCAGCTACCCCAAGCCCAGCCATGTGGTTCAGCCCATCAGAGGCAGTGCTGCCCATCTCATTTTGTGTATCCCTGACCACAGAGACTTGAAAGGGGGAACCTGCATGCGACTATAATTAATACCCTTTTATTCAAAGAGAGAGACCAGGTCATTTTCTTCACTTTTTCTTTATGCCCAGCCCTCTGCCCTTTTCATCTTTCTTTTTCCTTCTCATTTTTCGGTTCAGCCCTTGTGAATAATTCATTAAATGTGTGGGTTTTTCCTAGGATTTTTAGAAAAGGAAGGTTATTTGTCTTCCCCGTGGTTATGAGCAAGATCTCTTACAGAGGACCAGCCTCACAAATCCACACTAATCAACTTTTTCCTCTAAGTCCTCTGTTTTGTTTTGTTTTTAATTAAAATTTTTTTTTGAGGAGTTCCTGTCATGGCTCAGTGGTTAACGAATCCGACTAGGAACCACAAGGTTGCAGGTTCGATCCCTGGCCTTGCTCAGTGAGTTAAGGATCCGGCGTTGCCGTGAGCTGTGGTGAAGGTTGCAGACGCGGCTCAGATCCCGTGTTGCTGTGGCTGTGGCGAAGGCCGGCGGCTACAGCTCCTGTTAGACCCCTAGCCTGGGAACCTCCATATGCCGTGGGTGCAGCCCTAGATAAGGCAAAAAGACAAAATAATTTTTTTGAAGTAATTCAATGCATTTTATTATATAAGTCCCCCCCCCTTTTTTTTTGCAGTGAGAGTGGGACACATGAGAAAAGTAGCTCTGGTGAAAAAGCTTTTTAAATAGATTTTTTTCCCTTGTTCTTCTATAGTGATCGCTTCCTACCCAGCCCCATTATGTTTGGGATCTCCATCAATCTGCAGCCCTTCCCCGCCTCTCTTCAGAGAACATGGTTAACTACCTCTGTCCCCAAGCGCTTGTCTGTCTAAATCCTTGCGTCGTCCTAGGTCTTCATGCTGATAAATACTGAGCCACTGAGATGAGAAGCAGCCTTCTATAACTGCTGCTTTTCCGATTGCAGCATGAATTCACAGAGGGTTGGAGGGGGAAACGGGCACTGAAATTAGTGTGTCCCCATCCTCTCCCCCTTCTTCAACAGCAAAGATGGATAACGACGCCAGAGACCCCGTTAGCACTCCTTCTTCCCGGATGTTCTAAACCTACATGGAGAGGGCTGCTTAATTAAGGGCAGAGAGTACAGCACAAAGTTTCTGGGCTGCTCCGATCCTGTGGTCTCCTGTAGGTTAAGCCTACTTTGGGGAGCTGTCTGTGGTATCATTTTGCTCCCTGAACACCTCAAGTATGTTTACTGAATTTTCCATTCCCTGCGGCTTGGGCCCATCTTGGGCTATCAACTCTTAGCCCTATTTATGAGCCTCTGTGTTCCCATCTCTGGAAAGCAAGGAGCAGCTAGAAGCTGTGTCCTCAAGAGGCAGGAATTGGCAGATTAAGGAGAGCAGCATGGAATGACTTTAAAAAATGTCCGTTATTCAATCCACTCCTCAACCTGCCCCTGCCAGTGCCGCGGCTTAGCTGCTTTTCTTACTGCATTTCGAGTTCCAAGACTGCAGGACTGAGCAGTTGCGTCTCAGCCTTTTCGAATTTTTTTTGAAAGAGCTTCAGTGAATCCACGTGTAAAGTGGTTCCTCCCAGAGGCAGGTGGGCAGGGCTGGGGGATGTAACTCCAGGCTGAGCTCCGGTTCCAGGCTCCTGTGGTCAGCCAAGTGAGCCACTTCAGGGAAGGGGCCCTTTTGTGCCTCCTGTGATCTTTTTGCCTGTGGGTGGTTGATCTGAATCATTGTTGCAACTCTGTATCATTTGGGGGCATTTGGGGTGGGGGCTGCATTTGGTGCCTGCCACATTTTTGCTACATCTGCCCCCCCCCCATCATCACCACCTTGCCCCCATATCTGGAAAATTTGGACAGCTTGTTTCTTTTGTATGCATTGACTTTCTAAAGGCTTATGTCCTTAAAGCCAGAGGGTGGGGGTGGGGTGTCTTATTTTTTACTTTTTTTTTTCCAGCTTTTTCCCTTTAGGGAAGATGAAAAACTTCAGTGTGTTCAAACTTCAGTGGACAACAGCTTAGAGGGGAGAAGTGCTCCAGTCAGTGTCAGCAGCGGAGCTTTGCCAGCGATCAGACTCTGGTATCATTTCTGTAGGTAGCTAAGATGCAGGGGGCTCAGAGTGGCCTCCTGGACTCAGGGACTCGGAGCCTCTGGAAACCCGCTCGAGGAGGAAGCTCATCCTTGCAAGTGTTTCCGCGCCTTCAGCTCAGTTGTAGGTTTGAAGTGTTTCAAGCTTTCTGTGCCTCTCTCTCAATTTCCACACCATTGTCTCATGGGGCTGGTCAGAGTCAAAAAGCATGAAATGGATTTTCACCACTCACTCACTGAGGCCCTGGCAATTTCCAGCTGTGTGCTATAGGGAGCTATTTTGCTACTACTCTGTCAGGGATGGTTCTTCCCATCAGGCGATTTATGTCAGCATCAAGGCTAATTCCTCATTTAGCTTTTTGGGGGTTGAAGTCATACATATGAACTCAGTTCCTTCTATACTGCTGGTCCCCAAACTTCAGTGTGTCTTTGAATCTCCCGAAGAGCTTGTTAAAATAATAGATGACTCGACCTCAGTCCCGGGGTTTCTAACTCAGTAGGTCTTGAAATAGGGTCTGAGAATTTGTATTTGTCCCAAGTTCCCAGGGGGCACTGATGCTGCTGGCCTTGGAAGCATGCTTTGAGGAGCTCGACAGTGGCCAGTGATGCCTTTAAGAGAAGACCAGTCTTGTAAATCGCGCATCCTAAATCCCCGCACCCCACCCCCACCCATACATCAGCCATATTAACAGGGGTACTTTTGGGTTCAGGTAGTGAGTCTTTGATTCTGTCTTTATCAGAATACAGAGGATCTTGAGAGCCGGGGCATCATAAACTAGTATATGACATTGTCAACTTAGAGTTACTTCTTATTCTTTTTGGTCTTAGAATTGAGAGCAGGCCCTTCTGAGAACAGGCAAAGAACATGCCGCATTGAATTCCAGCACCCAGCACAATGCTGGCCCTCGGTGGGCGTTCGGGAAACTGTTGTCAAATGATAGGATTGATCGGTTATTCTTGATTAACCGCAAGCATCAGGGAAGTGCCTGTTACGTATCTAGCGTTGTGCTGACCAGGACCTGTGGGACCAGATGTAGCCTTAGTAGCAAGAGAGGAGGATGCAAGGAGGTCGTGAGGACACTGGCTGGCTGGCAGGGGTTTGTGAGGCCATCATATGGGAATGTGGAGGTTATAAAAGTAGTTTTACCTACTTCAGAACCTTGCTGAGGATCGCACCAGTTCCTGTCATATCCAGCACAGGCTGGGAAAAAAGTGCACAGTGTCTGTTGCTATCTGGCATTTGTTCAGAACTCTTTATTTAATTGGCACCAAGAGATCTATAGTTTAATGACGACTGAGGTTTGTATCGATGGCCCTGAGGTACCGCAGGATGGATGCTGTAGTGCTTACTTAATATCACCGACGAAGTTTTATGTTCAACGTGCTTGTTCAACATTATGCTCAACATGGTTTGAATGATACGTGTACTTTATTGTATTTGGAGCTTTTGCAAATTATAATCCATATTGATTATATGTGGATAAATTAAGCGAAGCCTTCTTCTCCAGCTACGCTGGATCACGAGAATCGCTGCACATTCTAAAAATGAGTCCTTTAAGCTCTAGAAATACTGTAGGACCTGGAGATGGATCCTGGTACAATTGTCATAATGTCAGATGGTGGTTAGAACAAAGTCATTTTTTAAATGGATTGATGGCTCAGGAAGCTTTAGATTTACTGAGCAAGTTCTGCAGATGACGTGCTGGCATTGCTTCTAACTGGGTGTGCTTGGTTCTGTAGGCTGACGTTGAAAATAAACCTTCACGATTTCCCAGAGAGTCTCCAGTAGGCATCTCGGCAAGAGGTTGACCTGATACCTGCCGCAGCTTGACTGAATTATCCAACTTTTGTGCTTTGGGCTGCTTCTCTGCTCTTTTATACTCCTAGCTCCTTTCTTTTTGATCAAGGTCAGAGGTGTTTGGCTTGAAACAGTTCATTGCAGGGTGATGGTCTTTAGACACTCAAGGCTTTGGAACTTCAGAGTTGGGGCTGACCTGAATGGCTGTCTAGATGGCATCTACATGACAGTTCTTGGAGTATGGGGACAGTTAGGTCCCTCTGATACAGTGTTTACATGCTTTCTATATTGGGATCGCAAATCTTGTTGCAATATGAATGATGCTGTGGACCCCTCTTTCCTAAAAAACATGCGTACAATTTTGGATTCAATTTCAGGGGAGTCTGTGGATAATTTTAAAATGCTAACTAAAACGTGTGAGAAAATCCCCACATTCTGGGATGTTGGGCTCCTGGGTCATTAGGAATAGGGTCTCTCAACCCATTGTCATAGCCTTTAGGTATAAGTATGATAGGAACTCCATGTGTGAGTGCACCAGCCATGCTTCTGTGATAAAACACAAGGATTCTAACCAAAGAGCATTAGGGAAATACAGGAACTCTTTCTCCATCACCCTGATAGATGCCATCAAGCTTCCAGTGTCAGGATGCTCTTCCGTTGTTGGAAAACTTAAAGTGTAGGAAGTTTAAATATTCCTCTTTGTAGTTTAACAGCTGTCCCCCCGCCCTTCTGTCCTGTGAAGCAACACAGACCCACTCTACTTCTTGTTCACTTAATGGTACTGTGGCCCAGAATGGTGCTGTTGCCTAAAACTTTCTCTGATGATGGGTATGTTTTTATCTGCTGTCTAATACTATAGCTGCTAGCCACATGTGGCTCTTAAGCGCATGTATATGGCTGTTGTGACTGAGTGCTAAATTTTAAATTTTATTTCATTTTAATTAATTCATTTTTTTTTCAGCTGCATCCGTGGCATATGAAAGCTCTCAGGCCAGGGCTCAGACCCATGCCATAGCAGTGACAATGCTAGATTCTTAACACACTGATCCACCATAGAACTCCTAATTAATTCAGATTTAAATAGCCACCTGTGGCTAGTGGCTATAGGACAGGATGGCAGAGGTAGAGAAGCTAGACAGAGTCGGAAAGTCTTAAGACCTATCTGGGTTCTATCATTCATTTGCTTTGTAACCAGGTGAGGTTTCCCTAGCTTGGTTTACAGCACTTCTCCTGATTCACTCCTCATGTGGCACCAGCCTGTCTCAACCGCCAGTGTCCTTCACTCCAGCAGTTCCCACTGGCTGCTCATGCCCGAAGGGACCAACCTCTCCTAGGCCTCCTTGCCTGTGCACTTTCTGCTCCCTCTGCCTGGCATGCCTTCTCTCTCTCCCTCTGACTTCCTGACTTTAAGACTACTCAGAGGTCTCTTCCTCCAGGAAGCCTTCCCAGATTTCTCTCTTCAGAGTCAGGCCAATTCCCTCTTGTATGGCACCTGGTTTATTACTTTCTTGTAACCCTAACTTACCATATAGCTTCAGTATTGGTTTAAAGTCTCTGTAAGCTGGGGACTATTCTCTATAATTTTTAAATTACCAGAACATAGAACAGTGCTTGTTAACACTGGCATTTTACATGTGTATGAAAATAATTTTTTTGAGGAAATGGCATTCTACTTCTGATTTGATTTGAGCTCATAGATTTGGATTTTTTTGCTATGAATTGATGACAGAGTAAGTTTTCCCTTGAGCTGTTCTCATTCATCTTAATTTTTTATTGTAAATTCAGGATTCTGTGCTTATTTCAAGTACATTTTATCTCCTTGCTTTTGGTCCAACAGTCCATCCTGTAGAGATCGTTTTTGAGTGGGGACAGGGAACAAATTTTCGAGTATCCGTAACCTTCAGACACTACATTTAAACAAAACCGTCCAGTGAGGTACATGTTTATCCACTTTTTATATATGGGGAAACTGAGGCTAAAGAAGATTAAGTTGCTTGCGCAAGGTGAACTTGAACCCTGGCGGTCTGACTCTAAAGTTTAGGTGGTTTCCTTAACACACTGTCTCTAGACACTACGGTTGAGTAAGTGAGCTCTTTGCCCTGAGCTCTGCGTCATCTGCAGACTGGATAGGCATGTGCTTTATGCTTTCATTCAAGTAATTGATAGAAATATGGTTAGAATCTGGGACACCCCGCCCCTCCTGCTTACCGCTAGTGCATTGGTCCATGCTCATCGGCTGTTCGGTGTTTCTTACATTTTCTGAACTGTGCTTTAGCCAGCTGACATCCTTCTGTTTTGTCTGTAAGGATGTTGTGTGAGATATCCTTGTCACATGCTTTGCTGAAATCAATACACCCTTTTATGCCTATTTCACGTCTCCTGTAGGCCAGGATATAGCATCTTGCTTTCTCCAAAGGCCATGATGAGTATCGTTTTCCGAGACTCACTCAGACAACATTTTATTTGTTTACCAGGCAGTAGAAGTGTTGAACCCTAGCATCTCAGGAGTTGAAGGAATATTAGACATTAGCTAGATCAGTGCCCAGTTGACGAAAGCTTCACTTAGAGTTCAGGATTTACCAGTCCCTGTCCTAGTTAAAAACGTGGCCTTGAGATTCAAATCTTGGTACCGTCTCCGTCACTTCCTAGCTGTGTGGAAGATTCTCAGTTCTGATGCTGTGCCTCAGACTCCTCAAACATAAAACGTAAATAGGAATTTTACCTATAGGGTGTATCTTACAGGATTTTTGTGACGATGAGATGAGATAACACATGTAAGATGTGAGAGCAGTGTCTGGCACAGAGTAGGCCATGAATACATCTCATTAGTATCTGCTTAATTCTAGAAGAATCAGCATTAAATTCCTACAGCTACGTTTTCTCCTAATAGTACCATCTACTTTCTCCTGGCTCCTGTTAGGTGTCTCGCCTGAGCACTGCCAGATGATGTTTACGTGACCCGTGTTGGTTTGATAACCTTCCTGAACCTCAGCATCTCCAGATGGGAGGTGGAGGTCACCTGCCTGGCTTTGCCTCCCTTCCAAGACTGTTGTGAGGCCGGCATCAGCTAGCGTGCGGGAAAGTCCTTTGTGAGCATGTTCGCTATTAGCGTGGCCTTCATGTCAATAGGGATAATAAACATCTAACATGGCCTGGAGTATTTACCTCGTGCCAGATCCCCATGCTAAGTGCGTCCCGTGGATTATTGCATTTATTCCTCATGACGGTCCTACAGAGATATGCATGCTTGTTTCCCACATTTCACAGCTGGGAGGATCACAGCATGGAGAGGTTAACTCATTTGCCCGAGATGAGAGAGCGAGAGGGGGCTGGAAGCCTGCTCCCACCCACGGCAGCCCGGTGGTCTGCCCACCAGC
Organism: Catagonus wagneri; assembly: GCA_004024745.2. Taxonomy (NCBI): domain Eukaryota; kingdom Metazoa; phylum Chordata; class Mammalia; order Artiodactyla; family Tayassuidae; genus Catagonus; species Catagonus wagneri. Next base: position 15,258,349 of record PVHT020000175.1, read on the forward strand.
CCTTTTTGTTTCTCTGCTCGGTGTTATTGGGTTTACGTTTTGAAAACTACATTTCAAAGCATCTAATCAAAACCTGCCTTTTTCCGTGTGCCTCTAATGCCAGTTTTACACTGACGCTATCTCTAAGGACACGTTTGGATTTACAGTCCAGAAAAAATACCTTCAGGAGCAATCCCGAGGCCGAGTTTGCCCGGCAAGCTTCCGGTAACAGCAGATAAGCTATTCAGAACCATCAGCCTCGGGCAGAGTCACTGGAGTTTGTGTTTGCGTGTGTGAAAGCGCTAGCCACAGGTTTCAGATGGCCCGATTGACAGCTCGGGGAAGGGCCCCTGCTTGAGCCCCTGTTGGGCCGCTTGGGCGGGTTTTCTTCTCAGGGCTTGTTGGCCTTTTGGCTGACTCCTCCCCGTCTGTTTGGGTTTCTGGGTGTTGAGGGTCTCCATCTTTGTTCTGTCAGAGAAGGGACTCAGGATTGGACTCCCGGACCTGTGGAGGAAGCTTCTGAAAGGGTTAGGGGGATGGGCCTGGAGCGCTTGGACGTTTGCCTAATGAGCCGGGGGAAGGTCATCTGAGCAGCCTACTGGGGGGCGTTTTGCCCAAGGGACCTGCCTATTGCTGTGGGTGTGCCTGGAGCAGTAGGACGTACCACCTGGCTTCTGGAAACCAGGCAGAAGACTTAAAGGAAATTAGGGAGTGGGTTTAAAACAATTGAAAGGAACTGCCTCTTCTTTCTGCTAACTTTGGGTTGTGTTTGCAAGGGAATTTGTGTTTATGAGATAACTAAGCCATATGGAGGTACGAGGATGCATGTGTTCCCCTGGTCTGTTGATGTGAGCGCAGTTGAAGGGCGTAGGCTTGTCTGGAGGTGGGAACAGGAGGAGGGGTTAGCTCTGGGGAATAGGGGCCTATGGAAATTCAGAGGATCTAGGCATTTTGGCAACGTGTAACGGTCCCTTCTCATCAGTAGTTATGTATGTATGTATTTATTTTTGAGATCTCCGGCTGCCCCTCCTCCTTCAAAGTTTTCTGGAAAAGGGTCTTCTCTGGGGAACCTCGGCCCCTGGTGATGACTGGAGAGTAACAGGCAAAGCCCCCCCCCCGCCCCGAGTGTACAGGCAGGAGGACCAAGCTCACTTCTGTCACGGGCATCAGTAGACAGGCTCAGAGGAGCCAAGCAGAGGAACAGATTCTGGAAAGTGAGTGCTGGCCAGCAGTTTTCTCTACTTCTGCTGTGAAACAGGCTGGGTTCAGGACAGTGCCGTTCAGTTATAAGGTTTATCATCTCTTTCTTTTCTCTTGCCTTTGTTTATTTTTATTTTTGTGTAATTCTTTTTTGTGTAATTTTACCAGCCATTATGTAGTCCTGGGAGTGTTCAGAGGAAGCTCACCTTTATTAAGTGCCTGGTGTGGGTCAGACACTCTCCAGTGTGCTGGTGAGAGGTGTATCATTGTACCCACTTCTCTGTGACATGGATATTCTTGTCCTCGTCTTATAGATGATCAGCCCTGGGTCCCAGGGGGTGTGGTCTGACCGTCTGACCGACTCCATTGGCTGTTTTCTTCCCCTCGTACCTCACTGCCTCGGGTCAGACCAGGAGGCTAGCGAAGACTCTGCTTTCACAGAGCATCTTTTTAGATCAGCAGCATCCACTGAGTACGAGGCTGAACGTGCTGAGAAGTGAAGGGTCCGTAGGTGGGAGAAGAACAGAGCCCTCTGACCTGTCATCAGGGTCGTCGTTGGCAGTGAGACGGCGTGCCCTGGGTCACGGGAATGCCAGCTCCGCTGGGATCAGGGCTCTTTGCTATTTTGTCCTCTCTTCACCAGAAGCTGTATGGTTGTACATCCTTTATCTCTCAAAGGACCATTGTTTTGGAAATGCCAGTCTTCTCCTCTTTGTAATATTAGCATATAAAGTCTCTCTTCTTTTTTCCAGCCCTCCCTCTTCTGGGGCACCTGTAGTGTGTGAGTGGTGGTGTGGAGGAGCCAACTTTAATGACCTTTTTTTTTTTTTTTTTGCTATTTTAGGGCTGCACCCATGTCCTATGGAGGTTCTCAGGCTAGAGGTTGAATCGGAGCTATAGCCGCCAGCCTACACCACAACTACAGCAACACAAGATCCGAGCCGAGTCTGTGACCTACACCACAGCTCACAGCAACGCCGGATCCTTAACCCACTGAGCAAGGCCAGGGACCAAACCCATGTCCCCATGGCTCCTAGTCGGGTTCATTAGCTGCTGAGCCACGAAGGGAACTCCATTGTGACCTCTTTTGAACTTTTATCTTGTCCTGAGTGCTTCTGCCTTTACGGAAACAGGGGTTGTGGGGACAGAGAGCCTGCAGGAAGGATTGCATTAGCCCAACAGAGAGTGTCGAAAAGGCCTACAACAGGCTTATGGAAAAGCAGCCTTAAGTGCACGTCCAGGCTGCCATTTTGAGGATTCTGACGTTTCTTTGTGAACTGTTTCTTATAGATGTGTTAGCCAGTCCAGCTTGGGTTGTCATGGAGCTCCTGATACTGAAATTTGAGAAATGTTTCCATTGACTTTAGACACTTGAAAGGTGGTCCTAGGTGTGCCAGGGTTTCTGCTTTGGGTGTTATTGTTGGGTTTCCTCATTAGTAGCTTCACCAACAATGGCTTCTCTCGGTTGTAATAACAGATGCTCCTCCTTCGAGTTTCTCACTTGCCTTCCCAGCTTGTTACCTATGAGCACCATAGCATAATAGAATCCTAGAATGACAGGGACCTAAGAGGAAAGGCCACTTACCTGTCAGAAAGCTGAGAGTCAGAGAGGTTAAGTGACTTGCTGTTGGTCTTTCAGTAAGTGACAGAGCTTGGAATAGAACCCAGGGCTCCTTGGATCACATTTCCTGTTTGCTTCAACACACTTTCTCTACTTGGTCATCTTCCTCGGTCCTCTCTTCCTCTTCTGGGATGTTTTTCATCCTTTTGTTAGCAAGTATATGTTTTCGTGTTCTCTTGGGTTGGGGCATAGGAGGCTGGATTGTGATTCATAAGAAAGTATTTAATTAAGAAAAAGTAGGACTGGGAGTTCCTGTCGTGGCTCAGCTGTTAACGAATCTGACTAGGAACCATGAGGTTGCGGGTTCGATCCCTGGCCTTGCTCAGTGGGTTAAGGATCCAGCGTTGCTGTGAGCTGTGGTGTAGGTTGCAGATGTGGCTCAGATCTTGCGTTGTTGTGGCTGTGGCGTAGGCTGGCAGCTACAGCCCCGATTTGACCCCTAGCCTGGGAATCTCCATATGCCATGGGTGTGGCCCTAAAATGACAAAAAAAAGGGGGGAGGAGAAAAAGTTGGACTGGACAAGGGAAGGAAGATTCAGGAGAAGCCAGTTAGCACAGATCCAGTGAGAGTGGGAAGCGGCCATTCAGAACAAGGGTTCATGTTTTCTTCTCCCAAAAATGTTGCTGGAGAACTGTGTGCCATGATAGCACTCAGTAGGCACTGGGCTTCAACCCGGCAACTGAGATCACATCTCGGCAGATGGGAGAATGGATGCTCAGGCAGGCACTTTTCAGAATGTTTTCTAGACTCTGCAGTGCTCCCCACACCCTACCATATGAGATATGTTCTTGAGAACAGTTGAGAAGGGATGGAGGAGGCAGACTCGATGAAAAGATCCCTTTCTTTTAGAGCCCTCAGTTCAAGCCAAGAAGCCAGGGAATTTTACTTGATTGCTCTGGTAATAGGTTCCTAAGCTTTTTAGGAATCCTGAGAGGTTTCTAGTCCTGGCTCTGGAAAAGTCTTATTCCTCCTCTGGTTTTAGTGTCCATGTCTGTAAAATGAGTGTGCTGGATTAGTTAACAGAACTTTGAGTTCTTATTTTTTTATTATGGCTGCACCTGCAGCATATTCCTGGGCCAGGGGTCGAATTGGAGCTGCAGCTGCCAGCCTGCACCACAGCCACAGCCACACTGGATCTGAGCCACATCCACAACCTGTGCTGCAGCTTGCAGCAACGTTGGATCCTTAACCCACTGAGTGAGGCCAGGGTTCGAACTCGCGTCCTAATGGAGACTACATTGAGTCCTTAACCCGCTGAGCCACCACAGGAACTCCCACCTTTCAGTTCTTACCACGGTGCCTCTGTGGTTCCATTTCCTCTTCTGTTATCTCACCTCATTAGCCATCAGGGCTTCCAGCATCGAAGGCAGTCTTCTTTTCCCAGGCTGCAAATTAAAATCAGCCTGGGTCCTTCTAGAAATGCTGATGCCCAGATGGTAGCAGAGACAAATTAAATCAGAATTTCTAGAGATGAGATCCCTGTAGCCTCGATTTTCAGCTTCTCGGGCGATTCTGCTGTGCAGCCCAGGCTGAGATCTGCTGATCTTCTAGAATGAGAGGTGAACCTTTTACCTGATGTGTTTCTTTGGTTTGTGCTTGGAATCATGTGTCTTGGTAGGTTCCTCTCAGCTGTCACATAGGCTACAGTGATACAGCAGGGGGCCCCTGGGCCTCTTAGAATTCAGCCTGAGTGAATAGGATGATTAATTCTTATGTTTCATGGCGCTGGCAAGCCATTCACCTGTGGCTGCTTCTGGCACACAACCAGGGCACAGGTCCCAGCCCTCCGTGATACGGCTGAAGGCTCACACTTTGTGAAGGCAGGTCTCGCTAAAGGGCCGCTTGAGTCTAAGGGGAAGAGTGAGCCGTGCTGACCCAGGAGGCCCTTGAGCAAGTGACTGAAGAAGGTTCATGGACCAGACAGGAGGAAATCTTTCCCATTTGTTAACTCCTTGCACCTAGGAGGGTTGATCCGGCTTAGGGACCATCAAATACAGGCATCTCTCCCTCTGTATCCTTGGTGGTCTCCCAGAGACAGGGAACTTACGATAAGTGGTACACCGGAACTGACAAGTCCCGGCTGGTGGGTTTCAGACACGTGTTTCTATTCTCGGCTCTATTTACATTGCTCTCAAGTTGGTAGCTTGACATTGGCCACAGAGAGAGTCTTCATACTCTGGAAATTGGCACATGCTACGCATCAGAGCTTTCCTCCCTTCAGAGAAGCTGGCTGTTAAACATTTGTTCCTACGACACTTAGTTTACAGTTTAACAAAATAGTCCGTTTCCTTGTGGAACAGCGGAGCTTCTCTGTGTCGCCCCAGGGCTGTCTTTGGGTGGACGTCCCACCCTGTGGTCTCAGCCTTGCCCTTTGGAATAACGTAGACCACATGGAAGGCCCTTCTGACCAGCTAACCCTTCAGATATTTGAACACAGCTGTGATGACTCTCTGAAGCCGTCCCTTTCCAAGCTGAGTTGAGCATCCTTAGTGCTTTGAACATTTTCCCCAGTGACTTGGAGCTTCAGTGGGTGTCTTTGAACATTGGGGGTGCAGTCGCAGGGTTTTCAAAGGAGAACAAAAACTTCTCCCAGAGATGATCTGTGGACTCTCACAAAAGACTGTTCGTTTTCCTTCTGTACTCAGAGTGCCCCGCAGAGTGAGCGTGCATGTGGAGTAGGCTGCAGTCCTGGGCGTGGTTGCTGGTGGCAGCCCACGTTTTTTCCCTAAACCGCACGTGGCTGCCGGAACGCTTGATGGGCTCAAATTCGTCAGAGCCTCATCAAAACACTGATTCTGGTTTCTGAAAGAGGTAATTTTCCCACCGCTGTTTTGTTTTCCTTCCAGAGGCTTTTAATATTCCCTTTTCTTTCTTCCCTTCACTGTAGCATTCAGTCATTCGTCTCCTGATCACCAAAACTGTGTTTCAAATGACAGTGTTTTGAGTCCAGGATGCAGTCAGACACACACGAAGTGACTGTGTTAAGACTTAGCCAGGTGATTGTAACCGAGGCAAGAGAGAGAGGGAGGCTGGTGCTGTCTGAATTCCGCAGAACCCCCACTCCCTGCCTTTTAGGACCGGGACTCTGACGAGTCTGGAGCTGACCTCAGCACCGGTGAACCAAGCTGACAATAATGTCAACTTCCTTTTAGTCATTTTGTATAGAGGCCAGGGACGTGGGAGTTCTTTGGTCTAAAGCAGTGAAAAGTTCAGTGCAGCCGCACAGCCGGCGTTACAAGGGTAACGCTAGGGTTCTTTTGAGTAACTGGGTCCATTGACCTCCCTGAGAGGCAAACAGAAAGCTTTTTGGGGGGGTTCTCTGCCTCTTTGCTATCTTCTCAGCATTGCTTCCTTTGTCTTTCATTCATTAGGATTTAAGTCTTGAGGAGTAGGTGTAATGGCATTTCCATCTTCTTGACAGAGAGCGAGGGAGAGAGGTGTGTTCAGGGCTGCCTGTCAGATGGTGAATTTGAACAGAGGCAACTGTCGTCATGGTGATGGCAGGTTGCATATCCCACCACCATGGAAACCAAAGTTAAAAAACTGATGTTAAGACTGGAAATCACATGATACA